>OX578154.1:96580173-97215173 GCA_951213105.1 Amaurobius ferox
ATATATATATATATATATAAATATATATATATATATAAATATATATATATATATATATAAATATATATATATATATAAATATATATATATATATATATATAAATATATATATATATATAAATATATATATATATATATATATATAAATATATATATATATATATATATGTGTATATATATATATATATATAAATATATATATATATATATATATGTGTATATATATATATATATATATATATATATATATATATATATATATATATATATATATATATATATATATATATATTTAAGAATTTTAATTTACTTGTATTATATATACCAGAGATTGACCATTTATAAAAGAATTATAGAAAATGGTCTGTAAAGTAAATGTGTAAAAATAAAATGGTCTGAAGTGAAAATTTGAAATCAAAACTGACTCTAAGATAAGCTTGATAAAATTATAAGTGGGACATTAAAAATGAAACACGTACAGCTATAAATTATGTTTGAAAGAAACAGTTTTACCTTCCCTACAATACATTGTAATGTATATGGAAAGTATGGGAAACTAACCGAAAATCACAAGTCGAGTTTTCGACGAATCTACGCGTTTCAAGACCTCTAGAATACGAAAAAATTATTTTTAGCGTAACGACTGTAAGTGTGTGTGTGTGTCTGTCTGTGCAATGTATGTATCCACTCTAACTTAAAAACTACTGGACTGAATTGGTTGGCAAGTCACTTGGGTGAGACCCTGGTGCTGATTAGTTTTTGGTAGGATTCGTAAAAACAGAACCCGTTTTTTTTGCGGAATGCCACGTAAAAATTTCATGTATCCACTCTAGCTAAAATACTAATTGATCAAATTTCACAAAATTTGGTAGATAAGTCACTTGTAGGATACTCTGGGGCTGATTGGATTTTGGTACAATTCGGAAAAGAACAACCTGCCTTTTTCTATGAAATGGCCCGCAAAAATCGCAAAAATCTTTTAAAAAAAAGACTACGTATGCTCAAATGTATCAATTAAATTCTTGTTTTATATGCAATTTTTGACGAGGAAAAGAATATAACACACTCCATTATGCTTTAGGATTAATCGTTATCAAGATATTCGAAATTCCTTGCATTTTTGTTACGCCGATTTCGGAAAAATGTCCAATTACCAAATAAAAATAAAAATTGAATTAAAAATGCAAATTTAGTTTTATTTCGTGCAATTAAACTCAATCTAACGAATTATTACAGAAATAGAGAAAATATGAATTTGAGTCTGCAGGGAAAGTCATGTACTGCCCACATCAGATTTTTTATCGTTCCGATGGCATTATGATGGAAACTTTGTGATAATATTTGCAGTTGCTACGCAACCAATATGGATTAATATCATTCAAAATCGAACTAAATCGTGCTAAAACATAAAATAAATGCGAAAATAATTAAAGATTTTAAAAAATAACTCCCGAGAAGCTCCTTTCCAAGTCCTCAAATACTTGTCTTCCAAATTTCATGGCCATCAACCGCTTCGATTTCCCGCTACAGACCGCACAGATGCACAGACATACACCTTCCTTTATTACATAAGAAGATTCATTATTTTATTAGAAGTAACAAAAAAATCTTTTAGACCTCGTGTGATATTAAGCACATTTCATTCATATACTGTAAAACATTTGTGAGCATGTTACTGAAACTTTCAGCGGAATACATATATATACAGTGAAACCTGTCTATAATGATATTGTCTATAACGATAAACTTGTTTATAACGATATTTTCTACGGTCCCGGAGGGACCTTTCCTATAGTTTTTCCTATAGTTTTCCTATAGGAGGGATTTCCTATAGTTTTAATGTATATCAAACTTGTCTATAACAATAATTTGCTTTTGAGTGAACCTGTATATAACGATAATTTTGAGTATTTCAAACTTTTTTCCCTGTGTTATGTCCAAGACTTTTTGGATTTCGGACCAAGACTTTTACAATGGCAGACGTAACACAAAGGCAGTTCATCCTAAAGGGGAATAATGTTCTATCTACCGACTAAGATCTGTTCAAGATTGCCAAACTTCGATTCGAAGACTCTGTCCTGATCAGACGTTTATCGAGCTCTCTCTGCCATTTTGCTCTTTTGCACGCTGCATCCGCCATCTTGCCTGCACTGCTACTGCTAACCCGGCATGGAGTCCGGACCTTCGCTTTTGCCCGATGGGCCTGCCATACCACCAGATTTTGGTATGATCCTTGTCAGATTTCGGGACGGTCACTTCCCATCTTTAAAAAATGACGATCCTGGCTTCTTGCAACAGATGAACGACCTTAGACATGCTTACGAATTCCTGCTGCACGAACTGAAATTGACCCTAGCCGGAGAAGAATCAAGGACCATCCAAGCCTACCGAGGTATGTGCCATAATTTGATTGACTTTTTTGAGCAGAACCCCTTAGCTAATGAGCATACCCCTTACCTAACTGAAATTAAAACATTTAAAGCTAATCATAAATGCATTCCAAATAACAGTAACCCAAACTCTAGCAATAACCTTTTTGATGTCAATATTCTTAAAGCCAATCTTAATATGTGGGGTAACACCCAATTACCTCCTTCTACCATTAATGAGCCTAACTCAAACCAGGAAATATCCCAAGTTGATAATAACAGTAACTTAAACTCCAACAGCAACTTTGAAATAATTCTGGAGGATATGGAAGGCTATGTTCAACCTCCCCTTAAAAAAACCTGCCGCACGGCTGCCTTAACCACTGCTTCTGAAGCCACTTCTACTCGTAACGGTCGTAGTGTCGTACAAGACAGAGCACCAGGCGCGAAGCGCCTTTAATCTCCAGTTTCAATATGTGGTTCTTATCGTCAAACTGTGACATTAATTCAGTGACCCTAATTGGAGGTTCAAGGTTTTTATTTACTACTTTATTATTTGTCCTAGCTCCTAGTGTGGCAGTTTGTTGCACATTTAGAGTTTAAGCAGTTTGGGAGGTTGATGCAGATCTAAGGGTTACCTAGCGTTTTGGCAGTTTAGAGTTTAGAATTTTTTTTTTTTTTTTTTTTTTTTTTTTTTTTTTTTTTTTTTTTTTTTTTAATAAAATAATAGTCGCGAGTTTTATTTAAAAATCAGATGTTTGAGGTGGGATCTTTTAATTCCGATTATCGATGTTTAGAACAGCGCGGGGTCTCTTACGAGATTTGGCCTTGCGATGATCATAGTCATGCAGATTGAATAACAGTTCGTTTGGAACGGATGGCAAATTTCTGTAAAATTTAAGCGCTAGCTTTTTAATTTGGGCTCTAACAGTTTTTATTTTGAAGTCATTCCTAATTACCGAGTTTCTTAAGTACCTGGGAGCTTTCCTGATAATCCGTAGGATTTTGTTTTGTTTTGTCTCTAGGAGGTCTATTGTGGTTTTACAGGCATATCCCCATACGGGTGCTGCATACAGCATTCCCGGGCGGATGACCGATTTATAAATTAGGAGTTTATTTTGATAACTTAGATTTCCGTTTCCTATCATTGGGTATAAGGCTCCTGTGGCCATATACGCTTTTTTGATTAAGTTCGTTACGTGCTGTTTCCAGGTTAGGTGGGAATCTATCGTTACACCTAGGTATTTAGTAGATTTTTCCGCTTTTAGGGCATGGTTGTTTATGTACAGAGGCGGCGGAGGTTTACGTTTTCTAGAGAAATAAATCCAATGACATTTATTGGGGTTTAATTTTATTCGCCATTTTTCCAGCCAAGTTTGGAGCATGTCTAAGTGTTGTTGTAGCTGTCTGTGCATTACTGAGACATAAGGGTATTTTGCAAGTATCGCACTATCGTCTGCATAGAGTGCCAGCTCTGTGTTTGGAGTCCTGGGGATGTCATTCAGGTATATGTTAAAGAGTGTCGGGCCCAGGATCGAACCTTGCGGTACACTACTTTTAATGAGCTTGGGTGTTGATAAGTTACCTCCTACTCTGACTTGAAAGTGTCTGTTATTTAAGTATGAGATTAAAAGTTTGACAAGAGCGTCAGGGACTTTTAAAGTGATCAATTTGTATGCTAATCCACAGTGCCACACTTTATCAAAGGCTTTTTGTATGTCCAGAAAAATCGCAGCTGTGGGTGTCTTACTATTAAGTCCAGAAGATATGTACTCTACCACTCTCAGCAATTGATGAGTGGTGGAGTGCTTTGGCCGAAATCCAAACTGCTCCGGAATGAGGATGTCATTCTCACTAAGGTGCGTGTTCAGTCTCTTAAGAATTATTTTCTCAGTAATTTTACTAAGTGTCGGTAGCAAGCTGATTGGTCTGTAGTTGGCTGGAATTGTGGCATCCTCACCTGGCTTGGAGATTGTTATGATTATCGCTTCCTTCCATTCTTTGGGAAAGTAGTTTAGTTTTAATATTTTATTTATTAAGATAGTCAAGTAACATATTACGTTTAGGGGTAGGTTTTTAACCGCAATATTTCTGATTTTGTCGTGCCCTGGGCTTTTGCGATTTTTGAGATTTTTGATAATTTCTAATATCTCCTGCGGGGTGGCTGGGTTAATCTCAGCCGTTACCGGGGAATTCCTGAAGTTATTTAAAGTTTGGCTAACCATTCTTAGGGTATCCTGACACATTAGATCGTGGTTTGGTTGGAATTGTTTTTCATAATGGCTTGCGAGCGCCTCGGCTTTTTCCTCGTCTGAGTACGCGATTTTAGCGCCATCCATTAGTGGCGGAAGCTTAATTTGAGGTTTCCTGAGTCTTTTTGCGAATTGCCAGAGCGATACATCTTCTGGGCTAAGAGATTCGATTAATTCTTTATACTGTTGCTGCTTTTCTGCGACAATTTTCCCCCTGACTTTGCTCGTGAGTCTGTTAAGCTCCCTTTTAAGGGCGGGATCTCTGTTAGCCTGCCATGTCTTACGCATTCTATTCCTTTGCCTGACTAATTGTTTGACATGGTGGGAAAGTGTGGGTAATTTTGGAGACTCACGATGTGTTGTGGCAGAGGCAATTGCTCTCTTGATTTCTGTTGTGAGTGTGTGCGTGGCAGAGTCAATATCCGCCGTGCTCATAATGTTAGGTACTGCTAAATGCGGCTCGAAGAGTGCTCTTTTGAATACTTCCCAGTTGACCCTCTCTTGTCCCAGAGAGGCTGGAAGAGGTGTGTTCAGGTCAAATGTCACCAGTACCGGTAGATGATCCGAGTCGAATTCATCCAGGGTACTAATAGTGTGAGCGTAGTCTATGTTTCGCGTTAGGACAAAGTCTATGAATGTGCCGCTGGCGCCTGAGAAGCAGGTTGGTGTCGACGGAGCAATAATGTTAGTATTTGTGGTGTTCAGCAGTCTATGTATCTGTGTTCCGCGTGCATTGGCTCTCCTACAGCCCCACGCTCGGTGATGTGCGTTGAAGTCGCCTGCGAGTATCGTGTTGGGATATCGCGAGAAAAGCAGTTCCAGCTGCGCAGCTACGTCTACTCTACTCATATTTTTGACATATGTTGAGGTTAGGATAAACGGGCTAGTATTATTAATTTTAATTTTTATGCTAGTATTTTCTATACTTTGAAGATTTATGCTTTTTAGTTCCTCGTGGGGAATATTTCTTTTAATGTATATTGCTGTCCCTCCATGGGGCGTTCTAGCATTAGTATTTGAGCTAAGATTATGATAACCTGAGTAGTTGGCTATGTTTAGTTTTTTACTTTCTCTAACTCTAGTTTCCTGAATTAGTAAGGCGTCTACGTCATTTTCATTTACATAGTTCCTAAGTTCATTTATTCTTGGAGATATGCCGTTCGCATTCCAAAATATTATTTTTATTGATTCCTTTTGGGACCTAGCCATGACGGGTTTGATTCTCACTGTTACTTTTAAAGTCCGCGATTATTTTAAGGGCCTCAAAGACCATTACCATTGGATCGCTCTTTTTTTGCACCAACTCTGCGAACTGCATCAACAGACGTTTTATGTCATCTAGATTAAACATGCTGATAAATCCTCTGATGAGGTTGAGGATATCCTCCATCTTTTCAGCATCAGATTCATCAGCCTGTTCAGTCTCCGCTTCCATTTCCTCAGCCTCAACCGCGGTTTGCACTTTTTTGTGAGTGTCCTTTTGGAACTCGATAGTTTTCTGTTTTTTATCACCCGTTTTAGCTAACGGCTGGGTTTGCGCGAGCTCTTCTTCTTCCCTGACTCGTTTAGTATCTTTCCATTCCTTAACTTTCCCATCCAGTCTATCCTTTGCCTCTTTTGCCTGTCTGGCTTTTTCTGCCTCCGATCTTCTTTTAATTGCAGCTGTAGCTGCTCTAACTTCCTCCAGAGTCAATTCTCTGGAGGTCGAAGGTTTGGGGGCCTGCTCTTGCACCGATCTGGTAGGTGCTGAAGTTTCGTGCCTGTTTACCTGTGGCACAAAGTGCGAGGAGCCCTGAGGGGGTGCCTGGGGGTTTGGTCCGAGGGCCTTTTGCCTCCAAGGCGGTATCTAATTTTTTGGGGGAGGGGGGGCATACCCCGGTGCCTTTCCCTTGTTCCAAGGGTTCTTCGGGCATTGCCTGAAGTTTGCCGGGTGGTCTCCATTGCAATTAGCACACGTCGCCTTCTCTGTCCTTGGTCTCTGGCAGTCACGTGTGAAGTGTCCTTCACCACACTTCAGGCACTTTGGCGGCATACTACAGTTCTCCGATGAGTGGTTGAATTGTTGGCACCGGTAGCATATTTTAAAGCCCCTAGCTCTGAAGGCCTCTACCTTCACAGCCAAGTACCCTAATCTTGTGAGTCTGTAAACCCTCTGCCAGTCATCGGAAGGCCTAAGGCTGACTAAAAAGATCGGCAGGGGTAATCTCGTTTTTGTGTTTCTCAGTTGAGAAACCCGGACTACATCTAATCCATTTGATGTTAGAGTCAATTTTATCTCCTCGATGTCATAGCTAGTTGGTAGCCCCTTCAAAACTACCTTTTTTGGCCTTTCAGTTTTGAGGTTTAAGCTATGGAAGGGGATTTTCTCGCTAGCCAAATGGCGCTGAACAACCCTATAGGAGTCAGCGTCATTGGGTATCAGTTTGAGCATATCTCCTGTCAATTTTCCAGATACTTTATTTCCTGTTATTTCATTTAGCTTTTTAAGGAGAGCCTGGTAGTTATCTCTAAACTTTATGAAAAAACACTCTGCTTTTGGTTCTTTTTTATCTACATTCATAACATTATCTCTTCCACTATTTTCAACCGCTTTAGGTTTAGGTGCACTTTTAAATTGCACAGGTTGTGCAGCAATTTCAGCATAAGTCCTAGTTCTAACATTTTCATTTTCAGTTACAACACTATCACTAACCTTTTCATTTACAACACTATCACTAGGTTTTAAGTTTCCATCCTGGTTTTTAGTAGGCGTTCCCTTAGTGGGAGACTCCTCTATCCTAGGCCTTTTACATGGATTTACCACCGTTTCAGTTTTGTCAGAAAGTTTAATTTCATTAATTAATCCTATTTCTAGCAGTTTAGCTTTAACTTCAACATTATTAACACATACATTACTATCCTCAAATGATTTAAAGATTACGTACATTTCACTATCCTTAAATTTAGTCATGTCACGGTAAGACAAAAAAGAATACACAAGATTGAACGAACCTATAATCCGGGAGACTTGGTCCTGTTCTTGTTCGATGAGTCCATTCTTGAGCATATCCCTGATATGCAGAGTCAGCGTGTAGATAACCAGTCCTAAGAAGTTGACGACTTGCATCACATCAATTGGCCACGTGAAACACGATCCATCCTGCGGCAGAGAGTCACTGTACAAGTTCATGGCATCCTTGAGAGGCCGAGCACAATCTCCATCAAGTTCACTAGCAGTGATCCTCGTAAGCTCCAGATGATCCTTGTCCAAATCCATATCTTCAGTTGAGAGCAATCCAAAAAGTCACTACCACGTGTAGGGCACACGTGGTAAATCCAAAAATGAGATAGCACGAAAGCACAAAATGGCGGAAATCCGCACACAGTCAAGTTGAAAAATTACTCGGCCCGACGTGCTCTATCGTAAATTGATATAACACGCCCAAGCCCAAGCAAGAAAAGTCACCAAAAGGTAATAGCAGCAGCTTAGCAAAATCACAACCTCACACTTCGAAGTCTGAGCTCCGAATGATACTACTCGTAACGCCTTTTCTGTGCTCACATATACCGACCCAGAGGATTCTGAGAACTTTTCGACGACCAATAGGAACGCTCCTTCGATGGATACCACTCCTGAACCTGAAAATGCTCCCACCCTGATCGCACCTTCCAATACTAATGATAAAAATTCAACAAATGATACTAACGTTAATAACTCCGAAACTTTCGACCCCCGCCCAGAACCCTTCTATATAAACTGTCCTAGCAACTGGAGAAACCTTGTCAAATCCCTAAACAACATTGTATCCGCACCTGTTAAAGCCCAACTCGCTGGTGAGTTCATTAAATATGCCTGTAAAACTACTATAGACTTACTAGAGACAAAACAAAACAAAACCCTAAGGATTATAAGGAAAGCTCCTAGATACTTAAGAAACTCGGTAATTAGGAAAGACTTCAAAATAAAAACTGTTAGAGCCCAAATTAAAAAGCTAGCGCTTAAATTCTATAAAAATCTGCCATCTGTTCCAAATGAACTACTATTCAATCTGCATGACTATGATCATCGCAAAGCCAAATCACGTAAGAGACCCCGCGCGGTACTTAATATTGAAAATCGGAATTAGGTAAGTCCCAACTTAAATAGTTGATATTAAATTAAAACTCGATCAATGTTTTCTAAAAAATGTTGTTAAACCTTAAACTGCCAAATTGATAGGAAATCCTTAGAACTGCATCAACTCCCCAAAATTACTCAAACTCTAAATGTGCAACAAACTGCCACACTAGGAGCTAAGTCAAATAATAAAAACAGTAAATCAAAAACCTCGAACCTCCAACTATGGGCAAATGAAATAATGTCACAGTATGAAGATAAGAACCACACCTAGAGATTGGAGATTAAAGGCGCTTCGCGCCTGGTGCTCTTTTCTGGACGAAACCCACAACAGTTCATTAAAGTTTACCCCCAGACCATTGATGATTTTCGCATTGTGCAACGCTCCCTGTTAGAAAACAAAATAGAATTCCATTCAATAAACATAAAATCAGAAAGGCCCGTTAAAATCCTCCTAAAAGGTCTCCCCCCAAACTCCCAGATAATTGAAATAATCGAAGAACTGACCTCCCTCGGATTCAGCATCCACAGAGTTTCACAACTAAAGGACATTAAAACAAAAGCCCCCCTTCCCATTTTTCTTACTTACTTAAACCCTACCAAAAACTGGGAAAAAATCAGAGATGTACGTACCCTCCTAGACATGCAAATTCGTGTCACTGACTTTCAATCACGCTCAATTAAAATGTGTTTCAGATGCCAGCGCTATAATCATTCCAGCGACTGCTGCCAGCTCCCACCTCGTTGTGTTAAGTGCGGCGAAGGACACCAGTCACGTGAATGTCAAAAATCAATGGACTTACCTGCTAAATGTGCTAACTGCCAAGGCCCGCACACTGCCAACTTCAGGCTATGTCCCGCCAACCCCTACAACAAAAATGCTCCCATCACTAATCTTACTGCTCCCCCCCCCCCCCACTAGGCAACCTGCCCCAACTCCTAGGGACTTCCCGCCCATCAGGCCTCCTACTAAAATTACAAATCAAAATACTTCAAATTCATACTCTAATAAAAACTCTGAAACTCCAGTTGCAACCCCCCCACCCCAAACGAAATCATTTGCCGAAATTGCTGCTCACACCTCGAAACATACCCCTGCACCCACCCCGAACCAAATCAACCAGCCCTCAAAACCAACCAATCAGAGCCCGCTCACCGACCTTAACAATCTTCCGCAGCAAAATCTAAAAATTCACTCGTACATTACGAAGCCAAGTGTCATATCCACAGAAAAAACCCCATCGACCAATCAAAAGGCTCAATCTAACTCTAATTCTCAATTATCAGATCTTTTCGCAATCTTTCATGAAATAAAATCTATTTTCGACAGCTTCAATATAAATATGGACAAAATTAAAAAATTCATCAATACTATTCAAACTAAATGCCAAGAAGCCACCAACCCACTAAACAAACTGTTCGTCATCATCTCTGCCTTGGAAGAGGCATTTAGCTCAGACTCGCCAGCCCATAATGACGAGTAATCATCTTGACTCTATCCGGATTCTCTTCTGGAACGCTAACGGCCTTGTCCCTAAAATAACCGAACTTCGCGACTACATAAACTCAAACCCCTTCGAAATTATCCTCATTCAGGAAATCATACCCGGCCGCCGCCCCCCCCCCCCTCAAAATTCCTAACTACCGTAACTACTCTGCCCTTAGAAACCAAAACCAAAACTCCCACTCCTCCTACGGTGGAGTCTCCATTTACGTTAAAAATAACATCCCGCACCACGAGCTTAACCCCCTTAACTGCAATTTCATAGAAAACAAACTCATTAATATTACTCTCCCAAACCAGCCCACCATCACCATTGGATCCATCTACATTAAACCTAACTGCTCCATTAATCTCACTGCTGACCTGGATCGGATTTTTAACTGCAACCATCGACTGATCATCGCGGGTGATTTTAATGCCCATCATCCCTCATGGAACTGCCGTCGTCGTAACCCTTACGGTAACCAAATCCATAACTATATCTCAAACAATAATATCCATATTGCTGTGCCCTCAAGTCCCAACCACTTCTCCCTTTCGGCCACCCCTTCTACCATTGACTTTGCCCTCCTTAAAAATATACGTTTCCCGTATAACACCGACACCCTAAACGAACTCAGCTCCGACCACATGCCCGTCCTTCTGACTAAACACGCTTCTCCCTTCCTCTGACCTGCCCACCTCTATTAACTGGAAAAATTTCAAAAATACCCTTCAAAACTCTACCCTCATGAACCCCAAAATTAATAACTCTGACGACCTGGAACGAGCAGTCTCCGAAATCACGCTCGAAATGCAGCGTTCTCTTGCATCTGCTACAACTACGCGCCCTGCGCCCCGTTACAACTCCCTCCCTCACCACCTCAAAAACTTAATCAAAACTAAAAATGCAACCCGTAAAATCTGGCAAATCTCTAGAAATCCCCAAATCAAAATTATCCTCAATACTCAAAATCGTAAAATTAAAAAAGAAATCGCCAAATTCAGGCAGAAAAATTGGAAAGAATATATTGAATCCCTCTCGCCTGAAGACGGCTCCATCTGGAAGGAAATCAAGCGTGTTAGAAAACCTTTCTCCCAGCTCCCCCCCCCCCCTCCAATCCGATTCAGGTACTGCCTTCTCCAACCTTGATAAAGCAAATTCACTTGCAATCAACTACCAAAAACAATTTGAACCTAACAACCTCAGCAGCAAAAACTTCCAAACCCGCATAAACCAGACTGTTTCTAATTTTCTTAATTCCCACCACCCCGAGACCATCGAACCCACCAACCCGTCGGAAATATACGACCACATCAGAAATTTTAAAAGCAAAAAAACTCCTGGTCTTGATAGAATCACTAACAAAGCCCGTAAATTTATCCCCCTTAATATCCTTTTTTATCTTGTCCACATTATCAATGCAATCCTTAAATTCCATCACTTTCCAGACAGCTGGAAAACTGCAGTTATTATCCCCATATTCAAACCGGGCGGCGCCCCAGCAGACCCCACCTCTTACCGCCCTATTTCCCTTCTCTCATCCCTTAGCAAACTGGCTGAACGCATCATTCATACCCGGCTTTTCAACTTCATTGATAGTAACAGTATCATCATCCCGGAGCAGTTCGGCTTCCGACCCTCCCTTTCCACTACCCACCAGCTCCTGCGTGTTGTGGAATTCGTCAAGGACGGATTCCACCGCAAACAGTCAGCCGGTGCCCTCCTTATCGACATCGAAAAAGCCTTTGATAAGACCCCCCACCTTGGATTAATTTTTAAACTTATTGAAATTAAAGCGCCCCCCCCCCCCTCATTCTGATTATAAACTCCTATCTACAAAATCGAAATTTTCACGTCCGCGTTCTTAACACCCTCTCCAATATTAGACCTATTAAAGCAGGAGTTCCACAAGGTTCCATTCTGGCCCCTCTCCTTTTTAATATTTTCATAAACGACATCCCACGCTCACCCCACACCACCCTCTGTCTCTATGCTGACGACACTTGTATAATCTCTGCCCATCACAATTCTAACTATCTTCACGCCCACCTGCAGCATCATATCTCCCTTTTAGAGACCTTTTTTAAAAATTGGAACATTAAAATCAATGCCCGTAAATCTCAAGCCATCTTCTTTTCATGGAAAAGATTCCCCCCCCCCGCTCCAAATCAACAATCAGCCAGTTTGCTTCAATCGTACTGCTAAATATCTCGGCGTCCACTTGGATAGCCGCCTGACCTGGAATACCCACCTTACCCATGTTATCAATAAAACCAAAAAGCTCGCTGGTGCCCTTAACCATGTCATTTTCTCAAACCACCTTGATTTAAATAACAAAATTCTTCTTTTCAAGCAAATCATCCTACCCATCCTTCTATACGCCTGCCCCGTATGGGGATTCGCCTGTAAGACAAGCCTGGAGAGAATCCAGATAGAGCAAAACCGGATCCTTCGAAGTATACGCAGAGCACCCAGATACCTTCGAAATGATGTTATTAGAAACGATTATTAGATCAATACTATCCATTTTACCATCAAAAAACATTCCAAAAAATTCTTCGATAACATCCCCACCATTCGCAACGAAGCACTTTTCACAATCACTGACTACGACCCTAGAGCACAGAAAAAGCGCCCCAGGGCTATTCTTTATGACCCCCCTTAGCTTTGCTAATTTTGTACCTATCCATATCCTCCTTAACTTTTTAAACTTTTTTTACTTTTTAGCTTCATACTTAGCTTAACATTTAACTCTAACTTGCCATCATAGATGGCACCACCGGACCGCTTGCGGACCCGGGCTTTTTCATCAGATTATTTTAACACAATCCTTCTTTTAAACTCTCTAATTTTTTAGTGGTTGCTCATGTTAACTTTTGTTTATAACTTAGTCCTATTTTGTACTTAAATTCCCATCTTCTGCTCAAATTATGTCATATGTATCAAATATGGTTTCATACCGGAGGTTAAAGTCCTCGGACTAGGGACTCCAACCAATCGACACACTACGAACGACGAAGATTGCCAAACTACTCTCTACTGTTATCTCTACTGTTCAAGATTACCAAACCCTTTGACATAAATGTTAAACAAACATGTGACATGATCTCTGGCAGTTGGAGTTCTGTGCAGTCATCTACCATACGAAATTGTTGGCGGAAAACAGGTTTTAATTTCAGCTCGTGCAGTGATGAAGAACAAACAGTCTGGCAACGATGAGCATTCTCAACAAAATCTTTCTGAAGAAGAAAATTGTGTGCTGCACCTAAGTAATTCTTTGAATACATTCAAAGTTTCCACGAATATACACTCTTCAATAAGCAAAGAAGAATGTTTGAATTTGGATGAAGGTTTATTAGTTTTCAGTGGGAGCACCGATGAGAACATAATTGTAGAACTGAAAGAAAATGATGATGTTAGTGAAGTGGAAGATGAGGAGTGTGGAACGGAATCACCACCCAACACAACAGATGAAGATGCTGTTAAAATAATCGAAACATTACAGAATTTTATTCCTACTTTACCAAATGTATAACTGAATTCCTACTTTACCAGATGTATAACTGAATTCGCTAGAAGCTTTAAAAAATATGTGTATGACGGCTGCATTCTCTACAAAATCCAAGCAAGGATTACTTCGCACGTTAAATTTCCTTCCTCCTATTTAAGGATTCGAATTGTGTATGATACGTATTTTATTTCCGTTTCGGCGTATTCTTGATTTTTGAATTAAAAATATAACTCCAATTTTATTTTTATCATTATAATTATCCATTTTTTAATTGCATAATAGAAATGTAGTTAAAATATACGCCGTGTTACATTTTCGAGCTGCAATTCGAATCTTATGATTTATGTTCATAAGATACTACATATGTTTTATATTTTTTTCCTAATCTGTAACAAATTCATTAAAAATGTAAGTTCAACATAATACTGTAATATTATTCAGTCATGCAAGTTCAACATATATTATTATAATAACGTCACACCCATGTTAAATAACTTCCATTATAGAGTGTAGCAAGTTCAGCCCTGTCTATAACGATAAATTGTCTATAACGATATTTTTTCTCGGTCCCTAGAGTATCGTTATAGATAGGTTTGACTGTATATATACACGCTACTGGAGAATTACTAAGGACGTATCACAAATTGAAATGTAACACATCATTAAGAGGGGGTGGAGGCCCAGCAGGATAAAATATTGTTGCAACACTGTTCGTAGATTAGAATAAAAATCATTTATTGTTCAGTAAAATACAGAAGGTTTTGAAACATCTGAAAGGGAAAGGTGTTCATTTGATGCTGTGTACGGTGAAATGGAAAAATGCATATGAACGACAGCAGGCGCCTTTGAAAAATGTGTCAGTACGAGATATGTCCACAGTATAGTGCGAAACAACATTCCACACGTCGTGTCATGCTTTGCACAACATTATCCAGCAGCTGTTGAGGCAAGTTATCCCACTCCTCTGTCAGTGCACGGATGAGGGTGTTCTTGTTTGTTGGAGGATATTTTCGACCAGCAAGTCGCCTCCCCAAAGTATCCCAAACATTTTCAACGGGGTTTAGATTTGGAGAACGTGCTGGCCATACGAGGCATTACATACCCTCGCTGACTAGACAATCCTGAACAGCGAGTGTTCGATGACATGGTGCGTTGTCGTTCATGAAAACAAATTTATCACCGACAACACCACAGAAAAGGCGAACATGAGGCAGTAGAACTTCGTCAATGTATCGTTGACCGGCCATAGTTTCAGTTGCAACAACATATAGGGGCGCGCGGCCATTGATCATGATACCGGCCCATACCATGATAGTGCATGTCGAATATCGATCCCTTTCTTGGATATTTTCTGGACTATAAGCAGTACCACTCTCACGCCAGAACATTTGGCGTCTAGAATCCGATGATAGACTGAACCTACTCCCATCTGAGAATAGTACGCAAACCCAGTTCTTTTCGGTCCGATTGCAATGCTCACGACACCATTGCAAACAGTGCAGTCTGGACAATGGGACACACACGAGTGGTCTGTGGGCCTATAGTCCTTCTCCCAAACGTCTGGTTACAGGTTTTCGTGAGATCCGCTGTTCTGTGGTAGCAAGAAACTGATTTGCCACCTGCTGAGCTGTGGTGCACCGGTCCCTTTTTGCCGATAGGACCGAATGTACCTGTGTCCTGCAGGCATCGTACTTTTAACACGACCTCCCTCGACACATTCCAGTCGTTTTAAATGCTTGCCACAGCCGTGAAACAACTCTGTAGGCGATGTCGAACTCCCTGGAAACATCTGTTATTTTTAGCACTTCTTTGATCTTTCCAATAATACGATCAAGCGTAAAATCATCTAAGTGATATCGGGAAGACATACCGGAAATTTCAAGATCGTCAATTAAATCTTTTCCGTAAAACTTTCACTTGGAACAACAACTGTCCACACGCGTCAAATCCTTTAAATCTCTTATTAGCGCTGACATGTGACGAACAGGAGTGGAAATGAAACATTTGCATACGCACACTTCTGACTGTATCCAGCACTTATTCTAATTTTCCATATTTTGCTTACTTTCATTTTGTGGTTGCTATGAGTGATGGTGTCATTCGTCCTTAGCAATTGTCCAGCAGTGTATATGCCATATCGTTTATTCTTACAAACAAACGGATAGTTTCGCAACTATTAAAGGCCTTACACAGGCCGACACGATTTTTGTTGACTACAGTTGAGAGTTGATTTTAAGGTTTCATGTTCTGAAATCATAAATCATTTTAGTTTTCGCGTATCACGTCACGTTTTTTCTCTGAAGTACTTTGAATGTCCAAATATGGGCAAAAAGTGGATACTCTGCATAAATGATTTAAAGTAAACAAATGTTATTCAGAATTGAATGATAAAGAAGTTTTTAAAATGTTACAATGACTAACAGACAAATATAGTAATTACATTAATGTAGTTGTAGTATGACATTTTTTTCGCCCACTTTTAAAAATGTTCTTACTGGCCAGTTCTTCTGAGTCCAATGTTTGTCTCTATCCCGAGTATCCCAAAGATACAAAAAACAGGGATATTTTTATCAGCAAATCATCCATTTATCAGCAAATCCCGCATGAATTGCGGGATCAAAAGTTTGATTCATATAACAATATAAGCACGGAATGTGATATTTCGAAAACTTGACGTGATACAAAAGAATAGCGCCATATTTGAAATCAGCATTCCAAAATTAGTTAAAAACTGGTGTCACATCCAAGTCCAATTGTCCAGCAGTGTATATATATACTCTATAACAAAAAAATCGACACACCAAGAAGGAGTTGTCCAATTGTAATGAAATTTCGTATGAAAGACATTGAGTCTTTAGTGACGAGTCCCGTTTCCAACTGCGTCCTGACGACAACCTCAGACCTGTCTGGAGACGTCCAGGACAGCGTGGGGATCCTGGCCTTACTGTCGCACGCCACACATGCCCACAACAGGGCGTTATGGTCTGGGATGCCATCTCCTTTGATAGCCGGACGCCTTTGGCAGTCATTTCCGGCACATTGACAGCACAGAAATACGTGGACAACATTCTACGACCGGTTGTGTTACAGTTCCTTTTGCACATCCCGGATTTACTTTTCAACAAGATAATGTCCGACCACACAAGGCACGTGTTGCTGTGAATTGCCTTCAAGCTTGCCCAACACTTCCGTGGCCAGCTTGGTCTCCTGATCTCTCTCCCATAGAGCACATTTGGGACGTTATGGGAAGGCGATTGCAACCATCCTGGAATGTTAACGATTCAACCCGACAGTTGGAGACAATTTGGCAAGACATTCCGCAGGATATCCGTGAACTTTATCAGTCTATGCCACGCCGGGTGACATCTTGCATCCAGATCAGAGGTGGACCAACGCCTTATTGACTTCCTCCCTTTGAATACGATCAAACTCCAAATCATTAAACTATTCTGAAATTTTAATCGTTTCTTTCTCTATATATGTTCTTCACATCCACCAATTTCTATCACAATCGGACAACTCCTTCTTGGTGCGTCGATTTTTTGTTATAGAGTTTATATATATTAGGATTACATTTCACATGGATTTATTTGTATATATATAGATTTTTCAATTAGCAACTATTTTATTTCATTTATATATTATTATAT
Source organism: Amaurobius ferox (assembly GCA_951213105.1). NCBI lineage: Eukaryota > Metazoa > Arthropoda > Arachnida > Araneae > Amaurobiidae > Amaurobius > Amaurobius ferox. The sequence goes on from OX578154.1 coordinate 96,597,539, forward strand.
TATTCTCTATGTAATAATGTCATACTAATAATCATCCTTATACCATTATGATCTACACAACTTTCACGTTTTACAGACTGCCAAATAGATATATACTTATTATTATATTATTTTATAGATATTGTTCGGTATTTTCGATTCATGTTGGAAATTGTCTAGAACGATATCATTTTACCAACTTTGTGCCATGGATAGTTTAGATTATAAAAATTATCCGACTAAAAATTATAACTTTAATAAATGTAAGAAAAATAATTGCAAAACATGCCCTTCTGCTTCCAACTCTTAAATAACAAAACAAAATAGCCATTTGTCTTTCTGCAAGATTTTTAATTGCATTTATAAATTATCTTGTAACATTTGTAATTTATCTTATATAGAACAAACTAGTCTTATGCATATCATTTCCGCATAACTACCATTATTTCTTAACTTTCTTTTTAAAATACCCTGCACTGTATGTTACACCTTCCTTTTTTTAACTAATATGTCTCTTTTTAAAATTGCTTTTTTAACCAGTTTATGTGCAAGTTGATATTTTGCACTTCGTCGTTTTTGTCGAAACATTTTTTTTCGAAAATCGAGCGCAACACCGAGATTCATGGAGCACTTTCCTAAAGGTACTCTTAAGGCATTCTGTGCTTCTTTTATGAGGCGCAGTGTACCTTTATTATATTCACACACAGCTTCCATTACACAGACTTTTACACGTTTTTTATGTACAAATGTTTCTTTAGGACATTTTGCCCACGTCACACTGCGCAAATTTTCGTTTGCATTTTGAGTTCCACAGTTTATGCACGATATTAATTAACGAAAGCAGATCGGAAAAAGTAAACAACGTTTCTTTATCAATTAAAATTACGATTAAGCACTTTTATCTTCTTTCTGGTAGAAATACTTTGTAAAACAGGGAGTATTCAGTTGCAGATGCGATGTAAACAGAGCGTAAACAGAGGAGAAGGCGTGGTATTTAAAGAGACACAGTTGCAGTCAAAAGCCTTTTTGATATATTTATAGTTCTCGGATCTTCACGAAACTTTGTAAGGATATACTAGGGATATCAAGGTATATTTTAAGCAAAAAATTTGAAAATCGGTATTTTCGTCATTTTTCGCCAAATGAAGGGTACTGAGTCCCCTTAATTAGATTAATTAATAAAGCGTGAAGCATCAGAGCTCCCTATATAGAGACAATCAAAGTTTCTCCTGTAATTCCTGATGCTAAAAGTCGGACGATCTGATCCAATGATATTTTGTACACAAAGAAAAGTGATTAATTCGAAGGTCGTGGCAAAGTTCATTTTTTGACATCTTCTCATGGAATATTTTTTACGGATTCAAATCCTTCGCATGTTCATATGAAATGCCACGATACTATCAAACACAATTCTCTCTCACATATACTAACACATACATATATTTTATATATTATAAGACGTTCGTATGGCGTTTAAGAATACTCAAAAAGGGTAAACCTGTCCAAAACTGTAATTCTAATGCTCAACCTCATTCAAATTCTTCCATTGTACATTGTAATAGTATGTAGAAAAGATGAATATATATATATACAGGATGCCCACTTATATCCGTTACACCCCCTTAACTTCTAAACGGCGACAGCTTAGGCCATAAAGTTGGTGTATAGGTATTGTAAAAAGGCTATGCGCTACTCGATGAGACAACATACAACGCCATCTCTCGGCAAATTTTAGAATCAGTAATGCGTCGTCGAAGATCCTGTAATGCTAGCGGAGGGGTCGCATATACCTGCCCTTTTATGTGTTCCCATAAGAAGTCCAATGGGGTCAAGTCAGGTGAGCGCGGGGGCTCTCGAAGGAACCACCATACCCGATGACTTGATTCTGGAATGTCTCTATTAGGTACTGCTAAACTTTTGAAATCTTATGCGGAGGTGCGCCGTCATGTTGGAACCATACGTTTAGGAGTTGGTGCAATGGTAGATTCTCAACAAAGTCGGTTATTACATCCTGCAGAAGCTGCAAGTACCGTTGTCCCGTTAACGCGCCCTCGTAAAATACTGGTCCAATGAGCCTGTCATTAAAAATTCCGCACCAAACATTAATCGACCATCGTTGTTGATGTCGAACTTTGACGGCATATCTCGGATTTTCCGAGGATTCCGACCAGGTATGAACATTCTGTCTATTAAACATTCCGTTCCTCGAAAAACATGCCTCATCCGTCCATATTATGTCTGCCAGCAATGTTGAGTGGACCTCTAAGTTATCCATCACAAAATTGTACCACGTGTAACGTCTCTCAGCATCTCTAGGCAACAATCCCTGCACAGGTGTGGATCGGTATGGATGAGCACCTGATTCATTCGGGATTTTCCAGACTCGGCTTTTTGAGAGGCCACAATTTTCACTGATCATTCTTGTGCTGCTCTGAGGATGGCCGAGAGCGTATGCTAACATATATATATATATATATATATATATATATATATATATATATATATATATATATATATATATATATATATATATATATTTAAGAATATTAATTTACTTGTATTATATATACCAGAGATTGACCATTTATAGAAAATGGTCTGTAAAGCAAATGTAAAAATAAAATGGTCTGAAGTGAAAATTTGAAATCAAAACTGACTCTAAGACAAGCTTGATAAAATTATAAGTGGGACATTAAAAATGAAACACGTACAGCTATAAATTATGTTTGAAAGAAACAGTTTTACTTTCCCTATAATACATTGTCATGTATATGGAAAGTATTGGAATCATACCGAAAATCACAATTCGAGTTTTCGACGAATCTACGCGTTTCAAGACCTCTAGAATACGAAAAAACTATTTTTAGCGTGACGACTGTAAGTGTGTGTGTGTGCGTCTGTCTGTGCAATGTATGTATCCACTCTAACTTAAAAACTACTGGACTGAATTGGTTGGTAAGTCACTTGGGTGAGACCCTGGTGCTGATTAGTTTTTGGTAGGATTCGTAAAAACAGAACCCGTTTTTTTGCGGAATGCCACGTAAAAATTTCATGTATCCACTCTAGCTAAAATACTTATCGATCAAATTTCACAAAATTTGGTAGATAAGTCACTTGTAGGATACTCTGGGGCTGATTGGATTTTGGTACAATTCGGAAAAGAACAACCTGCCTTTTTCTATGAAATGGCCCGCAAAAATCGCAAAAATCTTTTGAAAAAAAAGACTACGTATGCTCAAATGTATCAATTAAATTCTTGTTTTATATGCAATTTTTGACGAGGAAAAGAATATAACGCACTCCATTATGCTTTAGGATTAATCGTTATCAAGATATTCGAAATTCCTTGCATTTTTGTTACGCCGATTTCGGAAAAATGTCCAATTACCAAATAAAAATAAAAATTGAATTAAAAATGCAAATTTAGTTTTATTTCGTGCAATTAAACTCAATCTAACGAATTATTACAGAAATAGAGAAAATATGAATTTGAGTCTGCAGGGAAAGTCATGTACTGCCCACATCAGATTTTTTATCGTTCCGATGGCATTATGATGGAAACTTTGTGATAATATTTGCAGTTTCTACGTAACCAATATGGATTAATATCATTCAAAATCGAACTAAATCGTGCTAAAACATAAAATAAATGCGAAAATAATTAAAGATTTTAAAAAATAACTCCCGAAAAGCTCCTTTCCAAGTCCTCAAATACTTGTATTCCAAATTTCATGGCCATCTACCGCTTCGATTTCCCGCTACAGACCGCACAGATGCACAGACATACATCTTCCTTTATTACATAAGAAGATTCATTATTTTATTAGAAGTAACAAAAAAATCTTTTAGACCTCATGTGATATTAAGCACATTTCATTCATATACTGTAAAACATTTGTGAGCATGTTACTGAAACTTTCAGCGGAATACATATATATACAGTGAAACCTGTCTATAATGATATTGTCTATAACGATAAACTTGTTTATAACGATATTTTCTACGGTCCCGGAGGATTTCCTATAGTTTTAATGTATATCAAACTTGTCTATAACAATAATTTGCTTTTGAGTGAACCTGTATATAACGATAATTTTGAGTATTTCAAACTTTTTTCCCTGTGTTATGTCCAAGACTTTTTGGATTTCGGACCAAGACTTTTACAATGGCAGACGTAACACAAAGGCAGTTCATCCTAAAGGGGAATAATGTTCTATCTACCGACTAAGATCTGTTCAAGATTGCCAAACTACTCTCTATTGTTATCTCTACTGTTCAAGATTACCAAACCCTTTGACATAAATGTTAAGCAAACATGTGACATGATCTCTGGCAGTTGGAGTTCTGTGCAGTCATCTACCATACGAAATTGTTGGCGGAAAACAGGTTTTAATTTCAGCTCGTGCAGTGATGAAGAACAAACAGTCTGGCAACGATGAGAATTCTCAACAAAATCTTTCTGAAGAAGAAAATTGTGTGCTGCACCTAAGTAATTCTTTGAATACATTCAAAGTTTCCACGAATATACACTCTTCAATAAGCAAAGAAGAATGTTTGAATTTGGATGAAGGTTTATTAGTTTTCAGTGGGAGCACCGATGAGAACATAATTGTAGAACTAAAAGAAAATGATGATGTTAGTGAAGTGGAAGATGAGGAGTGTGGAACGGAATCACCACCCAACACAACAGATGAAGATGCTGTTAAAATGATCGAAACATTACAGAATTTTATTCCTACTTTACCAAATGTATAACTGAATTCCTACTTTACCAGATGTATAACTGAATTCGCTAGAAGCTTTAAAAAATATGTGTATGACGGCTGCATTCTCTACAAAATCCAAGCAAGGATTACTTCGCACGTTAAATTTCCTTCCTCCTATTTAAGGATTCGAATTGTGTATGATACGTATTTTATTTCCGTTTCGGCGTATTCTTGATTTTTGAATTAAAAATATAACTCCAATTTTATTTTTATCATTATAATTATCCATTTTTTAATTGCATAATAGAAATGTAGTTAAAATATACGCCGTGTTACATTTTCGAGCTGCAATTCGAATCTTATGATTTATGTTCATAAGATACTACATATGTTTTATATTTTTTTCCTAATCTGTAACAAATTCATTAAAAATGTAAGTTCAACATAATACTGTAATATTATTCAGTCATGCAAGTTCAACATATATTATTATAATAACGTCACACCCATGTTAAATAACTTCCATTATAGAGTGTAGCAAGTTCAGCCCTGTCTATAACGATAAATTGTCTATAACGATATTTTTTCTCGGTCCCTAGAGTATCGTTATAGATAGGTTTGACTGTATATATACACGCTACTGGAGAATTACTAAGGACGTATCACAAATTGAAATGTAACACATCATTAAGAGGGGGTGGAGGCCCAGCAGGATAAAATATTGTTGCAACACTGTTCGTAGATTAGAATAAAAATCATTTATTGTTCAGTAAAATACAGAAGGTTTTGAAACATCTGAAAGGGAAAGGTGTTCATTTGATGCTGTGTACGGTGAAATGGAAAAATGCATATGAACGACAGCAGGCGCCTTTGAAAAATGTGTCAGTACGAGATATGTCCACAGTATAGTGCGAAACAACATTCCACACGTCGTGTCATGCTTTGCACAACATTATCCAGCAGCTGTTGAGGCAAGTTATCCCACTCCTCTGTCAGTGCACGGATGAGGGTGTTCTTGTTTGTTGGAGGATATTTTCGACCAGCAAGTCGCCTCCCCAAAGTATCCCAAACATTTTCAACGGGGTTTAGATTTGGAGAACGTGCTGGCCATACGAGGCATTGCATACCCTCGCTGACTAGACAATCCTGAACAGCGAGTGTTCGATGACATGGTGCGTTGTCGTTCATGAAAACAAATTTATCACCGACAACACCACAGAAAAGGCGAACATGAGGCAGTAGAACTTCGTCAATGTATCGTTGACCGGCCATAGTTTCAGTTGCAACAACATATAGGGGCGCGCGGCCATTGATCATGATACCGGCCCATACCATGATAGTGCATGTCGAATATCGATCCCTTTCTTGGATATTTTCTGGACTATAAGCAGTACCACTCTCACGCCAGAACATTTGGCGTCTAGAATCCGATGATAGACTGAACCTACTCCCATCTGAGAATAGTACGCAAACCCAGTTCTTTTCGGTCCGATTGCAATGCTCACGACACCATTGCAAACAGTGCAGTCTGGACAATGGGACACACACGAGTGGTCTGTGGGCCTATAGTCCTTCTCCCAAACGTCTGGTTACAGGTTTTCGTGAGATCCGCTGTTCTGTGGTAGCAAGAAACTGATTTGCCACCTGCTGAGCTGTGGTGCACCGGTCCCTTTTTGCCGATAGGACCGAATGTACCTGTGTCCTGCAGGCATCGTACTTTTAACACGACCTCCCTCGACACATTCCAGTCGTTTTAAATGCTTGCCACAGCCGTGAAACAACTCTGTAGGCGATGTCGAACTCCCTGGAAACATCTGTTATTTTTAGCACTTCTTTGATCTTTCCAATAATACGATCAAGCGTAAAATCATCTAAGTGATATCGGGAAGACATACCGGAAATTTCAAGATCGTCAATTAAATCTTTTCCGTAAAACTTTCACTTGGAACAACAACTGTCCACACGCGTCAAATCCTTTAAATCTCTTATTAGCGCTGACATGTGACGAACAGGAGTGGAAATGAAACATTTGCATACGCACACTTCTGACTGTATCCAGCACTTATTCTAATTTTCCATATTTTGCTTACTTTCATTTTGTGGTTGCTATGAGTGATGGTGTCATTCGTCCTTAGCAATTGTCCAGCAGTGTATATGCCATATCGTTTATTCTTACAAACAAACGGATAGTTTCGCAACTATTAAAGGCCTTACACAGGCCGACACGATTTTTGTTGACTACAGTTGAGAGTTGATTTTAAGGTTTCATGTTCTGAAATCATAAATCATTTTAGTTTTCGCGTATCACGTCACGTTTTTTCTCTGAAGTACTTTGAATGTCCAAATATGGGCAAAAAGTGGATACTCTGCATAAATGATTTAAAGTAAACAAATGTTATTCAGAATTGAATGATAAAGAAGTTTTTAAAATGTTACAATGACTAACAGACAAATATAGTAATTACATTAATGTAGTTGTAGTATGACATTTTTTTCGCCCACTTTTAAAAATGTTCTTACTGGCCAGTTCTTCTGAGTCCAATGTTTGTCTCTATCCCGAGTATCCCAAAGATACAAAAAACAGGGATATTTTTATCAGCAAATCATCCATTTATCAGCAAATCCCGCATGAATTGCGGGATCAAAAGTTTGATTCATATAACAATATAAGCACGGAATGTGATATTTCGAAAACTTGACGTGATACAAAAGAATAGCGCCATATTTGAAATCAGCATTCCAAAATTAGTTAAAAACTGGTGTCACATCCAAGTCCAATTGTCCAGCAGTGTATATATATACTCTATAACAAAAAAATCGACACACCAAGAAGGAGTTGTCCAATTGTAATGAAATTTCGTATGAAAGACATTGAGTCTTTAGTGACGAGTCCCGTTTCCAACTGCGTCCTGACGACAACCTCAGACCTGTCTGGAGACGTCCAGGACAGCGTGGGGATCCTGGCCTTACTGTCGCACGCCACACATGCCCACAACAGGGCGTTATGGTCTGGGATGCCATCTCCTTTGATAGCCGGACGCCTTTGGCAGTCATTTCCGGCACATTGACAGCACAGAAATACGTGGACAACATTCTACGACCGGTTGTGTTACAGTTCCTTTTGCACATCCCGGATTTACTTTTCAACAAGATAATGTCCGACCACACAAGGCACGTGTTGCTGTGAATTGCCTTCAAGCTTGCCCAACACTTCCGTGGCCAGCTTGGTCTCCTGATCTCTCTCCCATAGAGCACATTTGGGACGTTATGGGAAGGCGATTGCAACCATCCTGGAATGTTAACGATTCAACCCGACAGTTGGAGACAATTTGGCAAGACATTCCGCAGGATATCCGTGAACTTTATCAGTCTATGCCACGCCGGGTGACATCTTGCATCCAGATCAGAGGTGGACCAACGCCTTATTGACTTCCTCCCTTTGAATACGATCAAACTCCAAATCATTAAACTATTCTGAAATTTTAATCGTTTCTTTCTCTATATATGTTCTTCACATCCACCAATTTCTATCACAATCGGACAACTCCTTCTTGGTGCGTCGATTTTTTGTTATAGAGTTTATATATATTAGGATTACATTTCACATGGATTTATTTGTATATATATAGATTTTTCAATTAGCAACTATTTTATTTCATTTATATATTATTATATTATTCTCTATGTAATAATGTCATACTAATAATCATCCTTATACCATTATGATCTACACAACTTTCACGTTTTACAGACTGCCAAATAGATATATACTTATTATTATATTATTTTATAGATATTGTTCGGTATTTTCGATTCATGTTGGAAATTGTCTAGAACGATATCATTTTACCAACTTTGTGCCATGGATAGTTTAGATTATAAAAATTATCCGACTAAAAATTATAACTTTAATAAATGTAAGAAAAATAATTGCAAAACATGCCCTTCTGCTTCCAACTCTTAAATAACAAAACAAAATAGCCATTTGTCTTTCTGCAAGATTTTTAATTGCATTTATAAATTATCTTGTAACATTTGTAATTTATCTTATATAGAACAAACTAGTAATCCAATTCATCTACGTATGAGTGTTCACATGATCATATCAAAAAACATATCCTCAATAATAATTTTCTTCCTTCTTATAATAACATTGAATATACACATTTTGTTAAACACGACTTTGAAAATATTACTATTTATATTTTGGATATAGAAACTAATCTAGCAAACAGAATGTTTTGAAAATTTCTATATTAAATCAAATTTTTCCATATGGATTAAATCAATTATATCTAAATGGTAATATTGTTAAAAATAATTTTATAGATAATAACTACTCAATTTTTAATCACATATTTTTGAATCCCCAAATAAAAAAATAGAAAGTCTGTTAAGCACAAAGGATTAAAAAGAGGTAAAGAAAGTTCCAAACATCATGATTATAAAGCTGAGATTGAATGTTTACATCATCAATTTAATATCACTTATAAACGGAAAATAATAAAATCATGGATATTTGCGGTTAAAAAAAACATTTAAATAACGTTTATGCCTTATTGTTAAACTTAAATCTAACTAATGAACATTTTAATCATATTTTTTATAATTTTCTCATTACTAAATCAAAGTATTTTAAATTAAATCTAAATTAATTTCGTAATAACAATCGTTCTTCTAATTCTTATTGTGCTATTTCTTTTAAACGTTCCATTTATAATGCTATGAATTTTAGGGATTTATTTAATAAGTTTAATCATTTAATGCCTATTAAGGATTTGAATATCTCTATTAATTTTAAATACAATAAGCCTACTGAAAGAGCTATTTTTAATTATAATGAAATTTATCAATCTCTCTCTATAAATATAGATTACATGTCTAATTTAGATAATGAATGTATTTGCGAAGATGACAATTATGCTAATTATATTAATCCACACTTAGATCATATTGTTATAGGAGACATAGGCATAGTTAAACACGATTCTTTAAGAACTGTAATGTTTAATGATACAAAATCCCGAAAACTAAAAATTCCTGAAATACTGAAATCTAAAAATTTGCAAAGTTCTGGAAACCTGAAAAATAACATTTTCCCAAAAACATTCCAGAGAAGTGTCATATGACCAGTCTCTCCCTCAATTACAAATCCGTAACTACTTCACACATTGAATTGAACTTGCCTAAAATAAAAACACATTAGAAGAACAGAGAGAGAACACAGAGTTTAGGTTTTCCAAATCTAACTTTTATTTAACATTTAACAAAGAACTTTTAAACATATTACAACTTTTTAACATCTCATTAATCAAACAAATAAACCTCATAAATGAATAAAACGTATAGTAGTATACAAAACGTTAGAATATTAAAAATTAAAGAAAACAATGTTAAATAAAAATATAGTAAAATATTAATATTATAGAATACTTCCAGTGAATTCAGCCGTAATAGTGAGTCCAGCCATTTATGTGGAAAATGGTGCTCAACGCATCACGAAAAGAGGTGCTCAACACCTCGCGAACTTGATCAGCACAAAAACGGGCAGCTCCTTCACGTCATAGAAAACTCAGTTGAACGTAACAGATCGCCAGGGGACATCTTTCGGAACAAAAACACAGACATTTCGATCATCAATGCCCGAGAACATAAACATTTGAAAGTCCGGTTCTGTGACTCGGAAAATTAAACGCCTCAGTTCATCTTGAAAGAACAAATCCGACTTCCCGAAACTAAACAATTATTCCAAAGGCGCCGAGGTTACTTTGGTACACATCGACCACATCACTCCCAACAGGCAGGAGATCAAAACATCATTTCAGTCTTTGCAAACATAGCAACTCTCTGCCATCAGGATACAACAAATTCAGAGGCTCTTAAAAATGATTCTCGATCTCTGGGCGTAGACAAAATAGCGCCGCATTCCGAAAGGGATGATTTAATAATCAGAACAAATTATTCCATTACACGCGCTCAGCATAGCGCAATTACAACAACTTAAAAGAATCACATATAAAGTTCTAATCAATGAAAAAACGCGTGAATCTACTTATATATTGTCAAAATTCGCTGCTACACATCGTAAACAAAACTATCGATGAACGATTAAAGAATTAATAACAGACGATTTTATTACTAAAGTCAACCAATCAAAAACTCAAAATTTTAAGGAAGAGAACAGGAATTTTAAAGCAGACGAAATTTCAAAAGAAATGAAATGAAATAATTCGGAATATACGAATTTGACAATAATTTAAAAATGAACGATTCTGAAAAATTGAAAAAAAAGCTAAAAATATAATAAAAAATTAAAAAAAATGTGATAAATCAACGCATTCTTAACCAAGAACAACAAAATTAGAATCAAATCAAAGGAAATAAAAAGGGCAATTAATGGAATCACAAACTAGCCAATTTAAATAAATTTAAATTGCTAAAACTCAAAAGAACGAACTTTCGCCATTTGGAGCACAAAACCTATGGAATGGAATGCATATGGAACAGAAGAATATCAACAGTCTAAACAAATGGAAAATGGATAACAAAAGTTAAGAAAGGAGAATAATGATATGTAAATAAGTCCCCCGGACCAGTTTTTCTTACTAAACAAACTTCCTAAAACTATTAAATGGCAAAAGCAAACCAAAAGTGTTAAATTGTATTGATCTATATACAGGGAGTCCCAAAAATGACTGAAACATTTGAAAAATGCATTAAAAGAACTGAAGGCGACAGAAATTTAGCATTTTCTGCATTGTACTTGGGAAACCAGGGAATTTTATTCAACCAATTCTCAAAATTTGTTAGAAAGGTCACCAACAGGTGGCGCTGCAGAATAGGAAAACTAATAAACGGTATGACCATGTTGCAAAAACTACAAAACGATGTTTTCAAAATAACCACCATTTGCAGCAACGACATGGGGCACTCTGAGAACAAAATTTGCAGATGTGCAAACACTTCAGCCGGAATGGTCTCAGATGCATTAGAGATGTATTGTTGCATTTCCGCTATCGTTTGTGGATTTTGACGATACACCTGGTCTTTCAGGTATCTCCACAGAAAAAACTTACATGCCGTCAAATTTAGTGAAAAGGGAGGCCAATCCATGCCACGTCCTGTAAGCCTGGCGCATTCAAGGGCAATCACACGATCAGCGAAATGTTCGCTAAGGAAACAAATAAAACAGATGACATAATAAATTGAAAATATCAATAATCCCCGTAATCTGATAATTGATTCCAATATATGCCTATGTATATCAAAATGTATGCCAATATACCTGTACTACTTATGTTCCCGTAAATTCGAAGATACACCCGTGCATTTATAGAAGTTTACTAGTACAAATTCCAATACATGAGTTTCAACAATTATTGCCATAATAAAACAATGGCATAATAACTTAAAAATAGCAATAATCCCATCAATAATCCCTGAATCAATAATCCCCGGAAATATCAATAATAATAATGTTTAAACCTGAAGACCGTAATTGATATTGTCCAGTGAAAAATGACAATGACATTTATTTTATATACATATCTTTTTTATTCAAATCGCAAAAGATTTAATAAAAATCGTCTGCTGCATAAACACATTGGATTTAAATCCGTTGCGAAGCGGTATGATATCATTTTCTTCAAATAAATTGGTGGAAAAAATATCGTCTGAATAAAGCTATCTCTAAGGAAGGTTTGGCGACATTTTCGTCAATTTAGCGACGTCTTAAAAAATAGCCAAATTTATCGCCAAGTGGGTCTGCTTGGCGTCCCACTCCTTGCTACAGTCCCACTTGGCGACAAATTGACGAAACATCATCACAATACTATCCCCTAACAGAACACAATTATATTAATTTATTTAGAGAAAATGTTATCAATTTCAAGCTATTTTTATAAATTTACAAATATTTTTATCAATTCAATGACATTTTAAAATTTCGCTAAATGTGTTACTAAGTAGGACGGTTGGACTGACAGACAAATGCTAAGGAAATATCATTTCAGTACTCTCAATCAGTACTGAACTTTCAAACAGTACTGTTACATCATTAACAAAACAAAATACATTTCATTGATTTGAGTCGATTTTATCAATTTGGCGATATTTTCGTCAGTTTGCAACGTTTAAGAAAAATTTCCAAGTTAGCGATATTCCGCCAAATTCGTAGCTCTGAATTTGGAGATCTGAATAAAACACCCTGATCCCGTGTGTATATACTAAATGAAAACGCTAAACTTGTTTGATAGTTTTACCCGTTCTAATCTTCTGTTTCGACAATCGGCTAAATGAATTTATTGGCTAAACACAATATATGAGTTTATTAGCTAAACACGATACATAATCTTGAAAATTATTTTCCAAAATAAATGAAAGTGATCTACGCAGTCCACAATTAATATAATTTAAAAAAATATCAAACCGCTATCATCATTATTATTCAAATCGAAAAAATAATAATAAACATTAACAAACAAATTTAATTTAATTGCGGTGCCGAGCAACATGATAAAAGATAGAATCTTCCTCATAAAATGCTAATAATTAAATAACCATTTTGATATCTGAATACTTTTCACTGTTAAGTATAAGCTTGTAAAAAAAAAACCATTGTGATAGATTTTCTATTTAAATTCATGTTTCAAACATTCATATTTTCAAACAATTTATGTTTTCTAAAAGTGACTAATTAGCAAAAAAGTCACTCATCAAACTCGGAGATAAAGTTCTAATTCACTTTCACGTTTTAAACCAACGATTTCCAACCATTTCGTTTGGAGTATCCAGGGAGTTAAGGATTAGAACTCCTAGGAAAAGTTTCGTTTTTCATTCATATCTCGACAACCCCTAGTATTAGAAACTCGAAATTTGGATTAAATTTAAATTGCGCTATTTCAAGGCTACCCACAATATTTCATGAAATTCGTTTCAGCCAATCTCCCGTGATGATGAGACAAACAAACAGACAGACAGACAGATTTTCAATTTTATTTATATAGATTGATAATATAAAACAATCTATTATTGATTTACAAAAATCTTTTGTTATTACTTATGTTTAAAAATCATCTAATGATTATACTATTATCAGTAAAATATTCTGTATTCAATTTCTGTTAGATTATTTTAAGAATAATAGACTATTTAAACTTGATTCTCACTCCATTATTAATATCAAACAGAAAATTATCAATATGTATAGTGATTTAAATATTAATTATACATTTTTGAAATTTCTATATATTGTGCTTATACATAAATTTCATAAAAATCCTATTAAATTTTGAACTTTCGCTGGTGGTCATAATTTTTATTCTACTGCTGTGAGCAAATGACTACTAAATAATTTAAATGTTCTAAATGATAATTTACGTTATTCTAGTAATAAATACCTTATTCTAAATAATAGTAAAGAATTAAGGAATAAATTAACAACTCTTGGACAACTCTCTAACAAGTAAATAGATTTCAAACTTTTGATTTTAAAGATCTTTTTAATAACATTAATATTACTGATCTTTAGGATGTAATTTTAGCTCTATATAATGCATTTATTACTAATCAACCTACTCATACTAAATATAAAAAAAGTTCTCAACTTCTACACTTTGTACTTTTCAATAATCATATTTTTCAAGGTAATAAATTATACTTACAAATCTGTGGGGTTCCACAAGGTGGCTGTAGTAGCAGTATGTCAGCTAATTTATACCTTTTTCATTATGAAAATTGAAAATTATTTTACTTCAACTGATTATATAATTTACAGATATAATTTACAGATATAATTTACAGATATGTTGATGATCTGATTTGGTTAGTATTTACTGACCAAAGTTAGTATATACCATAGATATAGATTTCTATCCAATTAATTTGGAATTAATTCCTATTGAAGCCTCTATTAGTAATAATTTGAATTTTTTGTATTTAGATCTAATTATTGAATCTACTAATAGGATAGTTACTAATTTATATGGTAAAAAAGACTAATTTCATTTTAATATTAATAAAATATTACCATTTAATTCCTGTAACTCTATTTAATTGTTCAGAAATATTATACTTAATCAACTATTTAGAATTTATACATGATCAGATAACAAATTTCATGCTTTGCACATTAATAACATAAAAAGTACAAGTTTATTACATAAATATACAGTATATTTAGTAAACGGTATAGTTAAAAAGTTTAAATTAGCTGAATATACTAATGGCTGCCACACGTTAAATCCTCAAATCGATCAACTTATATAACAGAATGACAAATCAATAGATCACAAGATAGATGACAATTCAATAGATGACAAGTCATTTTATTAACAAGAAAGATCAATCATGCTTAAAGCATTGATTATGAAACACTTTCCAACTTCAATGCAATTTTATTTAAACATGTCTAAAATGCAATACATTCCTCGGTAATATTTTAAAACTTATCACAATACTACATTAATTTATTATATTTGAAACCTTAAACCTTCATCGAAAAAAATGAACTTCATTCAAATGACGGCATTAAAATATAAATTGCCTGGTTTAAACATCTCTAAAATGTGATACATTCCTCGGTAATAATTTTAGAATTATCATAATACTACGATATATTATTATATTTGAAAACTTCATCGAAAACAACTGAAATCCATTCAAATGACGTCATACAAAAAATAACACGCCTGGCTCTCTCTATAAAAGCAACATTTCATTCATAAATAATTCCCCCATTCATGTCATTCATCACAATACTATAATAATTTATATTATTAATAAATTAAGACCATGGAGCTACAAGTAAGTAAAACTCTATGCGAAAAAAATCGTCCTTCTCTTTCTAAAATCAATGAATATTTCATTCATATCAGCCATGCAGACTCCATGGACTAAATGATTTTGTGTTAAAGAATTACAGCGATTCTAATACAACTCATTCTATATATTTTGCTGTTTACATTTTACATAGGTGAAAAATAGGCTTAATAGTAGAAATAATCAAATTTGTATGAGCATTTAAACTGAAATATATTGTCATTGCGTTGTTAAAGTATGTAGATGCACAGAATTTAGGCCAAAATAAAGTAGTTTTAGGATGGATACAACACTCAATATGAATTAGAAAGAACTTTAAAAATCACGATTTTGAGACAAGATGGATGCCATATATCATTTTGAAGTGGGTCATGTGATCGTTTCATATCATGGACACGTGATCGCTTCATATAAGAGGTGTTATTATTATTTTAATTTTTATTTAAAAAACTACTGAATATATTTCGCTGAATTTTTTTTTATATATTTTATGGAACAATTTGAATATTGCCTAAAATTTTCGAAGCAATTTGTGAATTTTAAATCCGCTTAAAAAATGCTTGAAAAATTAGGTCCCATAGGGCTCAATGTATTCCATTTTTTCAACCCGGGTTCAATCCAAAACTAATTGGGTGATATTATTCATTTATATTCCCATAGGTCCTATAGACCGTCTGAACAACGTACTAAAATTTCATTTTGATTAAGTCATTTTTACGGCAGTTATCGTGCTAACGGACAGACAGACAGACAGACAGACAGACAGACAGAATGAACAAAGTCATAAACACTTTTCAACTTTGTTGTAAAGTGTTAAAAACATCCTTCAGACGTGCATACAATCTTTAAAAATGCCAGAGCGCTTTCGGGTATCATCATACCCTTCCTCGTTGGCGTTAAAATATGAAAAATTGCCAACATGCTTAAATACAATCTACTACCGGCAAACTGAATTTGCATATCCTAAAATTGACATTTCCACAAAATATATTTTATGCATCCATACACCAGATTTAAAAATTACAATCAAGGTTTTAATTAAAAGACAAGGTTTTGGTTAATAATTTTTACGCCTTCATTAATTTTACTGTTGAACATGAATCCGACTGTTCCTTGCCGTTTTTAGAAGTTTTTATTTCTCATAATTCTTCTGATTTTCACTCTTCTGTTTTTCATAAACCCACTTTCACTAACACTTGCATCCCTGCTAATTCTTTTCACCCTATCTCGTGAAAAAAGCCTCCTTTAATGCATATTTTAATCGCGCGGATTTAATGTTTGTTCTACTATCTCGTCTTTAAACAGTGAAATTAATTTCATCTTTAAACGTCAAGATACCGATTACTCTTTTGAGTTTGTTTATAAAATCTTTTCGAATATTCGCCTTGATTTTATTCAACCGGATTTTAAACTTATTCCCATTAATGATCGTTTGCTTTTTAAAGACAGTTTTCAGTACCATCCAAATATATTTCGTTCTCTTATCAAATTTTGTACCGAGTTTAATTTTAGACCCGCACACTCGACTGTTGCCACTTTATTTAATCGTATTCGTACTGATAAATTCAGGGATAAAAATAACTTTAAAAGTCATGCAGGGGTATATGTTGTGCCCCTTCTTTCCCCAGATAACGTTTTATAAGTTTTTTATAGGTAGCACTAAACGTACGGTTGGTATTCGATTGGCAGAAAATGCTAGAGACGTTAAAAATGGTAGGCAATCGACTGTTCTTACCCAATTAGTGATTAATGATAATTTCCAATCCCTTTTTGAAAAATATTTTCTTTTGATCAACTGTAATAATCCCCTGTTTATTTTACTCTACGAATCTCTTTATTACTTTCCCTGCAATACATGGTAATGTATAGGGAAAGTATTGGAATCATGCCGGAAATCGCAATTCGAGTTTTCGACGGATCTACACGTTTCGAGACCTCTAGAATACGAAAAAACTATTTTTAACGTGACGTCTGTGTGTGTGTGTGTGTGTATGTGTCTGTGTATCTGTCTGTCTATCTGCGCAATGTGTGTATCCACACTAACTCAAAAACTAATGGACCGAATTTCATAAAATTTGGTAAGTAAGTCACTTGGGTGTGACCCTGGTACTGATTAGTTTTTAGTACGATTCGGGATAAAACAACAGACCTTTTTTTGCGAAATGGCCAGCAAAACTCGTCAAAATCTAAAATAAAGAACTAAGTATATCCTGTATATCCTGTATACCTACGTGTAATGGCGGGGTTTATGATGAAACGAAACGTGACCTCTTAATTTAGAATTTAGCCACACCAGCACCAGCACCACTACAAAAACCATGATCGAATAAATGCCGCAAAAATAACCCACACAGGTCCACACACTCCTGTCGGGAGAAGTAAATCTCCGCGATGACCTACAGCCCAGAAGAACCTAAAACCAGATAACATTCAAAATCAAAACCTTACCTTTAAAAACTTTCTTCTTCACCAAAATCAAAAGGAATTTCAATACACAAATAAATACACAGAATTTTGAAGTTAAAATGAATTTTCATTTATTTAAGAAGTTAAATTCAATTTGTATATCAGATACAACAGCTGAATCTTTCAGCTCACCACTGGACACATGCGCAGATTTTAACATAACGCCACTGGCTTTAAAGCCTCTATACTTCCACATAATGCAATACTAAGTGGCAAACAACAGATCATACTGATATCAAACATAGGTATGGCCACATAACGGGACGAGCACTCTGAGAGGTAAAATAAAGCATTTTGAAAATTAATCAAACAGAAATTAAATTTAGAATAAGCATTGAATTGAAGTTACAAAACTCAACAGATGGTTTCACTCTCCGTTACGATCTCTCTCTCATGAAGTTATACATTAAAAGTCGCTTACCCCGGTCATCAAGGCGTTGTAAGTAAGGTAGTAGTTCTCACCATCAGCCACTCACCCACACGGCGATGAATCGGTGTTTCAGAATGAAAGGCCGGCACACACATTCAGAGATTTCCCCTGAATGGCCCAGCCTGGATGGATGGCATCATTCACGAAGTACTACTCGGGTAGCGACGATACGATTTACCTTCCCGGTATGAGCCTCGGGAGCATTCCACAAGCCAGCTCGATGTTAAGTAATAATCCCGGAATGAGCATCGGGTTCGCTCTACGTGTATTTTCGACGTTACTCCATTCCCGGTATTAACCTCGGGATCGCACCAAAGATGGACGTTATAAAGGCAGCATTACTCAGCTCACGAATCTCTAGGAATCTGCCTGGAGGTCAGACTCCCGAGATTCGGAGTGAGCGTTGCTATCGTGAACTGCCTACCAAGTCGTAAGAGCAGAAGGGCAAAAGAGCATAAGAGAGCGAGAAAAGGTGTGCACGGCTTTTTATACCTTTTCAGCCAACATTTCCACGGACCTGGACGAAAGCTTCCAGTCCGTCACAGCCAATAGAAAACATTCATGATCTTTCCCGCCGAGAAAGGTTCTCACGGCCAAACGCCAGTATGTCTCGACAGTATGTCTGGAGAGCCACCTGCTATAAACAAGCGTTGCAATACTTCATTATCGTCTGCAGCATAAATGTATAGAAACTATGAAATTATTTACATTGGCACTTCCATTTTCGACTGCCAAAAAGACCTTGAACTCAACAGAAGAAATAACTCTCAAAGCGCTCGTACATTTTAAATAATATGTTAGAAATGATTTTAATTTTGGTTTAAAAATAATATATGTTCTAAAAGAACACATAAAAACAACAAAAAGGGGGTTTTCTAGGCAGAATTAAAATCTGTAACATAACTGTATATAAAGAAATATAATACATAAATTTATATATTTTACATAAAAGTAATTCGATTTGAATATCGACATTACAAATACCTTGGTGCCTCCGGGGAAAAATTTCAGAGCGAAGCGAAGAAATTTTTCAAAACAACAAGCAGGTGCATGTAGGCATCAGGCCCTTGAAGTCGTACGCATCTTCAAGTAGAAATTTCAGCAAAATTTTGTGGTGCACGTCTACACCAGAAGAGTTCCTGACACGAACACCATCCCATATGGGCGCATGTCGAAGAACCAAAGCCAAAGAAACCTAAAAATGACTGCAATCCAGTCTAAAATCCTAATATCTACAAGCCCATCACAGAAATCATAACATGTGAAAAATTAAATTGTAAATTAAATTTAAATAAGCATTGAATTGAAGTTACAAAACTCAACAGATGGTTTCACTCTCCGTTACGATCTCTCTCTCATGAAGTTATACATTAAAAGTCGCTTACCCCGGTCATCAAGGCGTTGTAAGTAAGGTAGTAGTTCTCACCATCAGCCACTCACCCACACGGCGATGAATCGGTGTTTCAGAATGAAAGGCCGGCACACACATTCAGAGATTTCCCCTGAATGGCCCAGCCTGGATGGATGGCATCATTCACGAAGTACTACTCGGGTAGCGACGATACGATTTACCTTCCCGGTATGAGCCTCGGGAGCATTCCACAAGCCAGCTCGATGTTAAGTAATAATCCCGGAATGAGCATCGGGTTCGCTCTACGTGTATTTTCGACGTTACTCCATTCCCGGTATTAACCTCGGGATCGCACCAAAGATGGACGTTATAAAGGCAGCATTACTCAGCTCACGAATCTCTAGGAATCTGCCTGGAGGTCAGACTCCCGAGATTCGGAGTGAGCGTTGCTATCGTGAACTGCCTACCAAGTCGTAAGAGCAGAAGGGCAAAAGAGCATAAGAGAGCGAGAAAAGGTGTGCACGGCTTTTTATACCTTTTCAGCCAACATTTCCACGGACCTGGACGAAAGCTTCCAGTCCGTCACAGCCAATAGAAAACATTCATGATCTTTCCCGCCGAGAAAGGTTCTCACGGCCAAACGCCAGTATGTCTCGACAGTATGTCTGGAGAGCCACCTGCTATAAACAAGCGTTGCAATACTTCATTATCGTCTGCAGCATAAATGTATAGAAACTATGAAATTATTTACATTGGCACTTCCATTTTCGACTGCCAAAAAGACCTTGAACTCAACAGAAGAAATAACTCTCAAAGCGCTCGTACATTTTAAATAATATGTTAGAAATGATTTTAATTTTGGTTTAAAAATAATATATGTTCTAAAAGAACACATAAAAACAACAAAAAGGGGGTTTTCTAGGCAGAATTAAAATCTGTAACATAACTGTATATAAAGAAATATAATACATAAATTTATATATTTTACATAAAAGTAATTCGATTTGAATATCGACATTACAAATACCTTGGTGCCTCCGGGGAAAAATTTCAGAGCGAAGCGAAGAAATTTTTCAAAACAACAAGCAGGTGCATGTAGGCATCAGGCCCTTGAAGTCGTACGCATCTTCAAGTAGAAATTTCAGCAAAATTTTGTGGTGCACGTCTACACCAGAAGAGTTCCTGACACGAACACCATCCCATATGGGCGCATGTCGAAGAACCAAAGCCAAAGAAACCTAAAAATGACTGCAATCCAGTCTAAAATCCTAATATCTACAAGCCCATCACAGAAATCATAACATGTGAAAAATTAAATTGTAAATTAAATTTAAATAAGCATTGAATTGAAGTTACAAAACTCAACAGATGGTTTCACTCTCCGTTACGATCTCTCTCTCATGAAGTTATACATTAAAAGTCGCTTACCCCGGTCATCAAGGCGTTGTAAGTAAGGTAGTAGTTCTCACCATCAGCCACTCACCCACACGGCGATGAATCGGTGTTTCAGAATGAAAGGCCGGCACACACATTCAGAGATTTCCCCTGAATGGCCCAGCCTGGATGGATGGCATCATTCACGAAGTACTACTCGGGTAGCGACGATACGATTTACCTTCCCGGTATGAGCCTCGGGAGCATTCCACAAGCCAGCTCGATGTTAAGTAATAATCCCGGAATGAGCATCGGGTTCGCTCTACGTGTATTTTCGACGTTACTCCATTCCCGGTATTAACCTCGGGATCGCACCAAAGATGGACGTTATAAAGGCAGCATTACTCAGCTCACGAATCTCTAGGAATCTGCCTGGAGGTCAGACTCCCGAGATTCGGAGTGAGCGTTGCTATCGTGAACTGCCTACCAAGTCGTAAGAGCAGAAGGGCAAAAGAGCATAAGAGAGCGAGAAAAGGTGTGCACGGCTTTTTATACCTTTTCAGCCAACATTTCCACGGACCTGGACGAAAGCTTCCAGTCCGTCACAGCCAATAGAAAACATTCATGATCTTTCCCGCCGAGAAAGGTTCTCACGGCCAAACGCCAGTATGTCTCGACAGTATGTCTGGAGAGCCACCTGCTATAAACAAGCGTTGCAATACTTCATTATCGTCTGCAGCATAAATGTATAGAAACTATGAAATTATTTACATTGGCACTTCCATTTTCGACTGCCAAAAAGACCTTGAACTCAACAGAAGAAATAACTCTCAAAGCGCTCGTACATTTTAAATAATATGTTAGAAATGATTTTAATTTTGGTTTAAAAATAATATATGTTCTAAAAGAACACATAAAAACAACAAAAAGGGGGTTTTCTAGGCAGAATTAAAATCTGTAACATAACTGTATATAAAGAAATATAATACATAAATTTATATATTTTACATAAAAGTAATTCGATTTGAATATCGACATTACATACGTATACTACCTGTAGTATACCTACGTATACTACCTGTGTATCCATTAAATGCTTATTTTATACGTAATTTTTAACGAAAAAAAGAATAAGGCCAACGCCATTATATTCGGACTAGCCGTTCTCAAGATATTTTACTTTTTTTGTATTTTCTCTACGCCACCTTTGAAAATAAGTCCAGTTGCCAAATGAGAACGAAAATTGCATTAAAAGTGAATTAAATTTAATTAAAATAAAGAGAACGTGGATATAAGTCTACAGGGAAAGTCATGTGCTGCTCACATCAGATTTTTCATCTATATCGCACTTCTATTGTAATTTTCACCCCGTCCATGTTTAAAGTTATGCTTGGTGACTAGTTCTCGATTCCATGCGAATCAAATCTTTACAAAGTTACCTTTAATTTATAAAATTTAATTTTGTATGTTGATGTTTGAACTGCTTATGACAATATGTTTTCTTGATTTTGTAATTTCTGTAATTTTTAAATCTGGTGTATGGATGCATAAAATATCTTTTGTGGTAATGTCAATTTTAGGATATGCAAATTCAATTCAGCTTGCCGGTAGTAGATTGTTTGATTGTTTTTTAAGCATGTTGGTAATTTTTCTTATTTTAACGCCACTGGGGCAGGGTATGATGATACCCGAAAGCGCTCTGGCTTTTTTAAAGATTGTATGTATATCTGAAGGATGTTTTTAATAAAATGACTTTTGTGATCTATTGATTTGTCATTGTGTTATATAAGTTGATAGCTGAATATTCTTAAAATTCCCTCCTTAGTATCTTATATTAGCTAATTGTTAATATTCTCTTAAATTATCATTACAATGTATACGTCCTCTTAGACATTTGCCTCCTTGCTTTCTATTATATTTCACGGACTTTTATTACTTAGCATTTACTGGTGAATTTATCATAGTTTGACTTTTTGCATACTGTTATTTATATCTGACGTTTGGCAACAGTTGATCCTCACTATTATCTCCTACGAATAGCAACAGTACTCTCGTAATTTATTCCTCGTTGCTTGTTTTGATAGGGCATGTGTTGTATTTTCTCAGGTATTTTCATATTCCTATTTCATTTTTCAGTATTTTAGCTTGCTGTCCAAGTAGACATAGTTTATAGATATTATCTGTCTCTGTCTTCAGAAACAAGCTGTTTTTTGTTCATTTTGAAAAGATACTTGAACCTGAAGAATTTGTTCAAAATTAACAACTTTTTAAGCCTAGTGCTTATTCACGTGTATGGCTTTAATGCTTTTGTTAATTTTTGTTTTTAAATTTTTGGATTCTCACCATTGGTATATGTTGTTTATATTTAGTTTGATGACTAGATATATGCATTTTATTCTCCTCTTGAATGATGACGCTCTGTTTTTACATAATTTTATGTTATTAGCATTTATTATGTTAAGGTTTTATGAGTTACAACTTCTCCCATTTCTATGATTGGAATTTCATATTATAATTTTATTGTATATATATATATATATATATATATAAGAATAAAAAAGTTTGAAGATCCAATGAAAGAAAAGTGAGAAGCTGTAACACAAAAATTTAACTATCTAACAGGCTTACAAAACAAAAGTAAAAATCAAGAATTCCTCAAACTAATGGAAAAAAAAAATAAGTAAATAAATAAATAAAATAAATATCGAATCAACAAGTCAATGAAAAGTATCAAAATACAAAGGTATGGAATCGAAAAAAGAATAACAAACGAAATCAAGCACTAACGCTATACACATGGACGAGGCTCTAAGCTTAAATCATAAATTGTTCACCTCTACAAAAATCTAATCATGTCCAAGTTTTTTGTAGAAGCAAACACAAAAATGTATGTTTCTGAAGAGATAGATACATTATATCTATGAACTATTTCTATTTGGACGACATACATAAATAAGAAATATATAAAGGAAAAATGGATACCAAAAAACTGACTCAAAATACACACAAACCCAGTAAGCACGAGAACACAGAAAGAAGTGACAAGTGTTGCCATTCACAAAGGAATAAAATATACTGTTGCCATTCGTAAGAAATAAATAACAGTAATACGAAAAGACATGTATAAGAGATAATATACCATCAAGAGGGGCAATAAAAGAAAGGCTAATGTATAAGTGGATGTATAAATAAAATATAATTAAAACAAGAGAAGGGAGATGTCAGGCTAAAATTTAAAGCAATGTTAATAAAATTCAAGAAAATCCAGCTATTCTAAATTTTTTAACTATACCATTTACAAAATAAGAGGGATATTTATATAAATTGCTGGTAATTTTTAGATTACCAATATGTAAAGCATGGAATTTTTGATCAGATATTCTATATATTCTAAAAAGCTGATTTAGAATTACATTTCTAAACAATAGAAACGAGTTGCAGGAATTAAATGGTAAGATTTTATTAATTTTAAAATTAAGAGTCTTTTTTATCATATAAATTAGTAACAATTCTATTAGAAGGTTCAATAATAAGACTTAAATCCAAAAAATTAATATTTTTACTAATAGTAGCTTCATTAGAAATTAATTCCAAATTCTCAGAATAGAAATCTATATTAATGACACAATTTTCACTATGTACTAAGCAAATCAGATCATCAACATATCTGTATATTTAATAATCTATAGATGTAAAAGACTGTTCAAAATGATAAGATATAAATTAGCTAAGATACTGCTACTGCAACCACCCTGTGGAACTCCTGAGACTTGTAGGTATAATTTATTTCCTTGAAAAATATTTCCTTGAAAATTGAAAATAACAAAGTGAAGAAGTTTAGGAAAATTAACAAAACTGGCTTTAGATGTAAGATTAGTAATATAATCATTGCATAGGGCCAAAATGACAGGTCAGAGATCTTGATATACAGGTCAGAGATCTTGATATTTATGAAAAGATCTTTAAAATCAAAAGTTTGAAATCCTATTAGATTTTTAAGGTATGTTAATCTATTCTCTTTAATTCTTTACTATTATTAGGAATAAGGTAATTGCTGGACTGACGTAAACTATCATTTATTTGATTTAAAGAATTTAAAAGTAATTTACTCGCAGTAGTAGAGTAAGTATTATGCCCACTAGTTTCTGTTCGAAATTTAATGGAATTTTTATGAAATTTTGGAATAAGCACAATATATGGAAATTTAAGAAATTTATATTTAACATTTAAGTCACTATACATATTGATAATTTTTAATTTAATACTATTAATTGAATGTAAATCAAGTTTAAAAAGACTATTAATTTTTAAATAATCTAACAGAAATTGTATATAAAATTTTTTACAGATAATAACATAATTATTAGAGGCTTTATCAACATAGGTGATAACAAAGAATTTTTGTAAATCAATAACGGATGGTTTAATATTATCAAAATTATATAAGGATCTAGACAATTTAATACTACTAATAGCATTTTTAATAGATTCGAATAAAGTAAATTTCCACATATTAAATGCCTCTAAAGGCAATATATATGTATATATATATATATATATATATATATATATATATATATATATATATATATATATATATATATATATATATATGTACACAGAATACTTAAAATTTATTGAAGCAAACTTTCAGGGGTGATAGAACTCACACAAACAGAGACACCAAACAGACTATTTTCATCATAGAATCCATGATCGCAAGTGAAGCGATTACGCTCTAAAGGGCACTTTCAGGCGTTAGAGAGACTTTTCGGGCACGTGTATAAAAGTAATGGGTTTCACATATAAGGTTATTAGCGACTTCAAATGGATCGTTATACCAATGTGGAGAAGGCGGACATGTATTCGGTCTACGGTCTCGCTAAATGTAATGGTAGGGAAGCGCAAAGAGACTTTACCGAGAGAGCTTCCCCAGCAGGCGTGTACCCCATCACCGAATGTTTTCTCGCTTGCACCGCCAACTGACTGAAAAAGGATACTTCAGTGCTGCCATATATTTGTTTTGTCTTACATAAACCTTTATTTTGATGTTTCGTGCCAGTCCTGCTTTTGCGTTACGAAAGACTGCGCGTGTATACAGAAATTGAAAACGCCCTCTAGCGCGTAACTGCTTTACTTACGACCATGCATTCTATGATGAAATGTGCTTATTTCGATGTGTTCTATCACACCTGAAAGTTTGTTGCATTATTTTTGAAACACCCTGTATGTAAATACAAAAATAACGCTTCGGCAGACGATAATTAGCTGAATATTTCAAAAATGAAGCTGGGATTTTCATGAACGCCTGCAATTGCGGCTTTTCTTTTTAGTTTGTCGAAGTTATGAACAAAAAAGATGAAAAAAATAAGGAAAGGTTGCAGAATGTTTTACAATCTATGTGAACAAGTTGATGAATCAACATTCCCCGAAGATTGATGGAGAACAGAATTAACTTACTGACATGTTACGCCCAGTTCAATCTCATTTTCTCCATAGGATAAGTCTTCAATGCTTATGACTGTATTGAGATTCTCCACACATTGTATGAGTTCGATGGAACTGCAGGTCGGACCACATGCCACATAAGAAACTGAAAAAGTAAAAAATAATTAATAAATTAAGATTTTATTTTCTCTATACAGTAGAGCCCCGATTATCCTATTCGGTACTGTCAGACGTTTCGTTTTATCCGAGATAGCTCTTTCTTCACACACTCGTCCCTTCTTAAGATGATATTATTAAAGATTGACATTCTTAAAGTTCTAGAAAACTTTTTTCAGTGAAACTGAGAAAAAAAAAATCTGATGTGGGCAACACATGACTTTTCTTATATAATGCAATGAATTTACTACTTTTGCAGTTAAAAAAATTTTTATTCTTTTAGTAGATATTTATATTCTTACCAAGATATTAAATTTTCTTCAATTAGTAGTCATTTTCATTTATTTAGCGTCGTTTTTATCCATTTCGCGAAATTTTCGCTAATTTGACAACATTTTAAAAAGTTGCCAAGTTGGCGACATTCCACCAAATTCGTTGCCAAAATCTCGCCAAACGTTATGGACGAGGAAATAAGTTATTCTTACAGCAGATAAATGACTATTGGCGTTCAAATACAAAAGTATTACTCAAAGTGTCTTTTCTCATGAATGGGACGAGCTAGATCCATGAGAATGACGTCACCAAATTTATCGCGTGGTATTACATACGAAAAGTGAACATGTTTCTCAATAGGAAATATTTTCTTTTTATTTTATATGACTTTTTGGTAATTTTTTTAAAAAATGTAAAATATCTCGAGAACGGTTCATGTTAGCGTTCTAAAATTTATGTCAATCGTTTTCTAATGAAAAATTACATAAGAATTGTCTATAGAGTAACTTTATTAGCGGTTTTTATTTTTTGACAATTTTTTCAAAATTTCACTCGAAAATTTAGGGGGGTTCTGAACTTTCGAATGAATATTCCGCTCATGGAGCTGGTAATAAATAGTTCAGTTTCAGAGCCTATTGCGGTTAATATTGGATGAATTTTGAGAATTAAGGAGAATACCCCTGATATGATTATAAATTTACTTAGCGACGGAGAACAAGATTATGAAGACAAGAGACTAACGTGTGTTCAGGATAAGATTTAAGAATTTTGCTAACGAAAATCCTAAATGCGATTTGGACATTGGAATACACCAAACAGCATAAGAGTATGTCTGAACACACACAGTATGTACTACACGAAGAGGGTAAAACCGGGTTAGAGGGCTATAGCATTTTAAATTGAAGATTACAGGCATACATTTGTTAAAATGCATGTTCACATAAATTTTAAGACGCTCAATAAAGTTTAATTTTCAACACTTTACAACAAGGCTGAAAAGTGTTTATGACTTTGTTCATTCTGTCTGTCTGTCTTTCTGTCTGTTTGTTTGTGTGTCTGCCCGATAGCACGATAACTGTCATAAAAATGACTAAATCAAAATGAAGTTTTAGTATGTTGTTCAGACGGTCTGTAGGACCTATGGGAATATAAATGAATAATATCACCCAATTAGTTTTGGATTAAACCCGGGTTGAAAAAATGAAACACATTGAATTCTATGGGACCAAATTTTTCAAACATTTTTTAAGCGGATTTAAAATTAACAAATTGCTTCGAAAATTTTAGGTAATATTCAAATTATTCCATAAAGTATATAAAAAAATTCAGCAAAATATATTCGGTAGTTTTTTAAATAAAAATTAAAATAATAATTGCACCTCTTATATGAAGCGATTACGTAACCATTATATGAAGAGATCAGGTGACCCACTTCAAAATGAAATATGGCATCCATCTTGTCTCAAAATCGTGATATTTAAAGTTCTTTTTAATTCATAGTGAGTGTTGTATTCGTCCGTAAAACGCTTTATTTTTGCTTAAATTCTGTGCAGCTACATACTAAAACAACGCAGTGACAATATACTTGAGTTTAAATGATCATCCAAATTTGATTATTTTTACAACGAAGCCTATTTTTCACTTATGTAAAATGTAAGCAGCAAAATATGTAGGATGAGTTGTATAAGAATTGCAGTATTTCTTTAACGCAAAATTATTTAGCTCATGGAATCTGCATAGCTGATATGAATGAAACATTCATTGATTTCACAAAGAGAAGGACGATTTTTTATGAAGTTTTAAGCATACAGTATAATTACTTGTAGGTCCCTGGTCTGAAGTTTTTAAATAAAAAAAATATTTTAGTACTGTGATGAATGAAATGAATGGGAAAATGTTTATGAATGAAATGCTGCTTTTATAGCGAGAGCCAGGTGTGTTATATTTCGATGGAGTCATTTGAATAAATTTTAGCTGTTTTTGATGAAGTTTTCAAATATAATAAATTATTGTAGTATTATGATAATGTTAAAAACGTTACCGAGGATCCAAGCGATTTATATTTAATTGACGTCATTTGAATGAAGTTCATTTTTTTCGATGAACTTTTAAGTTTTTAAATATAATAAATTAATGTAGTATTGTGAATTTTAGTATTTTTTATTGTAGTATTGTAAATTTTTAAAATAATACTGAGGAATGTATCGCATTTTAGAGATGTTTAAATGAAATTGCATTGAAGTTGGAAAGTGTTTCATAATCAATGCTTTATGCATGATTGATCTTTTTTGTTTTTATTCACGCCTCCGCAATTTTAGAAATTCAACAGAATTCCCCGAATCAAGTTGTAATGTCCAAGAATCCGGAGCTGACAAGTGTATGTTTCAATTGTCGCAACTAACTCCGATTTTCTGGGGTCTGTAGCCTAGCCTTCAAGATAGCTAAACACTTGATTATAGAGCATGAGCTGGTGACGTCACACGAATAATTTTGCCCTTACGTTTCTAAAACAAAATATGCGTATGCTCAGCAGTATGGAAATTTACATCACTTCTGCATTAAAAACGGCTGCTTCAGAAACTTATAATTATTTCGCCTCTAATTTTAGTAGGATATATCTAAATTTATCTTCTTTAATGGATATTTTTAATTTAAGGAAAGTAAAATATTCACTTTCAATAAAATATAAACACGAGTTTTTTAAGAAAATTCGTTATGGACCTGTCTTTTCTCAATCGCATATATACTACAGAATGTTCTCTTAAATTATACATCTTTAGAACGCTAGCTAGTGACTACTTTAAAAAAAGGCTGATGTGGGCAACATATGACTTTCCTTATATAATGTAATGAATTTACTACTTTTACAGTAAAAAAAAAGGTTTTTCTTATAGTAGATACTTATATTCTTTCCAAGATATTGAATTTTCGACAATTAGTCGTCATTTTCATTGATTTAGCGTCATTTCCATCCATTTGGCGAGATTTTCGTAAATTTGGCTACATTTCAAAAAGTCGCCAAGTTAGCGACATTCCGCCAAATTCGTCGCCAAAAGCTCGCCAAGCGTTATGGACGAAGAAATAAGTTATTCTTACAGCAGACAAATGACTATTCGCGTTCAAATACAAACGTATTACTCAAAGTATCTTTTTTCATGAATGAAACGAGCTAGATCCACGAGAATAATGTCACCCAATTTATCGTATGGTATTACATGTGAAAAATGAATATGTTTCTCAATAGGAATTTTTTTTTTATTTTATATGACCTTTTGGTAATTTTTTTTAAAAATGTGCAATATCTCGAGAACGGTTCATGTTAGCGTTCTAAAATTTATGCCAATCGTTTTCTAATGAAAAATTACATAAGAAATGTCTATTTGCGTAACTTTATTAGTGGTTTTGATTTTTTGACGATTTTTTGAAAATTTCATTCAAAAATTTAGGGGTGTTCTGAACATTCGATTACGTATAAAAACAATAAGCTTCCAGTGTTTACGGATTGTGATTTTTGTACCAAATTTGGTTTGAATCGGTCCATTCGTTCGTCAGTTATCGTTTCCACAGGCTCACTGACACACACACACACACATACTTTCACACACACACAGTCATCACTTCCAAAATGTTTGATTCATGATCAGGGATGCTTGAAATGTACTCTCCCGTCGAAAACTCGAACTCGAATTTTCGACCCCGTCACAATACTTTCCTTATACATTATGTATATAAGGAAAGTAATAAGTAGTAATGCACTTTCACTTTTCACTTAAAGTGGACTTTGGCAAATGACATATATTGTTACTCAAGTATTCCAGATAACTTATTTTCAGCACAAAGGTAAGTTTAGATGCTTAATGGGTTCAGTTGCAATTTTTATTTGCCATCATCGTCAGTTTACCTTTACCCGCTATGGTAAAAATAATGCCCTTTTGTCCTTACGTTTCTGCGCATCCTACTGCGCAGGCTGTTCTTTCCACTAAAATCATCTCACATCTGAGAAAAACAGAATAAAAAAATTACGTTTGGTGCTGTAACACCCGAGACAAATGAACTTTAGAAAGGCACTTTTACTTTCCCCATGGTAATGTTAGGGAACGTATTGAAATCGTGTCGAAAATCACAACTCGAGTTTTCGACAGATCTGCACGTTTTGGGATCTCTGGAATGCGAAAAGACGATTTTTAGCTTGACGTTTAGGTTTGTTTATTATGTATTTTTTTAATATGAAAAGAATAAGGCCAACCCTATAACTTTAATACTAGCCGTTCTAAAGATATATTAGTGTTTGTTTCGTGTTTTTACTACGCCGCCTTTGAAAATTCTGCCACTTACGAAATGAAAACAAAAATTGAATTAAAAGTACAAAGACAGCGTAATTTAAAATTACGTATTATGCAATAATTATTATGAAATAATTAGAACACATTTTCAGAATTGTATTGTAGTTAGTGCAAAAATGCGTGTTCCAACAATTTAGCACCTGATAAAATTATAATATATAAGTATTAAAATAATAACATTTCACATTTTTCTGCTATTTTCCAAATTTAGAAACTAAGAAGAAATTGTTACAACACAGAAAAAAAATTAAACTGAGTCATACATGTTCTAGTAAAACCGTTCAAGTCTAGAAAACATATTGTTGCGAACATGTAAACTCCCTTCACTGAGGGTTCTTTAAGTCCCCAGAAGGGAAAAATACCCTTACAGGCAACCATTTCGAAAGTAGGACTACCATATTTTGACATTCGGTTTAGGGGTGCAATATTTGGTTATTTATCGCCAATTTAGCGATTTTTTTAATACAAAACGTTCGCGAAGTATCGAATATTCTTGAAGATACAAGCCAATGGCCGTAGCCAGAGTCGAAATTGAAAATAGGCTGGAGGAAGATTCAAGGGGGGGGGGGGGCGCAACAGTCTTAAAGGAGAGGCTTACCAAAAACACAATTAATCATTAGCACTTATAAACGATAATAGTTACTATTATATATTTCAATTCATATAAATTATTAACAAATAATTGCATATTTATACTTGCAAGCTAAGAGCTGATTATTAAAATCAATATAGCTACTACACATCAATATTAATATATAATAATTACAATTGCTTTTAATGTAAGCATTGACTAAAGCTGTTAATAATTTGTGGAAACATTCTGAAATTAATACAAGTTAATGCTTAATATTAACTCTCACCTACTTATCAGTTGATTTTGACTCTAATATATAACAGTGAACCCCCACAATAATGCAAATGTATCTTAAATGTTATTGCCATAATTTTAAACATTTTAAATTAAATATGTAAATAAATTAATCATTAGTATCATCTCAAATTCGTCTAAATTAAAATATCTTTAAAACGAAGTAATTTATCAAAAAATCTCAAATTTTTGATACAAAATTTGAATGATATTTTATATGAAATTTCATATCATTACTAAAAATTTAATATTTTTATCAGGGGACTGAATATAACTCTTGGGGGGGGCGCATAGAACCCTCTAACCCCTGCCTGGCTACAGTTTTGTACGAGCACTATCTAGAATTTTCTACGGAGAGTATATAAAAAAATTCATCGCTCAGTTGGAGAATATTTGATGTGATACCAGCTAAATTGAATTGACGTTAGTGTATGAGAATAATATCAGCTATTCTGTGAATTAGCTGAGAATTTAATTGCTGTTTATTGTATCTGGGAGTTGTTTAATGATATTGTTAGATAGTTGTCGGATATTCGCTGTATATTTTTTCTATTTACGATTTTCAGAGCTTTTAAAAAATATTGTTGGCTATACAGAAATTTAGACTCATTGTTGTATCCTGATCGTACACCCACGTCTTAACAACATTACAATGGATTCAGAATATGAAACAAATAGAATATGATTTTTAGTATTTGTAAAAAGAAATTAATATTGAAATTATATTTATTTAACGATCACAGAAAATGTAAATATCATCAAGAGTTCGCCGGTCGCATATAACCAAGCAAAAACCACTGGTTTCTAACCATTATCATAACTCGTGCTTTCACGACAGCAATACTTTCTATATACTTTCAAAAACTTTCTATATACAGCAGGAAGGGAAAACAAAATTCGGAAGGATAGATAACAAGAGCACACCGGAGATGTCGAAATGAAATAATAATAATAATAAATAATTTTACTTTTTTGTTTATTAATAATTTCAAACTCTAAAAATTATAATCTAAAATTAATCTTAATTAATTTCTATTTAAGTAAATATTTTAATTTTATAACTGCTTACCACTCAGTGCGATGTGGCAAAATAAGAGAGAAAACTTCATGGTAAGTTTGTTTCTGCAGGAACCAATAAGATATATCTTGTCTGCTGCGAACAGATAAATTCACAGTTATGTTCAACTGAAAGAGTTAAGCTTGATAACGACATTTTATAAGTAGGATACCATACTTTAGTTAAATTACGCAGGATATAAAAATAAAAGATCATCCCTGCAGGCAACACATGACTTTCATTGCATAATTTCCGTCTTTCCCATTCTAAAATCCACATGCAAGAACCATGTTATATGCGCTACGTTAAAAACGCGAAATCTGTAAGACGTGGGTCGCCTTTCCGCAACAACTTTAGGGTAAGATTTATTTGGGAGACCCCCCCATACCACATTGTCTCCTCTTGGAAAAAATTCTGTAGCTGCCCATGGTTAGGAGGCTCAAAGTTCTTCAGGGGGGGAGCCCCTTGCTTTCTATCTGATTATGGGCCACGAAGGGAAACCGACAGATTGAAATTCAAAAAGTATATAAATCATCTGTTGAAATATTGAAGTTTCTTTATTCTTGCATACTTTGGTCCACATACCACCATGTTAATGAAATTATAATTAAATATTCAGTTATAATTAAATATACAGTTAAAAATTTTATAATTAAACTATCAGACTGTCAATTCTACAGCCCCACTTGGCGACAAATTGACGAAACATCATCACAGTACTATCCCCTAACAGAACACAATTAATTTCCTTCATTTAGCACAATTTTATCAATTTCAAGATATTTTTATGGATTTACAAACATTTTTATCTGTTTGGTGACATTTTAAAAAATCGCTACATGTGTTACTAAGTAGGCCGGTTGGACTGACAGACAAATGCTAACAAAACCTCTACCCCCTCAGTACTCTCTTTTAACAAAACAAAATAAATTTCATTGATTTGCGTCGTTTTTATCAATTTGGCGCCATTTCCGTCAATTTGGCAGTGTTAAAGAAAATTTGCTTAAGTTAGCGATATCCCGGAAGGGTAGTAGCTCTGAATTTATAGATCTGAATAAAACATTCCGATCCCGTTTGTATATACTAAGTGAAAACACTATAATTGTATTAAAAGATATACTCGTTCTACTCGTATTCCGTTTCAACAATCGGCTAAATGAGTTTATTGTCTAAACACAATATATGAGTTTATCAGCTGAACACAATATATAAGCTTGAAAACCCTTTGCCAAAATAAATAAAAATGATGTACTCAGTTTGCAATTAATATAATTAAAAAAAAAATAAAACCGTTCATTTATATGATCACAAAAATATTTCAATTAAAAAGAGGCAAGTTCATTTATCCCGAATCGTGTCAAAAACTAATCGACACCAGGGTCACCTGCAAGGCACTTACCTACCAAATTTTAAGAAATTCGGTCAATTAGTTTTTCTGTTAGAATGTTTACAATATCTGCCCAGACAGACAGACACACACATTGGCGTTAGACTAAAAATAGACTTTTCGTGTTCTACAGGTCCCAGAACGTTGTTGTTGAAACCCAGACCGCCCGACCTACCAGAAAGGTGTAAGGTAACTGTTTGGACGGTCGGGAAGTGCCACCCAATTTAGACCGGAACCCAGTGGGGGAGGCATCCACAGGGACCGTACCCTCCTTCCCCTACCACCAACCTATCGGAAGGACTTTCGGACCCACATGTTTAACGTGATCGTACTCCGCATGAACACGGCGGCAGTTTTGGCAGTGGCTGGAATCGAACCCGGGCCTACCGAGTGCAACTCCAGCGCGCTAACCAATGGGCTACCGCGCCCCAGGTCCCAGAACGTGTAAATTCGTAAAAAAACTCGACTTGCGATTTTCGGTACAATTCCAATTCGGTACCTTTCCTTGTACGTTACCTTGAGTACGTTGGAGGGAAAGTCAAAATCAATATAATTCTATAAAGAAAGAACAATAATTATGACCCCCTATTTCTGTAGCGTTCTATAGGTATTCCGTAGATATTTCTATAAAAGTTTCTGTAGAATTTCTATCAAGACTTCATCAAAGCTTCATTTTAGATTTCTTAAAAAGTCTATAAAAAAAAATTCTGATGTGGGCAACACATGACTTTCCTTATATAATTCAATGAATTTACTACTTTTACAGTAAAAAAAAATAGGTTTTTCTTATAGTAGATACTTATATTCTTTCCAAGATATTGAATTTTCGACAATTAGTTGTCATTTTCATTGATTTGGCGTCATATTAATCCATTTGGCGAGATTTTCGTTAATTTGACAACATTTCAAAAAGTCGCCAAGTTGGCGACATATCGACAAATTCGTCGCCAAAATCTCGCCAAGCTTTACTGACAAAGAAATAAGTTATTCTTATAGCAGATAAATGACTATTGGCGTTCAAATACAAAAGTATTACTAAGTATCTTTTCTCATAAATGGAACGAGCTAGATCCACGAGAATGATGTCACCCAATTTATCGCATGGTATTACATATGAAAAGTGAACATGTTTCTCAATAGGAAATATATTTTTTTTATTTTATGACTTTTTGATAATTTTTTTGAAAAATGTGCAATATCACGAGAACGGTTCATGTTAGCGTTTTAAAATTTATGTTAATCGTTTTCTAATGAAAAATTACATAAGAAATATCTATTTGCTTAATTTTATTAACGGTTTTGATTTTTTGACGATTTTTTCAAAATTTCACTCGAAAATTTAAGGGGTTCTGAACATTCGAATACGTTTAAAAACAATAGACTTCCAGTGTTTACGCATTGTGATTTTTGTACCAAATTTCGTTCAAATCGGTCCATTCGTTCAGTTATCGTCTCCACAGGCTCACTAACACACACACGCACACACACACACACACACACACACACACACACACACACACACACAAACACAGAGACATCACTTCAGAAATGTTTGATTCGTGATCAGAGATGCTTGAAACATGCTCTCCCTGCGAAAACTCAAATTCGAATTTTCGACCCCGTCGCAATACTTTCCTTATACATTATATATATAAGGAAAGTAATATAGATAAGCCTTATAAAATATATACGTATATAGTTTTCATAGAATGGAAAATTTAGTAGCTTTGGTGACAATTTTAGCAAAATATCACTAACTTGGTGTATTTAGGTAAATATTGCCAATTTAACGGTAATTCCTAACCTTTAAAATGTAATTCCTTTGATAAACCTTATCTCTTTTCAGAATTCATTAATTTAATATTTTTACTTTCCTTATATACAATAATGTATAAGGAAAGTATTGTGACAGGGTCGAAAATTCGAGTTTTCGACGGGAGAGCACGTTTCAAGCATCCCTGATCACGAATCGAACATTTTTAAAGTGATGGCTGTGTGTGGGGGGGCGACGATAACTGACGAACGAATACACCGATTCGAACGAAATTTGGTACAAATATTACAATCCGTAAACACTGGAAGCCTATTGTTTTTATAAGCAATCTAATGTTCAGAACCCCCTAAATTTTAGAGTGAAATTTTGAAAAAATCGTCAAAAATTCAAAACCTGTAATAAAGTTACACAAATAAACATTTCTAATGTAAATTTTCATTAGAAAACGATTGGCATATATTTTAGAACGCTAACATGAACCATTCTCGAGATATTGCTCATTTTAAAAAAACATTATCATAAAATCATGTAAAATGAAAAAAATATATTTCCTATCGAGAAACATGTTCACTTTTCATATGTAATGCCATGCGATGAATTTGGTGACATCATTCTCGTGGATCTAGCTCGTTCGATTCATGAAATAAGATACTTTGAGTAATACTTTTGTATTTGAACGCCAATAGTCATTTATCTGCTGTAAGAATAACATATTTTTCCATCCATATCGCTTGGCGATATTTTGGCGACGAATTTGGTGGAATGTCGCCAGCTTGGCGACTTTTTAAATGTTGCTAAATTAAAGAAAAACTCGCCAAATGGATAAAAATGACGCTAAATCAATGAAAATGACGACTAATTGAAAAAAATTCAATATCTTGGATAGAATTTAAATATCTACTATAAGAATAACATTCTTTTAACTGTAAAAGTAGTAAATTCATTGCATTATACAAGGAAAGTCATGTGCTGCCCACATCAGATATTTCATTTTGAAGCGGACATTCATTTATGTTCAAAGAAATTAATAAAGATTTCACGACACGTTAGTTTCGTGTGTTCTGCCAAGTCCTCGGGACTATAGGAGATTCTCCAATGGAAGCATGGACGGCCCTTCACAGCCCTGTGGGCTACTGGACAAACCAAAGACAGAGAATCAAAGGGAACCAAGGAGGAACTCACAGAGTATTTCCGTGCAACAGAATTGAAATAGTTGACTTAAAAGTGTGAAGTGGGTCAGTGCAGTTTGTTATTTGAATTGAAAATGAAGTAGTACTCTTGACAATGTGAAGTAGAGTCAGTGCGATTGAATCATTGGAACAGTTCAACCAGATTGCAATTGAAAATGTCAACCAGTGCAGTGCAGTTTTGAAGTTATGGTACAATTTGAAATATGCAGGTTGAAGTCCTGTCTAAAAGTCAGTTCAGTTATACTATATCGAGTGAAGTGAGGTTGGTTGAACTTTCCAGTTAGACTGGACGAAACGCCCACACCAAATGCTGCGCACAAAAATTATGTGATAACATTTTATATATACCGGGTGGTCAGAATTAAAACACCCCTACTCTGAGCTCTCTATAGGTCGAACTACGAACAGAATCGGACGTACTGTAATAAGAAGGTTATGAACATTACCAACTTTTTCCTCCAGATAAGACCTTTGCACATTCAGAGAATTGCCGGATGCAGCCTGCTTCGCTATTTATCAACAGTTTAGTCCAGCTGAAAAGGGCACATACGAGGTTTGCTAATGATCAACATTGTGTGTGATTGCCTACTCTCTAGCCTGGCCATTTTAGTGAAGATACTACGACTGGCTGCTACTCGATTGCCAACGTGAGAGCTTAGCACCAATCCTCTTGAGCAACGTAATTCATTTTTGCAATCACGTCCCGTGACACAAAATTAAAAACCGAGTTTTGACAATACTTTGATTTGAATGTAGTAGTTCACAGGAAACGCTAGGTTTGGCGTCAAGTTGACATACCAGAGAAACTGGCGCCCCTCTTTTGACGCACCACCGACGACAACTTGATGCCAGACCTATGATCCCGTGGGAACTGCATCATTGAAATGAATGCATTATTTTGATGTAACACGGCTTCAACTTACATTTCAATCGTGTTTTGTGAATCACAATACACGATTGAAAAAGTGACGCACGTTGTTCATGTACAGCAACCCTTCAAAGGACTCACAAAACATCCCCCCCCCCGACCAGGATTTCAGTTAGTTAAAAGATCTTAACTGTGAAAGGAAAACACCCTGCACTCGAGATCCCAACCCGGTAATATTCCGGAAAGTCGAAAAATATCCGTTATGACCGCATTGTGTCACATTGAAGAAAACGCAATATTGTTGAGGTTATTCTCTACCTACAAAATTAATTGTACGTTTAATTTATAGCTGATCAAATAAACAATACAACGTTGCACTTAAGAATTATCTCTTTGTAGTAGATTGTTTGGAGAATCACTCCATAGGTAATATTTTTTTTTAATCAAATGGCCATGCACTTGACTTTCATCATTCGCCTTTGTCAGCTGCCAGAACATGAACCATTTAGCCGTCCTAGGACGTTGCCCCAGGGCACCAGAGGGGGCGGAACACACTGCGCCCACAACACAAACATCCATGCCTTACGTGAGACTCGAACCCACAACGCGGCGGTCGAGCGATTGCTGTAGAAACGCTCGCCTTGACCACTCGACCACTGCGTCGAGCCACAGGTAATGTAAATATCATCGATATTTACATTACGTTTTTGTCAATAATATTTCACCGAATCTGTATAAACAACATATGTCTATATCTTAATACAATTGAGATCCAAAATATTTTAAACCTTTATTAAGTTTTATAAAGCCATGAGATGACGGGACTCCTAGACAATTTGGAACGGTCAAACTAGTACGGACAGTTTGGAACTGTCAAACGGCGGGTCAATCTAGAATCATTGGTACTAGTTTGACCTGTCTATTCGATTTTGTTCGACTTTCTACTATAATCTATTCTAGGCGGTAGGTAATATTCAGCTGGTAATAATTAACGGCAAAGCTCTGAGAAGCTTCCATATTGCTCATACTTGAATAGCTTCCTTTGTCTATGTTTCTTTAATAAACTTGTTTGAGGCCTTTTGACATCATTCTTTTTATTAGTAGTTTTATTATTAATAGTTTTAGTGAACATCTTACTTCAGTGAACATCTTATTATGATGTGCATTCCGTCTATTGATGTGTGATTGAGGAAATAAACAAAACTCCTTAAATACATAAAGTAATATGGACAGGATATTTTATTTCATTTATTTCAAATTTTCGTTCAAATTCAAAACGCTGCTCTTCCACCTCCAATCTCATGGTAAGTGGTTTAACATAAACAATAGATCTCCATATAACCTAGAAATCGGTAGCCTTCTGGAATTGATTGTATAGGAAACTAAAAATGTAGTAGGTTAAAGATATAAAATAGGACAAATTGATGATCAAGTGTATCATGGGAATTAACAATCTCCAGGGGCAAAGGTATAAGGTCCACAGTAAGTTGCCACCAAAGTTCCACCAGCTTTGTTCACCATTTTATCTGCGAAGTCAGCGGCAGCAGTACTGCATTTACGCACTAGGAACTCCCTGGTGCAGTGTTTGTAATCATTGAAGATGCTATTAAAAGAAAAAAATGCATATCAGAAATGTTCAAAGCATTAATTATCATAGAAACGTTCATTATGATGGTAACATATAACCTCAAAAAGTTACATTTCATAAATAAAATTGCCATTTTCCAAGGATTTTTATTTTATTATACGTAATATTCAGAAATTATTGTTTTCACGAAAATTTTCGATTTTGAGATTTTAATGTAAATATTTCTTTTAAGGCCTCCTGAACACGTTTTGACTATTTTTGAAGTAATGTCCGTCCGTCTGTCTGTCTGTCTGATATCAATGACCGATTTCCTGTGTACACTATAAAAACCACAAATATTAATGAATTTTCACGAAACTTTATATCCGACTTTGTTATCAAGATATCTAGAACTAGATAGAATGTTTTGAGATTCGAACAAAAGCTTTGAATTTCATTCGAAATTTTACATTTTTTCAAAGTGGCAACATAGGATAAAATTTGACAAAATCATGCATAAAAGGGTTTATTTAAGGATCAATGATTACGATATTTAAAAGTTTCTTATTTTTATGTAAAATAGCTGCGATACAAATTTATTTTATTCGTGATGCTATTAAATAGCGTCACCCCCCTCCCACAAGGGGGGCAAGTTCCCCCTCCCCCCGTGGGAGTACATTGTAAAGTTTGATGTCAATCGACAGATTTTTTTCAAGCCCTTTAAAGTGAAGGGTACCACTCTATAGTTGTAATCAGTAGGACCCACAATACTGATTTTTCTTGTAAAACTTGAGAAAAAAGTGAACGAATTCTGAACGTCTGAGAAAGTCCAGTTAAGCCACATTCCAGTTTGTTTTAATGGAATAGCGACATAATAAAACAGAAATGTCTGAGAATTAGCATGCAATTAATAGAATTACACAAATACTTTTATTGTTTTATCAGTTGCCAAAAAAATTCCTACATGTAATAGTTTCAAGGAAAGATGCAATATACACAATATTGGGTCTACCTATAAAATATCAGATTTTTAGAAATCGATTACATCTCCTCTAACGATCAATATCAATATTTTGAAACATTTTATGGAATACACCTTATTATAACTTTAAAAAATTTTGACATTTTAATTGAAAGTGTATTAGATACTAATATAAGAATTTACATATACAGGGTCTTTCAAAAGTCCGTATAAATTTTAAAAATTCATTAAAAATCGAAAAATCATCGGATTGAGGTACGGTTTGTACCATAAGTATTACTAGGACGGGTTTTTTTTGTTTTTTTTTACGTGAAAAATTTTTGTAGTTTAAGAAATTACCAATAGGTGGCGCTGAACGCATTGAAATGTAATTAAAATAACTTACTGCACGTGTCAAATCGTGTGACAAACCTAAGTAACCCTGAACAAGTGATAGGACCTTTTCTTTAGATTTTTCCTAAATCAGAATTTTCGCAAAGCATCTGATGCTGATTCGCCGCTGACGTAATACAGCTTCACTAACAAGGCTTTTTCGATCAAAGTTAACATTCTCTCAAAAGCTTCTTCTTTGCACCGTTTACTAATAAATCAAATAAAGAATCTACGGAGCACTACAGTTCTTTTATAACAGCCTCGTTTGCATACTTCTGGAAGATGTATTTGGATAAGCGCCACCCATAAGTGATTTTTTAAACTACAAAATTTTTTCACGTCAAAAAATACTCCCGGTCCTGGCAATACTTATGCTACAAACCGTACCTCAATGCGATGATTTTTCGATTTT
Organism: Amaurobius ferox; assembly: GCA_951213105.1. Taxonomy (NCBI): domain Eukaryota; kingdom Metazoa; phylum Arthropoda; class Arachnida; order Araneae; family Amaurobiidae; genus Amaurobius; species Amaurobius ferox. Next base: position 96,639,360 of record OX578154.1, read on the forward strand.
TAATGAATTTTTAAAGTTTATACGAACTTCTGAAAAGACCCTGTATTTTTACATTAATGCTTAGAGACAAATGTAACTTTTAAATTCAAACAGTTTTTATGCAAAAAAGAAATTAGAGCAGATTGTGAAACTACGTCCAATACTGCTTCGCAAACCTCTCCATTAGTATTTATTTATTTTTTTTTTTTAATATAAACCTTCGAACTTAATCCATAAAAATATAAATATTTTTTCTTGTTTTGTCAAAAATAAGTTCCAGATTATGAATATATAAAAATAATTTCAGTATTTTAATATTTCGAACTTTTCTTTTCGAAAATCTTTAAAAAGTATATATTCGAGCGAGTGTTTATTTCATTTTTCTTACTTTTTCTTACATTATTTACTCGAAATATCTTCCAAAATTTAAAAGATAGATATAAATAGGAAACGACAGAAATATATGTTAATAAATATAGTTTTCCAAATCTATACCTACTTTCAAAAAGTCATAATATAATTTTCGAGTAATCGTCTTGTCATGTTAAAAAAAATTGAACATTTTACGTTTTTCAAGTTTTTAATGCTTGAAAGCTAAAAGTTCTAAGTATAAATAATAATCAAAAATGTGTAACTCTTTAAAGACCCTACAAGTGCATATAATTGGATATATAGTTTTGAGATTTTAGTGAATTATACTGGTTATATTTTCAAGATAGTGGTAATATTTTCGAATTATAGTGGTTATAATTCCAATATTTTAGTATTCTAACGTGGGTTTTCCGATGGGTGGGAAAGCTGTATTTGAAATGTCAGACGTGTTGCAGCTCAAGATGGCCACTTACTCTTTGGTGAAATATTTGTGCATAAGTAGGGGTATTTTATTTTGTTTAAAAAAATTAGAAGCTTTAATGATCTTTGGGATTCTAATGATCTATAATGTTTCATGGAAAATAATCCATTTCTACACATTAACACGGTTCATAAATCAGGTATAATATGGGTATTTTCCGTTTATTTGAAAAAACTTGTTATGTATTGCAGACTTATAATGTGCTGTAGACTCTTAATGTGTTGCAAACTTGTAATATGTTGCAGACTTGTAATGTGTTGCAAACTTGTAATGTTGTTGTTGTTGAAACCCAGACCGTCTTACCTACCAGAAAGGTGTAAGGTAACTGTTTGGACAGTCAGGAAGTGCCACCCAATTTAGACCGGAACCCAGTGGGGGAGGCATCCACAGGGACCGTACCCTCCTTCCCCTACCACCAACCTCTCGGAGCAAACTTGTAATGTGTTGAAGGCTTATAATGTGTTGAAGGCTTGTAATGTGTTGAAGGCTTGTAATGTGTTGAAGGCTTGTAATGTGTTGCAGACTTATAATGTGTTGCAGACTTATAATGTGTTGCAGACTTGTATTGTGCAGACTTGTAATGTGTTTCACACTTGTAATGTGTTGCACACTTGTAATGTGTTGCAGACTTATAATGTGCAGACTTGTAATGTGTTGCAGACTTGTAATATGTTTCAGACTTGTATTGTGCAGACTTGTAATGTGTTGCACACTTGTAATGTGTTGCACACTTGTAATGTGTTGCAGACTTATAATGTGCAGACTTGTAATGTGTTGCAGACTTGTAATATGCTTCAGACTTGTAATGGGTTGAAGGATTATAATGTGTTGCAGACTTGTAATGTGTTGAACGCTTGAAATGTGTTGCACTCTCATGACATACCTATGAAGATATAAACATTGCATTTGCAATTTGGTTCACACAGAACCCCACAATGCTTCAATAAAACAAGCCCATGATTAGGTGGTATAAATAATATACCACCGTGTTTCAGTGACATTCTAATAGATGGTTTAGATTATGAACAAACAAGTTTTAAAATAGCTAAATAAAAATTGATAGTAATGTTTCAATCGAAGAATGGTCTATCGTTCAAAGTCCTGTTCTATCTGTCAGGGCAGGTATTGTGGCTGTACAAAATGTAAGCATCCATTGAAGTGATTACATTTGAATTGATCTCAATGAAAGAGTCCAATGATGAAATTAGGAGTGTCGAAAGCCCAGGCCGACCAGCTCATCCTTGGGCATGGAGCAGTTTATTAGGCGGCCGGGAAAAGATATTAGGAGTGTGAAAGTCCCAAGCTGTCTGACTCACCCGTGGGCAAGAGCAGCTGGTTGGACTACGGGAAGGAGTGCCAGCGAAAACAGACTTCCAAAGTCAGCGTCACAAACTGTACAAATTTATTTTAAAACTTTTTGCTGCAGAGGAATGATACAATAATTATTACATACAGTTTTACATATGATGGAGAAAGTTAACCAAAAAAAAAAACAATAAAGGGGAAATGTAGAGAGATTATTATGAAAACCTTGATAATGAAATTTGGAATGTTCAAATTGTTAAATTCCATTCTGAAGTTAAAATATTTTTGGAATTTTGAAATATCAATATGAAGTTAACAATTTTTATAATTTAAAATGAAGTTAAGTTAAAAAATGACCAAATGAAGGAGGAAAAGAAATGACCAGAGGTAAGAAATGATCAAAAACAGTGACCATAGAAAGCAAATTTTGAAATATGCATAAAAGAAATTTAACGATGATATGAAATATACAATAAATTAGAAGTGAGAAAAAACATGTTTTCAATAACTTTTTCTTTATTTCAAAAGTTATTTTAATCATATTTATTTCCTTCACCATTTAAGGGGAAATCATAAAAGTCAGCTCCTTCTAGATTTGGTCAGAAAATGGTCATGATCTCGTGTTAGTCTCAAATTTTGGGCTAATCTTGCTTGCCGGCACCATACGTTTAGAAATTACATGGAGTGTGACTATTTAGAAATTACATGGAGTGTGACTATTTAGAAATTACATGGAGTGTGACTATTTAGAAATTACATGGAGTGTGACTATTTAGAAATTACATGGAGTGTGACTATTTAGAAATTACATGGAGTGTGACCATTTAGAAATTACATGGAGTGTGACTATTTAGAAATTACATGGAGTGTGACTATTTAGAAATTACATGGAGTGTGACTATTTAGAAATTACATGGAGTGTGACCATTTAGAAATTACATGGAGTGTGACCATTTAGAAATTACATGGAGTGTGACCATTTAGAAATTACATGGAGTGTGACTATTTAGAAATTACATGGAGTGTGACTATTTAGAAATTACATGGAGTGTGACTATTTAGAAATTACATGGAGTGTGACTATTTAGAAATTACATGGAGTGTGACTATTTAGAAATTACATGGAGTGTGACTATTTAGAAATTACATGGAGTGTGACTATTTAGAAATTACATGGAGTGTGACTATTTAGAAATTACATGGAGTGTGACCATTTAGAAATTACATGGAGTGTGACCATTTAGAAATTACATGGAGTGTGACTATTTAGAAATTACATGGAGTGTGACTATTTAGAAATTACATGGAGTGTGACTATTTAGAAATTACATGGAGTGTGACTATTTAGAAATTACATGGAGTGTGACCATTTAGAAATTACATGGAGTGTGACCATTTAGAAATTACATGGAGTGTGACTATTTAGAAATTACATGGAGTGTGACTATTTAGAAATTACATGGAGTGTGACTATTTAGAAATTACATGGAGTGTGACTATTTAGAAATTACATGGAGTGTGACCATTTAGAAATTACATGGAGTGTGACTAAACTCGACTTTCTCGTACCAGAATTTCTCTCTTTTTTCAAATTTTACAGGAAAAGAATTGAAAATTCGGTATCGTGTGTCCAAATCATTACAAATATAGTGTGTTACCCTTCACTTGAATGGCCTTGAAAAAATCTTTCGATTGATATCAGACTTGACAATGCACCCCTTGGGGGAAACTCCCCCCCCCCCTCCAAAGGGGCTAATGACGTCACGAACAAAAAAATTGTATCGAGGCTGTTTTTCCCAACAATGATTGAAACTATTAAGTCTCAGGATCATTGAGCCATAAACTATTTTATGCATGATTATATCAAATTTTGTCCTATGCTGCCATGTTAAAAAAAATATAAAATTTCGATTAAATTTTGCCCGAATTTAAAGAAATTATATCTAGTCTTAGATTTTTTTTATTACAAAGCCTACTATAAAGTTCTGTGAAAATTCATTAACGTTTGTGGTTGCTATAGTGTACACAAGAAATCAACCACAGACATCAGACAGGCAGACGGACATCACTCCAAAAATTATCAAAACGTGTTCTCGAGGTCTTAAAACATACATTGGCATCACAAACTCGAATTCGAAAATTTTCATGCAAACAATACTTTATAGTATATTGCATAGTATGAGAAAATAAAAATTATCTGCACGTCAATAGATTTCATTTTAAAGTGAAGTCATAAAAATTGGCTAAATAGACTTGAAGAACAAACACATTGAATATAGATATAGCAGATTCAGTAAATTTTCATAATTCAAACTCGAGTGTGTACTTGAATTAAGCAAAAATTGGCTGTTAATCTGCTTATCCGCATCGTATGTTTAAAAAATATGAAAATCGACCGAGTAGATATCTAGAACTCACTGTCGACAGATAGGTTCAATAAATAACCATACTAAATAACCATAAAAATTGGCTAAATAAACTTGAAGAACAAACACATTGAATATAGATATAGCAGATTCGTAAATTTTCATAATTCAAACTCGTGTGTGTACTTGAATTAAGCAAAAATTGGCTGTTAATCTGCTTATCCGCATCGTATGTATAAAAAATATGAAAATCGACCGAGTAGATATCTAGAACGCACTGTCGACAGATAGGTTCAATAAATAACCATACTAAATAACCATAAAAATTGGCTAAATAAACTTAAAGAGCAAACACATTGAATATAGATACAGCAGATTGAGTAAATTTTCATAATTCAAACTCGAGTGTGTACTTGAATTAAGCAAAAATTGGCTGTTAGTCTGCTTATCCGCATCGTATGTTTAAAAAATATGAAAATCGACCGAGTAGATAACTAGAACTCCCTGTCGACAGATAGGTTCAATAAATAACCATACTACACATTTCGATGCGATCTCCATTTACGCAAATATATTGGACAAATCTGAAGGTTCGACCCAAGCTCGATTCCCGGAGCTGCGCCAAATCCATTCCACTCGGAGTACGAGCACGTTAAACCCGTGGGTCTAAAAACCTTTTCAAGAGATGACAGCAGAGGAAGGAGAGTACAATCCCTGAAGTTGCTACATCCATTCAGCTCCGGTCTAAATTAAGCGTCACTCTGCCGGCCATACAAAATAGTTACCTTACTCTTTTGGGTAGGTCGGACGGTTATTGTCCAAAAAGAGACCTTTAATTTAAAAATAAAATCATGAAACAAACCGAGAAGAATCAAAGAACAAGCTGAGGAAAACAGTAGCATCACCAGAAATGGCTTTTGGTTGGAGTTATGTCAACCAAATATGTTGTTTTCCATTTCTCCGGACTTTAATGGGTTCTTGAGTGGAGTTTCGACCCCTCCCCTTGGCGACGTCACTGAGAGGAGAGCATTAAATTCCATAAATGTCCATAATCCAAATGTGAATGTGTTGTCAAGTTAGTAAAAAAATGTTAGGCAAAATTGCATTTGCAGACTTTTCGTTCTCAAAATAGAATTACGAAATCCGGCCCGAAAAGAATTCGAGAATTCGCTGCGAACAGACACTCCATCAGCAAATATATAGATAGGCACATAAATTGACATCGTTATTTAAAGTAAAATTTAAAAGCTTTCATTCCGAAATTTTGAAATTTAAGATATGTGTATCCTACATAGCTATTCAAAACTCAAATATACTGCTATGAGCGTGTAAAATACTCTTATAAGAGTCTCTTTTGAAAACCTGTCGAAGAAAACAACCGTACCGGCAACCTCTCCCATAACCTGAATATAGGATTGTCAGATGAAGTTCGGAAGGTGGGAGGGCTCTCAGATTTGGTGATTTATCGCCAATTTGGCGACTCTTCGAAGGTTCGATAATAACGAATATTCTATAAGATACGAGAGATTTCTATGGGATATGAAAATATTCTATAGAAAGTCCCTAAAAGGAGTCCTAACTCAGAGTAGTTGATATGATCATGCTATATTGGACTAAGACATTCGTCAATGTTTTCAGAATAGTATCTATCCTCCGTTTTGTGAAATAAAAAATGTCAATGTTTCGACAATAGTATCGGTTAATTTGTGAAATTTAGGGGAGGATTTAAGTACTGTTTTACTGGTAGAAGATTCAAATATGGCACCAGATTGTATTTGCTTTTAAGTTTATGAACCGACTCTACTTACCAGCAAGTTTTCCTCATCCGACTTGTAGGGCTCAAAGGCGAAATCTTAATTATGTTTTCTTTCCTTTTGAAATTACCGTAGCATGCCTTCAGATCGTCAGTGGTGTTCTTGAAACAGCTAGCGTGTCGGAGATATTCTGAAATTAAATGCAAAATTTCATTAATATTCACGTAGTTGAAAAGTGTTTATGACTTTGTTCATTCTATCTGTCTGTGTATCCGTTCGCACGATAACTGCCATTAAAATGACATTATTTAAATGAAATTTCAGTATGTTGTTGAGACGGTCTGTGGAACATATAGGAACGTAAATTAATAATATCACCCAATTTGTTTTGGATTGAATACGGGTTGAAAAAATGAAATACATTGAACTCTATGGGACCTAATTTTTCAAACATTTTTTAAGCGAATTTAAAATTCACAAATTGCTTCAAAAATTTTAGGAATTATTCAAATCATCCCATAAAGTATATAAAAAAGATTTCAGCAAAATATGTTCGGTGGTTATTTAAATAAAAATTAAAATAATATTTGCACCTATATTATATGAAAAGATCACGTGACCCACTTCAAAATAAAATATGGTATCCATCTTGCGTCAAAATCGTGATTTCTGTAGTTCTTTTTAATTTATATTTAGTGTTGCATCCGTCCTAAAATCGCTTTATTTATTTTTTTTTCTGTGCATCTATATACTGCGCCAAAGCAATTACAATATTTTAGAGTTTGAATAATCATCAAACTTTGATCATTTCTATAACGAAGCCTAACTTTCACGTATAGAAAATGTAAACATATCTGTAAAGGAAAATGTAAACACAAGCTGTAAGATGAATTATATAAAATTGCTGAATTTCTTTAACACAAAATTATTTAGCTTTGGAGTCTGCAATATAGCTGATATGAATGAAAGATTCATTGATTTTTCATAGAGAAGCAGATGATTCAATATTATTGCTTTTTTGATGAAGTTTTAAGCATGAAGTTAGAAGGTAATTTTACCTTCATGGTTTTACGTTTTTAAGTAAAATAAATTATTGGAGTTTTGTGATAATTTGAAAATTATCACCGCTGAATGAAAGGAATTGAAAAAAGTTTATGAATGAAATATTCATTGCTTTTATGTAGAGAGCCAGGCGATTTATATTTCCATGACATTATTTGAATAACATTATGTTCCAAATATAATAAATTATTGTAGCATTGTGATAATTTTTAAAATATCACAGCTGAATGTATCGTATTTTAGAGATGTTTAAATAAAGTCGCATTTCAGTTGGAAAGTGTTTCATAATCAATGCTGTATGAATGATTTATCTTTCTTGTTTTGATCTCCAAACAGTTTATGAGAGTTTAAATTATATTATAGCAAATGTGCGATGTTGTATGGTATTCATCACGAAGACAATCACAAAATAGAACTTTATTTACAAGAACATAAATTAAAATATTGCTACATTACCAAGCGCGTACATCGTAGTCATCCGAAATACAGGTACAAATGTCCTGAAAATGTTCTGAACTGTCTTTTTATGTGCCTGGGTAGAGATGTTGCACATATGTCATATGTTAATCAGAGAGTCTCTGTGGAGATCAAGAAAGTTTTATACTAATGGCATTTATGCTAACATAGTACACTTCCATAGTAAAACATTGATTATGAAACAATTTCTAACTGCAATGCAATTTTATTTAAACATCCCTAAAATGCGATACATTCAGCGATACATAATATTCTTTAAATTATCACAATACTACAATAATTTATTATATATGAAACCTTAAAACTGCATCGAGTAAAATGAACTTTATTCAAATGACGTCATTGAAATATAAATCACCTGACTGTCTATGTGAAGGCCATAAATATTTCATTCATACACTTTTATTCAATTCCTTTCATTCATTACAATACTACAATAATTTCTTTTACTTCAAAAATTAAAACCATGGAGGCAAAAGTACTTTACTTCTATGCTTAAAACTTTATCGAAAAAGTCTGACATAAAATCGTTTGCGTCTCTATGTGAAATAAATGAATATTTCATTCATATCAGCTTTATTCCAGACTCCAGAGCTAAATATTTTTACTTTAAAAATTCAGCAATTATTATACAACTCATCTTACAGCTTGATGTGTTTATATTCTGCATCCGTTAAAATTAGGCTTCGTTGTAGAAATAATCAAAGTTTGATGAACATTTAAACTCAGATATATTGTAATTGCGTTGTTTCAGAATATAGATGCACAAAAATTAAGTAAAATAAAGCTGGTTTTAATCACAATTTTGACAGATGAGTGCCATCTTATTATTGGAGTGGGTCACGTCTCTGCATATAATATGGATGTAATTATTATTATTATTTTTATTTTTATTTTAAAAACTACCGAATATATTTTGCTGCAATTATTTTCATATTTTTATGGGACAATTTGAATATTCCCTAAAACTTTCGAAATAATTTGTGAATTTTAAATTAGCTTAAAAAATGTATGAAAAATTAGGTCCCAATGGGTTCAATGTATTTCATTTTTTCAACCTGGGTTTAGTCCAAAACTTATTGAATGTTATTATTCATTTATATTCCCATAGGTCCCACAGACCGTCTGAACAACATACTAAAATTTCATTTTGATAAATTCATTTTTACGGCAGTTATCGTGCGAACGGACAGAGAGATAGACAGACAGAATGAACAAAGGCATAAACACTTTTCAATTATGTTGTAAAGTGTTAAAAACAAGATAAAGAAGGGGCTATAAACTTATCTGCACCCAGTTACGTAGCAAATATGTTTTGAAGGGATTATAATAATCCATCGGTTGAAAAATTATTGTGGGTGTTTTTGCATGTTTAGCACTTATTGTCCCTCTTTTAAGGGCAGCAAGACATGGATTGTTGTGAGACGTTGTTGTGAGACTACATCATACGTCCTACTGAAGTCAAAATGTGTAGCAATTTTGCTCTTTTCTATTTTCTAACTATTGAACATTCTCATTAAAAATATATTTTGTTACACGTATTTAATAATTTTGAGTTATATCGAGGTAACCACCTCGATGTAACATTACATTGAGTGAATTTTAATTGTTGAAATTCTAAACGTTTTTAAAATACACTGCATTAAAGAATAGAACGACGCACTCCAAAAGTGTTCTATTGCTATGAAGCTTCACATAATAAGTAAGTAAAGATACAGAAATAATTATGTGAGACGTTGTTGTGAGACTACATCATACGTCGTACTGAAGTCAAAATGTGTAGCAATTTTGCTCTTTTCTATTTTCTAACTATTGAGCATTCTCATTAAAAATATATTTTGTTACACGTATTTAATAATTTTGAGTTATATCGAGGTAACCACCTCGATGTAACATTACATTCAGTGAATTTTAATTGTTGAAATTCTAACCGTTTTTAAAATACACTACATTAAAGAATAGAACGACGCACTCCAAAAGTGTTCTATTGCTATGAAGCTTCACATAATAAGTAAGTAAAGATACAGAAATAATTATATTTTCACTTCCCAAGGACTTTTTAACAAAGCAATGGCAAAATAACAGTCGCGTGTATGTGCGTAGTAAATCCTTCTTTTGCTCGGACACAAGCTACTATATGGTGCAACAACCCAATGTTATCTTGTGATAAATTCTATCGGATATTATGTAATTATTGGACAAGTTCGTCCACATTACTTGATAGATAAAATTGTCTTTCCATATGATCAACTGGCAAAAGGTGTAAAAACTTTGCTAACCATGCGAGGGTATGAAACCCTAAGAAGCATTGTTGAGGTAGTCTCGACATTTGAATTCTGACACTATCATACTGATAAATAGCCTCTGAAAGACTGGACAGTGGATGACGATACCATTGGTTGCAGATTGTTAATATACAGGCGTGCTGCTGTATCTTGTGGCAAAACTAGTATATCTTATTTACGGGCTTCTCAGATTGTAACTCCAGGTATTAAAGGCATGTGCAGAGCTCTGCAGTTGAATTTGAGGGATAACCAGGCATCTTTCACTCACTGATTCGGTGATCACCAGCGTCTAAGTTGGATTCGTCACTGAAAACAACAGAACTCCAATTGAATACACTCTAGGATTCCCTTGCTTGACACCACTACAGACGTGGATGCTAATGCTGAGTACTCAAAGGAACGTAAGTGCCTTTTATCGACAGGGACGCTATTGGTGTCATTATAGCTGCCTTCCTGTTCCCACAATTTCTTGAAGCACATGTTTCTCCAGATTGAACTTGTTGGTTACGTAAGCCTTCCTGAACTGCTGTTAACAGCATCTACGGCATCTCTCCGATCAAAATGACAGCTGACATGTCTGCATGACCATGCAGCTTCTTTAAAACCTATGATGCGACAGCCCTCAATCGTGGCCAGTTGCTCATACTTCCAATGTATGCGCAATAAAAGCGTCTTTAACGTAACGAAACAGCAAAACTTTTTGTATTTATCCATCTGTGCGGGCCGTGTCACCAAGTTTCTTTAATATGATATTGGGTACTCAGCCCGGCAACCAATGAAAAAGGTGTCAACTTCACGTAATGGGATTCGTCATTCGTAATGTCACGTTCCAGAGTAAACTTCCAGAGGAGTTGCCAAACCACACGCATAATTACAGTTAAAAATAGTTTGTTAATTTTGAAGTGGCAATATCCAGGCGTAAACAACTTGCACAAAGATTTAAAATTATGTTGTGTACACAGGATCCAGTTAAGTCCTAGGAAATTTAGTGGTATCGTTTGAGTAAGATGTCAGTCGCTGTTAACTTATTCGATCGGAGCCCTAGAACAAAATGCGCGCGTTCTTAATTCTCATTCCCGCATATGGGCAGAGCCCGGTAAAAGTAATTACGTCAGTCATTCCCCGGGACAAGCATCTCAGTGGCGGGGGAGACTTTCGGGGGAGGGGGTCAAGATGCGCCTTCCTCATGCGCATTGGACACGCCTAGTGAGCTGTTTGGTGATGAAATTTTAATCATTTGTATACCTATTTGAAAAGCATTTCGCTGTTTTTACTCCATTTCTGAGGGTGAATCATAATCTTTTTCTAACATTTAATTAATGAAACTTTAATACATTTGAAATTATTTGGAGTTTTGTGATTGTAACTTTACTACACCAGTGTATCTTCAACTCACCGCTCCGGAACTCAGACCCTTCCGTACACAGGTCATCCACCAGTGACTGAGGACCCCTCATGATCTCCTGGAACATTTCTCGCTGATTGGAATCCATACATCGTCTGGCGTATGTGTTCACACACTGCATAGCTCCTTCAAGAATTCTGGAATCATATTTAAATAGATTGATTAATTTTCATTTAATTAGATTAATTAATAGAGCGTAAAGCATCAGAGCTCCCTATATAGGGACTTCAAAAGTTTCTCCTGTAATTCCTGATGCTAAAAGCCGGACGACCCGATCCAATGATATGTTGCACACACAGGAAACTAATTAATTCTAAGGTCGTGGCAAAGCTCATTTTTCGACATATTCTCTTAGAAGGATTTTTTATGGATCCAAATTCTTCGCATTTTCATAAGAAATACTACAAAACTATCAAACACAATTCTCTCTCACATATACTAGCACATACATACATATATTTATCTAGTTTAAATTTTACTAAGAAAAGCAACGTTGAAAAGTTCATAAATTATGAGGATCTGAGTGAAGCTAGTTGTACATCGCCAGAAAGGTGTGATATTTCTAAAATATGTATATCTCGTCAAGAATCGAAGCAAAGTGTTTCTGATCAATCAGATCATGTTGCAGAAAAGGAAGTTAGGGTAACAGTTCCAAATAGTGAACAACCGGAAGAAATCAAAAATAATTTAAAACAAGTCAAAATCTCAAAGGATCAGAAACTATTCAGGAAGCGAAAAGTGGCACAAGTCAAAAATGCAAAGTAGCGGGAACGAGTGCAACTACAACTCCAATAGTAGCGGGAACGACTGCAACTACAATTCCAATAGTAGCGGGAACGACTGTAACTACAATTCCAATAGTAGCGGAAACGAAGGCAACTACAAATCCAAGAAAACGGAGCATTCAAAACGGTGGTCCAGGTACAAAGTGGCACAGGCAATGGAAAAAATCTTATGTGGGCAACACATGACTTTCCTTATATAATGTAATGAATTTACTACTTTTACAGTAAAAAAATAGGTTTTTCTTATAGTAGATACTAATATTCTTTCCAAGATATTGAATTTTCGACAATTAGTCGTCATTTTCATTGATTTAGCATCATTTTTAGCCATTTGGCGAGATTTTCATTAATTTGGTAACATTTCAAAAAGTCGCCAAGTTGGCGACATTCCGCCAAATTCGTCGCCAAAATCTCGCCAAGCGTTATGCACTAAGAAAAAAGTTATTCTTACAGCAGATAAATGACTATTGGCGTTTAAATACAAAAGTATTATTCAAAGTATATTTTTTCATAAATGGAACGAGCTAGATCCACGAGAATGATGTCACTCAATTTATCGCATGGTATTACATATGAAAAGTGAACATGTTTCTCAATAGGAATTTTTTTTATGTGACTTTTTCATAATTTTTTTGAAAAATGTACAATATCTCGAGAACGGTTCATGTTAGCGTTCTAAAATTTATGCCAATCGTTTTCTAATGAAAAATTACATAAGAAATGTCTATTTGCGTAACTTTATTAGCGGTTTTGATTTTTTGACGATTTTTTCAAAATTTTATTCAAAAATTTAGGGGGTTCTGAACATTCGATTACATATAAAAACAATAGGCTTCCAGTGTTTACGGATTGTGATTTTTGTACCAAATTTGGTTCGAATCGGTCCATTCGTTCGTCAGTTATCGTCTCCACAGACTCTCTGACACACACACACACACACACACACACACACATACTTTCACACACACACACACACACACACACAGACATCACTTCAAAAATGTTTGATTCGTGATCAGGGATGCTTGAAACGTGCTCTCCCGTCGAAAACTCGAATTCGAATTTTCGACCCCGTCACAATACTTTCCTTATACATTATGTATATAAGGAAAGTAAAAATGAACTTGGTCAGGGACAAATAATCCGAATGAACAATAGAAAAAAAAATTAATATGATTTTAGAAAACGTAAGGAAGAGGAAGATATGGCACCACCAGCGCACAGAACAATACATGATTCAATAAAGTTCCAAATGAAAAAATATCCAAAAATATTACGAAAACGAAAGAAAATTATTTCAGAATCACCAGAGGAACACAGAATGAAACCAGACGGAATCGATAAAGGACCAAGGAAACCACAGCAGAAACAGTTTTATCCGCAGAAAAATTATAATCGGCATCAATACACAGAGAGACCAAATAGCTGGACGCAACAAGGTAGCAATGATTGGCGGCAGACGAAAAATGTCACGAGTGAAGATCGAAATCATCCATCGACAGAAAGGAACAAATATCCTCGATGGACAGAAAAGGAACAAATTTGCTCGATGGACGCATACGGATCGAAATCATCGATGGACGGAAATAGATCGACGATGCTGATGGACGGAAATGGATCAACGATGCAGATCGACGTAAATGAATCGACAAGGCAGATGTAAGAACACTGAGCGGAAATAATAATACTATAATTTTTAAAAGTTCTATTTTGGGGGGAAATTAAAAATTAAAAGAGACTATGAATTTTGACGTCCTGAGAACGACCAGAAGAAAGAAGAGGGATATAAAATGTTTTAAAATTATTAAATGTATAAAATATTATTTTGTCATTGTTAAAATAGTTAGAAATGCAATGCATCTAAAATGATGTTTTTTTATAAGAAAAGTAAGTAATAAAAGACAGGGCTCATGTAGACTGATGTAACTATAAAAATGTAAATGGTGTTTTGAAAAGTAATAGAAATACATGTTTTTTAAGAGTAAATATTATAAATTTTAAAAGTATTATTAACTGTTTCGGTAGAGGATAAAATGAAATTAAATAGCGTTATTTGAACAAGTAATATGTCTAATTAAATAAGATGTTTAACTAAGTAACAATTTTTAAAACATTAAGATTTCGATATATATTTCAAATATTGCAATTTGTGAATCTTAAAAGTGTATTACATGAAGAAGTGTAAATTACTATCGCGAGTTTTGTTAGTATAAAAAACTGGAAAAGGAAAGGATTTGCCCCAGTTGTTCCTAGGGAGTTTAGCTGCCAAAGTTTTGTGTAGGAAAATTTTAAGCGAGGTCCGTTTAATGGACCTGAGTCCAAAAATTTTTTCAGAATATCCAGAGTGATTGTGAGAATTCTATTATTCATGATTGTTGTATGCTAATTTTACTTTTCATTATGCTAATTTATGTACGAAACTCCTTAACTCTGATTCCGAGTATCACGTACTCACGACTAGCCAGAACTATAAGAAAGGGCAGACGTTGGATAAGAAATGATTCGGATTGGGATTGGGATTCGTAGTCGAGTAGCATGAAATCGTGAGTCGTCGTCGTTTAGCTTCAACTGCTGCCTTTCTATCGAGTTTGCGTGTGTGTGGTTCTGTTCATTCATGGAAGTTTGCATCGAAGTTATAGCCTCTACAAGTTGTGAGTATACATCTATAGTATAATAGTTTGATCATTATAGATTCAGTTCATTAAGATGTTAAAGTTGAATTTCGGTATAGATTATTATGTCAGCGGGTTAAGATATGGTATTGCTAGCTTTGTAAATATCCTCTATGTGTAATTGTATTTTGAGTTATCAGTGAAGTTAGCTGGAATAAATTATGTTGTTTGTTAATGTCGTATTTCCTTCAGCAAACTCTAGTCATTAGGTTATTTTAAGTTTAAGTTAGAGTGAAGTAAATTACACTGCATAAAAAAGGCATGATTTTGGGAAGTAGTAGAATAGTACCTTAAAAATACTTTACAAACTGCTTCACTTACGACCATGTATTCTAGGATGAAATGGGTTTGTTTCCGTGTGTTCTATCACCCGTGAAAGTTTGTTGCATTAATTTTGAAACATTGTATATATATATATATATATATATATATATATATATATATATATATATATATATATATATATATATATATATATATATATATATATATATATATATATATATATATATATATATGTGTGTGTGTGTGTGTGTGTGTGTGTGTAAATACAAAAATAACGCTTCGACAAACGATAATTAGCTGCACATTTCAGAAATGATGTTGGAATTTTCATGAACACCTATAATTGTGGCTTTTCTTATCAGTTTGCCACAATTATCAACACAATAGCTGAAAAAAAATGAGCAAAGGTTGCGGAATGCTTCACAATGTATGTGGATAGTCTGATAAATCAACACTCCCCGAAGATTGATAGAGCACAGAATTAACTTACTGACATGTTATGTCCAGTTCATTTTCATTTTCTCCATAGGATAGGTCTTGACTGCTTGTGACTATATGGAGATCCTGCACGCACCGTGTAAGTTCTTCGGGACTGCAAGTCGGACCACATGCCACATAAGAAACTGAAAAAATAAAAAAGAATTAAATTAAGATTTCATTTTCTTTATACAATAGAATCCCGATTATCCGATTCCGTACTGTCAGCGGTTTCTTGTTGTCCGAGCTAGCTCTTTTTTTCTCATACTCATCACTTTTTTCTGATGATATTAAACGTTGACTTTTTCGTAAAGTTCCGGAAAACTTTTTTTCAGTGAAACTGAGGAAAAATATGATAAAGGGATAATCTTCCGCTCATAGAACTGGTAATAACTGGTTCAGTTTCAGAGCCTATTGCGGTCAAGATTGGATGCATTTTGAGTATTAAGGAGATTACCCCTGATATGATTATAAATTTATTGAGCGACGGAGAACAAGGTTGTGAAGACAAGAGGTTAACGTGTGTTCTGAATAAGGTTTAAGAATTTTGCCAATGGGAGGCCTAAATGTGATTGGGGCATTGGAATACACCAAACAGCAGAATGCGAGTATGTTCGAACACACACAATACGTACTACACAAAGAAAAACTATATTTATTTATTTCACATGCATTATATGCTTGCATTATATACTTGCATTATATTTATTTATTGTACTTATTGTACTACTCGTTCCGCTCTCCAATCCCCGTAACTCGCTGGTGCTCTCTGAATTCGCTTCGCGAGCACTTTCGTGAATCCTGCTACGCAGGCGTAATGCTCGCTACGGGATTCGTCCCATGTTAACTGATGCTCATTAACACGTGAAGCTCGCTTCACAAGCTCTTTTGCAGGCGCACACGGCAGGCCACCTTCGTGTCCCATAGTAGTTGATGCTCCCAACCCCCGGAGCTCGAGGACTCCGCCTCCTGCTCGCTCCCGCTCAATCTCTGTAGCTCGCCGCAGTCGTAATAGTCCCGTTGAGGTTTCGCCCCTTATTCAGTGGCGCTCACCAGCGCCCGGAACTCGCTTCGCGAGTTCTTTCACTTCTCTTAACCACCAAGCCTTCTTCTCGCTACGTTCGCCAATCCCCGTGACTCTCTTCCCGAGTCGAGAGGCTTTCGCTGGTTCTCGCTGAGCTCACCTCTCGACCTCTTTCGTACTGTCTGTTATGCAGGCGTAATATGCCTGTTGGACCCGTCCCTTCTTCGTTGGTGCTCAACAACTCACGTAGCTCGCAGAGCGAGTTTATTGATTTTTTGAGTATCTTTGACTCTTACTAATTTGTGAGAATCAAAGATAACGCCTATCGTTGTCAAAATTGCTCCAAATATGCAAACTAACGTTCTAGTCTATCGTTTTTGACGTAGACGTGACATTTCTTGTCACAAAACTAATTACATGGAAGTTAGGAATTGGCTGGAGAGACTAATGATTTACTAATACTGGCAATGCAAAGTGTGATTAATTAATATTTAATTAACCAAGATTTATATCAGAATGCTAAGCCCATCGTGTGCATTAACTGGATCATATTAATCGATGTGTAAAATTGCATAACTGTACGTTTTACTGTTTGTTCATAATGCAATGACAAAAATTGTGTTACGCTTTTAATATAGAGATTTACAACAATAAGACATATAATTTTCATGCAATTTAATCGTAATTTCATAACAACAATAGTTGCGAGACGCTCTGTTTGTTTTGAGGAATAAAAAATAAAACATATATATCTTTGTCAACATTCCACATTGTCCTAAGTATATAACTAACGTTGTAGCCAAGTTTAGAATTAAATATTTATACTATTAATGTTTGTAGTGCTTCAATAACCCACTCCTCGTCCATGTGTGTGACGTTTCTGCCAGCAGTCAATCCGAGAAAAGTTTGAAATCGTTTAGATCAATTAAATCTTTGCCCGTACAGAAGAAAACATTTCACTTCAGAAGTGCATAAAAGATAAAATAACACATAAACTGAATAGAAATTTTAAAAATCTGATGTGGGCAGCACATCACTTTCCCTGCAGACTTATATCCACGTTTTCTTAATTTCAATTAAATTTAATTCACTTTTAATTCAATTTTTGTTCTCATTTGATAACTGGACTTATTTTCAAAAGTGGCGTGGAGAAAATACGAAAAAAACTAATATATCTCGAGAACGGCTAGTCTTAGTGTAATGGGGTTGATCTTATTATTTTTTTCGTTAAAAATTACGTATTAAACAAGCATTTATTGGATATATATGAGCATGCGTAGCTTTTTAGTTTAGATTTTGACAATTTCTGCACACCATTTTGCAAAAAAAGGCAGGTTATTTTTTCCGAATCGTACCAAAATCTAATCAGCACCAGGGTGACCTATAAGTGACTCATCTACCGAATTTTGTGAAATTCGGTCCATTAGTTTTTCAGCTAGAGTGGATACAAGCTTTTGCGGGCCATTTCGCAAAAAAAGCAGGTTCTTTTATCCCGAATCGTACCCAAAACTAATCAACACCAGACTCGCCTAGAAGTGACTTACGTACAAAATTTTGTGAAATTCGGTCTATTTGTTTTTTAGTTAGAGTGGATACAAAATCTGCACAGACAGACAGACACACACACAGACGTCACGCTAAAAATTGTTTTTTCGTATTCTACAGATCTTGAAACGTGTAGATCCGTCGAAAACTCGAGTTGCGATTTTCGACATGATTCCAATACTTTCCCTATACATTACCATGTATTGCAGGGAAAGTAAAGAGTATAAAAGCTTGTTAAAGTTCCTGAAATAAAGTATACGTTTGTCAGTAAGATGGCGACAATGTTCTAAGGGTATTATAAATCCTCTTCTTCAGGTCAAAGGAACAGATAAAACAGTATGCGCCCTTAGACACTGCCAAGAACGAACTGCTCGGTCGATCTTGGCAGTGAGATTCTGCCATCTTTTTCTTCATAAAGTATAAAAATCGACGAAAGGGAACTTATCACAAAATCTATGTATTAAAATTTGTCTGTTTTATTGCCATCTGTGCACCAAGAATTAGTGACTGAGCTGCCCTCTTATAGCTACAATGAAACGTTTATTCGTGAGGGGGCAAAATGTTCTAACTTAGATAACGCTAAGAATTTTGTAGGAAGTAATATGAAATGGAAATAATTACATGACATGGTGAAGAATCCAGATGATGTTCTATCTGGCTATCTATTTCGCGAACGAATTGACAGGAAGTTCCTTCCACACAGGGCTTCAAATTTTGGGAAGCTGTAGTGAAGTCCTCAAGTATCATCTGAAGCGGATTGTGAGACACTCAAAAGTAACTTACGATGAATTCTTAATTTTGATTACTCAAATTCAGGGTATATTAACACTTAATCTACCCGCTGTGGTTTCATTGCCTACATGAAAAAGATCGTCGAACTTGAGTGCAGAATCTCGTCTAATACCTGCTCGGTTTTGCTTGTAGTGATATATTGCAGTGGTAATCCCGAATAATGTTTTGTATACCCTATAATATCACTATCGTCACTGTAATCGCTGCTATTATTGCTGAAATAACAATTAGAACACTCTGACAAAGAATCTAGGAAAAGTTCTTTACTTTTATTGTCAGGATTCATTTTGTCTGGGTTTTGGATCAAGAACATGCAAATGTTTTCGTGTAGTAACTATGAAAATACAACGAGATCTTTCTAAGCGACCAATTTCAAAAATTAGTTTATTGCCCACAAATGAATATTTTCTATATAGCTTGGTTTTACATTTAATAGCTGCAATGTTGATTTTGTCATGTTGAACGTTGAAGACCCAGATCGTCCGACTTGTCCGAAGACTTGAGCAAATATTTGGGCGGCCGGGAAAATGATTTTGTCATGTGTCTATTCTTTAAAATGTTCATTGTTTTGTGGTTAATTTGAATTTGTGTATAATACTGGTTTTGTTACTTTCCTTATGTACATAATGTATAAGGAAAGTATTGTGACGGGGTCGAAAATTCGAATTCGAGTTTTCGGCGGGAGAGCACGTTTCAAGCATCCCTGATCACGAATCATACATTTTTTAAGTGATGTCTGTGTGTGGGGGGGGGACGATAACTGAAGAACGAATGGACCGATTCGAACGAAATTTGGAGCAAAAATCACAATCCGTAAACACTGGAAGCCGATTGTTTTTATACACAATCGAATGTTCAGAACACCCCTAAATTTTCGAATGAAATTTGGAAAAAATCGTCAAAAATCAAAACCGCTAATAAAGTTACGCAAATAGACATTTCTTATGTAATTCTTCATTAGAAAAAGATTGACATAAATTTTAGAACGCTAACATGAACCGTACTCGAGATATTGTACATTTTTCAAAAAAATTATCAAAACGTCATATAAAATAAAAAAAAATATTTCCTATAGAGAAACCTGTTCACTTTTCATATGTAATACCATGCGATAAATTGGGTGACATCATTCTCGTGGATCTAGCTCGTTCCATTCATGAAAAAAGATACTCTGCGTAATACTTTTGTATTTGAACGCCAATAGACATTTATCTGCTGGAAGAATAACTTATTTCTCAGTCCATAACGCTTGGCGAGATTTTGGCGACGAATTTGACGGAATATCGCCAATTTGGCGACTTTTTGAAATGTTGCCAAATTAACGGAAATCTCGTCAAATGTATAAAAATGACGCTAAATCAATGAAAATGACGACTAATTGACGAAAATTCAATTTCTTGGAAAGAATATTAGTATCTACTATAAGAAAAACCTATTTTTTTACTGTAAAAGTAGTAAATTCATTACTTTATATAAGGAAAGTCGTGTGTTGCCCACATCAGATTTCTTATATATTACAACTAACTGAATGTTAAACATTGCAATGCAGGGCGACATATTGCTGCCTGCTAAAATGTGAAGTCACGTGATTGTAAAAAACACTCGAGCTCGATGAGTTCGGAGCAAGGAGGATGGCTATGTGTGACCTCCTGATAACATATGTTTAATGTGAAATTTAAAATAAAATTAACTACAGCCCACTCGAGGCGTCTTGTGTTTAAAACGACTGAGCTATAGAAAACAATTGGTATTTTGCTGTTTTCATATTTCATTCTCAATCTTTTTTTTTTTTCACTAAACTTCCCAGGGCACAATTATTGCTTTGCTTTCAAATAATTTTCAATAATGGGTTAAAAGATAGAAAGACCTTTCAGGCCTTTTCTTAGCACCCCACTGATCACTAATCAAGAATCACTTATTAAGAATTATAATATATTATTCTATATTATTAAATAATAATATAATATAATATAATATAATATAATATAATATATAATATATAATAATATAATATAATATAATTATAATATAATAAATTATAATATTGAATTAATTAAGATTATTATTGATCACTAATTAAGAAGTGATTAGCACCCCGCTGATTGAAAAACCTTTCTAAACCGACACAGGAGGTCCCGGTGAGTTTCGAAGCTGAATCTTTGCATACTTAATGTATCGACCACGGAAAAGAAGCTATCTAGACCAATTTTCGTTTAAGATGACAATTTTGAGGCTAAATGCGATACATTGTTAAACAAAATATGACGCATTAAAAAAAGTTTTAACTTATTTCTTAAACACAGTTTGTTTCCGTGTCTTCGACAGACTTAAATACTAGCAAACAATAATTTCGTCTTCTTCAGTCTGAAAAGTTTCTATGCTAAGTTCATATGCTTCCACGCAAAGCAGATTCTATCTTATGCAGAGGTGATAATGTGGTAATTCCAATGTTGTTTGCACTAGCTTCGTTAGAAAAATTTCTTAGTGAGGGGGGGGGGCGGTTATTATACATTTTCCATTTCTTCGAAATTAAATGAGTACGGTGGATTCCTGGGGGGGGGGATATGACCTCCAATCCCCCTTTTCATTGGCGATGTCACTGATTGTTTATAGTGACCGCAAAGGCAAAATATTTCCATGTAATGCAGAATTCCATATTAAGCACCTGTATCAGATCAGTTGGGGTTTTCCCAGATGCAACAGATCTGATTTTCAAATCCGCTGAGTAAAATGGAAGCATATTTTAAAGCAAAACACAATAATAAAATTTGAAATAGTGAATGGATCGTTGCCAATGAGATCAAATGATTATACGAAGGTCGTGTCCGATGATTAATCCATGTGTTGAGCAGGATGAGAAGATAACATGACGTTCGTATGCAGAAGGGCAGATGTAAAGTTTAAAGATGTTTACATCATAACGAAGGTTAAAATCTAATATGGACACTACACGTTTTTCCCGAAGTAGTGCCAATGCCCTAATGATAGTTTTAGGGTTCCAGAGCCATTAATATTTTGGGACCCATTATGTTATGGTATAAATCAGATATTAACAACTGTTTGATACTTACAAGTTACAACCAACTTTCCAGTTTACGAGAAGAACTGCATTTGTATGCAAAAAAGTGCTAATGTTAGCATTCCACATTTTATGTCATTCGTTTTCTATTGAAAAATTATTTAGATATGATCATTTAAACTTTATAAAAGGTTTTGATTTTATGATGAATTTTTCAAAATTTTGATCGAAAATTTTGGAACCTTCGAATACGCGTTTAAAAACAATAGGCTTCCAGTATTTACTAATTGTAAATTTTGTACCAAATTTAGTTCGAATCGCTTCATTAGTTCGTGAGATATTGTCTCCACAGACTCACGGACACGCACATACATACACACACACACGCACACACAAACATACATATACATACAGACATCACCTCAAAAATGTTTGATTCATGTTCGGAGATACTTGATGCGTGCTCTCTCGTCGAAAACTCATTCGAATTTTTGACCCCGCCACAATAATTTTCTTATACATTATACTATATAAGGAAAGTAATTAATGGTTCTAAGTTTCTTTAGAAATAAAATAAGATTCACTCTTGAAGAGAAGGAAAAACATTTTTAACAGAGGGTTTTTGCAAATTTTAAAACGATTTTATTGTATAAAATAACAAAACTTTAATTAATTTTAAAAAAATTCTGCCTGCCAACAACTCATTGTATTAAAGCTAAGTTATCGTTTGCTGTAGTTATGTTTAATTTACTTTAAAAATGGCA
The DNA here is from genome assembly GCA_951213105.1 of Amaurobius ferox. Lineage (NCBI taxonomy): Eukaryota > Metazoa > Arthropoda > Arachnida > Araneae > Amaurobiidae > Amaurobius > Amaurobius ferox. Next base: position 96,662,209 of record OX578154.1, read on the forward strand.
CATGTAAACAAACTTTGTATTGAAGGCTACGTTTTTGCTCTTCCGAAGAGAAATATTCTCATTCCGCAATTTGAAATCGAAATTGTGAAAACCATTTAATTTGCATTTCTAAATGCAAAATAAGCAATAATATATATAATAAGGAAAAAAACATCAGGCATAGTTTTTGACTGGAAAAAGAACAACGAATGAATACCCAAAGAAGAACGTACAGTTACGACTATTTCAGAAAAAGTCTTTTGTCTCAAAAAAAAATCCACCGACCCGAAGAACAATTGCAGTGGCTTTCAATACCACTATTGCGACTGTAAATAAGATAATAAATGAGATAATACTAAAAGTGTTATTAAAATTGTATGGAAAAACAAATCATCAACAATTTAAAACGTGAAGGCTACCAAAAATTGGCAATTAAAAGTAATTAAAATCACCATCCACGACTTACAAAAATTCACAACCGTAGCTCTTTCGAGCATTATTATGCCCTTTATCAGCGGCGAAGTGAAAAAAATCTGATGTGGGCAACACATGACTTTCCTTATATAATGCAATGAATTTACTACTTTTACAGCTAAAAAAACGTTATTCTTATAGTAGATACTTATATTCTTTCCATGATATTCAATTTTCTTCAATTAGTCGTCATTTTCATTGATTTAGCGTCATTTTTATCCATTTGGCGAGATTTTTGTTAATTTCGCAACAATTAAAAATGTCGCCAAGTTGACGAGATTCCACTAAATTCGACGCCAAAATCTCGCCAAGCGTTATGGACGGAGAAATATGTTATCCTTACAGCAGATAAATGACTATTGGCGTTCAAATACAAAAGTATTACTCAAAGTATCTTTTTTTCATGAATGAAACGAGCTAGATCCACGAGAATGATGTCACCCAATTTATCGCATGGTATTACATATGAAAAGTGAACATGTTTCTCAATAGAAAATATTTTTATTTTTTATTTTATATAACTTTTTGATAATTTTTTTGAAAACTGTACAATATCTCGAGAACGGTTCATGTTAGCGTTCTAAAATTTATGCCAATCGTTTTCTAATAAAAAATTACATAAGAAATGTCTAGTTGCGTAACTTTATTAGCTGTTTTGATTTTTTGACGATTTTTTCAAAATTTCATTCGACAATTTAGGGGGGTTCTGAACATTCGATTGCGTATAAAAACAGTAGGCTTCCAGTGTTTGCGGATTGTGATTTTTGTACCAAATTTCGTTCGAATCGGTTCATTAATTATCGTCTCCACAGACTCACTGACACACACACACACAGACATCACTTCAAAAATGTTTGATTCGTGATCAGAGATGTTTGAAACGTGCTCTCCCGTCGAAAACTCGAATTCGAATTTTCGACCACGTCACAATACTTCCCTTATACATTATGTATATAAGGAAAGTAATAGGTGGCGAGCATGAGCTTAAACATAAGGGGCCACAATCGCCAGACAAAATTTGCATATTAATTATTTTACACATTAAATGCGATACATTTAAAAATATAATAAAAAATACAAAAAAATATAATTATAAATATAATTAAAAAAATGTAATTATAAAATACAAAAAGATAAAGAAAAAGAAGTTCATAAATTACAGAGTCACCAATAGTACCATTATATGTTAAACCTGGATATTTAGCAGGGCCTTAGCCAGAGACGAAATTGAAGAAGGGCTAAAGGGAAATTCAAAGGGGCTCATCAAAAACACAATTAATCATTAGCATTTATAAACCATAATAGTTACTATTATATATTTCAATTCCTATAAATTATTAGCAAATAATTGCATATTTATATTTGCAAGCTAAGAGCTGATTATTAATATCCATATACCCACTATACGTCAATAATAATATATAATAATTACAATTGATTTTAATATAAGCATTAACTAGTAATAAAGTTGTTAATAATTTGTAGAAACATTCTAAAATTAATGCAAGTTAATGCTTAATATTAACTTTTACCTGCTTATCAGTTGATTTTGACTGTAATATATAACAGTGAACCCCACAATAGTACAATCTTATCCTAAATACTACTGCCATAATTTTTAAATATTTTAAATTAAATGTGTAAATAAATGGATCATTAGTATAATCACAAATTCAGTTAAATTAAAAAAATCTTTAAAACGAGGTAATTTTTAAAAAAAATCTCAAAGAAATTTTTTATGCAACATTTGAGTGAGATTTTATATTAAATTTCATATCACAACTAAAAATTTATTTTTATCAGGAGACTGAGTACTCTTGGGGGGAGACCTTAGACCCCTCTGGCCCCTACCTAGCTACGGCCCTGTACTAGCCCTATCTAGAATTTTCTACAGAGAGTATATAAAAAGACATCGGTCAGTTGGAGAGTCGTTGCCATGATACGAGCTAAATTGAATTGTGAAATACGTTAGTGTTTTAAGAATAGTATTTGTTTTTTGTGTGAATTAGCTGAACATTTAATTGCTGTTTATTGTATCTGGCAATTGCTTAGTGATCGCGTAAGATAGTTTTCGAGCTGTTCGCTGTATATTTCTCCTGCTTACGCTTATCAGAACTTAAAAATAAATCTGTTGGCTATACAGAAATTTAGACTCATTCTTGTATCCTAAAATTACACCCACGATTTCGGAGGATACGTTTTAATACAATTACAATGAATTCAGAGTACAAAAAGAAATAGAATATGATTTTTAAATTACAAAAAGAAATTTAATATTGAATTTATATTTATTTAAGGGGACAGTGAAAACGTTGAAAGGAGCAAAAATCGACCAAAAAAAGTTATTTACTTACGGGTGGAACAGCGTCTATCCCAAACGAAGAATCTCCCAAAAAGACAGGTATTTGACACACCATATCCCAAACAGTTCGACCCCTTTGCAGGCATTGGCGTCCTGCAGCAGCAGGTGCAATGTTTCTGTCAGCGATTTCCATTGACGCCAATGCCTGCAAAGGGGTCGAACTGTTTGGGATATGGTGTGTCAAATACCTGTCTTTTCGGGAGGTTCTTCGTTTGGGATGGACGCTGTCCCACCCGTAAGCAAAAGGTTGAATGCATTTTTTTCGAAACTGAATTTTCAAAGGTTTTACATTTTGAAAATGATCCATGCATCTTAATTTTTGTCTGAGATGCATGAAATTTGGCAAGAAGACACCTCTCATACTTTTTAATGAAACTGGGTATGCATTTTATAAATGGACTTCATTAAGGTAATTAAAAGTGAATAAAAACCTAATTAATTGATGAAAACTAAATTTTAATGCAGAAAAATATTTTTTTTAAATCAACTTTCTAAGGGATTTAAAAATGAATACCCAAATTGGTTCATAATGTAAAATGAATCAAAAATGTGAACAAATGGCACGCAAGGAGCATTTTCAAATTTTCGTTAAAGAAATTAAATTAAAAAATATGCAAAATTATCACAAAATTGAAAATAAATTTAATGGTATTGTATATAGTAATGTTAAGAGCAATATTTATACAAATTTTCACGTTTCTAAGTCAATAAATAAATAAATAAAAATTTAACGTCCACCGTCCCCTTAAGGATCATAGAAAATGTAAATATAAAGATTTTGCCCGGCCACATGAAACCAAGTTAGGGCCGCTGGTTGCTATCCCTTGTCTTAACTCGTGCTTTCAGGACAGCAATACTTTCTGTATACTTTCTATATACTTTCTAAATACTTTCTAAAACTTTCTATATGCAGCAGAAAGAGAAAACAAAAATCGGACGGATAAATAACAAGAACACACCGGCGATGTCGAAATTAAATAATAATAATACATAATTTTACTTTTACTGTTTATTAATAATTTCAAACTCTAAAAATCATAATCTAAAATTAATCTAAATTAATTTCTATAAAAATAAATATTTAAATGTTATATCTACTTACAGCTCAATGCGAAGAGGCAAAATAAGAAAATAGACTTCATGGTAAGTTTGTTTCTGCAGGAACCAATAAGATATATCTCGTCTGCTGCGATCAGATAAATTCACAGTTATGCTCAACCGAAAGAGTTAAGCTTGATAACGACGACATTTTATAAGCAGGATACAGGCCTTTGATTAAATTACGCAGGATATAACAATGAAAGATCAGCAGTGCTGGCAACACATGACTTTCATTGCATAACTTACGTCTTTGACATTCTAAAATCCATTTAGAAGAACTACGTTTTACGCGTTACATAAAAAATGAGAAATCGGTAAGACGTGGACCGCGGGTCAAATGCGGACCGTGGTACCATATTTTGACACACTTGATCTTCTAATAAAAAAGTACGTTGCCTTTTCGAGACCTCATTGAAGTATGATTTTATTTGGGAGACCAAATACCAGCTTGTACCCTCTTGGAAAAAATTCTTTGGCCGCCCATAGTTAGGGGGCTCTAAATTCTTCAGGGAAGAGCTCCCTGCTTCCCATCAGATTACGGGTCAGGAAGGGAAACCGAGGGAGAGAAATTCACAAAGTATATAAAGCATTTGTTGAAATGTTGAAGTTTCAACAAATAAAGGAAAAGGAAAGGGAAGATGAAGGGAATGGAAAAGAAAAGGGAAGATGAAGGGAAGGGAAAGGGAAGATGAAGAGAAGGGAAAGGGAAGATGAAGGGGAGGGAAAAGGAAAGGGAAGGGTCAGGGAAGATGAAGGTAATGAAAATTATAATTAAGTATACAATTATAATTAAATATACAGTTAAAAATTATAATTAAACTATCAGCATATCCGTTCTTCCTACGAAGTATATAATATAAACAAACTTGAAATTCACAATCATGTGCAAATTCCTATAGTATATTAAATGACATTGTTAATCAAAATATTCTGTTAAAATATATAATTTAATGCTTCTAAAAAAGGTTTAAGAATCACTGTTCTCGATATAAAAAATTATCATCACTAGCAGATCTGGAGAATAAAACATCCTGACTCCTTTTGTAAACAATTTTATAAAAGCAATATGAAATTGAATCAATATATGCAAAATAAAAGCGTTTAAATTGTATAGGGCCCGTACTACTTATATACGCGAATATTAGAGGATATAACATGTATTAATAGATAACATGTATAAATTGAAAATATCAATAAAGCCCTAATCTTTAAACATGAAGGTAGTTATTGATTCCAGTATATGCCAATATGAAAGTGCTAAAATTATATGGGACGATTTACCCTTACTACTTAACTACTTATAATGTCGAAGATTAAAAGATCTGTCCTTGTGTTAGTAGAAGATTACCCGTATTACAATATGAGTCTCAAAAATATTTGCCAAAATAAAGCAAATGGATTAATAAATTGAAAATACCAATAATCTCCGTAATATTTATACCTGAAGGCCATAATTGATTCCAATATATGCCAATGTATATCAAAATATATGCCAATATGCCTGTACTACTTATGTCCTCATAGATTAGAAAATATACCCGTGCATTTGTGAAAGATTACTAGTACAAATTACAATGTATGAGTTTCAACAATTATTGCCATAATAAAACAATGGCATAATAACTTCAAAATATCAATAATCCGATAATCCCCGGAAATATCAATAATAATAATGTTTAAATCTGAAGATCGTAATTGATATTATCCAGTCAAAAATGCAATATCAATAGCATTTATTTTATATACATATCTTTTTTATTCAAATCGGAAAAGATTTAATAAAATTCATCTGCTTCATAAAGATATTGGATTTAAATCCGTCGCGAAGCGATATGATATCATTTTCTTCAAACAAATTGATGGAAAAAATATTGTCTGAATAAAGCTATTTCTATGAAAGGTTTGGCGACATTTTTGTCAATTTAGCGACATTTTAAAAAATCGCCAAATTTATCGTCAAATTTGTCGTGGACAAATTGACCGAACATCATCACAATACTGTCCTTTAACAAAACACTATTAAATTCATTTATTTAGCTCAATTTTATCAATTTCAAAATATTTTTATGGATTTACAAACATTTTTATCAATTTAGTGACATTTTAAAAATTCTCTAAATGTGTTACTAAGTAGGGCGATTGGACTGAGAAATAAATGCTACCGAAACATCATTTCAGTACACTCTTCTAACAAAACAAAATTAACTTCATTTATTTAGCGTCATTTTTGTCAATTTGACATTTCGTCAATTTGGCAACGTTTAAGAGAAACTGCCAAGAGAGCGATATTCGGCCAAATTCGTAGATCTGAATTTTCAGATCTGAAGAATAAAACATCCTGATCCCGTTTGCATATACTAAATGAAAACACTAAAATTGTATTAGAATATATACCCATTCTACTCTTATTATGTTTCAATAATAGGCTAAATGAGTTTATTGGCTAAACACAATATATGAGTTTATTAGCTAAACACACTATAAGTTTGAAAACGCTTTGCCAAAATAAATGAAAGTGATGTACGCAATCCGCAATTAATATTATTAAAAGAAAAATCAAACCGTTCATTTATAAGATATATTTTTATATCCATTTATTTATTATTCCAATCGAAAAAATAATAATAAACATTAACAAATACATTTCATTTAATTGCGTTGCTGAGCAACATGATATAAGATAGAATCTTTCTCATAAAATGCTGATAATTAAATAACCATTTGTATTTTTAATTGTTGAGTAAGAGCTTGTGAAAAATAAATAATGGTGATAGAGTTTCCATTTAAATTCATGTTGTAAACAATTCATGTTTTCAAAAAGTGATTGATTAGCGCTATAAGCTCCCAAACTCAGAGATATAGTTTTAATTTGCTTTCAAGTTTTAACCCAGCGATTTTAAACCTTTTCGTTTAGAGGAACCCGGGAGCTAGAGAGTAGAACTCCTGTGAAAAGTTTCATTTTACATTAATATATCGACAACCTCTCCTCTTGGAAACTCGAAATATGAACTAAATTTTAAGTGGGGCTATTTCAAGGCTACACACAAAATTTCATCAAATTCGCGTCAGCCGTTCTCCCGTGATAATGAGACAAACAAGCAGATAGACAGATTTTCAATTTTGTCAATATAAATATGCAATTTTAAAGAGGCATTTAATTTACATTCACCAATATTAGTTGCATTTTTAAAATGTCAAAATGTTTCATCAATCTAGAAATAATATGTAGGATTACTTTCTTAAACAGGAAAACACTATTAAAAAATCTGATGGCTTCTCCTACACAATCCCAGTACCTCACTGTTTACCGGTCTTCCGACAATGTTCACCGCATACCGTTTTAACGTTGAAAAGTACAATGGAATTGGACGTTTTTCTTGTTGACAACATGTAATATTATTTTGAAGTCCTAAATTGACTTATAGATTAATTAATAATATAATATACTTATATTATTAATTTACGAGCAAATATAGGTTGGCAATTGAAAATATTAATAATATCTGCTCCAATGTATTAAAATATGTTAATTATTAACTCTTCAATTTGGCATCATTTTTTAAACTTTAGCGCCATTTTCGCCAATTTGGCGACATTTTCGTCAATTTGGCGCCACATTAAAAAATCGCCAATTTTGCGATATTTTGCCAGATTACTCGCCAATAATGCAAAATTTATCGCCAAGTGTTACATATTTGATGATAGTAATGTCAATTATTTTTACTTTCCTTATATACATAATGTATAAGGAAAGTATAGTGACGGGGTCGAAAATTCGAATTCGAGTTTTCGACGGAAGAGTACGTTTCTAGCATCCCTGATCACGAATCGAACATTTTTGAAGTGAGGTCTGTGTGTGTGTGTGTGTCAGTGAGCCTGTGGAGACAATATCTCACAAACGAATGGAGCGATTCGAATGAATTTGGTACAAAAATCACAATCCATGAATACTGGAAGCCTATTGTTTTAAAACACAATCGAATGTTCAGAACCCCCCTAAATTTTCGAGTGAAATTTTGAAAAAATTATCAAAAAATCAAAAACTTAAATAAAGTTACGCAAATAGACATTTCTTATGTAATTTTTTCTTAGAAAACGATTGACATAAAATGTAGAACGCTAGCATGAACCATTCTCGAGATATTGCACATTTTTCAAAGAAATTTATCAAAAAATCAAATAAATTAAAAAAATATATTAACTGTTAAGAAACATATTCACTTTTCATATGTAATATCATGCGATAAATTTGGTGACATTATGCTCGTGGATCTAACTCGTTCCATTCATGAGAAAAGATACTTTGAGTAATATTTTTGTATTTGAACGCCAATAGATATTTATCTGCTGTAAGAATAACTTATTTCTCTGTCCATAACGCTTGGCGAGATTTTGGCGACGAATTTGGCGGAATGGATAAAAATGACGCTAAATCAATCGCTAAATGGATAAAAATGACGCTAAATCAATGAAAATGACGACTAATTGAAGAAAATTCAATATCTTGGAAAGAATATAAGAATAATATTTTTTTTAACTGTAAAAGTAGTAAATTCATTGCATTATATAATGAAAGTCATGTGCTGCCCATATCAGATTTTTTTAGATACGTTTATTTGAAAAACGTAAAATATCTCGTAAAATATCTGAAATTAGTAGGTTAAAGTTTATGTCACGCGTTTTCGAATAAGAAATTGCGATATAAATAATATGAATTATATAAACAATTTTTTTAGAAGCATTGTGGCATCTGACACATAAGCCTGCGTTTTAAATAAAACTCATCAAAATCGTGGAATATTTACATAGGCATTTTATGTTGGAGCAGGAAAGATAAAAATCAACATTTTCATAACATTTTGCTCTTTTATTTCCACAAAGGTGAAAAGGTTTCAGATGCTCACAAAAAGATTTGTGCTGTATATAGTGATGATGTACTAACAGAACACATATGCCAGAATTGTTTGCAAAATTTCGTTTCCGTGATTTTTCAGTTCAAAATGCACGACGTTCTAGTAAACCAGCTGAGATTGATGATGACAAATTAAAAGCACTGATTGAAGCTGATCGTCAGATAACTGTAACTGATCTTGCTGAGAGTTTAAATTCATCCAAAACAAAAATTGACCTCTTCCCATCAACTCCATCACTGTCTGGGACTATCCTGAGATGATCTTAACTCTAAACCTCTATTGGTTTTGGATTTTCTTGAGATTCATGGGCTCATTGACTTAATAAAGCTTAGAACTAGGCAAATAGAATCAGCAGCAAAAGCAACAACGCACATCCATTGATTACCATTTATAAAGTCTGATGTTTGGATCCCACATGAAATTAATTTAGCACAACGTATGAGTATATGTGATTTTCTTTTGAAACGTAATCATAATAATCCATTTTTAAAATGATTGATAATGATTATTGATAGCGATTGATAACTGGTGCAAAAGATCATGGTCCAAGCCTGATGAGCTAGTTCAAACAATATCTAAAGTTGAAATTCATCAAAAGACGGTCATGTTATCAGATGAGATTATAAGGGAATTGTTTATTTTGAGCTTAGGCCAAGGAACGACACGATCCACTCCAATGCCGGCCACACATTAAGCTGCTATACGCCTTCGGGTTGGTCCTGTGGTCTGGGTCCTCTACGATAAACTTCAATGTGTAGAGTCAATATCTAACATAACTAAAAGATGCTTTGCAACAGAAACGTCCAGAATTGGTGAATCGTAATGGTAGTATGTTCCATCATGATAATGCCAAACCCCATACATCTTTAGTCACTCGTCAGAAACTATTGGAGCTTGGTTGGAATGTGTTACCGCTTCCACCATATAGTCGTCACATTGCACCATCAGACTATCATTTACTTCGTACTCAGCAAAACTCTTTCTCAGATAAACCCTTAATTTCAGATAATAGTTTCAAATCCCACTTGTAAAATTATTTTGCAGAAAAAGATCAGAAGTTCTTTAAAAGTGGAATCATGAAATTAGCTGAAAAATTGCAAATAGTTATTGAACAAAATGGTCAATACATTACTGATTAATGTTATTTCTTCGTATGAAAAATTATTTAATTTTAATGAAAACAAGAAATATCAGTCATGTATAATTCATCGATTATGAAACACTTTCCAACTGCAATTTAATTAAACATCTCTGAAATGCGATACATTCAGCTGTGATATTTTTAAAAATTATCACAGTACTACAGTAATTTATTTTACTTAAAAACATAAAACCATGGAGGTAAAAGTACTTTCTAACTCTATGCTTAAAACTTCATCGAAAAAGACAATGCTATAAAATCGTCTGCTTCTCTATGTAAAATCAGTGAATATTTCATTCATATCAGCTATATTCCAGACTCCCAGACCTACATAACATTGCGTTAAAGAATTCAGCAATTCTTATACAACTCATATTACAGCTTAATTTGTTTACATCCTGCATGTGTTGAAATTAGGCTTCGTTGTAGAATTACTCAAAGTTTGATGATCATTTAAACTCAAAAATGTTGTAATTGGATTGGCGCATAATATAGATGCACAAAAAGTACTCAAAAATAAAGCAGGTTTAGGACGGATGCAACAATAAATACAAATTTAAAAGAACTTTAAAAATCACGATTTTGACACAAGATAGATGCCATATTTTATTATTGGAGTGAGTCACGTGATCTTTTCATATAATATGGATGTAATTAATATTTTACTTTTTACTTTCCTTATATACATAATGTATAAGGAAAGTATTGTGACGGGGTCGAAAATTCGAATTCGAGTTTTCGACGGGAGAGCACGTTTCAAGCATCCCTGATCACGAATCAAACATTTTTTAAGTCTGTATGTGTGTGTGTCAGTGAGACTGTGGAGACGATAACTGACGAACGAATAGACCGATTCCAACAAAATTTGGTACAAAAATGCCGTCATTTGAATGAAGTTCATTTTTTTCGATGAAGGTTTAAGTTTTCAAATATAATAAATTAATGTAGTATTGTGATAAGTTTTAAAATATTACCGAGGAATGTATTGTATTTTAGACATGTTTAAATATTGCATTGAAGTTAGAAAGTGTTTCATAATCAATGCTTTAAGCATGATTGATCTTTCTTGCTTACTGTAAAAGTAGTAAATTCGTTACATTATATAAGGAAAGTTATGTGTTGCCCACATCAGATTTTTATTTAAGGAACTACCGAACAAATTTTGCTCAATTTTTTTTCATATATTTTATGGTATAATTTGTATACTTCCAAAAATTTTCAAAGCAATTTGTAAATGTTAACTTCAACAGAAAAATTAGGTCCTTCGTTTGAAAAATTAGGTCCCATAGTGTTCAATGTATTTCATTTTTTCAACCCGGGATCAATGTATTTCCTTTTTTCAACCCGGGATCAATGTATTTCTTTTTTTCAACCCGGGATCAATGTATTTTATTTTTTCAGCCCGGGATCAATGTATTTCATTTTTTCAACCCGGGATCAATCCAAAACTAATTGGGTGATATTATTCATTTACATTCCCATATGTCCCACAGACCGTCTCAACAACATACTAAATATTCATTTTGATAAAGTCAGTTTTACGGCAGTTATCGTACGATCGGACAGACAGAATGACCAAAGTCATAAACACTTTTCAACGATGTTGCTAAGTGATAAAAACGAAACTAATATATTTTTAATATATAAAGAGATATTGAACATTTTAACATTTTGCCAATTTTTCTCTACACTGCGCAAGTGTTCAACCGTACAACACGTGAAATTTTTCCGAATGAACTGAAATGTAGGAGCGTAGCTACCATTTTCTCTAAAAAACCCATTCCCATTGCAAAAAGTCTTATGTATAGTACAAAAATATTTTTAATTGCCGCACAGCCGTCCAGTCATAGAAAAACTATCTGCTTTGAGCAACTAGTAGTAGGTCGTCCACGTATTTGCAAAATATATTAGAAATAAGAAAAATCAATCATGCATAAAGCATTGATTATGAAACACTTTCAACTGAAATGCAATTTTATTCGAACATCTCTAAAATGCGATACATTCAGCGGTGATATTACTTTCTGTATATACATAGTATAATGTAAGGAAAGTATTGTGACGGAGTCGAAAATTTGAATTCGAGTTTTCGACGGGAGAGCACGTTTCAAGCATCCCTGGGCACGAATCGAACATTTTTGAGGGGCTGTCTCTGTGTATGTGTGTGTGTGTCAGTGAGCCTGTAGAGACGATATCTCACTAACGAATGGAGTATTTTGAATGAAATTTGGTACAAAAATTACAATCCATGAATACTGGAAGTCCTTTGTTTGTAAACACAATCGAATGTCCAGAACTCCCTAAATTTTCAAATGAAATTTTGAAAAAATCATCAAAAAATCAAGACCTTTAATAAACAAATAGACATTCCTTATATAATTTTTCCTTAGAAAACGATTGACATATTTAGAATGCTAGCATGAACCGTTCTCGAGATATTGTACAGTTTTCAAATAACTTTATCAAATAATCACATAAATTAAAAAAAATATTAACTATTGTGAAATATGTTTACTTTTCATATGTAATACCATGCTATACATTTGGTGACATCATTCTCGTGCATCTAGCTCGTTCCATTCATAAGAAAAGTTACTTTGGGTAACACTTTTGTATCTGAGCACCAATAGTCATATATCTGCTATAAGAATAACTTATTTCTCCGTCCATAAAGTTTGGCGAGATTTTGGCGACGAATTTGGCGGAATGTTGCCGACTTTGCAATTCCTTAAATGTTGCCGAATTAACGAAAATGTCGCCAAATTGATAAAAGTGACAATAAATCAATGAAAATGACGACTGACGAAAATTCAAAAATTTAAAATTTGCCAAATTGAAATCACCCAATTGATAGAAATTCGCCAAATTGATGAAACCGACGCTCAATCAATGAGATAACGACTAATTGTTGAAAGTTCAATATCTTGGAAGGACCATAAAAGTAGACCATAAGAATATTCCACTGCTCCGTTCATCCGTCCGTAACATTTGGCGAGAAATTTAGAGCGACGTCGGCAACCTGGCGACTATTTTAAATGTTGCTAAAGTGTCAAAAATGTCGACGAATTGATAAAATGGCGCCAAATGGGAAGTAATGTTTCACAAATTCTGATTTCCGTCATATAACGGGCATACCATCTAGTATATAAGAAATGCTCTTCTCTCCTTTTATCTGTAACACTTGGTGATGCATTTGGCGAACTTGTAGAATAATTTAACAAAGTATCGCCAGCTTGGCGATATTTCGCCCCAAATCGACAAAAAAATCGTTAAAATTGCAAAATGACACTAAATAAATGAAAATGAACCCTAACTCATGAATTAATTATTAAAATATATTAATATATGGACTATATCGCTTATTGAGGATGCTATCAAAATTGATAATTGTTTATTTAGCGTTGCGCGAAAAACCAAATATAAGTTAATTGGGTATATTGAAATAGTTTTACATATTGCCATCCGGAAAATTGCCAAATGTGCAATTCAACGATAGAAACACATACCGTGGATCTTATACATTATTTTTTTACTATAAAAGGAGTAAATTCATTGCATTATATAAGGAAAGTTATGTGCTGCCCAAGTCAGATTTTTTTTAATTATAACTGCACAATAATTTATTTTACTTAGAAACTTAAAACTTCATCAAAAAGGACTATGCTATAAGATCGTCTGCTTCTTTATGTAAAATCAATGAATATTTCATTCATATCACTTATATTCCAGACTCCAGGGCTAAATAATTTTGTGTGAAAAAAATTCAGCAATTCTTATACAACTCATTTACAATCACTTTTTTACATTCTGCATCCATTAAAATTAAGCTTTGTTGTAGAAATAATCAAAGTTTGGTGAACATTTAAACGTTGCGCAAAAACGCATTGGCGCAGAATATAGATGCACAGAAAATACGCAAAAATAAAGCGGTTTTAGAAAAATGCAACACGAAATATAAATTTAAAAGAACTTTAAAAATCACGATTTTGGCACAAGATGGATGCCATATTTTACTGAGAAGTGCGTCACGTGATCTCTTCATATGATATGGGTGTAATTATTATTTTACTTTTTATTTAAAAAACTACCAAACATATTTTGCTGAAATTTCTTTTATATATTTTATGAGATAATTTGAATATTTTCTAAATTTTCGAAGCAAAATGCTTAAAAAAGATTTGAAAAATTGGATCCCGTAGGATTCAATGTATTTCATTTTTCAACCCGGGTTCAATTCAAAGCTAATTGGGTGATATTATTCATTGACATTCCCGTATGTCCGACAGACTGTCTCAATAACATACTAAAATTTCACTTTGATAAAGTCATGTTTACGGCAGTTATGGTGCAATCGGACAGACAATCAGACAAACAGACAGAATGAACAAATTCATAAACACTTTTCAACTATGTAAAGTGTTAAAAACGTTGCTTATTACTCACAAAAACCACAATTCTTAGAGTAAGTATTTAACGATCGTCATTATTATTTAACGATCATCATGTGGAAGCAGAACATATATGCACAACACGACATCCAACTGCCAAGAAAAATGTTTTCCTACAACATCAATTTTCACGGCCACTCAAACAACTGCTCGTACCTTAGGTTCAGTCTTGTGGCCGGGATTTTCAATATCGATTTCCAAACCGGAAAGTCTCTAGCTGCATACATTAAACACATTTTTACTAAAATTATCAAAAAGCATTCACAAAAGAGCGTAATTAAATACAACATTGTTATAAACATTTTTATTTAAAGTAGAAAATAATTAAAAAAATCTGATGTGGGCAACACATGACTTTCATTATATAATGCAATGAATTTACTACTTTTACAGTAAAAAAATAGGTTTTTCTTATAGTAGATACTTATATTCTTTCCAAGATATTGAATTTTCGACAATTAGTCGTCATTTTCATTGATTTAGCGTCATTTTAATTCATTTAAAGAGATTTTCGTTAATTTCGCAACATTTCAATAAGTCGCCAAGTTGGCGACATTCTGCCTAATTCGTCGCTAAAATCTCGCCAAGCTTTACTGACGGAGAAATAAGTTATTCTTATAACAGATAAATATTGGCGTTCAAATACAAAAGTATTACTCGAAGTATATTTTCTCATGAATGGAACGAGCTAGATCCATGAGAATGATGTCACCCAATTTATCGCATGGTATTACATATGAAAAGTGAACATGTTTCTCAATAGGAAATATATTTTTTTTATTTTATATGACTTTTTGATAATTTTTCTGAAAAATGTTAAATATCTCGAGAACGGTTCATGTTAGCGTTCTAAATTTTATGTTAATCGTTTTCTAATGAAAAATTACATAAGAAATGTTTATTTGCGTAACTTTATTAGCGGTTTTGATTTTTTGACGATTTTTTCAAAATTTCACTCGAAAATTTAGGCGGGTTCTGAGCATTCGATTACGTTTAAAAACAATAGGCTTCCAGTGTTTACGTATTGTGAATTTTGTACCAAATTTCGTTCGAATCGGTCCATTCGTTCGTCAGTTATCGTCACCACAGACCCACTGACACACACACATACTTTCACACACATACACACACACACAGACATCACTTCAAAAATGTTTGATTCGTGATCAGGGATGCTTGAAACGTGCTCTCCCGTCGAAAACTCGAATTCGAATTTTCGACTCCGTCACAATACTTTCCTTATACATTATGTATATAAGGAAAGTAATAAAAAAACACAAAACTATGAAACGCGATAAAAAATTTAAAAAAAAAATTTCTCAAATTGCAGATTTAATTTTATTGGCACTGTCGGTCTGGATTAAATGTTAATGAAAGAGATCAATCGCAAGCCACATGAAACTTTGTCAAGGGCGTCATGTGACCAGCAGGCCCGGGTTGCCAATTCCTGTCCCATAATATCTAAATTAGCTAATACGTACGAAAATGATGCTCTGGACAAATTAGATTTATTCTATCTTGACATGGTTGCATTTCATCGATGCAATCCTTGCAAAGAATCGAGATTTTTATTTATCGCGACCTTCCTCTATGCGCCACTAGTGTTCTTGACTCCTTTAAAAAGGAAATGCATCACCAGTTAAAGCTCTCGCATGCGCAGCGACGGAAAGGCAGTGAAAGTACGTTTCAATTATTGAAGGGAGGCTGGGATTTGACAAAGCTTCTTTTGAGTTGGGCGTGATTTACTGTTATCCGTCTGTCTGCATACTTCATTTGGCGATAACACCTAAAAGTTACATTGTTTTATGTTTTAGCTTTTTACAACATAGTTGAAAAGTGTTTATGAGTTTGATCATTCTGTCTGTCTGTCTGCCCGTTAGCACGATAACTGCCGTAAAAATGACTTTATCAAAATTAAATTTTAGTATGTTATTCAGAAAGTCTGTGGGACCTACGGGAATATAAATGAATAATATCACCCAATTAGTTTTGGATTAAACCCGGGTTGAAAACATTAAAATACATTGAACCCTAGGGGACCTAATTTTTCAAACATTTTTTAAGCTGATTTAAAATTCACAAATTGCATCGAAAGTTTTAGGAAATATTCAAATTATTCCATAAAACATATAAAAAAATTTTATTAAAACATATTCAGTAGTTCTTTAAATAAAAATTAAAATAATAATTACACTTTTTATATGAAGAGATCACGTGACCATTATATGAAGCGATCACGTAACCCACTTCAGATTAAAATATGGCATCCATCTTGTGTCAAAATCGTGATTTTTAAAGTTCTTTTTAATTCATATTGAGTGTTGTATCCGTCATAAAACCACTTTATTTTTGCTTAAATTCAGTGCATCTACATACTGAAACAACGCAATTACAATATATTTGAGTTTAAATGATCAAACTTTGATTATTTCTACAACGAAGCCTAATTTTCACTTATGGAGAATGTAAATACCAAAAGATGTAGAATGAGTTGTATAAGAATTACTGCATTTCCTTAACGCAAAATTATTTAGCTCATGGAGTCTGCAATATAACTGATATGAATGAAATATTCATTGATTTTACACAGAGAAGCAGACGATTTTTCGATGAAGTTTTAAACATAGAGTTTAATTACTTGTATCTCCATGGTCTTAAGTTTT
This sequence comes from Amaurobius ferox, assembly GCA_951213105.1. Classification (NCBI taxonomy): domain Eukaryota; kingdom Metazoa; phylum Arthropoda; class Arachnida; order Araneae; family Amaurobiidae; genus Amaurobius; species Amaurobius ferox. The sequence goes on from OX578154.1 coordinate 96,679,290, forward strand.
TAAATAAAATAAATTATTACAGTATTGTGATGAATGAAATGAATAGAAAAAAGTTTAGGAATGAAATGCTGCTTTTATAGAGAGAGCCAGGCGTGTTCGATAACGTCATTTGAATAAATTTCATTTGTTTTCGATGAAGTTCTCAAATATAATAAATTATTGTAGTATTATGATAATTTTAAAAATATTACCTAGGAATGTATTCCATTTTAGAGATGTTTAAACCAGGCAATTTATATTTCAATGTCAGCATTTGAATGAAGTTCATTTTTTTCGATGAAGTTTTACGTTTTCAAATATAATAAATTAATGTAATATTGTGATAATTTTAAAAATATTACCGATGAATGTATCGCATTTTAGAGATGTTTAAATAAAATTGCATTGAAATTGGAAAGTGTTTCATAATCAGTGCTTTATGCATGATTGATCTTTCTTGTTTACTCTCTTCGCGAGGGAAGCTGGAGGAAATTATGATGATAGTTAGGACCATCATTGTTTCGCGGCGAAAGTTCAGTGATATTTTTGAAGAATTTTAAGGGAGTTTTTTGAAATTTCGCGAATGTCAAATACATTCATGAATTTCAGATTGTCTCCCCTCCATTATAACTGAATTTCTATTATAATCTTCAGATTATTGTTTCGCAGTGAAAATTTTCTGAAGAAATTTAGGATTATTTTTATTTCGTGAATATCAAATAGTATTAAGTAATAAATTTAAGACAAATCCTCAGATTTTAAAAAAGTCGTTTAATAAACCTCCAAAAGACATATATGTATAAATTAAAAGCCAGAACGCTTTCGAGCATTTTTATAACCTTCATCAGTGGCATTAAATGAAATTCTCAAACAACATGCTTAAATACTTAAGCATGACGTTAATACTTTATATATTTAAGCATGTTGTTTGCGAATTTCATTTAAGCCACTGATCAAGGGTATAATAGACGCCCGAAAGCGATCTGGCTTTTAATTTATATATACGTCTTTTGGAGATAGATTTATTAAATGACTTTTTTTAAATCTAAGGATTTGTCTTTATTACTTAATCGTTTTATAGTTGTGACGTGTTACCACTCTTAGTAACAAATAGTATATCACGTCCTTTAATCTTTTAGATGATGAAGGTTTGTATGTTTTCATACCCTATCCTATGTTCGAAGATAAGGACCCGGTGGCTAAGAGGTCTGACCAGGAAACCGCTATGACACACATATACACACACACACACACACACACACCACCTCAAAAATGTTCGATTCATGTTCAGAGTTACTTGAAACGTGCTCTCCCGTCGAAAACTCGAATTCGAATTTTCGACCCCGTCACAATATTTTTCTTATATTTATACTATGTACGTATATAAGATAAGTAATAAAATTTTAATAAATTCATGAACTTATGCAATTTTTTAAAATATTATTATCAGATTCACCTTATTCAAAAATTTATCATATATGCAATAGGTACTCCCTTATTAGCCATAAAATTGTTTGGTGTTATCGATGTATAAGAGAAAAAGTACAAAATAAAATATAAGGCATGGGAAGACCCTTTAAAGTAGCTTGCCAAAATGGATATCATGGAAAACAATGGATATTTTCTTTTAAAACGCATTTTCTGACCAGCTTGATAACATATGTTATCCTTTAAATTCAAATTCAGCGCGCCAATTATTACTTTCCTTATATACATAGTATAATGTGTAAGAAAAGTATTGTGTCGAAATGTCGAAAATTCGAATTCGAATTTTCGACGGGAGAGCACGTTTCAAGCCTCCCTGAACAAGAGTCGAACACTTTTCAGGTGATGTCGGTGTATGTGTGCGTGTGTGTGTGTGCGTGTGTGTGTGTGTGCTCGTGTTAGTGAATCTGTGGAGACGATATCTTACGAACGAATGAAGCGATTTGAACAAAATTTGGTATTAAATTCACAATCAGTGAATACTGGAAGTCTAATGCTTTTACACTCAATCGTTTTTACACAATGTTCAGAACTCATCTAAATTTTGAAATGAAATTTTGAAAAAAATGATCAAATAATTAAAACATTCAATATACTTACGTAATTCATTTATATAATTTTTCATTAGAAAACGATTGGCACCAACTTTAAAAAGTTAGCATGAACCGTCCTCGAGATATTGCACATTTTTTCAAATTAATTTATCAATCACATAAAATTAAAAAAGTATTAACTATTGTGAAATATGTTTGGGTTTCAAATGTAATATTATGCGATAAATATATTATCAATCTCGTGGATCTAGTTCGTTCCATTCACGAGAGAAGTTACTTTGGGTAAGAGTTCTGTATTTGGACGCCATTATCGTTAATCTACTATAAGAATAACCTATTTCTCAGTTCTCAAGTTATAAGAATAACCTATTTCTCCGTTTTAGCGAAAGTTTGGCGACATTTTTAATGTTGCCAAAGTAACGAAAACTTCACCAAATAGATAGCATATCGCCAAAATGATAAAAATAACTCTAAATCAAAGAAAATGACGACTTATTGATGAAAATTTAATATCTTGGAAAGAATATAAGAATCTACTATAAGAATGACTTATTTCTTCTTACGTAACGTTTGACGAAATTCTATCGGCAAATTTTGACGGAATATCGCTCACTTGACGATTTCTTGAATGCTGCCAAATTGACGAAAGTGTCGACAAATTGATTAACATGTCACCAAATTGATAAAAATGACGCTAAATGGGAGACAATGTTTTGCAAATTTTTAATTCTGTCATATGACGGGCATACTTTCCACTATATAAGAAATGCTCATGTCTCCGTTTCTTTGTAACATTTGACAATACATTTAGTAAACTTGACGAGCAATATAACAAAATATCGCCAACTTGGCGATATTTAACTACAGATTGACGATAATAACGTCAACACTACAAAAATGATACCAAGTTAATTAAAATGACGCCTAATTGATGAATAGATTATTTATATAATACTTTTGTATTTGAGCACCAATAGTCAGTTATCTGCTATAAGAATAACTTATTTCTTCATCCATACAGTTTGGCGAGATTTTGGCGACGAATTTGGTGGAAAGTCACAAACTCTGCGATTTCTTAAATGTTGCCAATTAACTGAAATGTCGCCAAATTGATAAAAGTTAGACTAAATCAATGAAAATGACGACTAATTGACAAAAATTCAAAAATTTAAAAGTTGCCAAATTGACGAAAATATCACCCAATTGATAAAAATTCGCCAAATTGATGAAACCGACGCTAAATCAATGAAATGACGATTAATTGATGAAAGTTCAATATCTTGGAAAGAACATAAAAGCAGACTATAAGAATAACCCATTTCTCCGTCCATCCGTCCGTAACGTTTAGCGAGAAATTTGGTGGGCCGTCGGCAATCTGGCGACAATTTTAAATGTTGCCAAAGTGACAAAAATGTCGACAAATTGATAAAATGACGCCAAATGGGAAGTAATGCTTCGCAAATTCTAATTTCCATCATTTGACGGGCATACCCTTCTAGTATATAAGAAATGCTCTTCTCTCCGTTTGTCTGTAACACTTGGTGATGCATTTGGCGAACTTGTAGAATAATTTAGAAAAAACTCGCCAGCTTGGCGATATTTAGCCCCAAATTGACGAAAATATCGTTAAAATAGCAAAATGACACTAAATTAATGAAAATGACACCTAACTGATAACTTAATTATAAAAATATTTTAATATATGGACTATATTACTTATTGTGGATACTATATTGATAATTGTTAATTTAGAGTTGCGAATTAATTTGGTTTTTCGAAATCGTTTCACATACTGTCATCCGGAAAAGCGTCATATGTATAATTCAATGTTAAAAACACTGTGCCGTAGATCTTATACATCATTTTTTCACTGTGAAAGAAGTAAATTCATTGCATTATATAAGGAAAGTCATATATTTCCCACTTCAGACTTTTACTTTCCTTATATACATTATGTATAAAGAAAGTATTAAAAAGAATAAAAAAAAAACTTTGTCGAAAATTTGATTTCGAGTTTTCGACGGGAGAGCACGTTTCAAGCATCCCTGATCACGAATCGAACATTTTTGAAGTGATGTCTGTGTGTGTGTGTGTGTGTGTGTGTGTGTGTGTGTGTGTGTGTGTGTGTGTGTGTGTGTGTGTGTGTGTGTGTGTGTGTGTGTGTGTGTGTGTGTGTGTGTGTGTGTGTGTGTGTGTGTGTGTGTGTGTGTGTGTGTGTAGACGATATCTCACGAACGAAGGGAGCGATTCGAATGAAATTTGGTACAAAAATCACAATCCGTGAATACTGGAAGCCTATTGCTTTAAAACACAATCGACTGTTCAGAATCCCCTAAATTTTTGAGTGAAATTTTGAAAAAATCATCAAAAACTCAAAACCTTATATAAAGTTACGCAAATAGGCATTTTTTATGTAATTTTTCCTTAGAAAACGATTAACATAAACTTTAGAACGCTAGCATGAACCTTTCTCGAAATATTGCACATTATTCAAATGGATTTATCAAAAAATCAAATAAATTAAAAAATAATATTAACTATTAAGAAACATGTTCACTTTTCATATGTAATATCATGCGATAAATTTGGTCACATTATTCTCGTGGATCTAACTCGTTCCATTCACAAGTAAATATACTTTGAATAATACTTTTGTATTTGAACGGCAATAGTCATTTATCCGCTGTAAGAATAACTTATTTCTCCATCCATAAAGCTTGGCGAGATTTTGACGACGAATTTAGCGGAATGTCGCCAAACTTCGCAACATTTTTAAATGTTGCCAAGTTAACGAAAATCTCGCCAAATGGATAAAAATGGCGCCAAATCAATGAAAATGACGACTCATTGAAGAAAATTCAATATCTTGGAAAGAATATAAGTATGTACTATAAGAATAACATTGTTTGAAAACGGCTGAAAACGGTTTGAAAACGGCATTGTTTGAAAACGTTGGTGAAAACGGCTGAATGACATTGTGCTTAGAGACAATTACGTAAAATCTGTGACTCTGCAATTCGCGAATATTTCTCTGAACTACGAAGAAATGCAATACAATTCATAACAATTTATTGCACCTTGTTTAAAATGTTGTAATTTAAATATACATTGTAAAATCATGCGTTAAAACACAATGAATCAATTATGAAAAAACAGATATTGATGTAAAAGTTCATATTCTGTCCATACGAGATAGCAGATCCAGTTGTGTCGAAGGTTGAAGACGCAACTTGGATGAACTTGCAAATTCTGTGCAGCCAGAGAATTAGCAGTCCCCAGCAGTGAATGAGTAAGGAGAGCATTTAGTGTGCATGAATTGTCCAGCAGATCTGGACACCATTCGCTCTCCAAAATCTGCAGCAGCAACACTACACTTAGCTAAGATGGCATGTCTTGTGCAATGCTTGTAATAATTATGAACGCTGTAAAAGAAGAATATATATATAACACTTCACTCAATAAGTCTTCGGTCTGACACATATATAGCAACACTGTTGATATACCCATATGATTTCTGGATAGTACCAACCTTCCAACGACACGTGTCAAAATTTCATGACTTTCTTACAATTAGTTTATAGGTAACAGTGGTTTTAGTGACCCCAGTTTTGTAATTTTCAAACCAATGGATAAAAAAGAATTTCGTGTGTTGATTAAACATTGTTTTTTAATGGGGAAAAATACTGTTGAAGCCAAACAGTGGCTTGAAAAGCGTTATGGAGACTCTGCACCAGGGAAATCAACGATTATTGACTGGTATGCTGAATTTAAACGCGGTCGTACAAACACCGATGATGCTGAACACTCTGGTCGCCCAAAATCGGCAATTGTTCCGGAAAAGATAAAAAAAGTTCACAAAATAGTTTTGAAAGACCGTAAAGTGAAGTTGCGTGAGATAGCTGACACCTTAAAGATATCAGAAGGTTGTGTGTTTATAATTTTACACGAAAATTTGAGCATGCGTAAGTTGCTTTCGAAGTGGGTGCCGCGTTTGCTCACACCGGACCAAAAACAACAACGCCAAACAAATCGATGAAAACGATGGTTAAATTATATGAATTACGCTTCGAATTGCTTCCTCACCCATTGTACTCTCCAGATCTGTCCCCCAGCGACTACTGGCTTTTTGCAGACATCAAAAAGATGCTCCAGGGAAAGAAATTTGGCTCAAATGAAGAAGTGATTGCCGAAACTGAGGCCTATTTTGAGAGCAAAGACAAATCGTTCTACAAAAAAGGCATCGAAAAGTGAGAGGAGCGTTGGAATGAATGTATCACTCTTGAAGCAGAGTATGTTGATGAATAAAGTCGAATTTCTAAAAAAAAAATTGTTTTTCTTAGTTAGACCGGAGACTTATTGAGTGATGTAGTATATGAGGATGCAAATCTTAAAAGATAATTTTCAAAATTTTACTGGAGATGGATAAAGAACGTTACTGAATCGTTATTTTAATACTTTACAACATATAGTTGAAAAGTGTTTATAACTTTAGCCATTCTGTCTGTCTGTCTGCCTGTCCGTTCGCACGATTACTCCCGTAAAAATGACTTCATCAAAATGAAATTTTAGTATGTTGTTGAGACGATCTGTGAAACATACGGGAATGTATATGAATAATATCATCCAATTAGTTTTGGATTGAACCCGGGTTGAAAAAATGAAATACCTATGGGACCCTATGGGACCTAACTTTTCAAATATTTTTTAAGCAAAATTTAAATTCACAAATTGCTTGGAAAATTTTAGGAGATATTTAATTATCCCATTAAATATATAAAAAAAATTTCAGAAAAATATGTTCGGTAGTTTTTTAAACAAAAATTAAAATAATGACACTCATATAATATGAAGAGATCACGTGACCCACTTCAAAATTAAATAAAACATCAATCTTTTTTCCCAAGAGTAAAAATCGTGATTTTTAAAGTTCTTTTAAATTCATAATTTGTGTTGCATCCGTATTAAAACCGCTTTATTTTTGCGTAGTTTCTGCACATCTATATTCTGCGCCAACACAATTACAATATTTTTTAGTTTAAATGATCATCAAACTTTGGTTATTTCTAAAACGAAGCCTAATTTTATTGGATGCAGAATGTAAACAAGTAATTGTAAGATGAGTTGTATAAGAATTGAATTTTTTCACGCAAAAGTATTTAACTCTGGAGTCTGAAATAAAAGTGTAGGAATGAAATATTCACTGCTTTTACATAGAGAGCCAGACGATTTATATTTCTATTGCATTGACGCAAAATACAGATGCATAGAAAATAGCAAAAATAAAGCGGTTTTAGGACGGATGCAACACTAAATATAAATTTTAAAGAACTTTAAAAATCACGATTTTTACTCTGGGAAATAAAGATGGGTGCCATATTTTATTTAAGTGGGCCACATGATCTCTTCATATTATTTGCGTGTAATTATTATTTTAATTTTCATTTTAAAAACTACCGAACATATTTTGCTGAATTTTGTTTTTACAATCTATTTTATCGACCACTCAATGTATTGCTCGTACCCTAGGGTGACTCGGGTGGCCTGGGTCTTCAATAATATATTTTATAGTATAATTTAAAATTTCCTAAAATTTTCAAAGCAATTTGTGAATTCTAATTTCGCATAAAAAATTGTTTGAAAAATTAGGTCCCATAGGGTTCAATTATTTCATTTTTTCCACCCGGATTATTTCCAAAACTAACTGGGTTATATTAATCATTTACATTTCCGTATGTCCCACAGACCGTCTCAATAACAAACTAAAATTTCATTTTAATAAAGTCATTTTTACGGCAGTTATCATGCGAACGAACAGACAGACAAACAAACAGAATGACCAAAGTCATAAACACTTTTCAACTATGTAAAGTGTTATAAAAGAACTCGATCCAAAATCTGATTATGTACACTTATAGGAATTTCAAAGAGCTACAAATTCTTGCTTATTGTTTACAGCTATCACTTTCAGTTTTTAAGACGAACTTGTAAATCGTAAAATTTTCATACTTCTTCAACTTGACAAGACGCTTACTCGAAAATTATATGACCTGTAAAATATATATATATATATAGATTTAGGAACTAAATTTCTCCATACTCTCTTGTCTCTTTCTATTTATATCTATCTTTTATTTTTGAATATATTTCGAGTGAAAGTATGGAAAATGGGAAATTAATTCTTTCGGACAGAAATATTTTGAAGGGTTTTTTTTTTCCCGACAAAATAGAGATCAAGCCAAAATCCAATTATATACACTTTTAGAGTTTTCAAAGAGCTATAAATCTTGCTTAATGTTCAAAGCTAACTCTTTTAATTTTTGAGAGATAAGTATTACAATCTTGAAAAAATAGAAAATTTTCAATATTTTTCGACTTGATAAATCGATTACTCGAAAACTCTGAAAACTTTTTTTAATAATAAATATAGATTTTAATACCAAATGTACTATTACGCCTTTTTGTCGTTTACTATTTATATCTATCTTTTGCAGTTTACCATATATTTGGAATGAAAGTAAGAAAAATAAAAAATAAAATATTTTTAAGTTTTATTTTAAAAATAAATGTTCAAAATATTAAAATATTGAAATTATTTTTCTAAATTCATAATATGGACCCTATTTTCGACAAAACAAGAAAAAAAATATTTATGTTTTTATTTATAAGGTACGGGGTGTAAGTGTCCAAAGTGTTTACATATTTCATTACACTCCGTTTACATATTTCTCCGTCTACATATTTCATTACACTCCTTTTACATATTTCATTATACTCTGCTTACATATTTCTCCTTTTATATATTTCATTACACTCCGTTTACATATTTCTCCGTTTACATATCTCCCCGTTTACATATTTCAGTGTTTACATATTTTATTACACCAGAGAAACCTCAACCATAGATGTTATTCACATCGAAAGTGCAAATATGATTCGAAAATATCAAATGCAATTCTAATGCAAGTGTCATTCTAACAGTCCCTGCAAAAATAAATAATATTGCGACGTATTGCCTCACATCATCGGTATACCGTCAGGATACAAAACTATGTCCGAATTGCAGGACAAGTAACGCTTTTATTTATAAGCGCCAATAATCGTAACCAGAAACAATAGGCAGCTGAAGGCACTATAGCTATTTTACAAGATAATTAAACAACTGTCAGATACAATAACACTTCACTCAATAAGTCTCCGGTCTGACACATATATGGCAACGCTGTTGACAGACCCATATGATTTCTGAATAGTACCAACCTTCAAACGACATGTGTCAAAATGTCATGACATTCTGACAATTAGTTTATAGGCTACAGTGGTTTTAGTGACCCCAGTTTTGTAATTTTCAAAACAGTGGATAAAAAATAATTTCGTATGTTGATTAAACATTGTTTTTTGATGGGGAAAAATACTGTTGAAGCCAGCCAAACACTGATTTGAAAAGCGTTATGGAGACTCTGCACCAGGGAAATCAACTATTATTGACTGGTATGCTGAATTTAAACGCGGTCATACAAACACCGATGATGCTTCTCTGGTCGCCCAAAATCGGCAGTTGTTCCGGAAAACATAAAAAAAGTCCACAAAATAGTTTTGAAAGACCGTAAAGTGAAGTTACGTGAGATAGCTGACACCTTAAAGATATCGGAAGGTAGTGTGTTTACAATTTTACATGAGTGTTTACAATTTTACAATTTTAAATTTGAGCATGCGTAAGTTGCTTTCGAAGTAGGTGCCGCGTTTGCTCACACCGGACCAAAAACAACAACGCGTCGACGATTCAGAGCGCTGTTTGGAGCTGTTCAAGCGAATTAAGAAGGATCTTGCGTCGGTATGTGACAATGGATGAAACATGGATCCATTACTACACACCTGAATCAAAAATATAGTCAGCTGAGTAGACAGCAGCCGCTGAAAGTCGTCCAAAGCGACAAGTCAGCTGGCAAGGTTATGGCATCCGTATTTTGGGACGCGCATGGTATTTTGTTCATCAACTATCTTGAGAAAGGTGAAACTATCAATAGCGAATATTACATGGCATTATTGGATCGATTGAGTGTAGAAATCAAGAAAAAACGGCCTCACATGCAAAAGAAAAAAGTGCTGTTCCACCAAGACAATGCCGCGTGTCACAAGTCAATGAAAACGGTGGTTAAATTAAATGAATTACACTTCGAATTGCTTCCTTACCCACCGTACTCTCCAGATCTGGCCCCCAGCGACTACTGGCTTTTTGTAGACATCAAAAAGATGCTCCAGAAAAAGAAATTTGGCTCAAATGAAGAAGTGATTGCCAAAACTGAGGCCTGTTTTGAGAGCAAAGACAAATCGTTCTACAAAAACGGCATCGAAAAGTTAGAGGAGCGTTGGAATGAATATATCACTCTTGAAGGAGAGTATGATGATGAATGAAGTCGAATTTCTAAAAAAAAATTGTTTTTCTTAGTTAGAACGGAGACTTATTGAGTGGGCCATGTAAAATAACAATTCACGCAATAAACTGAGCTAACTCACAAAATAGCTAATTATGTTCTCAAAACATTGACGAATTTCATAATTCATTTTGTCTCGTATTATGCTCACACTCTCCAAATAAATGATGACTTCCCTATATAACCTCCATAGAAATTTCTAGAAAGAGGGCGTATCAAAGAAACTAGTGGCTATTCCTTAAAAATTTGAGAGGTATGGACAAACATTTGGTTATCATTTCCTTTTACTTTACGTTTTGAATTATAAGTTCCTTAACACTAGCAAACTTCCGCTTTCGGTTAAAAAAACCTATCAAGGACTGGCCAAACAATTTTTGCTATCCTGTAGTTGAGGCAGGATAAAACTTTAGGTTCGGATTAAAGAGAAGCAAGAATGATCAATCATGCATAAAGCATTGATTATGAAACAATTTCCAACTTCAATGCAATTTCATTTAAACATCTCTAAAATGCGATACATTCCTCGGTAATATTTTAAAAATTATCGCAATACTACATTAATTTATTATATTTGAAAACTTAAAACTTCATCAATAAAAATGAACTTCATTCATATGACGGCATTGAAATATAAATTGCCTGGTTTAAACATCTATAAATAGCGATACATTCCTCGGTAATATTTTTAAAATTATCATAATACTGCAATAATTTTTTATATTTGAAAACTTCATCGAAAACAAGTGAAATTTATTCAAATGACGTCGTCGAAGTACAACACGCCTGGCTCTCTCTATAAAAGCGGCATTTCATTCATAAACATTTTCCATTCATTTCATTCATCACAATACTATAATAATTAATTTTATTTCAAAACTTAAGACCATGGAGGTACAAGTAATTAAACTCTATGCTTAAAACTTAATTGAAAAAAATCATCCTTTTCTCTGTAAAATCATTCATATCAGCTATATTGCAGACTCCATGAGCTAAATAATTTTGAGTTAAAGAAATGCAGCAATTCTTATACAACTCATTCTATGTATTTTGCCGTTTATATTTTACATAAGTGAAAAGTAGGCTTCGTTGTAGAAGTAATGAAAGTTGGATGATCATTTAAACTTAAATATATTGTAACTGCGTTGTTTCAGTATGTAGATGCACATAATTTAAGAAAAAATTTAGCGGTTTTAGGACGGATGCAACACTAAATATGAATTAAAAAGAACATTAAAAATCACGATTTTGACACAAAATGGATTCCCCATTTTATTTTGAAGTGGGTCACGTGATCTCTTCATATAATGGTCAAGTGATCGCTTCATATAAAGGGTGTAATTATTATTTTAATTTTTATTTAAAAAACTACTTAATATATTTTGCTGAAGTTTTTTTTATATATTTCATGGGATAATTTGAATGTTTCCTAAAATTTTCGAAGCAATTTGTGAATTTTAAATCCTTTTAAAAAATGTTTGAAAAATTAGGTCCCATAGGGTTCAATGTATTTCATTCCTTCAACCCGGGTTTAATCCAAAACTAATTGGGTGATATTATTCATTTATAGTCCCATAGGTCCCACAGACCGTCTGAACAACGTACTGAGATTTCATTTTGATAAAGTCATTTTTACTTCAGTTATCGTGCTAACGGAAGACAGACAGAATAAACAAAGTCATAAACACTTTTCAACTTTGTTGTAAAGTGTTAAAAAGACGATTTCTTAACATTGAGTGTGTACTGTGGAGAGAAGTTGCTCCGGACATCGTAGAATTCTCTTACTGGACTTTGAGAATGCTGTTATATTTTGATAGAATGTAACTACTAAGTAAAACGACGGAATAGTCTAATGTTTAAAGGTAATATTTTCGTTATTAACACTTTACAACAAAGTTAAAAAGTGTTTATGACTTTCTGTCTTTCTGTCTGTCTGTCCGTTAGCACGATAACTGCCGTAAAAATGACTTAATCAAAATGAAATTTTAGTATGTTGTTCAGAAGGTCTGTAGGACCTATGGCAATATAAACGAATAATATCACCCAATTAATTTTGGATTAAACCCGGGTTGAAAAAATGAAATACATTGAGCCCTATGGGAACTAATTTTTCAAACATTTTTTAGGCGGATTTAAAATTCACAAATTGCTTCGAAAATTTTAGGTAAAGTTCAAATTGTTCCATAAAATATATAAAAAAAATTTAGTGAAATATATTCAGTAGTTTTTTAAATAAAAATTAAAATAATAATAACACCGCTTATATGAAGCGATCACGTGACCATGATATGAAAAGATCACGTGACCCACTTCAAAATGATGTATGGCATCCATCTTACCTCAAAATCGTGATTTTTAAAGTTCTTTTTAATACATATTGAGTGCTGTATCCGTCCTAAAACCGTATTTTAGCTTAAATTCTGTGCATCTACATACTGAAACAACGCAATTACAAGATATTTGAGTTTAAATGCTCATCCAAATTTGATTACTTACACAACGAAACCTATTTTTCACGTATGTAAAATGTAAACAGCAAAATATGTAGAATGAGTTGTATTAGAATTGCTGTATTTCTTAAACACAAAATCATTGAGTTCATGGAGCCTGCATAGCTGATATGAATGAAATACTCATTGATTTTACAAAGAGAAGGACGATTTTTTTCGATGAAGTTTTACGCAGAGAGTTTAACTACTTGTAGCTCCATGGTCTTAATTTTTAAATAAAATTAATTATTATAGTATTGTGATGAATGACATGAATGGGAAATTATTTATGAATGAAATGCTGCTTTTATAGAGAGAGCCAGGCTTGTTATTTTTTCTATCATGTCATTTGAATGAATTTCAGTTGTTTTCGATGAAGTTTTCAAATATAATAATTTATCGTAGTATTATGATAATTCTAAAATTATTACCGAGGAATGTATCACATTTTAGAGATGTTTAAACCAGGCAATTTATATTTCAATGCCGTCATTTAAATGAAGTTCAGTTTTTTCGATTAAGGTTTAAGTTTTCAAATATAATAAATTAATGTAGTATTGTGATAAGTTTTAAAATATTACCGAGGAATGTATTGCATTTTAGACATGTTTAAATAAAATTGCATTGATGTTGGAAAATGTTTCATAATCAATGCTTTAAGCATGATTGATCTTTCTTGTTATAACTGGTGTTGAGTAGATCTATGTAGTATTTTTACTTTCCCTGCAATACATGGTAATGTGTAGGGAAAGTATTGGAATCATGTCGAAAATCGCAACTCGAGTTTTCGACAGATCTACACGTTTTCAGACCTCTAGAATACGAAAAAACCATTTTTAGCGTGACGTCTGTGTGTGTGTCTGTCTGTCTGTCTGTCTGTCTGCCTGTGCAGATTTTATATCCACTCTAACTAAAAAACTAAAGGATCGAATTTCACAAAATTTGGTAGGTAAGTCACTTGTGAGCGTGTCTGGTGCTGATTAGTTTTGGGTACGATTCGGGATAAAAGAACCCGCCTTTTTTTGCGAAATGGCCCGCAAAAGCTTGTATCCACTCTAACTGATAAACTAATGGACCGAATTTCACAAAATTCGCTAGATGACTCGCTTGTGGTTTACCCTGGTGCTGATTAGATTTTGGTATTATTCGGAAAAAAATTACCTGCTTTTGTTTCAAAATAGTCCGCAAAAATCGTCAACCTCTAAACTAAAGGACTAGGTATGCTCAAATATATCTATTAAATGCTCGTTTAATACGTAATGTTTAACGAGGAAAGGAATAAGACCAACTCCATTACACTAGGACCAGCCGTTCTCGAGATATTTTAGTTTTTCGTATTTTCTCTACGCCACCTTTGAAAATAAGTCCGATTACCGACTGAGAACCAAAATTGAATTAAAAGTGAAATAAATTTAATTTAAATAAAGGGAACGTGGATATAAGTCTGCAGGGTAAGTCAAGTGCTGCCTACATCAGATTTTTTACTTTCCCTGCAATACATGGTAATGTATAGGGAAAGTATTGGAATCATGTCGAAAATCGCAACACGAGTTTTCGTCGGATCTACACGTTTCAAGACCTCTAGAATACGAAAAAGCCATTTTTAGCGTGACGTCTGTGTGTGTGTTTGTGTGTCTGTTTGTCTGTGTGTCTGTCTGTCTGTGCTAATTTTGTATCCACTCTAACTAATAAACTAATGAACTGAATTTCATAAAATTTGGTAGGTAAGTCACTTGTGGGAGAATCTGGTGCTGATTAGTTTTGGGTAGGAATCGGAATAAAAGAACCCGCCTTTTTTTGCGAAATGGCCCGCAAAAGCTTGTATCTACTCTATTTGAGAAACTAATGGACCGAATTTCACAAAATTCAGTAGATAAGTCATTTGTGGGTCACTCTGGTGCTGATTAGATTTTGGTACGATTTGATAAAAATAACCTGCCTTTTTTTGCAAAATGGCCCGCAAAAATCGCCAAAATCTAAAATAAAAAACTACGTATGCTCAAATATATCCATTAAATGCTTGTTTCATACGGAAAAAGGAATAAGATCAACCCCATTATACTAGGACTAGCCGTTCTTGAGATATTTTAGTTTTTTTTTTGTATTTTCTCTACGCCACCTTTGAAAAAAAGTCTAGTTATCAAATGAGAACGAAACTTGAATTAAAAGTGAATTAAATTTAATTAAAATAAAGAGAACGCGGATATAAGTCTGCAGGGAAAGTCATGTGCTGCCCACATCAGATTTTTATTATTAAAAGTAAAATTCGATGTTAATTTATCGGTATACGTAATTGCAAACATTTTCCAGATCTTTTCAAGGTTGTGTCTATGCAATTTATAACACTCATTTTTCCATAAGAATGATGATAATATTAATGAAAATTCAACATAATATGATCGCGCCATTCATTGAAAGATGATAAAGACATACTATATCGCACTGCCATTTTATATATAAAATCACACAATTCATGATAAATTTTCCTGTCTACTTTGTTAAAACCCTGCAGTCGAAATTTCGTACCTAATTCCAAAACTTCTTTAAGGTCTTTATTTGTTATTACATTCAAATTACCAATTATTATATGACCATGATTGCGATCTACGTAGATGCTGGAAGTATATTGACATTTCAAGTTATTATATAGCTGCAGATTTTTACTAATATTATTACAGTTAAAAGTTTTTCGTCCAATAGGAATAACATACCGATAAGTGATAGAAACCATCGTATTAGAGATGGGAAAATAATGAGCTTGACTATTTAGTATTCTGTTAAAAGGTATGTCATCAAAAACATTATTACTGTAAGGTGCTATAAAGAATTCTTTATTAACTGGTTTCTTCTTTTCCAAATTCAAATTGATGTTATATCTTGATGCTCGCAATTTTATCATATCTAGAAATATAGAATTCTAAATTGTTATTTTGTGCTGCTTTACTCCTGGTATTGTTTGATTTGACTCCTGTGTAGATTAATACGCAAATTAAATGCATTTTTTGTTTATCCTATATTTTGTTGCTGACATTTAGAAAATCGAGCATCGAGGACTTCTTATCTTAACACTTTCCTAAAATTAGATGCTTTAATAGAGCAAATTTCCAACTTGCAGTAAATTAATACTAATTGGGTCAAAAATACCGCGTTTGGAATTCGTAAACGATATGTCAAACGTATCTGGGCACACTACAATGTTAAACCAATTAAAGATTCTCATCGGTGTAAAACTGACATTATCACAAATTATTATGCTATATTTCTAGATATGATAAAATTGCGAGCATCAAGATATAACATCAATTTGAATTTGGAAAAGAAGAAAACCAGTTAACAAAGAATTCTTTATAGCATCTTCCAGTAATATGGCTTTTGATGATATACCTTTTAATAGAATATTAAAAAGTCAAGCTCATTATTTTCCCATCTCTAATACGATGGTTTCTATCACTCATCGGTATGTTATTCCTATTGGACTAAAAGTTTTTAACTGTAATAATATTAGTAAAAATCTGCACCTATATAATAATTTGACATGTCAATATACTTCCAGCATCTACGTAGATCACAATCATGGTCATATAATAACTGGTAATTTGGATGTAATAACAAATAAAGACCTTAAGGAAGTTTTGGAATTAGGTACGAAATTGCGACTGCAGGATTTTAACAAAGTAGACAAGAAATTTTATCATGAATTGTTTGATTTTATATATAAGATGGCAGTGCGATATAGTATGCCTTTATCATCTTTCAATGAATGGCGCGATCATATTATGTTGAATTTTCATTATTATTATCATCATTCTTATGGAAAAAATGAGTGTTACAAATTGAATAGACACAACCTTGAAAAGGTCTGGAAAATGTTTGCAATTACGTATACCGATAAAGTAACATCAAATTTTACTTTTACTTGTAAAAAATACTATATAGATCTACTCAGCACCAGTTATAATAACGAAGACATGTATGTTTTATTAAAATCAAAACGAGGGGAAATCGAAAATAAAATACGGGCTTTACATAAACGCATCGGTATCAACGTCAGTCAAATTCGGTACCCATACTTGGTTATGATACCAAAACTACACAAAACACCGTAAAGTTTCGCCCGGTAACGGTAGCCTACAAAGCTTATACTACAACGGCAAATACGAAACTTATTTCACTGTTAAAACCAATTATGGCTCAAATAATGAGGGATGGATCTGTAATGATTAAAAATAGTGGTTAAGTACTAGTGAATTTGAAAAAACACCCCACAAACCTTGTTTACAGGAGTTTTGACTTTCAAGATCTGTTTAATAACATTAATCTGAAAGATCTATATAACATTATTATCGAAATACATAGTCAATATCAACTGCATAAGTATATAGCTTTACATAAATTCAAAGCCATCTTGGATATTGTGCTTTATGGAAATGTTTTATTCAATGGTATGAATTACTATAGGCAAGTGAAAGGTATCCCTATGGGTGGAGGTTGCTCCTCGTTGTTGGCTGATCTATACCTCCATCAATATGAAGTTGGCACTCATATATTAAATGAATTGCAGCATTTTCGATTTGTTGATGATGTACTTTTGGCACATCAAAAAACCACTATGAACTTTAACTTTTATCGACTTTTAACCTGTAAGTAAGAGTAAGTAATACGTGGGAATGAAGGTTTTTGTGGTAATGGAGTTGGTATCGGTATTTGTGTCTGATTGTTTGAATCGGGGTTTATGCCATTTTCCACTTTCGTATTGTTTTGTATTGTACTGATTTGTAGTGTATATCTTCAAGTATATATCTTTCTCAAACTGGTACCGGTCTCCGAGAGTGTTTGCCGCGGCTCTAAGCATGCTTTAGCCGGGGAGTGGTGGTCATAATCCCCCCACGGCCACTTTGTGGTACTCGATTTGTTCATTTCTCTTTGATCTATTTGGAAATTTCTATGTCGTTTACGAGGGGTAATAGCAGCAATGCGCCTTATGATTCGTTAACATTTGGTATGGTATAAGGTTTTTAAATTTTATAGATTTTGTGTATATATATATATATATATATATACAGCCTTCAGATGTTATTGCCCAGAGCAATCATTTCAATTATAAGTAAACTTTTAATTAAGACAATTTTTTTCATGCACAACGAGAAAAATTGACGTCACACCACTGTGCCTTCAAAAATTGGCGGCTATTATTGCAGCTCTACTTTGAACAGCGAATTATGGTGTCAAAAGGTATATTTGACCCTGCAAAAGAAATATAACAGCGCTGCAGAACTCACCAGCAAGCTGTCCTCAGTCGGATAGACGTACTGTAAGGAGAATATTTGACTAATTCCATTTTCATTTTCATACTAAAATAACAGGAGCTTAATTCGTCAGTCACATTCTTGAAACAATTAGCATGACTAAGATATTCTAAAATTAAAAAATAAAAGTATTAATTTTCATGTTCAAACAGTTTACGTAAATTTAACATATACTCTTTTTTATTCAAATATCACACATACTACTCAGGTAGATACAACTTACACAAGTCCTGCCTCAGAACAAAAGATTTTTCAATTTAATCGAATGTAGATCAGCAAATATCACTATACGGGCACGGTTGAGAAATAAACCTTGCATTTCGTTAAAAAATTTAATAGTCGATGCTACCTAGCTTTAAATACTTTTCTCTTCATTCATGTGGCGACGGGTTAATATGAAAAAATGTTGATATAAAATAATAGCGAAGCGTTAGAGGAGACAAAGTAGATTGCATCTACCCCAAAAATTTATGCATTTATTTTAATTATATATTATTCGAAACAAATGTATAAAATGTTTTTTTTTTGTTAGTAAATAAAAGTAGAATTTCGTATTTTTTATTTTTGTTTCTTTTTACTTTTTAGTAAAAAAATTTCCTTTCACCCTATACAAAGATTTTTACTTTCCCTGCAATACATGGTAATGTATAGGGAAAGTATTGGCATCATGTCGAAAATCGCAACTCGAGTTTTCGACGGATTTACACGTTTCGAGACCTCTAGAAAACTAAAAAAAAAACATTTTTAGCGTGACGTCTGTGTGTGTGTCTGTGTGTGTGTCTGTGTGTGTGTCTGTGTGTGTGTCTGTGTGTGTGTCTGTTTGTCTGTCTGTCTGTCTGTGCAGATTTTGTATCCACTCTAACTAAAAAAACTAATTGACCGAATTTCATGCAATTTTGTAGGTAAGTCACTTGTGGACGAATCTGGTGCTGATTAGTTTTGGGTACGATTCGGGATAAAAGAACCCGCCTTTTTTTTGCGAAATGGCCCGCAAAAGCCTGTATCCACTGTAGCTGAAAAACTAATGGATTGAATTTCACAAAATTCGGTAGATAAGTCGCTTGTGATTAGATTTTGGTACGATTCGAAAAAAAATAACCTGCCTTTTTTTCCAAAATGGCTCTCAAAAATCGTCAAAATCTAAAATAAAGATCTACGTATGCTCAAATATTTCCATTAAATGCTTGTTTTATACATAATTTTTAACGCAGAAAAGAATAAGATCAACCCCATTACACTAGGACTAGCCGTTCTCGAGATATTTTAGTTTTTTTTTGTATTTTCCCTACGCCACCTTCGAAAACAAGTCCAGTTACCAAATGAGAACGAAAATTGAATTAAAAGTGAATTAAATTGAATTAAAATAAAGAGAGCGTGGATATAAGTCTGCAGAGAAAGTCATGTGCTTGCCCACATCATATTTTTTTTTTCTGAAAGAGTAAAGATTCCCTTCCACCCTTTACAGTGGGATTTCGAATTTTTTTTCTCTTTTGTTACTCAATTGTCTTTGTTTTTGGAGATATTTTTTACCTGAGAACAATGGAGGGAAATTTTAAAAGTTAATAGCCTATTTGGTTCAGGAAATCGCTCAATCATAATTGTTCAATATATTTTCTTTGATTTTCATATGTCAGTTAAAATAGAGTTTTACGTGTATTGTGTTTTTCCGCATATAGCATTTCTAAACTGTTTTCACAGAGAAAAACAAAACCGCGATTCTTCTGTAATAATATTGCAGAATGGAATGGCATTCATTTATTTTTATCGTAATGCAATTATTATAATTTATTACTTTCCCTGCAATACATGGTAATCTTTAGGGAAAGTATTGGAATCATACCAAAAAGCACAACTCGAGTTTTCGACGGATCTGCACGTTTCTATACCTCTAGAATACGAAAAAACTATTTTTAGCGTGAAGTCTGTGTGTGTGTTTGTGTGTCTGTCTGTGCAATGTATGTATCCACTTTAACTAAAAAACTACTGGACCGAATTTCATAAAATGTGGTAGGTAAGTAAGTCACTTGGGTGAGACCCTGGTGCTGTAGGTGCTCTGGTTTTTAGTAGGATTCGTTCGTTTTTAGTAGGTTCGTTGAATACTCTGGTGCTGATAAGAATTTGATACGATTCGGAAAAGAAGAACCCGCCTTTTTTTGCAAAATGGCCAGTAAAAATTTCATGTATCCACTCTAGCTGAAATACTAATTAAACAAATTTCACAAAATTTGGTAGATAAGTTACTTGTATTATATTCTGGTGCTGATTAGAGTTTGGTATGATTCGGAAAAGAACAACCTGCCTTTTTATACGAAATGGCCTGCAAAAATTTGATGTATCCACCCTAGCTTAAATACTAATTGAACAAATTTCACAAAATTTGGTAGATAAGTTACTTGTGGGATACTCTGGTAGCGATTAGATTTTGGTACAATTCGGAAAAGAACAACCTGCCTTTTTTTACGAAATGGCCCGCAAAAATCTAAAAAAAAGAATACGTATGCTCAAATGTATCCATTAAATTCTTGTTTTATACGCAATTTTTGACGAGGAAAATAATATAACACACTCCATTATGCTTTAGGACTAACCGTTCTCAAGATATTTGAGATTTCTTGCATTTTTGTTACTCAGATTTCGGAAAAATGTCCAATTACCAAATAAAAACAAACATTGAATTAAAAATGCAAATTTAGTGTTATTTGGTGCAATTAAACTCAATCTAACGAATTATTAAAGAAATGAAGAAAATATGAATTTGAGTCTGCAGGGAAAATCATATGCTGCTCACATCAGATTTTTTCATTTGTAACCTTGTTAACATATACAGTATGAAACTTTTTATTTGATAATTTTTAATTTCTCATGCATAGTATTGAGGAAGTATTATTTTTACTAAAATATGCGGATTTCGAGATTTTGATGCCAATGTATGATTTAAAACCTCCCGAACACGTTTTGCCTATTATCGGAGAGATGTCCGTCTGTCTGTCCTATGTCTGTGGTCGATTTTTTGTGTGCACGATAGCAGCCACAAATATTAATGGATTTTCACGAAACATTGTATCCGGATTTGTTATCAAAAAATCTAAAACTAGATATTTTTTTAATTCGATCTAAAACTTCGAGGTTGATTTGAAATTTTATATATTTTTTAGCATTACAAGGGACAAAGTTTGACATAATCATGCATGAAAGGGTTTATTCATGGGTAAGTGATCACGAGATTTTATAGTTTCAAACATTATTCTTGAAAAATTCCCTTTAGAGTGACTAGTGTACTAAACAGCAAACATCTCGAGTACATTAATAGAAAAAACTAGAACAACGTAAATAGACAAAAATGACAAAATATTGCAGCATACAACTGTTTCGAGAATACCCCGGATCCCCTTCATCAGTGCGTGACGAAGTTTATCCTCGAAACAGCGGTATGCTGCCTTATTGTTTTATTTGTACTTATTTACATTGCTCTCGTTTTTCGTATCCTTCACACAGTGTGCATTTTAGTTATTGACATTAAAATAGGTTTTTATTAATTAATGGAAATCAAAATAAAAAATCTGATGTGGGCAGCACATGACTTTCCTTATATAATGCAATGAATTTACTACTTTTACAGCAAAAAAAATAGCTTGTTCTTATAGTAGATACATATTTTTTTTTCAAGATATTGAATTTTCATCAATGAGTCGTCATTTTCATTGATTTAGCGTCATTTTTAACCATTTGGCGAGATTTTCACTAATTTGGCAACATTTAAAAAGTCGCCGAATTGGCGGCATTCCGCCAAATTCGTCGCCAAAATCTCACCAAGCGTTATGGAAGGAGAAATAAGTTATTCTTATAGCAGACTAGCAGCATACCCGTTTTTCGAACGGAGTATATCATTTAAAAAAAAATTATACTTCGCAATCATGTGCAAATTCTGTTAAAATATTAATTTTATTGCTCCTAAAGAGAAGTTAAAGAATATCTGTTGTCACTATGCAAAATTATCTTCACGGGCAGATCTGAAGAATTAAACATCCTGGCCCCATTTGTAAGCACATTTACAAAAAAAAAAGGAATTTAATCAATGTATGCAAAAATATGACAGTGTGTTAGTAGAAGCTTAACCATATTACAATATGAGTCTCAAAAATATTTGACAAAATAAAAGAGATGGCGTAATAAATTGAAAATATCAATAATCTCCGTACTCTTTATACCAGAAGATCGTAATTGATTCCAATATATGCCAATATATATCAAAACATATGCCAATATACCTGTACTACTTATATTCTCGTAGATTAGAAGATATACCCGTGTATTTGTAGAAGATTACTCGTACAACTTACAATATATGAGTTTAAACAATTTTTGTCGTAATAAAACAATTGCATAATAACTTGAAAATATCAATAATCCCCGAAAATGTCAATAATAATAACGTTTAAACCTGAAGAACGTAATTGATATTATCCAGTCAAAAATGCTATAAGAAAAACCAAATCGTTTTTTTTATAAAATATATTTTTATATCCATTTATTAACACTTTACAACAAAGTTGAAAAGTGATTATGACTTTGTTCATTCTGTCTGTCTGTCTGTCTGTCTGTCCGTTAGCACGATAACTGCCGTAAAAATGATTTAATCCAAATGAAATTTTAGTATGTTGTTCAGACGGTCTGTAGGACCTATGGGAATATAAATCAATAATATAACCCAATGAGTTTTGGATTGAACCCCGGTTGAAAAAATGAAATACATTGAGCCCTATGGGACCTAATTTTTCAAACATTTTTTAAGCGGATTTAAAATTCACAAATTGCTTCGAAAATTTTAGGTAAAGTTCAAATTGTTCCATAATATATATAAAAAAAAATTTAGTGAAATATATTCAGTAGTTTTTTAAATAAAAATTAAAATAATAATAACACCTCTTATATGAAGCGATCACGTGACCACGATATGAAAATATCACGTGACCCACTTCAAAATGATATATGGCATCCATCTTGTCTCAAAATCGTGATTTTTAAAGTTCTTTTCAATTCATATTGAGTGTTGTATCCGTCCTAAAATCACTTTATTTTTGCATAAATTCTGTGCATCTACATACTGAAACAACGCAATTACAATATATTTGAGTTTAAATGCTCATCCAAATTTGATTATTTCTACAACGAAGCTTCTTTTTCACCTATGTAAAATGTAAACAGCAAAATATGTAGAATGAGTTGTATTAGAATTGCTGTATTTCTTTAACACAAAATCATTTAGTTCCTGGAGTCTGCATAGGTGATATGAATGAAATATTCATTGATTTTACAAAGAGAAAGACGATTGTTTTCGATGAAGTTTTACTCATAGAGTTTAATTACTTGTAGCTCCATGGTCTTAATTTTTAAATAAAGTAAATTATTATAGTATTGTGATGAATGACAGGAATGGGAAATTATTTATGAATGAAATGCTGCTTTTATAGAGAGAGCCAGGCGTGTTATTTTTTCTATGACGTCATTTGAATTAATTTCAGTTGTTTTCGATAAAGTTTTCAAATATTATAAATTATCGTAGTATTATGATAGTTTTTAAAATATTACCGTGGAATGTATTGCATTTTAGAGATATTTAAACCAGGCAATTTATATTTCAATGCCGTCATTTGAATGAAGTTCATTGTTTTCGATGAAGGTTTAAGTTTTCAAATATAATAAATTAATGTAGTATTGTGATAAGTTTTAAAATATTACTGAGGAATGTATTGCATTTTAGACATGTTTAAATAAAATTGCATTGAAGTTGGAAAGTGTTCCATAATCAATGCTTTAAGCATGATTGATCTTTCTTGTTACAACTGCAAGTGTTGCCATATGCAAAAACTAAATTTTAAATTATTATTGAAAATATAATTGAGAAGAATATCATATTGACCAATGTATCTTGAAGATGGGGACTGCTATTTGCCTCTTTTTATGCTTTTCATCAAGTGATTAAGCTTGAATCGAAGCAGCTGCTGCGGCCAAGTGTGGGTCAAAAACGTATTTATTCGTAAACTAAATTCTTTTGCGTTTCAATAGATATTTTCGAATACTTATGACAATATGTAGTGTATATACATAAGAGATAGGATTTTCTGAGAGCGTGTTTTGTACGTAAATAACTTTGCTTGGGACATCTGTAACGGAAATCGGAGCATTACGAAAAATGTTAAACACTTTAAACGCTTTTTAACTCCTAACCTAATAGGTAAAAATGTGCATATTTTTCTTGTTTTGTCGGAAATAGAGCACAAATTATGAATATATAAAATTAACCGCAATATTTTAATATTTTGAACTATTATTATTTTTTTCTCGAAAAAAAAAATATGTCCCAGCGAGTTAATTATTTTTTTAATTTCATTTTTTTTACTTTCACTCGAAATATCTTTGAAACTATAAAATATAGATATTAATAGTAAGCGACAAAAATATGTATTTTTATTTTCTAATATATATTTTTATTAATATATATTTTATTGATATATATTTTTATTTTCTCTACTTTCACTCGAAAAATCTTTGAAACTATAAAAGATAGATATTAATAGTAAGCGACAAGAATATGTATTTTTATTTTCTAATATATATTTTTATTAATATATATTTTATTGATATATATTTTTATTTTCTCTACTTTCACTCGAAAAATCTTTGAAACTATAAAAGATAGATATTAATAGTAAGCGACAAAAATATGTATTAGGAAATCTACTTTTTAGTTCTATATATATTTTTTTAAAAGAGCTCTTATAGTTTTCGAGTAATCGTCCTGTCAAGTTTCAGAAGATTGAAAATTTTTCGCTATTCAAAATTTTAATACTTATATCTCAAAAACTAAAAATGCTAGCTATGAACAATAAGCAAGATTCAGTGGCGCTTTGAACGCTACAGAATCGCAAATAATTGGATTTTGGATCAAGATCTTAGTTTTCGAAGTACGCTGGTAATAATTCAGATGTTTTAGCATTTTAACCTGGGGAGGTGGAAAATCTGTGATATTTAAAATGCCACGAGTATTACAACTCAAGGTATTTACTTACTCGTTGGTGAAATATTACACAAGTATTTGATATTTTTTTATTAGAAAAAATTAAAATATTAAATAAACTTGAGACTAAAGATGTTTCATGATTGATGAGGTTTTAGCAGAATATATGAAAATATACGTATTCAAGTACGTACTTATGTGCCACTGGGCAAGTCCAGAGATTTACTTAAATCTAAATACTAGAATCCTACTTGATTTACTTGAATCAAATATATTGTATAAGTTTAATTTATATACCGCTAAGCAAGTTATTAAAATAATTTGATATTTTAACGTGAAGTATAAGTATGAAATCCGGGTGAAAACTAAAAGTTGCTAAATGGCTATAAATATTTAGCGAGTAATTCATAGCAAGTTGAAAACCTGTAAATGAAACAAATGAGTCTGAGAAAATGGAATAAACTTAAACTTTACTGGAGTTTTATTTTGCAAAATGTTATTCACGCAAAACCATTTCTGATCCATCGAACTGGAGTCACCGCCGATTTTATTAACACTTTACAACATAGTTGAGAGTGTTTATGACTTTGTTCATTCTGTCTGTCTGTCTGCCTGTCTGGCTGTCTGTCTGTCTGTCTATCCGTTAGCACGATAACTGCCGTAAAAATGGCTTCATCAAAATGAAATTTTAGTATGTTTTTCAGACGGTCTGTGGGACCTATGGGAATATAAATGAATAATATCACCCAATTAGTTTTTTATTGAACCCGGGTTAAAAAAATGAAATACATTGAACCCAATGGGACCTAATTTTTCAAACATTTTTTAAGCAAATTTAAAATTCACAAATTGCTTCGAAAATTTTAGGAAATATTTAAATTATCTCATAAAATATATCAAAAAAAATTTCAGTAAAATATGTTAGATAATTTTTTAAATAAAAATTATTTAATATAGGGAGAAAAGCAAATTCAATTAAATTCTGACTCTCGTTATATCCTCCAGAAAGAAAAAAGAGATATATTATATAATAAATATATTTCCAAGAGTTTAATTATTAACACTTTACAACGAAGTTGAAAAGTGTTTATGACTTTGTTCATTCTGTCTGTCTGTCTGTCCGTTAGCACGATAACTGCCGTAAAAATGACTTAATCAAAATGAAATTTTAATATATTGTTCAGACGGTCTATAGGACCTATGGGAATATAAATGAATAATATCACCCAATTAGTTTTGGATTGAACCCGGGTTGAAGAAATGAAATACATTGAGCCCTATGGGACCTAATTTTTCAAACATGTTTTAAGCGGATTTAAAATTCACAAATTGCTTCGAAAATTTTAGGTAATATTCAAATTCTTCCATAAAATATATAAAAAAATTCACGAAATATATTCAGTAGTTTTTTAAATAAAAATTAAAATAATAATTATACCTCTTATATGAAGCGATCACGTGACCATGATATGAAACGATCACATGACCCACTTCAAAATTATATATGGCATCCATCTTGTTTCAAAATCGTGATTTTTTAAGTTATTTTTAATTCATACTGAGTGTTGTATCCGTCCTAAAACTACTTTATTTTTGCTTAAATTCTGTGCATCTACATACTGAAACAACGCAAATACAATATATTTGAGTTAAAATGATTATCCAAATTTGATTATTTCTACAACGAAGCCTATTTTTCACTTATGGAGAATGTAAATACCAAAAGATGTAGAATGAGTTGTATAAGAATTACTGCATTTCTTTAACGCAAAATTATTTAGCTCATGGAGCCTGCAATATAGCTGATATGAATGAAATATTCATTGATTTCACATAGAGAAGCAGCCGATTTTTTCGATGAAATTTCAAGCATAGTGTTTAATTACTTGTAGGTCCCTGGTCTTAAGTTTTTAAATAAAATAAATTATTTTAGTACTGTGATGAATGAAATGAATGGGAAAATATAATGAATGAAATGCTGCTTTTATAGAGAGAGCCAGGCGATTTATATTTCGATGACGTCATTTGAATAAAGTTCATTTGTTTTCGATGAAATTTTCAAATATAATAAATTATTGTAGTGGTATGATAATTTTTAAAATATTACCGAGGAATGTATCGCATTTTAGAGATGTTTAAACCAGGCGATTTATATTTGAATGCAGTCATTTGAATGAAGTTCATTTTCTTCGATGAAGTTTTCAAATATAATAAATTAATGTAGTATTGTGATAATTTTAAAATTATTACCGAGGAATGTATCGCATTTTAGAGATGTTGAAACCAGGCAATTTATATTTCAATGCCGTCATTTGAATGAAGTTCATTTTCTTCGATGAAGTTTTCAAATATAATAAATTAATGTAGTATTGTGATAATTTTAAAAATATTACCGAGGACTGTATCGCATTTTAGAGATGTTTGTATAAAATTGCAATGAAGTTGGAAAGTGTTTCATAATAAATGCTTTATGATTATGAAACACTTTCTTGTTTTATATCTAAAGCATATATTCTAAATAATTTTCAGGAATGGGGTATTTTTCGACTTCTCGGCATTTAGTTCCACAGTGCAAGTACGATTGCACATATTCTGAGTTTTCCTTGAAAAATACAAAATTCTGGTTTTCACTTTAGAATTTGAAAATATTAGTAGTACATACTTCAAACTCACCATTCCGAAACTTATTTCCTTTTGTACATAGGTCATTAATCGCTGACTGAGATTCTTTCAAAATTCCCTTCATCACTGCTCTCTCATTCTCACTCGCGCATCGTCTTGTGAAGGTGTATATACACTGCATAGCCCCATGAATCATTCTGAAATCCACTAAATTTATTAATTTCTATAAATTTATATTTATCATTATATTTTATTATTATTATTTATCCACTAAATTTATTAAATAATAAATTTATTAATTTCACATAAAATACACTCTTTTGCAAAAAAAAAAAATCTGATGTGGACAGCACATGATTTTCCTTATATAATTTACTACTTTTACAGTAAAAAAAAATAGATTCTTTTTATAATAGTTATTTATATTCTTTCCAAGATATTGAATTTTCGTCAATGAGCCGTCATTTACCACGTCTTCATCATCAATGAGTCGTCATTGATTTAGCATCATTTTCATCCATTTGGCGAGTTTTTCATTAATTTAGCAACATTTAAAAGAGTCGTCAAGTTTGGCGACATTCCACCAAATTCGTTGCCAAAATCTCGCCAAGCGTTGTGGACGAAGAAATAAGTTATTCTTACAGCAGATAAATGACTATTGGCGTTCAAATACAAAAGTATTACTCAAAGTATCTTTTTTCATGAATGGAACGAGCTAGATCCATGAGAATGATGTCATCCAATTTATCGCATGGTATTACATATGAAAAGTGAACATGTTTCTCAATAGGAAATATATTTTTTTATTTTATATGACTTTTTGATAATGTTTTTAAAAAATGTGCAATATCTCGAGAACGGTTCATGTTAGCGTTCTAAAATTTATGTCAATCGTTTTCTAATGAAAAATTACATAAGAAATATCTATTTGCGTAACTTTATTAGCGGTTTTGATTTTTTGACGATTTTTGCAAAATTTCACTCGAAAATTTAGGGGGGTTCTGAACATTCGATTGCGTATAAAAACAATAAGCTTCCAGTGTTTACGAATTGTGATGTTTTTGTATCAAATTTCGTTCAAATCGGTTCATTCGTTCGTCAGTTATCGTCTCCACAGACTCACTGACACACACACACACACGCACACACAGGCAGACATCATTTCAAAAATGTTTGATTCGTGATCAGGGATGCTTGAAATGTGCTCTCCCGTCGAAAACTCGAATTCGAATTTTCGACCCCGTCTCAACACTTTCCTTATACAGTATGTATATAAGGAAAGTAAAAACAAAGCACCATGAAGAAAGTGACTGTTTTTATTTAAATTAAATATGTGTACAGCTCATACACCAGGTAATGAAATGATTAGAAAATCAAGGCAGCAGGGCCCATCAATGGATAGCAATTGCACATTGAATTTTCAAATCAGTAATTGGTGAAACCCCCCTTGGTGGCAATACATGCTTGCATACGTCTAGTCAGGGAGTGATAATGTCATCCTGCGATACATTCTGCCAGGCATTCCTCAATTGTTGCTCCAAATCTGTTATATTTAGGGGTGCCCGAATCTGGCGGCCTAGCATGTCCCATGCACGATCGATTAGCGAAAGGTCTGGTTACCTTGCTGGCCAAGGAACCGTGTCAACAGCACGGAGACAATTCAAAGATATTGGGGCGCGACAGCCCAGTGGTTAGCGCGCGGGAATTGAACTCGGTTGGCCCGGGTTCGATTCCCGCCACTGCCAAAACTGTCGCCGTGTTCACGCGGAGTACGATCACGTTAAACATGTGGGTCCGTAAGTCCTTCCGAGAGGTTGGTGGTAGGGCAAGGAGAGTACGGTCCCTGTGGATGCCTCCCCCACTGGGTTCCTGTCTAAATTGGGTGGCACTTCTCGGCCGTCGAAACAGATACCTCATACCTTTCTGGTAGGTCAGACGGTCTGGGTCGAAGAAGGAGAAATCCACAGATATACGAGCCGTATGTGGCGTGGCATTATCTTGTTGAGAAAATGCCCCAGAATGACGTGTCATGAAGGGTAACGCAAACGGCCGCGGGATTTCATCAACATATCGTTAATCTGTAAAACTTGCACTCATAATGACTAGAGGCGACCTGCTGTCGTAAGAGATAGCAACCCACACCATCACACCAGGAGTAATGGCTGTGTGCCGATGTAAAACAAAGACTGATATGGACGGCTAACCCTGGCGCCTCCACACACGCACCCGATGATCATCTGCTAAAAAACTGAAGCATGATTCATCGCTGAACACTATGCGATGCCAGTCTGCTGGCAGTCATGATGCTCAGCTACGACACCACTCCAAACGACTCTGCCGATGTTGTGGGGTTATGGTCAGACATCTTAAACGTAACCCCACCTCAGCCAAGCGCCCTGAGATGGTGAAAGATACTACGGGTGGCATGAAAAAGGCTGTAGGATGTTGGATGGCGGACAATGATTCAGGGTCAGTTCGGGCCTGTCGCACGATCATCCGATTGCCTCACATTCGTGCACCTTGGCCTTCCAGAGCCTTCAATGAGTTCCTTGCAGCAACCATTGCTGCCAGCACCATTGCACAGCAGTGTCCGTTCGGTGCAGGTGGTGGCTTATTGCTCGGTATGACCAGCCATCTTCATACATCCCGACTATATGACCACGTTCGAACTTGTCTAATTGCTTATAAGATCTTCGTCAACGTCGTAATGGCATTATTGGTTGTGTCTCCACGGAACAGAAACGCCGATAACGAACAAAGATAAACCGTCCACATTTTTAACCTGTTTTATAGGATGCTAGTTGCGCAGTAGAAATGCGCGAAATGACCGAAGTTAACACACATTGGCCTTGCAAATTTAATTATTTGCATACTTGGTATACATGAATTTGCATGCGAAATTTCGAGATGATTATTTTTTAGGGGTTCTTCGTTTTTTTGCAAAAGAGTATAATTGTCTTAAACCATGGTCATAATTACTTGCAAAGAAATAACCCGATCATGGGTCTCCACTAGGCTATTTCATAGACCCATGTTTCATTAAGTAATTGCAGTTGTATCAAATTTATTATTTTACCAAAAAAATGTGATGTGGGCAGTACATGACTTTTCCTACAGAATTAAATTCATTCTCTCTTTATTTCTATAATAATTCGTTAAACTGAGTTTAATTGCACAAAATAACACTGAATTTGCACATTTAATTCAATTTTTGTTTTTATTTGGTAACTGGACCTATTTTCAAAAGTGCCACGAAAATGCGAGAAAACTAAAACTTCTCGAGAATGGCCAGTCCTAGAGTAATGGAGTTGATCTTATTATTTTCAGAGTTAAAAGTTATAAAACAAGCATTTAATTGTTACATTTGAGCATGCGTTGTCTTTTATTTTAGATTTTTTGCGATTTTGGCGGGCCATTTCGCAAAATTTCTATTTTTACTTTCCCTGCAATACATGGTAATGTATAGGGAAAGTATTGGAATCATGCCGAAAAACGCAACTCAAGTTTTCGAAGGATCTACACGTTTCAGGACCTCTAGAATACGATAAAACCATTTTAGTAATTAAATTTAAAACATAAAACAATTTAAATTCACACAATACAGTTATCGTTCGCTAAGTCGCGAATCTTAAATAATAATAATAATAATAACAGCTCCCCTCTCTGTAGTCTTTAAATTATCATATTAATAATTGAATTATTAAAAATTGAATTACTCAGATTTCTTATCAAACTCTAATCTCTGGCACTCAGACTGCAGCGGATGAGAGGACAAAGGACTTACCCCATATACAGCAAGGGCAGTCACATATCGGGACGGCTCTCCTCCGTCTTTTTTTTTTAGGTCCGGACACTTGACTTCTCAAAAACCAACTAACTTCTCTCTCAACTCTTTGCCTCTTCGCCGGGAAACGGGTTACGCCCCTGGTTTGGCCCCATGGCTGTCGCTTGGTCGTAATAGGTTGCGAAACCCATAAATTCAATGACGTGACCGGGCTCTATCGAACCATTGGATTTGGCCCCTTCCAAAGAGTTGGCGGATATTGGGGGGCGCTAGCCCTCTTGCAGGTGTCCTATTTTATTTACGAAGACATAGCGTCCTTTGCCACTTTCTCACGATCTGCAGCTAGTCTACTACTCAGGGCATTGGAATTTCAAACGTATCCAAAGAGAGGGGGGGTAAGACTTTTTAGAAGTGAAGTGGCGACAGGAAAATTCTAATACTGTTCCACGACATATGCACAAATTTATTAATTAAATTAATTAAATGCCTGTTCTGAATAAGACTTACCCCATTACTCTAGCATTAGCCGTTCTCCAGATACTTTAGTTTTGTCGCATTCTTGCTACGCCTCCTTTAAATATACATGCAGTTACCAGAAAAAACGAAAATTGAATTAAAAGTACAAATTCAGTGTAATTTTAAATAAGTATTCGTGATTTTTGATTTAGGTCTGCAGGGAAAGTCATGTGCTGGCCACCTCAGATTTTTTACTACTTTCCTTATATATATAGTATAATGTAAGAGGAAAGTATGAGTAGTATAAAGAAAATATTTTTATTTGCCACACAGCCGTCCTGTCATATAATAACTATCTGCTTTGAGCAAGTAGTAGTAGGTGGTTCATGCATTTGCAAAATATATTAGAAACAAGAAAGATCAATCATACTTAAAGTATTGATTATGAAACACTTTCAACTAAAATACTATTTTATTCAAACATCTCTAAAATGTGATGCATTCAGCGGTGATATTACTTTCCTTATATGCATTGTATAATGTATAAGAAAGGTATTGTGACGGAGTCAAAAATTCGAATTCGAATTCGAGAGCACGCTTCAAGCATCACTGAACACGAATCAAACAGTTTTGAGGTGATATATGTGTGTCTGCGAGCGTGTGTGTGTATGTGTGTGTGTGTGTCTGTCGACACGAACGAATGAAAAGATTCGAACGAAATCTTGTGCAAAGATTACAATCTGTAAACATTAGAACCCTATTATTTTATACGCAATCGAATGTTCAGGACACCAATAAATTTTCGAATGGAATTTTGAAAAAATCATCAAAAAATCAAAAACTTTGATAAAGTTAAGTAAATAATCATTTCTTATGTAATGTTTCATTGTAAAACGATTGACACAAAAAAATTAGAATGCTAGCATGAACCGTTCTCGAGATATTACACATTTTTTCAAATAAATTTGTCAAAAAGTCACATAAAATTAAATAAATTTAACTATTGTAAAATATGTTCACTTTTCCTATGTAATATTATGCGATAAATTTGTTAACATCATTCTCGTGGATCTAGCACTTTCCATTCACGGGAAAAGATACTTTGGGTACTATTTTTTATTTGGACACCAGTAGTCATTTACCTACAAAAAAAATAACCTATTTCTCGTCCATAATGCTTGGCGAAATTTTAGCGACATATTTGGCAAAATACCGCCAATTTTGCGACTTTTTAAAACGTTGCCAAATTGACGAAAATATCGCCAAATTGGTGGAAATGAAGCTAAATCAATGAAAATGATAACTATTTCATGACGAAATTTCTTTATTTTGAATATAACATATGAATAAAGTATAATAATTACCCATTTCTCCGTCCGTCTATCAGTAAAGCTAGGCGAAAATTTTGGCAAAATATCGCCAACTTGACGACTTTTTCAAATGTTACCAAAGTGAGGAAAATGTCGCCAAAACGATAAAAGTGTCACCAAATTGATTAAAATAACACCAAATGGGAGGTAATGATTTGTAAATTTTGAATTCCATCGTATGACAGACATGTCTTCTAGTATATAAGAAATGCTCTTCTCACCGTTTATCTATAACACTTGGCGATACATTTAGCGAACTTGGTTTATAATCTATCGGGATATCGCCATCTTAACGATAAACGCCCCAAATTGATGAAAATATCGTCAAAGTTAACGAAAACTACGCCTAATTGATGAATTAATTATTAAAATTGTAGACTATATTGCCTATTGAGGATACTTTCTATATTAATAATTGTCAATTTAGAGTTACGGGAAATGTAAGTTAATTGGGTAGTATGAAATAGTATTACATGTTATCATTCCGAAAAGCACCCCATATACAATTCAACGTTAGAAACATTGTACCGTGGATCTTTTCATCATGTTTGCACTGTGAAAGAAGTAAATGCATTGCATTATATAAGAAAAGTGATATGCTGCCCACATCAGATTTTTACTTTCCTTATATACATAATGTATAAAGAAAGTATTGTGACGGGGTCGAAAATTCGAATTCGAGTTTTCGACGAGAGAGCACGTTTCAACCATCCCTGATCACGAATCAAACATTTTTGAAATGAGGTGTGTGTGTGTGTGTGTGTGTGTGTGTGTGTGTGTGTGTGTGTATGTGTGTGTGTGTTTATGTGTGTGTGTATGTGTGTGTGTGTGTGTGTGTGTGTGTGTGTGTGTGTCAGTGAGTCTGTGAAGACGA
Organism: Amaurobius ferox; assembly: GCA_951213105.1. Classification (NCBI taxonomy): domain Eukaryota; kingdom Metazoa; phylum Arthropoda; class Arachnida; order Araneae; family Amaurobiidae; genus Amaurobius; species Amaurobius ferox. Next base: position 96,713,656 of record OX578154.1, read on the forward strand.
TAACTGACGAACGAATGGGCCGATTCGAACGAAATTTGGTACAAAAATCACAACCCGTAAACACTGGAAGCCTATTGTTTTTGTACGCAATCAAATGTTCAGAACGACCCTAAATTTTCGAATGAAATTTTGAAAAAATCGACAAGAAATCAAAACCGCTAATAAAGTTACGCAAATAGACATTTGTTATGTAATTTTTCATTAGAAAACGATTGACATAAATTTTAGAACGCTAACATGAACCGTTCTCGAGATATTGTACATTTTTCAAAAAAATTATCAAAAAGTTATATAAAATGCAGAAACAATATTTACTATTGAGAAACATGTTCACTTTTCATATATAATACAATGCCATAAATTTGGTAACATTATTCTCGTGAATCTAGCTCATTCCATTCATGCAAAAGATACTTTGAGTAATACTTTTGTATTTGAACGCCAATATTCATTTATTTATCTGCTGTTATTTTTTCATCTATAACGCTTGGCGAGATTTTGGCAACAAATTTGGCGGAATGTCGCCAACTTAGCGACATTTTTAATTGTTGCCAAATTAACAAAAATCTCGCCAAATTGATAAAAATGACGCTAAATCAACGAAAATGACGACTCATTGAAGAAAATTCAATATCATGGAAAGTATATAAGTATCTACTATAAGAATAACCTATTTTTCTTGCTGTAAAAGTAGTAAATTCATTGCATTATATAAGGAAAGTCATGTGTTTGCCCACATCAGATTTTTTAAATAATTTCAAATTTTTGCCAGGGGCGCAAATCTCCACTTAATTTCAGAAAGACCCGGTTTCAGTTTCTTTAGTACAAGCAAACCAAGAGCTCAACGACAAAAAAAAACTTTGTACTTACCGTCTACTTACTACTTACTAACTTACTACTTTACTACTTACCGACACATTGCGTTAAGTTCCTCTTCAGTTTCGCCCAAGAATACTTCTTGATTAGTTCGAATCATATTCGCATCTTGAATGCACTGCTGGAGGTGGTGGGAACCGCATTTCGGAGCACATGACACAAAAGAAACTGAAAAAAATATAAAATAAAATTTGTTATTATAGTGAACAAGTCACGCTCACGCTAATCGCACCGATAAAGTAGCTAACTGCCCAGCGAGCAGGGATTGAATCTCGCTTATATTTTGTATCGAGAATAATTAAAATCAATAATTTCCATATTCAGCCACAACATACTGTTACGAACATACCCTCTGAAATCGTGAATGTGCACGCGGTATGCAAGAATGAATTCAAATTTCAAGATAACTAAACGTATTTATTCACGAGCGCAACGTAAAAAATCTGATGTGGGCAGCACATGACTTTCCTTATATAATGCAATAAATTTACTACTTTTACAGTTAAAAAAAATGTTATTCTTATAGTAGATACTTATATTCTTTCCAAGATATTGAATTTTCTTCAATTAGTCGTCATTTTCATTGATTTAGCGTCATTTTTATCAATTTGGCGAGATTTTTGTTAATTTGGCAACAATTTAAAATGTCCCAAAATTGGCGACATTCTGTCAAATTCGTCGCCAAAATCTCGCCAAGCGTTATGGACGGAGAAATAAGTTATTCTTACAGCAGATAAATGACTATTGGCGTTCAAATACGAAAGTATTACTCAAAGTATCTTTTTTCATAAATGGAACGAGCTAGATCCACGAAAATGATGTCACCAAATTTATCGCATGGTATTACATATGAAAAGTGAACATGTTTCTCAATGGGAAGTATTTTTTTTTATTTTATATAACTTTTTGATTATTTTTTTTTAAAAATGTGCAATATCTCGAGAACGGTTCATGTTAGCATTCTAAAATTTATGTCAACCGTTTTCTATTGAAAAATTACATAAGAGAAATGTCTATTTGCGTAACTTTATTAGCAGTTTTGAATTTTTGACGATTTTTTCAAAATTTCACTCGAAAATTTAGAGGGGTTCTGAAAATTCGATTGCATATAAAAACAATAAGCTTCCAGTGTTTACGTATTGTGATTTTTGTACCAAATTTCTTTCGAATCGGTCCATTCGTTCGTCGGTTATCGTCTCCACAGACTCACTGACACACACACACATACTTTCACACACACACACACACCCACAGACATCACTTCAAAAATGTTTGATTCGTGATCAGGGATGCTTGCAACGTGCTCTCCCATCGAAAACTCGAATTCGAATTTTCGACCCCGTCACAATACTTTCCTTATAGATTTTGTATATAAGGAAAGTAACAGGAACAATATGCAATTAAACAGCAATTAAATGCCCCACTAATTTCACAAAATAACTGATATTAATCTCAAAACATTGACAAAAGTAATTTCACAAAACAGCGGCTGGGCGCGGTAGCCTAGTGGTTAGCGCGCGGGAATTGCACTCGGTAAGCCCGGGTTCAATTCCCGCCACTGCCAAAACTGCCGCCGTGTTCACGTGGAGTACGATCACGTTAAACATGTGGGTCCGTAAGTCCTTCCGAAATGTTGGTGATAGGGGAAGGAGGGTACGGTCCCTGTGGAAGCCTCCCCCACTGGGTTCCGGTCTAAATTGGGTGGCATTCCCGGCCGTCCAAACAGTTACCTTACACCTTTCTGGTAAATCGGACGGTCTGGGTCTCAACAACAAAAACAAAACAGCGGCTACTGCTCTCGAAACATTGATAAAAATCACATTTCAATGTAGCTCGTATCTTGTCAACTGAACTCCCACGGAGTGATAGTTCCTTTTAGTCTCTCAGAAGAAATATCTAGAATCCTCTCCTATCACGTACACGTACAACAATCGTTATTCTGAGGTGGCTCTCTATGGTTCGGGAAGTCGCCAAATCTGGAAACCCTTCTAACTCAAAATTCTGGTAATCCTAAGCTCGCGTCATGTTTACGTCATGGACTGCTCACTTCATGATGCTTTCTTAGTCAAGTCTTGGAAGGAGATAAAAAATAAGGTCTCAGTGAGGGAATATTATGGTTTCGCAACAATACATACTTTCAGTAGAAAATATGCATGTTGAAAGTATGCATGACGACTTATCTAGATCTGCTGGTAAGCCGTTAGAAATACATACAGCAGGCATAACTTTTGAACTCTATTAAAAGTAGCCTATATAAATGTAGTGAATTTTATTGCAGTCGAACCTGCCTTACACGGAATGCAGGGGACCGGAAGAATTTACGGTCTTCAAAAGGTTTCGTTTCATGCAGGTCATTTCAAGAAAAGTTAAGTTTAAAAGTTTAGCTTGGAAATGCTGATAGTCCACATGAAATGACTCACCAGTATTTCAGACTTTAAAATTTTGAAAAGTGTATTTAGATAAATCTGATTAGTTCTATATTATACTATAATAGCTAATTTAATTATTGCTTTCCTATACAATAATGTATAAGGAAAGTATTGTGACGGGGTCGAAAATTCGAATTCGAGTTTTCGACGGGAGAGCACGTTTCAAGCATCCCGGATCACGAATCAAACATTTTTGAGGTGATGCCTGTGTGTGTATATATGTGTGTGTGTGTGTGTGTCAGTGAATCTGTGGAGACGATATCTCACGAACAGATGGAGCAATTCGAATGAAATTTGGCACAAAAATCACAATCCGTAAATACTGGAAACCTATTGTTTTTAAACGTAATCGAATATTCAGAACCCTCCTAAATTTTCGAGTGAAATTTTGAAAAAATTATCAAAAAATCAAAATCTTTAATAAAGTTACGCAAATAGATATTTCTTATGTAATTTTTCCTTAGAAATCGATTGACATAAACTTTAGAACACTAGCATCTCGAGATATTGCACATTTTTTAAATAAATTTATCAAAAAATCCCGTAAATTAAAAAAAATATATTAACTGTTGAGAAACATGTTCACATTTTATATCTAATATCATGCAATAAATTTGGTGACATCATTCTCGTGGATCTAGCTCGCTCCATTCATGAGAAAAGATACTTTGAGTAATACTTTTATATTTGAACGCCAATAGTTATTTATCTGCTATAAGAATAACTTATTTCACCGTCCATAACACTTGGCAAGATTTTGAATGTCGCCAACTTGGCGACTTTTTTAAATGTTGCCAAATTAAAGAAAATTTCGCCAAATGGATAAAAATGACACTAAATCAATGAAAATGACGACTAATTACCGAAAATTCAATATCTTGGAAAGAATAAAAATATCTACTATAAGAAAAACCTATTTTATTATTGTAAAAGTAGTAAATTCATTACATTATGTTAGGAAAGTCATGTGTTGCCCCCATCAGATTTTTTTAAATATGTATATACGTACTACATTTTTACATACTGCGATCATAAGAGTATATGTAAATAAAAATATAGTGTACGCCATGTCCTTAACTGTTAACCATACCTTAAAATCTAGACGAATTGACTTACAGGTAATATATTGCGGCTTAGAATAAAGCAAAAACAATAAATAAATCTAAAAAAAAATGTGTGACGAACTTTCAAGGTAATCCAACATGATTTCTTAGAGATGTGTCTTACTAATGATGCTACTTTCAGTTAAAAATCGTGCATTGATTAATATTTCTAGCATCTCAGAGTCTCCCTGATTAACGAAAAATTCTTGAAGTTCTGAAATGGCTTTCAGAAAATCGCGATATAATTTAATAGAAAGTTTTGTGAAAAATGGTTTTCATGGAAATAAATGGCTAAAATTGTCGGATGATTTTCTCCATTCTCTGTTCGTCACAACAGGTGTTTTTAACACTTTACAACAAAGTTGAAAAGTGTTTATGACCTTGTTCATTCTGTCTGTCTGTCTGTCTGTCTGTCTGTCCGTTAGCACGATAACTGCCGTAAAAATGACTTAATCAAAATGAAATTTTAGTATGTTGTTCAGACAGTCTGTAGAACCTATGGGAATATAAATGAGTAATATCACCTAATTAGTTTTGGATTGAACCCGGGTCGAAAAAATGAAATACATTGAGCCCTATGGGACCTAATTTTTCAAACATTTTTTAAGCGGATTTAAAACTCACAAATTGCTTCAAAAATTTTAGGTAATATTCAAATTGTTCCATAAAATATATAAAAAAAAATTCAGCTAAATATATTCAGTAGTTTTTTAAATAAAAATTAAAATAATAATTACACCTCTTATATGAAACGATCACGTGACCATGATATGAAACGATCGCATGACCCACTTCAAAATGATATATGGCATCCATCTTGTTTCAAAATCGTGATTTTTTTAAGTTCTTTTTAATTCATATTGTGTGTTGTATCCGTCCTAAAAGTACTTTATTTTTGCTTAAATTCTGTGCATTTACATACTGAAACAACGCAATGGCAATATATTTGAGTTTAAATGCTCATCTAAATTTGATTATTTCTACAACTAAGCCTATTTTTCACCTATGTAAAATGTAAACAGCAAAATATATAGAATGAGTTAGTTGTATTAGAATTCCTGTATTTTTTAACACAAAATAATTTAGTCCATGGAGTCTGCATGGCTGATATGAATGAAATATTAATTGATTTCATAAAGAGAAGGACGATTTTTTTCGATGAAGTTTCAAGCATAGAGTTTAATTTTTTGTAGCTCCATGGTCTTAAACAAAATGTTTAAATAAAATAAATTATTATAGTATTGTGATGAATGGGAGAAAGTTATGAATGAAATCCTGTTTTTATAGGGATCCAGGCGTGTTATTTTTTCTATGACGTCATTCGAATTAATTTCAGTTGTTTTCGATGAAGTTTTCAAATATAATAAATTATCGTAGTATTATGATAATTCTAAAACTATTACCGAGGAATGTATAACATTTTAGAGATGTTTAAACCAGGCAATTTATATTTCAATGCCGTCATTTGAATGAAGTTCATTTTTTTCTATGAAGGTTTAAGGTTTCAAATATAATAAATTAATGCAATATTCTGATAAGTTTCAAAATATTACCGAGAAATGTATTGCATTTTAGACTTGTTTAAATAAAATTGCATTGAAGTTGGAAAGTGTTTCATAATCAATGCTTTAAGCATGATTGATCTTTCTTGTTATTAATAAAATATTTTTAATTGAGTTTCCGTTTCCGCGTTGTGCAGGTTCCATTTCACACAGGGGAAAATAACATGAATTTCCAATATTTTTGGACGGAGCTAAAAATATGTTCCGCTTATTGCTGTATTCCGTTATCTACAGGTTCATTTTTCAAACAGGTTCGGCTGTATTAGAAAGATGGATACGAAATGTCAGCATTGTAAAGCTACACAGTTTACCAAGGTACATAGTGTGCCAATTCCTAAGTTACATAAATGTCCAAATTTTCTTGAGTATTTGTTGACAGCCGACAATAAGTCGCCATTTCAGGAAACACATCAAAACCTACACTAAAACAAATAAGGGTGACACAAAATACACACAAAAAAAGTGGGTTTAATACCACTAGAATAACACTTTTAAACTGGTGAATTTCCAGTTACATACTTAACAAGAAAGATCAATCATGCATAAAGCATTGATTACGAAACACTTTCCAAGCGAAATGCAATTATATTTAAACAGCTGTAAAATGAAATGCATTCAGCACTGATGTTTTTTTAAATTATCACAGTACTACAGTAATTTATCATACTTAAAACTTTTTCAACACACTTTTTATCACTTTTTCAACCCGGGTTTAATCCAAAACTAATTGGGTGATATTATTCTTTTACATTCCCATATGTTCCACAGACCGTCTCAACAACATACTAAAATTTTGTTTTGATAAAGTTATTTTTACAGCAGTTATCGTGCGAACGGACAGACAGACAGAATGACCAAAGTCATAAGCACTTTTCAACTATGTTGGAAAGTGTTAAGAAGGTAACTATATCTTACTTGTTCTTCTCAATAATTTTTAAAAAAATAATGTAAAACTTAATTTTTGCATATGGCAACACTTGCAGTTGTGAAAATGATTGTTAGTACAAATATCTTTAACTATTTTTTATTCAAAGGCAAAACGTAATTAACTGTAGAGTGGCTCAGCTCGACTTTCTCATACTAGAATGCAGTTTATTTTTGTTTGTTTTGTTTTTTCAAATTTTACAAAAAAAAAATTTGAAAAAATCGGTCTCGTGAGTTCAAATGATTATAACTACAGGGTGTTACACTTCACTTCAAATGGCTTGAAAAAAAAATTTCGATTGATACCATATTTGATCATGTACCCCCGATAAGAAAGGTAACTTGCCCCGAGAGAAAGGGTAACTCCCCCCCCCCCGAGGAGACTAATGACGTCACGAACTTGTATCGTGGCTATTTTTCACAACAATGATTGAAACTATAAAGCTTCGAGATCATTGAACCATAAATTAACCTTTTTATGCATGATTGAGTCACATTTTGTCCTATGCTGCCATGTTAAAATATATATATATAATTTCAAATTAAATTTCGAAGTTTTAGCTAAAATTAAAAAAAAAAAAAATTCTATCTAGTTCTAGATATTTTGATAGCAAAGCCGGATATAAAGTTTCGTGAAAATCCATTAAAATTTGTAGTCGCTATCTTGTACACAAGGAATCAACCACAGACAGACAGAATAACAGACACCACCCCAAAAATAGTCAAAACGTGTTCAGGCGGTCTTAAAACGTATATTAGCATCAAAATCGCGAAATCGAAAATTTTCGTGCACACAATACTTTGTCTATGCCACGTATGAAGAATTAAAAAGTAAAATGACTTACCAGTTAATGCAATCAATACGGTAAAAGCCAAAAGCTGCATGGTAAAGCAATATGCTGCAGAGCAATATAAAGTATCTTGTCTTATCGGTCCAATTCCCTACCAGGGGCTTCGCTTATACACCACCGAATCTCCTGCTTCACAACGCCAACAAGCAGGATATAGACCTTTAACACTTAATTACACAGGATATATTAATAAGAAATGTCAAGTGGACTTGGCTTTCTCTGCTAATTTTAATAAATTTACATACTTAACAGCCTAAAATTCACGTGTATAATACAAAAGTTATTTTCTTGACATATGCTCCTGCATTTGCTGTGGTTACTTATCCTTGTTTTCTTTCAGCCAGCCCGTCCTTGAAGGGAATCGCCATACAATTTAGACCGGAACTCAGGGGGGGTGACATCCACAGGGACCGTATCCTCCTTATCCTCTCCCACCAACCTCTCGGAAAGTATTTCGTGCCCAAGGATTTAATATGCACATACTCTACGTAGACACGGAGATAGTTTGGGCAGCTCCGGAAATCGAACTTGATCCTTAGCGAAAGGTTATTTAGGTAAAGTCATGTGCTGCCCACATCAGAATGTGAATGTCATGAAACAAAATTATTTTGTCATTCCCCCTAACAGAAGGTTGTTAAACACATTGACGATCACCTAATCCGTCATTGTTCTACATTGTTCTTACTTTCCCTGCAATGCATGGTAATGTATAGGAAAAGTATAGGAATCACGCCGAAAATCGCAACTCGAATTTTCGACGGATCTACACCTTTTGGGGCCTGATGTGGGCAGCACATGACTTTCCCTGCAGACTCGAATTCATTTTTTCTTTATTTCTTTAATAATTCATTAAATTGAGTTTAATTGCATAAAATAACACTAAATTTGCATTTTTAATTCAATTTTCGTTTTTATTTGGTAACTAGCAGCATACCCGTTCTTCGTACGGAGTATATAATATAAAGAAACTTATAATTCGCAATCATGTGCAAATTCTTTTAAAATATTAAATTTATTGCTCATAAAGAGAAGTTTAAGAATATCTGTTCTCACTATGCAAAATTATATTCACGGGCAGATCTGAAGAATAAAACATCCTGGTCCCTTTCGTAAGTAAATTTACAAAAAAAAGGAATTGAATCAATATATGCAACCCCGTACTACTTATATTGTCGCAGATTAGAAAATATGTCAGTGTGTTAGTAGAAGCTTACCCGTATTGCAATATGAGTCTCAAAAATATTTTCCAAATTAAAAAAGATGATGTAATAAATTGAAAGTATCAAAAATCCCCGTAATCTTAATACCAGAAGGTCGTAATTGATTCCAATATATGCCAATATATATCAAAATATATGCCAATATACCTGTACTACTTATATTCTCGTAGATTAGAAGATATACCCATGCATTTGTAGCAGATTACTCGTACAACGTACTATATATGAGTTTCAACAATTTCTGTCATAATAAAGCAATTCCATAATAATTTGAAAATATCAATAATCCCTGAATCAACAGTCCCCGAAAATACCAATAATAATGTTGTTTAAATCTGAAGACCGTAATTGATATTATCCAGTCAAAAATGCAATGTCAATGAAATTTATTTTATATACATATTTTTATTATTCAAATCGGAAAAGATTTAATAAAAATCGTATGCCGCATAACATATTGGGTCCGTTGCTAAGCGACATGATATCATTTGCTTCAAATAAATTGATAGAAATCATATCATCTGAATAATGCAATCTCCATGGAAGGTTTGGCGACATTTTCTTCAATTTAGCGATAACTTAAAAAATCGCCATATTTATCGCCAGGTGGGACTGTGGAACTGATAGTCCCATTTTGCGACAAATTGACGAAACATCATCACAATACTATCCCCTACCAAAACACAATTAAGTTCATTTATTAAACGCGATTTTATCAATTTCACGATATTTTTATGGATTTAAAAATATTTTTACAAATTTGGTGATATTAAAAAAATTCCTTAAATGTGTTACTAAGTAGGATAGATGGACTGACCGACAAATGCTACAGAAACATCATTACAGTACTCTATTCAAAAAAACAAATTTAATTTCATTGATTTTGGGCCATTTTTATCAATTTGGAGACATTTCCACTAATTTGATAAAATTTAAGAAAAGTTACCAAGTTATTTAGAGATATTCCGCTAAATTCGTAGCTCTGAATTTGCAGATCTGAAGAATAAAATATCTTGATGCCGTTTGTATATACTAAATGAAAACACTAAAATTGTATTAGAAGATACATACACCCGTTCTACTCTTTTTCTGCTTCAACAGTCGGATAAATGAATTTATTGGGTAAACACAATATATGAGTTTATTAGCTAAACACAATATATGAGCTTGAAACCCCTTTGCTTAAATAAATGAAAGTGATGTACGCAGTCCGCAATATATATAATTAAAATAACAATCAAACCGTTCATTTATAAAATATATTTTTACATCCATTTATTTATTATACAAATAGAAAAAATAATAATAAATGTTACCAACGCATTTAATTTCATTCCATTGCCGAACAACATGATATAAGATAGAATCTTCCTCATAAAATGTGAAATTAAATAGCCATTTTGATTTCTTTATACTTTTCATCGTTGAGTAAAAATTTGCGAAAGATGAACCATGGAGTTAGATTTTCCATTAAAATTCATGTTTCAAACAATTCATGCTTTCAGATAGTGACTAATTAATGCAAAAATCCTGCACTAAGCTCAGAAATGAAGTGTTAATTCACGTTGACGTTTTAAACAAACGATTTTCATCCTTTCCGTTTGGATAAACCACGGAGTTAGAGAGTAGATCTCCTATGATAAAGTTCCGTTTTTCATTAATATCTCAACAACCCCTGGTATTAGAAACTCGAAACTTGGACGAAGTTTATGGGGGGCTATTTTAAGGCTACTCACAAAATTTCATTAAATTCCATTCAACCGTTATGGAAACTCCAATCATGGACTAAATTTTAAGTGGGGCTATTTCTAGGCTACCCACAAAATTTCATCAAATTCGGTTCAGCCGTTCTCCCGTGATGATGGGACAAACAGACAGACAGACAGACAGACAGACAGACAGACAGATTTTCAATTTTATTTATATAGATTTAAATCGAAAAAAATAATAAAAACATTAACAAACACATTTAATTTAATTGCGATGCCGAGCAACATGATATATCCTCCTAAAATGTTAAAATTTTTTTACCACCAACAGCCCACCCGTTATTCGTACGGAGTGTATAATTTAAAGAAACTTAAAGTTCGCAATCATTTGCAAATGCTGTTAAAATATTAAATTTATTGCTCCTAAAGAGAAGTTTAAGAATATATGTTCTCACTATGCAAAATTATCTTCACGATCAGATCTGAAGAATAAAACATCCTGCCCCCTTTTGTAAGCAAATTTACAGAAGAAAAAATAGGAATTGAATGAATATATGCAACCCCGTACTAATTATATTGTCGCAGATCAGAAAATATGCCAATGTGTTAGTAGAAGATTACCCGGATTACAATATGCGTCTCAAAAATATTTGCCAAAATAAAAGAGATGACGTAATAAATTGAAAACATCAATAATATCCGTACTCTTTATACCAGAAGGTCGTAATTGATTCCAATATATGCCAATATATATCAAAACATATGTCAATATACCTGTACTACTTATATTCTCGTAGATTAAAAGATATACACGTGTATTTGTAGAAGATTCGTACAATATACAATATATGAGTTTAAACAATTTTTGTCATAATAAAATAATTGCATAATAACTTGAAAATATCAATAATCCTTGAATCAATAATCCCCGAAAATATAAATAATAATAATTTTTAAACCTGAAGACCGTAATTGATATTATCCAGTCAAAAATGCTATAAGAAAAATCAAATCGTTCTTTTCTAAAATATATTTTTATATCCATTTATTTATTATTCAAATCGAAAAAATAATTATTAAAATTAACAGACAGATTTAATTTAATTGCGTTTCTGAGTAACATGATATAAGATAGAATCTTATAACATGTTAAATATGTCATGTCTTATAACATAAACTGCGAAATTAAATAACGATTTTGATTTCTCTATACTTCTCATTGTTCCGTAAAAGCTTGTTTTAAATAAACCATGAACCATGGAGATAGATTTCCCCTTTAAATCATGTTTCAAACAATTCATTTTTTCAGAAAGTGACTAATTAACGCAAAAAATCTCCCATCAAACTCAGAGATTAAATTTTAATTCACTTTCAAACGATTTTCAAGCTTTTCGTTTGGATAAACCACGGAGTTAGGGAGTAGAACTCCTAGGAAAAAGTTCCGTTTTTCATTAATATCTCGACAACCCCAGATCTTAGAAACTCGAAACTTGGACAAAAGTTATTGGGGGATATTTCAAGGCTATTCACCAAATTTCATTAAATTCGGTTCAGCCGTTTTTCCGTGATAATGAGACAAACGAAAATTTCGTTTTTTACTAATATCTCGAGAACCACTGGTCGTAGAAACTCAAAACACGGATATAATTTTAAGCGGGGCTATTTCTGGGCTACCTACAAAATTTCATCAAATTCGGTTCAGCCGTTCTCCCGTGATGGTGTGACAAACAGACAGACAGACAGACAGATTTTCATTTTTATTTATATAGATAAAGAGAAGTTTAAGAATATCTGTTCTCACTATGCAGAATTATCTTCACGGGCAGATCTGAAGAATAAAACATTCTGACCCCTTTTGTAAGCAAATTTACAAAAAAAAAGGAATTGAATCATTATATGCAACCCCGTACTATTAATATTGTCGTAGATTAGAAAATATGCCAGTGTGTTAGTAGAAGATTACCCGTTTTACAATATGAGTCTCAAAAATATTTGCCAAAATAAAGGAGATGACGTAATAAATTGAAAATATCAATAATCCCCGCAATCTTTATACCAGAAGGTCGTAATTGATTCCCATATATTCCACTATATATCTAAATATATGCCAATATACCTGTAACCTGTACTACTTATATTCTCGTAGATTAGAAGATATAATGCATTTGTAGAAGATTACGTACAACGTACTATATATGAGTTTCAACAATTTTCGTCATAGTAAAACAATGTCATAATAACTTGAAAATATCAATAATCCCTGAATCAAAAGTCCCCGAAAATATCAATAAAAATAATGTTTAAACCTGAAGACCGTAATTGATATTATCCAGTCAAAATGCAATGTCAATGAAATTTATTTTATATACATATCTTTATTATTCAAATCGGAAAAGATTTAATATAAAATCGTATGCCGCATAACACATTGGATCCGTTGCTAAACGACATGATATCATTTGCTTCAAATAAATTGATGGAAATCATATCATCTGAATAATGCGACCTCCATGGAAGATTTGGCGACATTTTAGTCAATTTAGCGATAACTTAAAAAATCCCTAAAATTATCGCCAAGTGGGACTGCAGAACAGATAGTCCCATTTTGCGACAAATTGACGAAACATCATCACAATACTATTCCCTGGGCCAACGGCCGTACCGTGCTGAAAACACCGGTTCTCGTTAGATCACCGAAGTGCAGCAGCATCGGGAGCGGTTAGTACTTGGTGGGTGACCACCTCGGAACGCCGCGTGCTGTTGGCCATCTCGGATGCGGTATCCCCGTGGTTTGCGCGCTAGATTTGCACGCTGCCACAAATGCCGCCGTGTTCATGCGGAGTACGATCACGTTAAACATGTGGGTCCGTAAGTCCTTCCGAGAGGTTGGTGGTAGGGGAAGGAGGGTACGGTCCCTGTGGATGCCACCCCCACTGGGTTCCGGTTTAAATTGGGTGGCACTTCCCGGCCGTCCATACAGTTACCTTACACCTTTCTGGTAGGTCGGACGGTCTGGGTCTCAACAACAACAACAATACTATCCCCTAACAAAACATAATTATTTTCATTTATTAAGCGCGATTTTATGAATTCTATGATATTTTTATGGACTCACAAATATTTTTATCAATTTGGTGATATTAAAAAAATTCGTTAAATATGTTACTAAGTAGGATGGATGGACTGTCCAACAAATGCTACCGAAACATCATTTCAGTACTCTATTCTAAAACAACAAATTATTGATTTGCGTCATTTTTATAAATTTGGAAACATTTCCGCTAATTTGGTAAAGTTTAAGAAAAGTTACCAAGTTATTTAGAGATATTCCGCTAAACTCGTAGCTCTAAATTTGCAGATCTGAAGAATAAAATATTCTGACCCCGTTTGTATATACTAAATGAAAACACTAAAATTGTATTATAAGATACAGCCGTTCTACTCTTTTTCTGCTTCAACAATCGGCTAAATGAATTTATAGGGTAAACACAATATATGAGTTTATTAGCTAAACACAATATATGAGCTGGAAACCTCTTTGCTAAAATAAATGAAAGTGATGTACGCAGTCCGCAATTTATATAATTAAAAGAACAACCAAACCGTTTATTTAAAAAATATATTTTTACATCCATTTATTTATCATTCAAATAGAAAAAATAATAATAAATATTAACAACACATTTAATTTCATTCCGTTGCCGAGCAACATGATATAAGATAGAATCTTCATAAAATGCGAAATTAAATAACCATTTTGATCTCTTCCCCATAAAATGCAAAAATAATAACTATTTTGATTTCTTTATACTTTCCATTGTTTAGTAAATGCTTGACCATGGAGTTAGATTTGCCATTTAAATTCATGTTTCAAACAATTCGTGTTTTCCGATAGTGACTAATTAATGCAAAAATCCTGCACCAAACTCGGAAATAAAGTTTTATTTCATTTCGCCGTTTTAAACAAACGATTTTCATCCTTTCCGTTTGAATAAACCACGGAGTTGGAGAGTATAACTCATAGGAAAAAGTTCCGTTTTTCATTAATATCTCGACAACCCCCGGTCTTAGAAACTCAAAACTTGGACTAAATTAATGGGGGACTATTTCAAGGCCATCCACAAAATTTCATTAAATTCGGTTCAGCCGTTTTTCCGTGATGATGAGACAAACAAAAATTTCGTTTTTTACTAATATCTCGAGAACCACTGATCGTAGAAACTCAAAACACGGACTAAATTTTAAGTGGGGCTATTTCTAGGCTACCCACCAAATTTCAACAAATTCGGTTCAGCCGTTCTCCCGTGATGGTGTGACAAACAGACAGACAGACAGACAGACAGACAGATTTTCAATTTTATTTATATAGACTAGCAGCATACCCGTTCTTCGTACGGAGTATATAATATAAATAAACTTAAAATTCACAATCATGTGCAAATTCCTATAGTATACTAAATGGCATTTTTAATCGAAATATTCTGTTAAAATATTTAACACTAGCAGCATACCCGTTCTTCGTACGGAATATATAATATAAAGAAACTTATAATTCGCAATCATGTGCAAATTCCGTTAAAATATTAAATTTATTGCTTCTAAAGAGAAGTTTAAGAATATCTGTTCTCACTATGCAAAATTATATTCACGGGCAGATCTGAAGAATAAAACATCCTGGCCCCTTTTGTAAGCAAATTTACAAAAAAAAAAGGAATTGAATCAATATATGTAACCTCGTACTACTTATATTGTCGCAGATTAGAAAATATGCCAGTGTGTTGGTAGAAGATTACCCGTATTACAATATGAGTCTCAAAAATATTTGCCAAAATAAAAGAGATGACGTAATAAATTGAAAATATCACTAATCCCCGTAATCTTTATACCAGAAGGCCGTAATTGATTCCAATATATGCCAATATATATCAAAATATATGCCAATATACCTGTACTACTTATATTTTCGTAGATTAGAAGATATATTCGTGCATTTGTAGATTACTCGTACAACGTACTATATATGAGTTTCATCAATTTTCGTCATAAATAAACAATGGCATAATAACTTGACAATATGAATAATCCCTGAATCAACAGTCCCTGAAAATATCAATGATAATAATGTTTAAACCTGAAGACCGTAATTGATATTATCCAGTCAAAAATGCAATGTCAATGAAATTTATCTTATACACATATCTTTATTATTCAAATCGGTAAAGATTTAATAAAAATCGTATAGCACATAAGGCATTGGATCCGTTGCTAAGCGACGTGATATCAGTTGCTTAAAATAAATTGATGGAAATCATATCGTCTGAATAATGCTATCTCCATGGAAGGTTTGGCGACATTTTTGTCAATTTAGCGATAACTTAAAAAATCGCCAAATTTATCGCCAAGTGGGGCTGTGGAACTGATAATCCCATTTTGCGACAAATTGACGGAACATCATCACAATACTATCCCCTAACAAAACAAAATTAATTTAATTTATTAAGCGCAATTTTATCAATTCCATGATATTTTTATGGATTTACAAATATTTTTATCAATTTGGTGATATTAAAAAAATTCGTTAAAGGTGTTACTAAGTAGGATGGATGAACTGACCGACAAATGCTACCGAAACACCATTTCAATACTCTATTCTAAAAAAACAAATCATTGATTTGCGTCATTTTTATAAATTTGGAAACATTTCCGCTAATTTGGTAAAGTTTAAGAAAAGTTACCAAGTTATTTAGAGATATTCCGCTAAACTCGAAGCACTAAATTTGCAGATCTGAAGAATAAAATGTCCTAATCCCGTTTGTATATTCTAAATGAAAACACTAAAATTGTATTATAAGATAAAGCCGTTCTACTCTTTTTCTGCTTCAACAATCGGCTAAATGAATTTATTGGGTAAACACAATATATGAGTTTATTAGCTAAACACAATATATGAGTTTATTAGCTAAACACAATATATGAGCTGGAAACCTCTATGCTAAAATAAATGAAAGTGATGTACGCAGTCCGCAATTTATATAATTAAAAGAACAACCAAACCTTTCATTTAAAAAATATATTTTTTCATCCATTTATTTATTATTCAAATAGAAAAAATAATAATAAATATTAACAACACATTTAATTTCATTCCGTTGCCGAGCAACATGATATAAGATAGAATCTTCCTCATAAAATGCGAAATTAAATAGCCATTTTGATTTCTTTATACTTTTCATCGTTGAGTAATAGCTTGTGAAAGATAACCATGGAGGTAGATTTTTCCATTTAAATTCATGTTTCAAACAATTCGCGTTTTCCGATAGTGACTATTTAATGCAAAAATCCTGCACCAAACTCGGAAATAAAGTTTTATTTCCTTTCGACGTTTTAAACAAACGATTTTGATCCTTTCCGTTTGAATAAACCACGGAGTTGGAGAGTATAACTCATAGGAAAAAGTTCCGTTTTTCATTAATATCTCGACAACCCCTGGTCTTAGAAACTCGAAACTTGGACAAAATTTATGGGGGGCTATTTCAAGGCTCTCCACAAAATTTCATTAAATTCGGTTCAGCCGTTTTTCTGTGATGATGAGACAAACGAAAATTTCGTTTTTTACTAATATCTCGAGAACCACTGGTTGTAGAAACTCCAAACATGGACTAAATTTTAAGTGGGGCTATTTCTAGGCTACCCACCAAATTTCATCAAATTCGGTTCAGCCGTTCTCCCGTGATGATGGGACAAACAGACAGACAGGCAGACAGACAGATTTTCAATTTTATTTATATAGATATACCCGCTCTACTCTTTTTCTGTTTCAACAATCGGCTATATGAATTTATTGGCTAAACACAATATATGAGTTTAGTAGCTAAATACGATATAAGCTTAAAAACTCTTTGCCAAAATAAATGAAATTGATGTACGCAGTCAGCAATTAATATAATTAAAAGAAAAATCAAACCGTCCATTCATAAGATATACTTTTATATCCATTTATCCATTTATTTATTATTTAAATCGAAAAAAAATAATAAAAACATTAACAAACACATTTAATTTAATTGCGATGCCGAGCAACATGATATATCCTCCTAAAATGTTAAAATTTATTAACCACTAACAGCACACCCGTTATTCGTACGGAGTGTATAATTTAAAGAAACTTAAAGTTCGCAATCATGTGCAAATTCTGTTAAAATATTAAATTTATTGCTCCTAAAGAGAAGTTTAAGAATATATGTTCTCACTATGCAAAATTATCTTCACGATCAGATCTGAAGAATAAAACATCCTGCCCCCTTTTGTAAGCAAATTTACAGAAGAAAAAATAAGAATTGAATGAATATATGCAACCCCGTACTAATTATATTGTCGCAGATCAGAAAATATGCCAATGTGTTAGTAGAAGATTACCCGTATTACAATATGCGTCTCAAAAATATTTGCCAAAATAAAAGAGATGACGTAATAAATTGAAAACATCAATAATATCCGTACTCTTTATACCAGAAGGTCGTAATTGATTCCAATATATGCCAATATATATCAAAACATATGTCAATATACCTGTACTACTTATATTCTCGTAGATTAAAAGATATACACGTGTATTTGTAGAAGATTCGTACAACATACAATATATGAGTTTAAACAATTTTTGTCATAATAAAATAATTGCATAATAACTTGAAAATATCAATAATCCTTGAATCAATAATCCCCGAAAATATAAATAATAATAATTTTTAAACCTGAAGACCGTAATTGATATTATCCAGTCGAAAATGCTATAAGAAAAATCAAATCGTTCTTTTCTAAAATATATTTTTATATCCATTTATTTATTATTCAAATCGAAAAAATAATTATTAAAATTAACAGACAGATTTAATTTAATTGCGTTTCTGAGTAACATGATATAAGATAGAATCTTATAACATGTTAAATATGTCATGTCTTATAACATAAACTGCGAAATTAAATAACGATTTTGATTTCTCTATACTTCTCATTGTTCCGTAAAAGCTTGTTTTAAATAAACCATGAACCATGGAGATAGATTTCCCCTTTAAATCATGTTTCCAACAATTCATGTTTTCAGAAAGTGACTAATTAACGCAAAAAATCTCCCATCAAACTCAGAGATTAAATTTTAATTCACTTTCAAACGATTTTCAAGCTTTTCGTTTGGATAAACCACGGAGTTAGGGAGTAGAACTCCTAGGAAAAAGTTCCGTTTTTCATTAATATCTCGACAACCCCAGGTCTTAGAAACTCGAAACTTGGACAAAATTTATGGGGGGATATTTCAAGGCTATTCACCAAATTTCATTAAATTCGGTTCAGCCGTTTTTCCGTGACGATGAGACAAACGAAAATTTCGTTTTTTACTAATATCTCGAGAACCACTGGTCTTAGAAACTCAAAACACGGATATAATTTTAAGTGGGGCTATTTCTGGGCTACCCACAAAATTTCATCAAATTCGGTTCAGCCGTTCTCCCGTGATGATGGGACAAACAGACAGACAGACAGACAGACAGACAGACAGACAGACAGACAGACAGATTTTCATTTTTATTTATATAGATAATGCTCCTAAAAAGAAGATAAGGAATGGCTGTTTTCGTTATTCAAAATTATCTTCTCAGGTAGATCTGAAGAATAAAATATCCTGGCCTTTTTGTAAGCAAATTTATAAAAAGTATGGAATTGAATCAATATATGCAAAATAATACTGTATTGTATGGGACCCGTACTACTTATATACGCGAATATTAGAAGATATAACCTGCATTAGTAGATTACATATATAAATTGAAAATATCAATAAATCCGTAATCTTTAAATCAGTAGGCAATAATTAATTCCAATATGTGCCCTAATGAAAGTGCTAAAATTATATGGGAAGATAAACCCGTACTACTTATAATGTCATAGATTAGAAGATATGTCCTAGTGTTAGTAAAGGATTACCCGTATTATAATATGTAGTCTGAAAATTTTTTACCAATATATAACAGATTACTTAATAAATTAAAAATATCAATAATCCCTGCCATCTTCATACCGGATGGCTTGATTCCAATATATGCCAATATACATGTACTACTTATATTCTCTTAGATTAGAAGATATACCCGTGCATTTGTAGAAGATTACTCGTACAACGTACAATATATGAGTTTCAACAATTTTTGCCGCAATAAAACAATGCCATAAGAAATTGAACATATCAATAATCTCTGAATCAATAATCCCCGAAAACATCAATATTAATAATGTTTAAACATGAAGATCGTAATTGATATTATCCAGTCAAAAATACGATGGCAATGAAATTTATTTTATATACATATCTTCATCATTAAAATCGGAAAAGATTTAATAAAAATCTTCTTCCTCATAAACACATTAAATTTAAATCCGTTGTTAAGCGACATGTTATGATTTGCTTCAAATAAATTGGTGGTCAAAATATCGTCTAAATATCTCTAATGAAGGTTTGGCGACATTTTAAAAAATCGCCAAATTTATCGCCAAGTGGGACTGCAGAACTGGCAGTCCCACTTGGCGATAAATTGACGAAACATCATCAAAATATTATCCCCTAAAAAAACACAATTTCGTTTATTTAGGGCAATTCATCAATTTCAAAATATTTTTATGGATTTATAAATATTTTTATCAATTTGGTGACATTTAAAAAATCGCCAAATTTATCGCCAAGTGGGACTGTAGAACTGATAGCCCCACTTGGCGATAAATTGACGAACCATCATCAAAATATTATCCCCTGAAAAAACACAATTTCGTTTATTTAGGGCAATTTATCAATTTCAAAATATGTTTATGGATTTATAAATATTTTTATCAATTTGGTGACATTTTAAAAATTCGCTAAATATGTTACTAAGTAGAGCGGTTGGACTGACAGACAAATGCTAACAAAACACCATTTCAGTACTTTCTTTTAACAAAACAAAATAAATTTCATTGATTTACGTCATTTTTATCAATTTGGGGACATTTCAATCAATTTGGTAACTTTTAAGAAATTTGCCAAGTTAGCGATATCCAGCCAAATTCGTAGCTCTAAATTCGCAGATCTGAATAAAATATCGTGATCCAGTTTGTATATACTAAATGAAAACACTAAAATGTTGTTAGAAGATATACCCATTCTACTCTTTTTCTGTTTAAACAATTGGATAAATGAATTTATTGGGTAAACAAAATATGAGTTTATTAGCTAAACACAATATATAAGCTTAAAACCTCTTTACTAAAATAAATGAAAGTGGTGTATGCAGTTCGCAATTAATATAATTTAAAAAAATCAAATCGTTCATTTATAAGATATATTTTAACACCCATTTATTTAATATTCAAATCGAAAAAATAATAATAATCATTAGCAAACATATTTAATTTCATTCCTTGGCCGAGCAACACGATATAAGATAGAATCTTCCTCATAAAATGCGAAATTAAATAACCATTTTAATATCTTTATACTTCTAATCGTTGAGTAAAAGCTTGTGAAATACAAAACATGGAGGTAGATTTTTCCATTTAAATTCATGTTTCAAACAATTCATGCTTTCAGATAGTGACTATTTAATGCAAAAATCCTGCATCAAACTCAAAAATAAAGTTTTATTTCCCTTTGACGTTTTAAACAAACGATTTTTATCCTTTGCGTTTGGATAAACCACGGAGTTGGAGAGTAGAACTCCTATAAAAAAAGTTCCGTTTTTCATTAATATCTCGACAACCCCTGGCCTTAGAAATTCGAAACTTAGGCAAAATTTATGGGGGACTATTTCAATGCCACCCACAAAATTTCATTAAATTCGGTTCAGCCGTTCCCTCGTGATGATGAGATAAACAAAAGTTTCGTTTTTTACTAATATCTCGAGAACCACTGGTCGTAGAAATTTCAAACATAGACTAAATTTTAAGTGGGGCTATTTCTAGGCTACCCACAAAATTTCATCAAATTCGGTTCAGCCGTTCTCCCGTGATGAGTGATGATGGGACAAACAGACAGACAGACAGACAGACAGACAGATTTTCAATTTTATATATATAGATTGGACATTTTCCCGAAAGCGGCGTAACAAAAATGCGAGAAATCTCATATATCTTGAGAACGGTTAGACCTAAAGTAATGGAGTTGGTCTTATTCTATTCCTCGTCAAAAATTCCACATAAAACAAGCATTTAATTCATACATTTGGGCATATGTAGTCTTTTTTTTTTTTTTTTAGATTTTTGGCGATTACGTCAAAAAAGGTAGGTTTTTCTTTTCTGAATCGTACAAAAATCTAATCAGCAACGGAGTATCTTACAAGTAACTTATTTACCAAATTTTGTGAAATTGGGTCAATTAGTATTTCATCTAGAGTGGATACATGAAATTTTTGCGGGCCATTTCGCAAAAAAAGGCGGATTGCGTTTTTCCGAATCCTACCAAAAAGTAATCAGCAACAGGGTCACACCCAAGTGACTTACCAAATTTTATGAAATTCGGTCCATTAGCTTTTAAGTTAGATTGGATACATACATTGCACGGACAGAGACACACATAGACGTCACGCTAAAAATTGTTTTTTTTTGTGTGTATTCTAGAGGTCCCAAAACGTGTGGATTCGTCGAAAACCCGAATTGCGATTTTCGGCATGATTACAATACTTTCCCTATACATTACCATGTATTGCAGGGAAAGTAAAAACTATTTTTAGTATGACGTCTTCGTGTGTTTGTGTGTCTGTCTGTCTGTGCAATGTACTTACCACTCTAACTCAAAAACTAATTGACCGCATTCCATGAAGTTTTATAGTCAAATTACTTGTGGGATACCCTGGTGCTGATTAGATTTTTGTACGATTCGGAAAAAAGAAACTGCCTTTTTTTGCAAAATGCCTCGCAAAAATTGTCAAAATCTGAAATAAAATACTACGTATCCTCAGATGTAAAAATTAAATATTTATTTCATATGCAATTTTTGACGATGAATAAAAAATAAGAACAATTCCATTACTCTAAGACTAACTGTTCTGAAGATATTATGTGTTTTCTCTTCTTTTGCTACGGTTTCGAAAATAAGTCCAGTTACCAAAGGAAAACAAAAACTGAATTAAAAGTGTAAATTCAGTGAAATTTCAAATATTTATAAGTATTGCTTAGTGCAATTAAACTCAATTTAATGAATTATTAATGAGAAAAAAAGAAAATGAATTTGCGTCTATAGGAAAAGTCATAGGCTGCTCACATTATATTTTTTAGTTTCCCTGCATACATATTGTAATGCATAAAGATAGATTGCGACGTGGTCAAAAATTCGAATTCGAAGAAAGGTCACACATCCAGGAACTCGAATCGAAAGTTTGGGTTTATGTATGTGTGTTTGAGTGTTACGAGTGTATGTATGTGCACGCATGTATATGTGCTTGTATGTGCATGTCAGGCTATGGTTGCGCTATCTCACGAACACATAGAATTTCGAGCGAAATTTAGTATGATTATTAGAATTACTCTATTGATTTCGAAAGTAATCGAGTGTACGGAAGATCTCCATTTTCCGAATAAAATTTTCAAGTTTGACAAAATGTATTAAAATTATATATGACTACCAAATATCCAATTCTCACTAACGTTATTTTTAAAGCCACAAAAGAAAACTTTTAAATCAATTTAATTGGCATAGGAACACTTACAGATAGGAAAATATTCAAGGAATCAAATTGGGAATGTTTTGTTTTTCATTTGCACATTCGGAGATAAATTAAAATGGACAGTGTAATAATGCTACGAGTTTCTAAATTATTACCTTCATGACTAACTACCCCCTACATGAAACTGAACGATTTGCGTTGTTGTTGTTGTTGTTGAGACCCAGACCGTCCGACCTACCAGAAAGGTGTAAGGTAACATGAATGATTTGTGTGTGACTATTGTTTGCAAAAGAATTGCAACTGCGCACTCTTATAAGCAAATGTGCTCATACTCGGACACAGCGGTTACTAAGAGTGCCCGTTTCCCTTTTCTTTTTTTCTTGTTCCATAAATAAACACATATATTTACCAATATATTTTTAACACTTTACAACAAAGTTGAAAAGTGTTTATGACTTTGTTTATTAACACTTTACAACAAAGTTGAAAAGTGTTTATGACTTTGTTCATTCTGTCTGTCTGTCTGTCTGTCTGTCCGTTAGCACGATAACTGCCGTAAAAATGACTTTATCAAAATGAAATTTTAGTATGTTGTTCAGACGGTCAGTGGGACCTATGGGAATATAAATGAAGAATATCACCCAATTAGTTTTGGATTGAACCTGGGTTGAAAAAATAAAATATATTGAACCCAATGGGACCTAATTTTTCAAACATTTTTTAAGCGGATTTAAAATTCACAAATTGCTTCGAAAGTTTTATGAAATATTCAAATTATACCATAAAATATATAAAAAAATTCAGCAAAATATATTTAGTAGTTTTTTAAATAAAAATTAAAATAATAATAACACCCTTTATATTGAGAGATCACTTGACCGTTATATGAAGAGATCACGTGACCCACTTCAAAATAAAATATGGCATCCATCTTGAATCAAAATCGTGATTTTTTAAATTCTTTTTAATTCAAATTCAGTGTTGCATCCGTCCTAAAACCGCTTTATTTTTGCTTAAATTCTGTGCATCTACATTTTGAAACAACGCAATTACAATATAGTTGAGTTTAAAAGATCATTCAACTTTGATTATTTCTACAACGAAGCCTACTTTTCACTTATGGAAAATGTAAATACCAAAAGATGTAGAATGAGTTGTATAAGAATTGCTTCATTTCTTTAACGCAAAATTATTTAACTCATGGAGTCTGCAATATAGCTGATATGAATGAAACATTCATTGAATTTACGCAGAGAAGCAAACGATTTTTGGATGAAGTTTTAAGCATAGAATTAAATTACTTGTACATCCATGGTTTTAAATTTTTTAATAAAATAAATTATTATAGTATTGTGATGAATGAAATGAATGGAAATTTTTTTATGAATGAAATGCTGCTTTTATAGAGAGAGTTTCATTTGTTTTCGATGAAGTTTTCAAATACAATAAAATTTTGTAGTATCATGATAATTTTAAAAATATTACCGAGGAATGTATCGCATTTTAGAGATGTTTAAACCAGGCAATTTATACATCAATGACGTCATTTGAATGAAGTTCATTTTTTTCGATGAAGTTTTGTGTTTTCAAGTATAATAAATTAATATAGTATTGTGGTAATTTTAAAAATATTACCGAGGAATGTATCGCATTTTAGAAATGTTTAAATAAAATTGCATTGAAGTTGGAAAGTGTTTCATAATCAATGCTTTATGCATGATTGATCTTTCTTGTTTTACTTTAATAAAGATAAATAATTTTCCTACATCATGACTCTATTTTTACTTTCCCTGCAATACATGGTAATGTATAGGGAAAGTATTGGAATCATGCCGAAAATCGCAACTCGAGTTTCCGCCGGATATACACGTTTTGGGACCTCTAGAATACGAAAAAACTATTTTTAGCGTAACGTCTGCGTATGTCTCTCTGGGTGTCTGTGCAATGTAAAGACCCAGACAGTCCAACCTACCAGAAAGGTGTAAGGTAACTGTTTGGACGGCCTGTGTGCAATGTATGTATCCTCTCTAACTCAAAAACTAATGGACCGAATTTCATGAAATTTGGTAGGTAAGTTCCTTGTGGGTGATCCTAGTGCAGATTAGATTTTTGTACAATTCAGGATAGATAACAAACCCTGCGGTTTTTTAGTTTTTTTTTTTTGCGAAATTGCTCGCAAAAATTACCTGTATCGACTCTAACTGAAAAGCTAATTGACCAAATTTCACAACATTTGGTAGGTAGGTCACTTATGAGTTACCCTGGTGCTGCGTAGATTTTAGTACGATCCGGAAAAAAAACCTACATTTTTTTCTACAAAATGGCAAATGCCTGTTTTACATGTAATTTTTTACGATGAAAAGAATAAGTCCAACCCCATTACTATAGGACTAGCCTTTCTCGAGATATTTTAGTTTTTCACATTCCTGTTACGCCGGTTTTGAAAATAAGTGCAGTTACCAAATAAAAACGAAAGCTGACTTAAAAGTGTAAACTCAGAGTGAGTTCAATTAATTATGCGTATTATTTATTGCAATTGGACTCAATTTAATGAATCATTAATGAAATAAAGAGGAAATGAACTTGAGTCTGCAGGGAAAGTCATGTGCTGCCCACGTCAGATGTTTACTTTCCTTATATACGTAATGTATAAGAAAAGTATTGTAACGGGGTCGAAAATTCGAATTCGAGTTTTCGACGGGAGAGCACGTTTCAAGTATCCCTGATCACGAATCAAACATTTTTAAGTCATGTCTGTGTGTATGTGTGTGTCAGTGAGTCTGTGGAGACGATAACTGGCGAACGAATGGACCGATTCGAACGAAATTTAGTACAAAAATCACAATCCGTAAACACTGGAAGCTTATTGATTGAGACACTGGCCCTAAGTTAACGAAAATAACTACAAATTGATGAATTAATTAATCAAATATTTTAATAGCTAGACTATATTGCTTATTGCGGATGTTATCAATATTGATAATTGTTATTGATAATTGTCAATTTAGAATTGCGCAAAATATAAGTTAATGGGATAGTACTTTGAAATAGTTTTACATGTTTTCATCCGGAAAAGAGTCATAAATATAATCCAATGTTAAAAACTGTGCCGTAGATCTTATACATCATTTTTTCACTGTAAAAGAAGTAAATTTATTGCATTACAATATAAACTTATCTTTAAGAAGTGGATATTCATGCATAATGTAATCACCTTACTTTGAATTATAGAAGTCATGTGCTGCCCACGTCAAATTATTTTTTCTTTCCCTGCAATACATGGTAATGTATAAGGAAAGTATTGGAATCATACCGAAAATCGCAACTTGAGTTTTCAACGGATCTACACGTTTTGATACCTGTAGAATACGAAAAAACTATTTCTGGCGTGACGTCTGTGTGTGTGTCTGTCTGTGCAATGTATGTATCCACTCTAACTCAAAAACTAATGGACAAAATTTCATAAAATTTGGTATGTAAATCACTTGTGGGTATCCTGGTGCTGATTACGGTTTGGGTACGATTTGGGATAAAAAAAAACACGCCTTTTTCTTTGCGAGATGGCCCACAAAAATTGCCTTTATCCACTCTAGCTGAAAAACTAATAGATCAAATTTTACAAAATTTGGTAGATGTGTAACTTGTGAGTTACCTTAGTGCTGATTAGATTTTGGTACATTTCGGAAAAAAATAATCCGCCTTTTTTTTTGCGAAATGTTCCGCAAAAATCGCCAAAGTTTAAAATAAAAAACTACGTGTGCTTAAATAATCAATTAAATGCTTGTTTTATACATATTTTTTAATGAAAAAAAGAACAAGACCAACCCCATTACACTAGGACACGCCGTTCTTGAGATAATTTAGTTTTTTCGCATTTTCGCTACGCCACCTTTGAAAATAAGTCCAGTTACCAAATGAGAACGAAAACTAAATTAAAAGTGCAAATTCAGTGTAATTTAAAATAATTATGGGTGTTTCGTTCTGCAATTAAACTCAATGAATTATTGAAGAAATAAAGAGAACGTGAATATGAGTCTGCAGGGAAAGTCATGTGCCGCCCACATTAGATTTTTTTCATTTAAAGTAAGACTAAAGACCGACTAAGGTATGATCATCATTGCTGAAGATAAAAAACTTTTCACAGACGTGAGCCTTGGGCTATAAGTATTGATAAAAATCTGAAATCTAAAAATGTATCATCCTGCGCAGATAAAAATATCCTAAATTCTCTTGAATAACTCTATTGATGTGCGATCAATCGTTGAGGCAATGTAATTTATATTTACAGCATACGATTTTTAACACTTTACAACAAAGTTGAAAAGTGTTTATGACTTTGTTCATTCTGTCTGTCTGTCTGTCTGTCTGTCTGTCTGTCTGTCTGTCTGTCTGTCTGTCCGTTAGCACGATAACAGCCGTAAAAATGACTTTATCAAAATGAAATTTTAGTATGTTGTTCAGACGGTCTGTAGGACCTATGGGAATATAAATAAATAATATCACCCAATTAGTTTTTTATTGAACCCGGGTTGAAAAAATGAAATACATTGAACCCTATGGGACCTAATTTTTCAATCATTTTTTAAGTAAATTTAAAATTCACGAATTGCTTCAAAATTTTTAGGAAATATTCACATTATCCCATAGAATATATAAAAAAAAATTCAGTAAAATATGTTAAGTAGTTTTTTAATTAAAAAAATTATATAATATAGGGAAAAAAACAAATTCAATTAAATTCTGACTTTGGGATATCTTCCAGAAAGAAAAGAGAGAGATATTATATAATAAATATCTCTCCATTTGTTAAAACGTTTTGCATATGGGAGTGGCTTCATATTTTAAAATAAATTTGGTAGATAACAATTTTTCATTTTTTTTAAATTTTATATAACTCTTCATGATAAATTTAATTGATGGCATTTTAAATGCACTTTCCTACGTCCTAGAGAGTTAAAATTTGGTACACAGCTTAAATTTGTTGAACATTTTATTCGACAAAAATTTGATGGATCTTTAAATATAGATCATACATTTTTTTCGAAATGGCCTGAAAATAATCCCCGTTCACTTCTATAAATCATTGGTGTAATATTGTTAAAAATTCTGATGTGGACAGCACATGTCTTTCTCTGCAGACTCATATTCGTTCTCTTTATTTATTCAATGATAATTTGAGTTTATCTGCACAACATAAGTATTTTAAATGACATTGAATTTACACGTTAAACTTAAATTTGGTTCTCATTTGATAGCTGGACTTATTGTCAAAGGTGGCGTAGCGAAAACGCGAAAAAACTAGAATATCTCAAGAACGGCTAGACCTAGAGTAATGGGGTTAGTCTTATTCTTTTTGTTGTCAAAAATCACATATAAAATAGGAATTTAATTGATATAATTGAGCACACGTAGTCTTTTATTTTTATATATAACGATTTTTGCTGGCCATTTCGCAAAAATAGCCCGTTCCTTTTTCCCGAATCGTAGTAGAATAACCTACAAATGATTTATATACAAAATTTTGTTAAATTTGGTATATAAATCACTTGTAGGTTATTGAAATATTATACTCCAAATTTTGTTAAATTTGGTTCATTAGTTTTTAGCTAGAGTGGATAAAGGCAATTTCTGCGGCCATTTCGCAAAGAAGGCAGATTCTTTTATTACGAATCGTACTATAATCTAATGAACTTCAGGATTTCCCACAAAAAACATACCTACCAAATTGTATGAAATTCGGTCCATTAGTTTTTCAATTAGAGTGGATGTAATATCCACACAGACACACAGAAACATACACAGATACACCCTTACACACACAGACGTCTTCCTAAAAGTAGTTTTTTCGTGTTCTAGAAGTCCCAAAACGTGTAGATACTTTGAAAATTCGAGTTCCGATCTTCGGCACGATTCCAATACTTTGAGTACATACACATACACATATATATTATCTATGTATTATCTGTGTATCTAAATTCCGTGCCTATGCAATTACAATAGTTGTGATTTTAAATGATCCCTAAACTTTTATTATTTCTTCAAGGAAGCCTAATTTTAACATATGCAGAATGCAAATATCTCAAGCGATTGTAAGATGAATTACATAAGAATTGCTGAATTTTTTTCACACAAAATTATTTAGCTCTGGAGTCTAGAATACAAGTTATATGAATGAAATATTCATTGATTTTGCATAAAGAATCAGATGATTTATATTTCGATACAGTTTTAAATATTTAAGTATAATAAATTACTGTAGTACTGTGATAATGTAAAAGATATTACCACTGAATGAATCACATTTTAGAAATTTTTAAATGAAATTACATTTCAGTTGGAAAGTGTTTCATAATCAATGCTTATGCATGATTGATCTTTCTTGTTTTTTATTAATTTTATCAACGAATTTATGGTTTCTGATTCAATTATGGTGAATACGGTAACCGAGTTACGTCTCAAATAGCGAAATAAATTGTTGGCTATTTTCTAAATCAAAGAACTGAAAAATAATGCTGTAATTAACTGATTAGCCTAAAAATGTCGAAACATTGACAGCATACAGTGATTGGAAATTTAAAAAATATGATATGGGGAGCACATGACTTTCCCTGCAGACTTATATCCAAGTTCTTTTTATTTTAATTAAATTTAATTCACTTTCAATTCAATTTTCGTTCTCATTGGGTAACTGGACTTATTTTCAAAGGTGGCGTAGAGAAAATACGAAAAAACTAAAATATCTCGAGAACAGCTAGTCCTAGTGTAATGGGGTTGGTCTTATTCTTTTCTTCGTTAAAAATTACGTATAAAACAAGCATTAAATGGATACATTTGAGCATATGTAGTTTTTTATTTTAGATTTTGGCGATTTTTGAAAGCCTTTTCCCAAGAAAAGGCAGGTTATTTTTTACCGAATCATACCAAAATCCAATCAGCACCAAGGTAAACAACAAGCGACTTATCTACCGAATTTTGTGAAATTCGGTCTATTAGTTTTTCAGCTAGAGTGGATACAGGCAACGTTTGCGGGCCACTTCGCAAAAAAAGGCGGGTTTTTTTATCCCGAATCGTTCTAAAATCCAATCAGCACCAGGGTCATACCCAAGTGACTTACTTACCAAATTTTATGAAATTCAATCCATTAGTTTTAGAGTTAGAGTGGATATATACATTGCACATTCAGGCAGACGGACACACACACAGACGTCACGCTAAAAATGTTTTTTCGTGTTCTAGAGGTCTCGAAACGTGTAGATCCGTCGAAAACTCGAGTTGCGATTTTCGGCATTTTTCCAATACTTTCCCTATACATTGCCATGTATTGCAGGGAATGTAAAAAATCGTTTAGGGGACGACTGGGAAGAAAGTTATTTCTTCTTGATTTTTGTCCCAGACCGTCCGACCAACCCGAAGGCGTAAGGTATCTGTTTGAACGGCCGGGAAGTACCACCCAAT
This sequence comes from Amaurobius ferox, assembly GCA_951213105.1. Lineage (NCBI taxonomy): Eukaryota > Metazoa > Arthropoda > Arachnida > Araneae > Amaurobiidae > Amaurobius > Amaurobius ferox. The sequence goes on from OX578154.1 coordinate 96,744,468, forward strand.
TTAGGCCGGAACCGAATGGGGCTCTCTATCCACAGAGACGGTACCCTCCTTCCCCAACCACCAGTGGAACTATTGGCCCACACGTGCAGATTAGGAATCAAACCCGGGTCGTTCGAGTGTAATCCCCGCACACTAACCACTGGCCCGCCCCACCCCTAAAGAAAGGTTTGCGGGTTATATGGGTCCCAGATACCCTTCACACTTCGCAACCGCTGAATAAAGAAATATGTAAATCCACCAACCAACTAACCAACCATAATTCATTAGAGTAAGCTTAATAAAAACTAATAAACCATGAATCACAGCTTTTACCCTCTCTCAAAATCATTTTTCATCTCTCTGACTCATATTCCAACCGTATCATTCCATCGCCCCGCCCACTACAAGGTTTTTCTTGAAGACGCGCAAGCCGGTAATACCCCTATCATTACAGATAAAAGTAAGAATGTTCCTTCCCGGAATTCGAAAATGGCGCTATCTTCGGAAGCCCTCAATTTTTCAGGAATCCGTACCATCTGTGCCATTTGCCCGTTCTGAAAAGTAGGTCTACATCCAATTACTTATGTTGATTATAGGGTTGTGTATTTCGAGGTTTCAGACACAACAATCAGTGTAAAAACGAACTAACGAACTACGGTAATAATGCAATGTTCGATCTACCATTACAGAATTTTTGCCAAAGGGGCCTTGGATAAAATATCTGTGGACAGCACATAACTTTCCCTATATCATGCAATGAATTTACTTCTTTCACAGTGAAGAAATCTGATATAGGCATCTTTCTCTACAAATTTAAATTCATCTACTGTTTATTTCTATAATAATTCATTAAATTGAATTTTATTGCACAAAACAACACTGGATTTACACATTTAATACACTTGCCACTCAAAATTTAAACTTTTAAACAATAACAACAGCAAAATAAAAAATCTGATGTGGGCAACACATGACTTTCCTTATATAATGCAATGAACTTACTACTTTTACAGTTAAAAAAAATGTTATTCTTATAGTAGATACTTATATTCTTTCCAAGATATTGAATTTTCTTCAATTAGTCGTCATTTTCATTAATTTAGCGTCATTTTTATCCATTTGGCGAGATTTTTGTTAATTTGGCAACAATTTAAAATGTCGCCAAGTTGGCAACATTCCGCCAAATTCGTCGCCAAAATCTCGTCAAGCGTTATGGACGGAGAAATAAGTTATTCTTACAGCAGATAAATGACTATTGGCGTTCAAATACAAAAGCATTACTCAAAGTATCTTTTTTCATAAGTGGAACGAGCTAGATCCACGAGAATGATGTTACCCAATTTATCGCATGATATTGCATGAAAAGTGAACATGTTTCTCAATAGAAAATATTTTTTCTATTTTATATAACTTTTTGATAATTTTTTTTTTTTTTGAAATGTGCTATATCTAGAGAACGGTTCGTGTTAACGCTCTAAAATTTATGTCAATCGTTTTCTAATGAAAAATTACATAAGAAATGTCTATTTGCGTAACTTTATTAGCGGTTTTGATTTTTTGACGATTTTTTCAAAATTTCACTCGAAAATTTAGGGGGGGGGGGGGTTCTGCACATTCGATTGCCTATAAAAACAATAAGCTTCCAGTGTTTACGGATTGTGATTTTTGTACCAAATTTCGTTCGAATCGGTCCATTCGTTCGTAAGTTATCGTCTCCACAGACTCACTGACACGCACACACACACATACTTTCACGCACACACACATACTTTCACACACACACACACACAGACATCACTTTAAAAATGTTTGATTCGTGATCAGGGATGCTTGAAACGTGCTCTCCCGTCGAAAACTCGAATTCGAATATTTCCTATGAAAAATGAACAAATTTCACAATATTTAATATTTTTTCTATTTCATATGATTTTTTCTATTTATAAATTTATTTAAAATGTACAGTAACTCGAAAACGGTCTAATAATCTATTTTAATAATTAATTCATCCATTTGGAGTCATTTTCGTTAATTCAGCGTCAGTTTTGCAATTTTGGCGATAATTTTGTCAATCTGGGACGATCGAAAATTCGAATTCGAGTTTTCGACGGGAAAGCACGTTTCAAGCATCCCTGATCACGAATCGAAAATTTTTGAGGTAATGTCCGAGTGTATGTGTGGGGGGAGGGGGAGTCTGTGGAGACGATATCTCACTAACGAATTTAGCTATTTGAATGAAATTTGGTACAAAAATCACAATCCGTGAATACTGGAAGCTTATTATTTTTAAACGCAATCGAATGTTCAGAACCCTCCTAAATTTTCGAATAAAATTTTGAAAAAATCATCAAAAAATCAAAACCTTTAATAAAGTTACACAACTAGATATTTCTTATATAATTTTTCCTTAGAAAACGATTGACATAAACTTTAGAACGCTAGCATGAACCGTTCTCGAGATACTGCACATTTTTCAAATAAATTTATCAAAAAATCCCATAAATTAAAAAAAACATATTAACTCTTGAGAAACATATTCACTTTTCATATGTAATATCATACGATAAATTTAATGACATCATTCTCGTGGATCTAGCTCGTTCCATTCATGAGAAAAGATAGTTTGAGTAATACTTTTGTATTTTGAACGCCAATAGTCATTTATCTGCTATAAGAATAACTTATTTCTCTGTCCATAACTCTTGGCGAGATTTTGAGGATGAATTTGGCGGCGTGTCGCCAACTTGGTGACTTTTTAAATGTTGCCAAATTAACGAAAATCTCATCAAATGGATAAAAATGACAGTAAATCAATGGAAATGACGACTCATTGACGAAAATTCAATATCTTGGAAAGAATATAAGTATCTACTATAAGAATAACCTATGTTTATTTTACTGTAAAAGATAGTATATTTATTGCATTACATAAGGAAAGTCATGTGCTGCCCACATCAGATTTTTTGTAGACAATTTTCGTGCACTAATCAACTTATTTATATAAATAGTATTCTGTGGTGGTGAGTGATAGTTCTAAAATTTATGTTTGAAATCTGTCGAGTTTTGTTTGGTAGAACTGAATTGTCAAACTCGATTAAGGTTCACAAAATTATGGTGCATAGCAAATTTTCTTGATGGTATATTCCGTTATATGAAATGGTGAGCGTGTTCCTAATACAGTGGAACCCACTTATGGCGATCTCAAGTGTAAGAACATATTGGTTATTACGAATTTTCTGCCACCTTAGGTTTGCAATACTTTTGTAGTGTTAAAACTTATTGCTTAGAGCAAAAAATGACATAGCTGTACATCGGATATTGCAAAGTTTTTGCTGTAGAAAAAAATCGGCGATTGCTCCAGTTAAATGGAGCCAAAATGGTTTAGCGTGAATAATATATTGTAAAATAAAACTCAACTTTTGTAATATCGAAGACAAGAACTCTATTCCAAATCTGATTATATACACTTATAGGGCTTTCAAAGAGCTATAAATTCTTGCTTATTGTTTATAGCTATCACTTTCAGTTTTAAAGATATAAGCATTACAAACTTGAAAAAAAATAAAATGTTCATAGTTCTTCAACTTGACAAGACGATGACTTGAAAACTATAAGCGCTTTTTTATCGGTTATAACGGATATTGCAAATATCGATTATAACGAATATTTTTTCTGTCTCTTGTGTCTTCGCTATATGCGGACTCCGCATTGGTTGTTGTTTTGTAGAGTTCCAATTATTAATAGTTCACCTAGACACAACACAACTAACGTATAACCCCCACTGCCCCTACTTGTGCACACCAGCACGTATATTGCAACTCATAGTTACAACAATATCCTGATGTTCCAGAAGGTCAAACTTCAATTCAGCACTACATTATCTTACCATATGTTCGCATCAGTGACCTCTGGGCATCATTCTCTTTCTTCGAAGGGTGTGATCGCGTAGAAAGTACATCCTGAATCCAAGTGGGATAAAAAAAAACAAGTGGTCACAGATACGGGCCAAGGGAGTGGCCCTAGAAGGATAACTGTGAGGATGGGAACGGTCTAGGAGCTCCCGTGTAATGGGGGGCTAGGGGCAGGGCAGAGATGCCGTGCGGCACGAGACAGACGCGCGCCTCGTTAAGTTTCGGGTGGGAAGAGAAAATTATGCAGTTCTGAAGGCGGATGCGAGGGATCGGATAAAAATTGCGAAGTTCATCTTTATATTCGAGATTTCGACTTTTATTACTTTCCCTATATACATGTATAATGTATAGGGAAAATTTTATAACTGGGTCGAGAATTTGAATTCGAGTTTTCGACGGAAGTGTACGTTTCAAGTATCCCTGAACTCGAATCAAACGCTTTTGAAGTGATGCCTGGGTGTATGTGTGTTGTTGTTGAGACCCAGACCGTCCGACCTACCAGAAAGGAGTAAGGTAACTGTTTGGACAGTAGGGAAGTGCCACCCAATTTAGACCGGAACCCAGTGGGGGAGGCATCCACAGGGACCGTACCCTCCTTCCCCTACCACCAACCTCTCGGAAGGACTTACGGACCCACATGTTTAACGTGAACACGGCGGCAGTTGTGGCAGCGTGCAAATCCAGCGCGCAAACCACCGGGCTACCGCGCCCGAAATGTGCCAACAGCACACGGTGTTCCCAGGTGGTCAACCACCCAAGTACTAACCGCGCCCGATGCTGCCTGCGGTGATCTAACGAGAGCCGGTGTTTTCAGCACGGTACGGCCGTTGGCCCCTGGGTGGGTGTATGTGTGTGTCCGTGAGTCTGCAAAGACGATGTCTCACAAACGAATAGAGCATTTAGAATGTAATTTGGTACGATTATAATAATTAATCGTACTGCAACTAATAATCGTACTTAATAATCGTACTGCAACTGTACTGTGAATACTAGAGCCCTATTGATTTTTAAGCGCGATCGAACGTTCGGGAGAACCCCGAATTATCGGATGAATTTTTGAAAAAATTAATAAAAATCAGAACATTCAGTAATCTTAAATAAATAATTATTTTGTGCATATATTTTTATATTAAAACGAATGGCACAAATTTTAAAACGCTAGCTCAAACCACTCTTGAGATATTGCACGTTTTTCAAATAAATGTATCTAAAAATATACATAAAAAGTAACATTAGTAAGTTTTACCAAATATGTAACACTTGGTAAAAAATTTGGCGAAATTGGCGACTCATTTGGCGAAATATCATCAACTTGACGATACTTTAATGTGGAGCCAAATTGACGAAAATGTCGCTAAATTCGCAAAAAGGAGGCTAAAGTTATGAAAATGACTCCAATTTCATGAAATTGTAATTAATATATTTTAATGGAATAAAATATATTGCTTCAGAAATTATAGCAATATTTCTAAGAGTAATTGTCAAGTGTTATACATGCGCGAAATATAAGTTCTTTAAAATATGTTTATATGTTGTCACCCACAAAAGCACCCACTGTCAGTATATACTTTAAAATCATTGTGCCGTGAATCTTGTCCTTCATTATTTCGTATCGAAAGAAATAAAATACTTGCATTATGTAGTCATATGCAGCATACATCATATTCATTTTTTTTTTTACTTTTCTACAATACATAGTATATATCTACAATTAATAATATAAACACCCTGATTTATCTCTATGTTGATCTACGTATCTCTGGATAAAGTTTGACGACGAATTTGGCGAAATATCGCCAGCTTGACGATATATCGCTAACTTGGCAACTTTTTTAAATGTTGCGAAATTGACAAAAATGTCGCCAATTTGATAAAAGTGACGTTAAATTGATAAAAATGGCGCTAAATCAATGAAATTAATTGCGTTTTGAAAGGGAATAGTATTGTAATGATGTTTCGATAGCGTTTGTTTGTCAAGTCCAACCATCCCACTCTGCGACAAATTTAGGGAATTTTTAAATGTCGCCAAATTTATCAAAATATCACAAAATTGACAAAAATATCGCCAAGTCGAAAAAAATTTCACAAAATTAATAAATATTATATCAAATCAATAAATTAATTGTGCTTTATAAAAGAATAGTATTGTAATGACGTTTTGGCAGAGTTTGTCTGTCAGTCCAGCTATCCAACTTGGTGACAATTTTGGCGAGTTTTTAAAATGTCTCAAAATTGAACAAAATATCACAAAAATTAACGAAAATGTAACCAAATCGAGGAAAATCCAATATCTTAGAAAGAATATAAGAATCTATTATATTAACAAGAACGATCAATCATGCTTAAAGCATTGATTATGAAACACTTTCCAACGTCAATACAATTTTATTTAAACATCTATTACCGAGAAATGCAATACATTTCTCGGTAATATTTTAAAACTTATCACAATACTACATTAATTTATTATATTTGATAACTTAAACATTCATCGAAAAAAATGAACTTCATTCAAATGACGGCATTGAAATATAAATTGCCTGGATTAAATATCTCTAAAATGTTATACATTCCTCGGTAATAATTTTAGAATTATCATAATACTACGATAATTTATTATATTTGAAAACTTCATCGAAAACAACTGAAATTCATTCAAATGACGTCATAGAAAAAATAACAAGACTGGCTCTCTCTATAAAAGCAGCATTTCATTCATAAATAATTTCCCATTTATGTCATTCATCACAATACTATAATAATTTATTTTATTTAAAATTTAAGACCATGGAGTTGCAAGTAATTAAACTCTATGCGTAAAACTTCATCGAAAAAAATCGTCCTTCTCTTTGTAAAATCAATGAATATTTCATTCATATCAGCTATGCAGGCTCCATGACCTAAATGATTTTGTGTTAAAGAAATACAGCAATTCTAATACAACTCATTCTACATATTTTGCTGTTTGCATTTTACGTAGGTGAAAAATAGGCTTCGTTGTAGAAATAATCAAATTTGGATGAGCATTTAAACTCAAATATATTGTAATTGCGTTGTTTCAGTATGTAGATGCACATAATTTATGCAAAAATAAAGCGGTTTTAGGACGGATACAACACTCAATATGAATTAAAAAGAACTTTAAAAACCACGATTTTGAGACAAGATGGATGTCATGTATCATTTTGAAGTGGGTCACGTGATCTTTTCATATCATGGTGAGGTGATCGCTTCATATACGAGGTATTATTATTATTTTAATTTTTATTTAAAAAACTACTGAATATATTTCGCTGAATTTTTTTTTATATATTTTATGGAACAATTTTAATATTACCTAAAATTTTCGAAGCAATTTGTGAAATTTAAATCCGCTTAAAAAATGTTTGAAAAATTAGGTCCCATAGGGCTCAATGTATTTCATTTTTTCAACCCAGGTTCAATCCAAAACAAATTGTGCGATATTATTCATTTATATTCCCATAGATCCCACAGACCGTCTGAACAACATACTAAAATTTCATTTCGATTAAGTCGTTTTTACTGCAGTTATCGTGCTAACGGACAGACAGACAGACTGACTGACAGACAGACAGATAGACAGAATGAATGAACAAAGTCATAAACACTTTTCAACTTTGTTGTAAAATGTTAAAAAGCCATTTCTCTGTTCGTCCGTCCGTGACATTTGACAAAACATTTGACAAAAAATTTAGCGGGATGTCGCAAATGTCGCTATATCGATAAAAATGAAGCCAAATGAGAGGTAATATTTTGCAAATTTTGAATTCCGTCATATGACGGGCATACCTTCTAGTACATAGTATAGTTCTCGTCAGGTCCAAATAAAGCGTCTTTCTCCGTAAATCCTTGTCTCACTGTTATACATTCACTTAAAAGCTGCAATTGTGTGTATTGTGTGGCAAAATAAAGTTTATTTAATATATGTGAGAGGAAGTATTTTTATGGGATCAAATATCCAAACCTTGGATTTGGATGCTAACAGTCTCAGTCAAACTCCCATATCAATGATAATTGCCATTTCTTCTCTTCTGCTTGGAAATCTCTGATTTTATATTTTCATTTCATTCGCTTTCTTTTTCTTATTTCTGTAATTTTCTTCCTAATTCCTGATTTATTTCTTCATTATTAACGATGTTAGCTCTTTTAGCTTCCAAAACCAGTTAGTTTCTTAATTTTCTGTTATACTTATTTTTTATATTAGTTTAGTAACTTTTTTTCTGCTGAGTTGAACGACTCGCGTAGCTTATGAAACCGGTTAGTTGCCTTTTTCGAATTTAGTCGGATGCTCATGTTCGTATTTTTACTTATTAAACAAATGCTTTTTTAAGAGTTCGTTAAGAGTTCGTTTTCCTCTTTGGAACTTTACCATTTATCCCTACAGTGTTCTGTCTCTTGTTCCTTCTTTCTTGGTTTTTTACCTCTTTTTCCTCCCTTTCGCCGTCGAAAACACCTCTTTCCCTGCTTCAGTCACGTTTCCTGTTCCAACATCACTTGTCAATTTTTCTCACACGAGTGAAGATTGAGCTTCTTGTGTGTCCTGACGAAAAAGGCTGTTTCTTTCCTTCGAAATCGGTTGACACTATTATTTTGTGTTGCATGTTACTCTTAACGAAATTATTTTAATTTTATTACATTGGCAACAGTTTAAGCTGTACTTAATGTGGTATAGCTTTATGTATATATACGTACATTAGGCAACTTTCGTACGATGATCATATTATCATCATAGGAACAGATTCACCTTTTCAAGTTAATAAAGGGACAGTTTAATACATTAAATCAGCAATTAAATACACAACTAACTCACCAAATAGCAAAATATGTTCTCTAAACACTGACGTATCTCACAATTCTCAATTCGACTTTACTTCAACTCTATCCAAATAAACGATGACTCCCCTATATACTCTCCATAGAAATCTCTAGAAATAGGTCGTAGCTCCAGAACTATTGGATGAATCTAGAAAGTTCCAGTATCTTCCGAAACTCTCCAAAAGTCAAACTATATTTCGCCAAATCGGGCATCAAGGGCACAAAAATGTCGCCATGGTAAGGCAAACCTACCTTCACATAATAGCGATGATTACCTGCGTTTTCTCTCTATGTGGGGTCAAAACGAAGTGAAGCATTTTACATATTGATAAGAAAAATAATTTAGTGTTTGTTAGACTTGTTTTATTGAATTCACCATAAAGAATAGAAGAAATTTGATTCCCCTTCCTTAAAGAATAGAAGGAATTTGATTCATCTTTCTTCAAGAATAGAGAAAATGTGATTCACCTTTCTCCAAGAATAGAAGAAATGTGATTTACCAAACTTAATGAAAAGAAACTTGATTCACCTTTCTTAAAGAAAAGAAGAAATGTGATTCGCCTTCCTTATAACATATAGGAACAATCTGATGTGGGCAACACATGACTTTCCTTATAAAATGCAATGAATTTACAACTTTTACAGCTAAAAAAAATGTTATTCTTATAGTAGATACTTATATTCTTTCCAAGATATTGAATTTTCTTCAATTATTCGTCATTTTCAATGATTTAGCGTCATTTTAATCAATTTGGCGAGATTTTTGCTAATTTCGCAACAATTAAAAATGTCGCCGAGTTGGCGACATTCCGCCAAATTCGTCGCTAAAATCTCGCCAAGCGTTATGGACGGAAAAATAAGTTATTCTTACAGCAGATAAATGACTATTGGCCTTCAAATACAAAAGTATTACTCAAAGTATCTCTTTTCATGAATGGAACGAGCTAGATCCATGATGAATAATGTCACCCAATTTATCGCATGGTATTACATATGAAAAGTGAACATGTTTCTCAATAGGAAATACATTTTTTTTTATTTTATATAACTTTTTGATATTTTTTTTTAAATGTTCAATATCTCGAGAACGGTTCATGTTAGCGTTCTAAAATTTATGTCAATCGTTTTCTAATGAAAAATTACATAAGAAATGTCTATTTGCGTAACTTTATAACTTGTTTTGATTTTTTGACGATTTTTTCAAAATTTCACTCGAAAATTTAGGGAGGTTCTGAACATTCGATTGCGTATAAAAACAATAGGCTTCCAGTGTTTACGGATTGTGATTTTTGTACCAAATTTTGTTCGAATCGATCCATTCGTTCGTCAGTTATCGTCTCCACAGACTCACTGACACACACACACACACATACTTTCACACACACACACATACTTTCACACACACACACACACAGACATCACTTTAAAAATGTTTGATTCGTGATCAGGGATGCTTGAAATGTGCTCTCCCGTCGAAAACTCGAATTCGAATTTGCGACCCCGTCACAATACTTTCCTTACTTTACTTATAAATTAATTAATAATGAAATTGATTATAATGCCTGTCTTCATCTTGAAAATTTTCTTGTGGATGTTTAACTTTTGAGGAGCTAGTTCTTTGCTATTTATGACTCCAAGCAGCAAATGCAAAATACGAGTATATCATAGAAATTTTCTATTGTACACTACACCAATTCTTATTTACTTCACATTACCTCGCTCTATCTGTATTTTCGTTCAAGATTTTTGAAGGGATCGTTTTCGGATTCCGGAATACACAGAGAACTGAAACTCAGCACACAGTTCCATCTCATGGAACAATTTCGTCTATCGAATTTTCACGTCATTGTTTTACGTCGTTTACATACGTCAAGAATATGATTTTGCCCTTTTCATGCATTTTCCTCGCAAATTACGATTCAGCGGCTTCAAATGAAATGCTCTCGTACTTTTAACGCGTCGATTCGTGTATAATACTGCGTAGGTTTATGCATCAATTGCATCAGAAACATGTAGAAAATAAATTAGGAGGAAAAATAAGTTTTTCAATATTGTTACGACGTAACCCTCTGGAATCGTGGGTGTGCACTTAGGATATGAGAATGAGTCCAAATTTCTGAATAACTAACACGTTTATTCACAAGTACAACGTAAACAGGAACAATATGCAATAAAACATCACTTAAATGCTCCACTAATTTCATTAAACAACTGATACTATTCTCGAAACATCGACTATTTCATTTCACAAAACAGTTGCTACCATTCTCAAAACATTGACAAAAATCACAGTTCAGTGTTGCTCGCATCACATCTACTTCTCTCCAACTGAGTGAGGACTCCTTTTTGAGTGTGTCTGTTTGTCCCATCATCACGGGAGAACGGCTGATCCGAATTTGATGAAATTTTGTGGGTAGCCTAGAAATAGCCCCACTTAAAATTTAGTCTATGGTTGGAATTTCTACGACCAGTGGTTCTCGAGATATTAGTAAAAAACGAAACTTTCGTTTGTCTCATCATCACGAGAGAACGGCTGAACCGAATTTAATGAAATTTTGTGGGTTGCCTTGAAATAGCCCCCCATAAATTTTGCCCAAGTTTCAAGTTTCTAAGACCAGGGGTTGTCGAGATATTAATGAAAAACGGAACTTTTTTTATAGGAGTTCTACTCTCCAACTCCGTGGTTTATCCAAACGGAAAGGATAAAAATCGTTTGTTTAAAGCGTCAAAGGGAATTAAAACTTTATTTTTGAGTTTGATGCAGGATTTTTGCATTAAATAGTCACTATCTGAAAGCATGAATTGTTTGAAACATGAATTTAAATGGAAAAATCTACCTCCATGTTTTTACATGTATTAACCTCCATGTATTTCACAAGCTTTTACTCAATGATTAGAAGTATAAAGAAATTAAAATGGTTATTTAATTTCGCATTTTATGAGGAAGATTCTATCTTATATCATGTTGCTCGGCAAAGGAATGGAATTAAATGTGTTTGTTAATGATTATTATTATTTTTTCTATTTGTATAATAAATAAATGGATGTAAAAATATATTTTATAAATGAACGGTTTAATTGTTCTTTTAATTATATATATTGCGGACTGCGTACATTACTTTTATTTATTTTAGCAAAGAGGTTTCAAGCTCATATATTGTGTTTAGCTAATAAACTCATAATAAATGAACGGTTTGATTGCTCTTTTAATTATATATATTGCGAACTGCGTACATCACACTTTTATTTATTTTAGCAAAGAGGTTTCAAAGCTCATATATTGTGTTTAGCTAATGAACTCATATATTGTGTTTACCCAATAAATTCATTTAGCCGAATGTTGAAGCAGAAAAAGAGTAGAACGGATGTATGTATCTTCTAATACAATTTTAGTGTTTTCATTTAGTATATATACAGACGGGATATGGATATTTTATTCTTCAGATCTGCAAATTTAGAGCTACAAATTTAGCGGAATATCTCTAAATAACTTGGTAACTTTTCTTAAACTTTACCAAATTAGAGGAAATATCTCCAAATTAATAAAAATGACCCAAATCAATGAAATTAAATTTGTTTTTTTAGAATAGAGTACTGAAATGATGTTTCAGTAGCATTTGTCGGTCAGTCCATCCATCCTACTTAGTAACGCATTTAACTAATTTTTTTAATATCACTAAATTGATAAAAATATTTGTAAATCCATAAAAATATCATGGAGACGAAAATGTCGCCAAACCTTCCATGGAGATCACATTATTCAGGCGACAGGATTTCCATCAATTTATTTGAAGCAGATGATATCATGTCGCTTAGCAACGGATCCAATGTGTTATGTGTCATACGATTTTTATTAAATCTAATAAAAATATGTATATAAAATAAATTTCATTGACATTGCATTTTTGACTGGATAATATCAATTACGGTCTTCAGGTTTAAACATCATTATTATTGATATTTCGGGGACAGTTGATTCAGGAATTATTGATATTTTCAAATTATTATGCCATTGTTTCATTATGACGAAAATTGTTGAAACTCATATATAGTACGTTGTACAAGTAATCTTCTACAAATGCACGGGTATATCTTCTAATCTACGACAATATTAGTACAGGTATATTGGCAAAATTTTTATATATATTGGCATATATTGGAATCAATTACGACCTTCTGGTATTAAGATTACGGGGATTTTTGATACTTTCAATTTATTACGTCATCTTTTTCATTTTGGTAAATATTTTTAAGACTCATATTACAATATGTTTAAACTTCTACTAACACACTGGTATATTTTCTAATTTGCGACAATATAAGTAGTACGTGGTTGCATATATTGATTCAATTCTTTTTTTTGTGTGTGAATTTGTTTACAAATGGGGCCAGGATATTTTATTCTTCAGATTTGCCCGTGAAGATAATTTTACATAGTGAGAACAGATATTCTTAAACTTCTCTTTATCTATATAAATAAAAATGAAAATCTGTCTGTCTGTCTGTCTGTCTGTCTGTCTGTCTGTCTGTTTGTCACACCATCACGGGAGAACGGCTGAACCGAATTTGATGAAATTTTGTGGGTAGCCCAGAAATAGCCCCACTTAAAATTATATCCGTGTTTTGAGTTTCTACGACCAGTGGTTCTCGAGATATTAGTAAAAAACGAAATTTTCGTTTGTCTCATCGTCACGGAAAAACGGCTGAACCGAATTTAATGAAATTTGGTGAATAGCCTTGAAATATCCCCCCATAAATTTTGTCCAAGTTTCGAGTTTCTAAGACCTGGGGTTGTCGAGATATTAATGAAAAACGGAACTTTTTCCTAGGAGTTCTACTCCCTAACTCCGTGGTTTATCCAAACGAAAAGCTTGAAAATCGTTTGAAAGTGAATTAAAATTTAATCTCTGAGTTTGATGGGAGATTTTTTGCGTTAATTAGTCACTTTCTGAAAACATGAATTGTTTGAAACATGATTTAAAGGGAAAATCTATCTCCATGGTTCATGGTTTATTTAAAACAAGCTTTTACGGAGCAATGAGAAGTAGAGAGAAATCAAAATCGTTATTTAATTTCGCAGTTTATGTTATAATACATGACATATTTAACATGTTATAAGATTCTATCTTATATCATGTTACTCAGAAACGCAATTAAATTAAATCTGTCTGTTAATTTAAATAATTATTTTTTCGATTTGAATAATAAATAAATTGATATAAAAATATATTTTAGAAAAGAACGATTTGATTTTTCTTATAGCATTTTTGACTGGATAATATCAATTACGGTCTTCAGGTTTAAAAATTATTATTATTTATATTTTCGGGGATTATTGATTCAAGGATTATTGATATTTTCAAGTTATTATGCAATTATTTTATTATGACAAAAATTGTTTAAACTCATATATTGTATGTTGTACGAATCTTCTACAAATACACGTGTATATCTTTTAATCTACGAGAATATAAGTAGTGCAGGTATATTGACATATGTTTTGATATATATTGGCATATATTGGAATCAATTACGACCTTCTGGTATAAAGAGTACGGATATTATTGATGTTTTCAATTTATTACGTCATCTCTTTTATTTTGGCAAATATTTTTGAGACGCATATTGTAATACGGGTAATCTTCTACTAACACATTGGCATATTTTCTGATCTGCGACAATATAATTAGTACGGGGTTGCATATATTCATTCAATTCCTATTTTTTCTTCTGTAAATTTGCTTACAAAAGGGGGCAGGATGCTTTATTCTTCAGATCTGATCGTGAAGATAATTTTGCATAGTGAGAACATATATTCTTAAACTTCTCTTTAGGAGCAATAAATTTAATATTTTAACAGAATTTGCACATGATTGCGAACTTTAAGTTTCTTTAAATTATACACTCCGTACGAATAACGGGTGTGCTGTTAGTGGTTAATAAATTTTAACATTTCAGGAGGATATATCATGTTGCTCGGCATCACAATTAAATTAAATGTGTTTGTTAATGTTTTTATTATTTTTTTTTCGATTTAAATAATAAATAAATGGATAAATGGATATAAAAGTATATCTTATGAATGGACGGTTTGATTTTTCTTTTAATTATATTAATTGCTGACTGCGTACATCAATTTCATTTATTTTGGCAAAGAGTTATCAAGCTTATATCGTATTTAGCTACTAAACTCATATATTGTGTTTAGCCAATAAATTCATATAGCCGATTGTTGAAACAGAAAAAGAGTAGAGCGGGTATATCTTCTAATACAATTGTAGTGTTTTCATTTAGTATATTGAAACGGGATAAGAATGTTTCATTCAGATCTGCAAATTCAAAGCTACGAATTTGGAGGGATATCGCTAATTTGACAACTTTTCTTAAACTTTGCCAAATTGACGGAAATGTCGCCAAATTGATATAAACGACACACAAACAGCTGCCATAAACCTTCGGGTTGGTCGTGTGGCTTGGGTCTTCTACATATCAATGAAATTTTTTTTTGTTTTGTTAGAAGAGAGTACTGAAATGATGTTTGGTTAGCATTTATCTGTCAGACCAACCATCCTACTTAGTAATACATTTAGCGAATTTTTAAAATGTCACCAAATTGATAAAAATGTTTTCAAATCTATAAAAATATCTTGAAATTGATAAAATTGCGCTACATAAATGATATTAATTGTTTTTTGTTAGGGGATAGTATTGTGATGATATTTCGTCAATTTGTTGCAAAGTGGAACTGTGAGTTCTACAGTCCCACTTGGCGATAAATTTGGCGATTTTTTAAAATGTCGCTAATTTGACGAAACTGTCGCCAAATGTTCCATAGAAATATAACTATTTAGACGATATTTTTTCTACCAATTTATTTGAAGCAAATGATATCATGTCGCTTAGCAACGGATTTAAATCCAATGTGTTTATGCGGCAGACGATTTTTATTAAATCCTTTCCGATTTGAATAATGAAGATATGTATATAAAATAAATTTCATTGCCATTTCATTTTGGACTGGATAATATCAATTATACTCTTCAGGTTTAAACATTATTATTATTGATATTTTCCGGAATTATTGATTCAGGGATTATTGATATTTTTAAGTTATTACGCCATTGTTTTATTGCGGCAAAAATTTCTGACACACGCATATTGTACGTTGTACGAGTAATCTTCTAGGAATGCACGGGTATATCTTCTAACCTACGAGAATATAAGTAGTACAGGTATATTGGCATATATTTTGACATATATTGGCATATATATTGGAATCAAGTACAGTCTTCTGGTATGAAGATTAAGGGGATTAATTATATATTCAATTTATTACGTCGTCTGTTGTATTTTACCAAAAAACATTTGTGACTGATATTGCAAAACGGGTAATCTTCTACTAATAATCGGACATTATAAGTAGTACGTGTATATCTTCCCATATAATTTTAGCACTTTAATTTTGACATATATTGGAATAAATGACTGTCTTCAGATTTAAAGATTACGGGTTTATTGGTATTTTCAATTTATACATGTAATCTACTAATACAGGTTATATTTTCTAATATTCGCGTATATAATTAGTACGGGTCCCATACAATTTTAACGCTTTTATTTTGCATATATTGATTCAATTCCATATTTTTTTTATATTTGCTTACATAAGGGGTCCAAGATGTTTTATTCTTCAGATATGTGCATGAAGATAATTTTATATAGCGAGAACAGTGATTCTTAAACTTCTTTTTAGGAGCATTATATTAAATATTTTAACAGAATATTTTGATTAAACATGTCATTTAGTATACTATAAGAATTTGGGCATGATTATGAATTTCAAGTTTCTTTATATTATATACTCCGTACGAAGAACGGGTATGCTGCTAGTGAGCAATAAATTTAATATTTTATCAGAATTTGCACATGATTGCGCATTATAAGTTTTTTTATATTATATACTCCGTACGAAGGACGGGTATGCTGCTAGTACTATATAAATCTTATCATTATCCAAAAATGATATTAATCAAAATTCTCAAAAAGAACTGAGTGTAATGGCAAATTCAATATAAAGCAATCTATATAAATAAAATTGAAAATCTGTCTGTCTGTCTGTCTGTCTGTCTGTCTGTCTGTCTGTTTGTCCCATCATCACGGGAGAACGGCTGAACCGAATTTGATGAAATTTTGTGGGTAGCCTAGAAATAGCCCCACTTAAAATTTAGTCTATGTTTGAAATTTCTACGACCAGTGGTTCTCGAGATATTAGTAAAAAACGGAACTTTCGTTTATCTCATCATCACGAGAGAACGGCTGAACCGAATTTAATGAAATTTTGTGGGTGGCCTTGAAATAGCCCCCCCATAAATTTTGCCAAAGTTTCGAGTTTCTAAGGCCAGGGGTTGTCGAGATATTAATGAAAAACGGAACTTATTTTATAGGAGTTCTACTCTCCAACTCCGTGGTTTATCCAAACGCAAAGGATAAAAATCGTTTGTTTAAAACGTCAAAGGGAATTAAAAATTTATTTTTGAGTTTGATGCAGGATTTTTGCATTAAATAGTCACTATCTGAAAGCATGAATTGTTTGAAACATGAATTTAAATGGAAAAATCTACCTCCATGTTTTGTATTTCACAAACTTTTACTCAACGATTAGAAGTATAAAGATATTAAAATGGTTATTTAATTTCGCATTTTATGAGGAAGATTCTATCTTATATCGTGTTGCTCGGCCAAGGAATGAAATTAAATATGTTTGCTAATGATTATTATTATTTTTTCGATTTGAATATTAAATAAATGGGTATTAAAATATATCTTATAAATGAACGGTTTGATTTTTTTTAATTATATTAATTGCGAACTGCATACACTACTTTCATTTATTTTAGCAAAGAGGTTTTAAGCTTATATATTGTGTTTAGCTAATAAACTCATATTTTGTTTACCCAATAAATTCCCTTATCCAATTGTTTAAACAGAAAAAGAGTAGAATGGGTATATCTTCTAACAATATTTTAGTGTTTTCATTTAGTATATACAAACTGGATCACGATATTTTATTCAGATCTGCGAATTTAGAGCTACGAATTTGGCTGGATATCGCTAACTTGGCAAATTTCATAAAAGTTACCAAAATGATTGAAATGTCCCCAAATTGATAAAAATGACGTAAATCAATGAAATTTATTTTGTTTTGTTAAAAGAAAATACTGAAATGGTGTTTCGTTAGCATTTGTCTGTCAGTCCAACCACCCTACTTAGTAACACATTTAGCGAATTTTTAAAATGTCACCAAATTGATAAAAATATTTATAAATCCATAAACATATTTTGAAATTGATAAATTGCCCTAAATAAACGAAATTGTGTTTTTTTAGGGGATAATATTTTGATGATGGTTCGTCAATTTATCGCCAAGTGGGACTGTCAGTTCTACAGTCCCACTTCGCGATAAATTTGGCGATTTTTTAAAATGTCGCCAAACTTTCATTAGAGATATTCAGACGATATTTTGACCACCAATTTATTTGAAGCAAATCATAACATGTCGCTTAACAACGGATTTAAATTTAATGTGTTTATGAGGAAGAAGATTTTTATTAAATCTTTTCCGATTTTAATGATGAAGATATGTATATAAAATAAATTTCATTGCCATCGTATTTTTGACTGGATAATATCAATTACGATCTTCATGTTTAAACATTATTATTATTGATGTTTTCGGGGATTATTGATTCAGAGATTATTGATATGTTCAATTTCTTATGGCATTGTTTTATTGCGGCAAAAATTGTTGAAACTCATATATTATACGTTGTACGAGAAATCTTCTATAAATGCACGGGTATATCTTCTAATGTAAGAGAATATAAGTAGTACATGTTTATTGCCATATATTGGAATCAAGCCTTCCGGTATGAAGATGGCAGGGATTATTGATATTTTTAATTTATTAAGTAATCTGTTATATATTGGTAAAAAATTTTCAGACTACATATTATATTACGGGTAATCTTTTACTAACACTAGGACATATCTTCTAATCTATGGCATTATAAGTAGTACGGGTTTATCTTCCCATATAATTTTAGCACTTTCATTTGGGCACATATTGGAATTAATTATTGCCTACTGATTTAAAGATTACGGATTTATTGATATTTTCAATTTATATATGTAATCTACTAATACAGGTTATATCTTCTAATATTCGCGTATATAAGTAGTACGGGTCCCATACAATACGCTATTATTTTGCATATATTGATTCAATTCCATACTTTTTATAAATTTGCTTACAAAAAGGCCAGGATATTTTATTCTTCAGATCTACCCGTGAAGATAATTTTGAATAACGAGAACAGCCATTCCTTAACTTCTTTTTAGGAGCATTATGTTAAATATTTTAACAGAATATTTTGATTAAAAATGCCATTTAGTATACTATAGGAATTTGCACATGATTGTGAATTTTAAGTTTATTTATATTATATACTCCGTACGAAGAACGGGTATGCTGCTAGTACTATATAAATTTTGCCATTGTCCAAAGTTAATATTGTTATGCAAAATTGTCTTTTACAACTTTAACAATTGCCAATATTTTATTTACTTACTTCCTCATTTTCTTTCGATAATGTAGCATAATATCAATTTTGGATAATGATTTGATTGATTTGATTTTATTATGCCGAACTTAGAAGCCGACCTATTGGGGGAGGGGGGGATATTTGTTCAAAATTTCAGAGTTCAGTAGATTTTTCATAAATTAACACTCTCACCAACGCACATTTTAATTTTATTAATATGATTTTAATAATGCTTTCAGTCAACATCCAAACCTGTGTTGTTTAAATAATTTTTCATATCAATTTTATGCAATAAATTCAAAACATACTAATTACCAATAAAATCAAATGCACAACTTTTGTTTCAAATGTTATACGATATATTTAAATTCAAAATCACATTTATTAATGCAACAAACAAGACAATACATGTGAGCATAGCAACAGACAGGAAAAAACAACACAAACACAGAACGCAAAAGTCTGTTATAATGAGAACTAGAGACTAGCAAGTCCATTCAGGTCGCTAAAATAAACTATAAAAATCTGATGTGGGCAACACATGACTTTCCTTATATAATGCAATGATTTTACTACTTTTACAGTAAAAAAAATAGGTTTTTCTTATAGTAGATACTTATATTCTTTCCAAGATATTGAATTTTCGACAATTAGTCGTCATTTTCATTGATTTAGCGTCATTTTAATCCATTTGGCGAGATTTTCGTTAATTTGACAACATTTCAAAAAGTCGCCAAGTTGGCAACATTCGCCAAATTCGTCGCCAAAATCTCGCCAAGCTTTACTGACGGAGAAATAAGTTATTCTTATAACAGATAAATGACTATTGGCGTTCAAATACAAAAGTATTACTCGAAGTATCTTTTCTCATGGATGGAACGAGCTAGATCCACGAGAATGATGTCACCCAATTTATCGCATGGTATTACATATGAAAAGTGAACATGTTTCTCAATAGGAAATATATTTTTTTTATTTTATATGACTTTTTCATAATTTTTTTTAAAAATGTTCAACATCTCGAGAACGGTTCATGTTAGCGTTCTAAAATTTATGTTAATCGTTTTCTAATGAAACATTACATAGGAAATGTCTATTTGCGTAACTTTATTAGCGGTTTTGATTTTTTGACGATTTTTTCAAAATTTCACTCGAAAATTTAGGGGGTTCTGAATATTCGATTACATTTAAAAACAATAGGCTTCCAGTGTTTAGGGATTGTGATTTTTGTACCAAATTTCGTTCGAATCGGTCCATTCGTTCGTCAGTTATCGTCTCCACAGACTCACTGACAAACACACACACACACACAGACATCACTTCAAAAATGTTTGATTCGTGATCAGAGATGCTTGAAACGTGCTCTCCCGTCGAAAACTCGAATTCGAATTTTCGACCCCGTCACAATAATTTCCTTATACATTATGTATATAAGAAAAGTAATAAGGCGAGATTGGCAATAAATATAATATTGTTTCGAATTGAAACTATCTACACAAAGAATGGACAAACTACAACAAATCAGCCGATATATCCAATATTGCCCACACGACAAAAGAGGACTTTTATAAAAAACAAATATGCCAAACTTCGAACTTGGTATATCATGCCCAAAAATATATGGTGATGCATGCAACCTCATATTAATGTTAACAAGTGTTTTCGACCATGAAATGTAGGAGAAAAGGGATATTAGAAACCGACTTCTGGTGAGCATATTTCTTCCCTGTTAAAAAACACCTGTCTGCAGTTAAACCTCCATCGTGAACAACGTTGATGAGAGGAGGGGAGGTGCACCAGTTGAAAATCTCCTCCATATAGATTAATCAAGATATTGAAAAAATGCTGTAAGCTCAATCGCAGTTTCACTCATCTCACAGCCAATCATTTTGAAACTTCTGGATGAACTTAAAAACAATTTTGTAGGTATTCATCACTGTTTTGTAGTGTTAATATTTTTAAAAAATTTTAAACGAATTTTGAAGGGGAAAAAATCAAATAAAATTCTGGTCCCCCAAAGGAATTTGTTTTCTTTCATTTGGCCCTTCTGTGCGTAAGTTTTCCCATCCCAGACCTACACCCTTAAATTGTTACGACTTCGTGTGTGATTACAATTTATTTTCTACTTTTCCATGAGCAATTGTTGTGCAAGAGAGGACATTGCAAAACTTAACTTACAATACTTCCTTGGTAAAAGCAGGCATTGTCACTTAAGTGGATAACTGACACTAACTTACAATACTTCTTCAAGGAAATATTATAAGTTAATACAAACAGCAGTTTTATTTATTGTGATTGAAAAACTTGCTTATTATAATTTATTTTTTTAATTATTTGCTGTTTGTACGATTATGTGCAAGGAATAAAGTATTAAGACATTTGGGGCAAACTCAAAAGTGGAGCTCTAAATGACCACTTAGATCGCTACCGTTAAATCCACCCATCTTTAAAAGCATTCTATCTTTTCTTCGTACGAAGACAAATGTGGTTTACTTTTCTAAACGCAAGGAAAATGTATTCATTTATATTTCACGATACTGTCGCTGCTCTTCAAATGAAAAGTTAATCTACTTCTTAAAATGAAAGTTAACAGTAAGTTACTTATCACATCACCATCTCACCGTTCTTTCCTGTCACTTTCTGTGATTTCCAGATTATGCAACAGTTTCAGCTTGCACAAATATGAGTGCAACATAAACTAATCTGATTCCAATTCATGTCACTTCCTTTTCATCATTTGCTGCATCGTTTAAAACCAGAAAAAGTCCGAAACCACTCCTCGTCTCTTTGTTCAAACTTTCCTCCGAAAAATTTACGAGATAGGCTGATGTTTCAACCTTTGCACACTACCGCCGTTCATTATCTGGATGATCTTAAAATTCAGCCAATTTTCCTGCCACTTGGTCATTCCCGTGTAGAAAGGCATCCTTGATGATATCATTGCTGTCACGGAAGTTAAAACACCATAAACATAAAAATAGTCTTAATTCAGAAAGTAAATTACAGGAAGAGTTACCATCAGTGGTCATGGCCACCGACAGCTCGCTTAAGCCCTGGAAAAAGAGTAATTCCGGACCAGGAGAAAAAAATCTGATGTGGACAGCACATGACTTTCCTTGTATAATGCAATGAATTTACTACTGTTACAGTAAAAAAAAAAAAATCTCATGTGGGCAACACATAACTTTCCTTATATAATGCAATGAATTTACTACGTTTACAGTTTAAAAAAATGTTATTCTTATAGTAGATACTTATATTCTTTCCAAGATATTGAATTTTCGACAATTAGTCGTCATTTCCATTAATTTAGCATCATTTTAATTCATTTGGTGAGATTTTCGTTAATTTGGCAACATTTCATAAAGTCGCCAAGCTGGCAATATTCCGCCAAATTCGTCGCCAAAATCTCGCCAGGCGTTATGGACGGAGAAATAAGTTATTCTTACAGCAGATAAATGACTATTCGCGTTCAAATACAAAAGTATTACTTAAAGTATCTTTTGTCATGAATGGAACGAGCTAGATCCACGAGAATGATGTCACCCAATTTATCGCATGGTATTACATATGAAAAGTGAACATATTTCTCAATAGGAAATATATTTTTTTTATATCACTTTTTGATGATTTTTTTTTAAAATGTTCAATATCTCGAGAACGGTTCATGTTAGCGTTCTAAAATTTATGTTAATCGTTTTCTAATGAAACATTGCATAGGAAATGTCTATTTGGGTAACTGTATTAGCGGTTTTGATTTTTTGACGATTTTTCCAAAATTTCATTAGAAAATTTAGGGGGGTTCTGAACATTCGATTGCGTATAAAAACAATAGGCTTCCACTGTTTACCAATTGTGATTTTTGTACCAAATTTTGTTCGAATCGGTCCATTCGTTCGTCAGTTATCGTCTCCACAGACTCACTGACACACACACATACACACACACACAGACATCACTTCAAAAATGTTTGATTCGTGATCAGGGATGCTTGAAACGTGCTCTCCCATCGAAAACTCGAATTCGAATTTTCGACTCCGTCACAATACTTTCCTTATACATTATGTATATAAGGAAAGTAAAAAAAATAGGATTTTCTTATAGTAGATACTTATATTCTTTCCAAGACATTTTCGTCAATAAATCGTCATTTTCATTGATTAGCGTCATTTTTATCTATTTAGCGATATTTTGGTTAATTTGGCAGCATTTAAAAAAGTCGCCAAGTTGGCGATATTCCGCCAAATTCGTAGCCAAATTTGTCGCCAAAATCTCGCTAAGTGCTATAGAGGAAAAATAAGTTATTCTTATAGCAGAAAAATGACTATTGGCGTTCAATTACAAAAGTATTACTCAAAGTATCTTTTCTCATGAATGGAACAGGCTAGATCCACGAGAGTGGTGTCACCCAATTTATCGCATGATATTACATATGAAAAGTGAACATGTTTCTCAACAGTTAATATTTTTTTTTAATTTATAGGAATTTTTGATACATTTGTTTGAAAAATGTGCAATATCTCGAGAACGGTTTTTGCTAGCGCTCTAAAATTTATGTCAATCGTTTCCTAATGAAAAATTACATAAGAAATGACTATTTACGTAACTTTATTAAAGGTTTTAGATTTTTTATCATATTTTTCAAAATTTCACTCGAAAATTTAGGGGCATTCTGAACATCCGATTGCATATAAAAACAATAGGCTTCCAGTATTCATGGATTGTAATTTTTGTGCCAAATTCTGTTCGAATCGCTCCATTCGTTCGTCAGTTATCGTCTCCACAGCCTCACTAACACACACACACAGACATCATTTCAAAAACGCCAGATTCGTATTCAGGGATGCTTGAAACGTGCTCTCCCGTCGAAAACTCGAATTCGAATTTTCGACTCCGTCACAATACTTTTCTTATACATTATATGTATATAAGGAAATTAAAAATGAGTGTAGATAGTTCTTCATTCTCGGGCCCTGTAGTTGCACAAGAATTCGTTCCAGGGGGAGCAATCAACTAAATTAAAAACCAATTTACTGACTGCAACTTCACCATAATCCACTACAGTGAACACTCATTTATCAAAAACAGTTACTGCGAAAACTAGTTTTCAATTTGACAAATTTATCGAATCTGAGTTTCATTGAATTAGCTGCTGTGTATTACTTTCTTTATATAGAATAATGTATAAGGAAAGTATTGTGACGGGGTCGAAAATTCAAATTCAAGTTTTCGACGGGAGAGCACGTTTCAAGCATCCCTGATCACGAATCGAACATTTCTGAAGTGATGTCCATGTGTGTGTATGTGTGTGTCTGCGTGTGAAAGCATGTGTGTGTGTGTGTGTGCGTCTGTAGAGACGATAACTGACGAACGAATGGACCGATTCCAACGAAATTTGGTACAAAAATTACAATCCGTAAACACCGGAAGCCTACTGTTTTTATACGCAATCGAATGTTCAGAACCTCCCTAAATATTCGAGTGAAATTTTCAAAAAATAGTCAAAAGATCAAAACCTCTAATAAAGTTACACAAACAGACATTTCTTATGTAATTTTTCACTAGAAAACGATTGACATAAATTTTAGAATACTAACATGAATCGTTCTCTAGATATTGCGCATTTTTCAAAAAAATTATCAAAAAATCGTATAAATTAAAAAAGAAATTCCTATTGAGAAACATGTTCACTTTTCATATGTAATACCTTTCGATAAATTGGGTGACATCATTCTCGTGGATATAGCTCGTTCCATTCACGAGATAAGATGAGTAATACTTTTGTATTTGAACGCCAATTGTCTTTTATCTGCTGTAAGAATAACTTATTTCTCCATCCATAACGCTTGGCGAGATTTTGGCGACGAATCTGGTGGAATGTCGCCAATTTGGCGCTATTTTTAAATGTTGCTGAATTAAATAAAAATGACGCTAAATCAATGAAAATGACGACTCATTGACGAAAATTCAATATCTTGGAAAGAATATAAATATCTACTATAAAAACAATATATATTTTTTTTACTATAAAAGTAGTAAATTCATTGCATTATATAAGGAAAGTCATGTGCTGCCCACATCAGATTTTTTATACTGGATTCATTGCTGGGGATTTAGGGTGATGAATATTTTTATGCATTATTATCTGACAGTATTTATTAAGACATATTTTGTGAATAGACTCCACTTACAATTTTTCGTTCAAGTTTTACCCATATTGTACCAGACATTGCAAAAATTAATATTTTTTTATAAAATCTTAAATGTGTGTTTCTCGAAGTCTATGTATACACATAAAATCAAAAAACTTACCAAACTTTTACTAGTTTGATCGGTACAGGCTGTCCTAAAAATAGGACAATGGTCCATCCTCTATATATATATCCCATAGGACAATCCTCTGGATAATTATAAAAGTATAAAAGTATCTGGATAATTATAAAGTATGGAAGTATGGAATATTACCTTAATAAATTTATATGTATGTTTTTTCTTGGAGCTCAAAACTTTAAAAAATGTGTGTGTTAAAAATGTGAAAAAAAAATCTGCGAGAATTGCCATTTTAAAAAAATTAATAAAAAATATCCAACATTAATTTAAACTTGCGACTAAGGCAAATATATAGTTAATGATTTTTAAACAATATATTGTCTTTAAATTGAATTAAAATATGCAAAAGAATTCATATAAAGACCACTTATGTGTGCTGTCCTATTTTTAGGACAATGAGGAAATATAGGTTAAATTAAATATTACTCAAAAATCAAAGACACCAAATAAGTGGTTAAAAAGTTATTTATTAAAATCGCCTTATTATGACGTACACAATCACATAGCCAAAGCGCTTTATCATGCCTTTCATCAGTGGTGAAGTAAAATAAAGTGCGAATAAGTGCCTAAATATAGGCCATACCCGCCAGACAAAATTTACATATATCAACTACATGCAAAATTAGTGTGCGAATAAGTGCGAATAAGTACCTAAATATAGGCCATACCCGCCAGGCAAAATTTACATATATCAACTACATGCAAAATTGGTGTGCGAATAAGTGCGAATAAGTACCTAAATATAGGCCATACCCGCCAGGCAAAATTTACATATATCAACTACATGCAAAATTGGTGTGCGAATAAGTGCGAATAAGTACCTAAATATAGGCCATACCCGCCAGGCAAAATTTACATATATCAACTACATGCAAAATTAGTGTGCGAATAAGTGCGAATAAGTACCTAAATATAGGCCATACCCGCCAGGCAAAATTTACATATATCAACTACATGCAAAATTAGTGTGCGAATAAGTGCGAATAAGTACCTAAATATAGGCCATACCCGCCAGGCAAAATTTACATATATCAACTACATGCAAAATTAGTGTGCGAATAAGTGCGAATAAGTACCTAAATATAGGCCATACCCGCCAGGCAAAATTTATATATATCAACTACATGCAAAATTAGTGTGCGAATAATTGCGAATAAGTACCTAAATATAGGCCATACCCGCAAGGCAAAATTTACATATATCAACTACATGCAAAATTAGTGTGAGAATAAGTGCGAATAAGTACCTAAATATAGGCCATACCCGCCAGGCAAAATTTACATATATCAACTACATGTAAAATTAGTGTGCGAATAAGTGCGAATAAGTACCTAAATATAGGCCATACCCGCAAGGCGAAATTTACATATATCAACTACATGCAAAATTAGTGTGCGAATAAGTGCGAATAAGTACCTAAATATAGGCCATACCCGCCAGGCAAAATTTACATATATCAACTACATGCAAAATTAGTGTGCGAATAAGTGCGAATAAGTACCTAAATATAGGCCATACCCGCCAGGCAAAATTTACATATATCAACTACATGCAAAATTAGTGTGCGAATAAGTGCGAATAAGTACCTAAATATAGGCCATACCCGCCAGGCAAAATTTACATATATCAACTACATGCAAAATTAGTGTGAGAATAAGTGCGAATAAGTACCTAAATATAGGCCATACCCGCCAGGCAAAATTTACATATATCAACTACATGCAAAATTAGTGTGCGAATAAGTGCGAATAAGTACCTAAATATAGGCCATACCCGCCAGGCAAAATTTACATATATCAACTACATGCAAAATTAGTGTGCGAATAAGTGCGAATAAGTACCTAAATATAGGCCATACCCGCCAGGCAAAATTTACATATATCAACTACATGCAAAATTAGTGTGCGAATAAGTGCGAATAAGTACCTAAATATAGGCCATACCCGCCAGGCAAAATTTACATATATCAACTACATGCAAAATTAGTGTGCGAATAAGTGCGAATAAGTACCTAAATATAGGCCATACCCGAAAGGCAAAATTTACATATATCAACTACATGCAAAATTAGTGTGCGAATAAGTGCGAATAAGTACCTAAATATAGGCCATACCCGCAAGGAAAAATTTACATATATCAACTACATGCAAAATTAGTGTGCGAATAAGTACCTAAATATAGGCCATACCCGCCAGGCAAAATTTACATATATCAACTACATGCAAAATTAGTGTGCGAATAAGTACCTAAATATAGGCCATACCCGCCAGGCAAAATTTACATATATCAACTACATGCAAAATTAGTGTGCGAATAAGTGCGAATAAGTACCTAAATATAGGCCATACCCGCCAGGCAAAATTTACATATATCAACTACATGCAAAATTAGTGTGCGAATAAGTGCGCATAAGTACCTAAATATAGGCCATACCCGCCAGGCAAAATTTACATATATCAACTACATGCAAAATTAGTGTGCGAATAAGTGCGAATAAGTACCTAAATATAGGCCATACCCGCCAGGCAAAATTTACATATATCAACTACATGCAAAATTAGTGTGCGAATAAGTGCGAATAAGTACCTAAATATCGGCCATACCCGCCAGGCAAAATTTACATATATCAACTACATGCAAAATTAGTGTGCGAATAAATGCGAATAAGTACCTAAATATAAGCCATACAAAAGTACCTAAATATAAGCCATACAAAAATATTTGCCTAAATATAAGCCACCAGGCAAAATTAGTGTGCGAATAAATGCGAATAAGTACCTAAATATAAGCCATACAAAAGTACCTAAATATAAGCCATACAAAAGTACCTAAATATAAGCCATACAAAAATATTTGCCTAAATATAAGCCACCAGGCAAAATTTACATATATCAACTACATGCAAAATTAGTGTGCGAATAAGTACCTAAATATAGGCCATACCCGCCAGACGAAATTTACATATATCAACTACATGCAAAATTAGTGTGCGAATAAGTGCGAATAAGTACCTAAATATAGGCCATACCCGCCAGGCAAAATTTACATATATCAACTACATGCAAAATTAGTGTGCGAATAAGTGCGAATAAGTACCTAAATATAGGCCATACCCGCAAGGCAAAATTTACATATATCAACTACATGCAAAATTAGTGTGCGAATAAGTGCGAATAAGTACCTTAATATAGGCCATACCCGCCAGGCAAAATTTACATATATCAACTACATGCAAAATTAGCGTGCGAATAAATGCGAATAAGTACCTAAATATAGGCCATACCCGCCAGGCAAAATTTACATATATCAACTACATGCAAAATTAGTGTGCGAATAAGTACCTAAATATAGGCCATACCCGCAAGGCAAAATTTACATGTATCAACTACATGCAAAATTACATACATCAATTTATATATTTTTAATCTTTTAAAAAAACAACGAAATAAAATAAATAATCAAAAAAATGCATATTACAATAAGAAATAGAGTTTAATAACCAACATGAATGTCGGCAAAATTGAAAAGCAACTGCTATTTAATTTTTAGAAAACCGTGTAAAGGCTTCACCCGCAGAGAGTCAAGAACAAGTCGCCAAGTATAACTAAGGGCCAAAACGGGGTCAAAATTACAAATAGAATCACGATAAATATAAATAAAAAGGAATTCATAAAGTAAAATAATACGGGGTTATTGCAACTAATTAAAAGAAAAGTTTTATCAAACATAGGCTGAAAATTATCGTTAATAACATACTGGGCAATAGCCTTGGATAGTTTACCACTTTTAACATCGCAAGCATGTTCAGCTAAACGAATACCGACAGTACGTTTAGTACTGCCAATATAGAACTTGAACTTTATTGGTTGATGTACCACTCATTTGGTTGTCTTTGATTTTAAAGTTTATTGGTTGACGTGCCACTCATTTGGTTGTCTTTGATTTTAGAGTTTATTGGTTGACGTACCACTCATTTGGTTGTCTTTGATTGTAGAGTTTATTGGTTGACGTACCACTCATTTGGTTGGCTTTGATTTTAGAGTTTATTGGTTGACGTGCCACTCATTTGTTTGTCTTTGATTTTAGAGTTTATTGGTTGGCGTACCACTCATTTGGTTGTCTTTGATTTTAGAGTTTATTGGTTTGCGTGTTTACCATGCTATTTATTAAATATTACTCTCTAGTATTTTATTCGCTAATATTTATGAGTTTGGGTATATTTATTTAATATCTGGTTTAAAATTCTTATGAATACAAATACTGTGTAGAGGTTCAAGATTTTGTTTTTATAGACTTGGACTTCCTTTTTTCGTTCAAGTTTGAATTAAATATTACTCACTAATATTTTAATCTCTTATATTTCTGAGTTTGGGGATATTTATTTTTTATCGGGTTTAAGATTCTTATGAATATACTGTGTTTCACATATTTTGTTTTTATAAATTTCGACTTCTTTTTTTTCGCTCAGGTTTTGAATTAACTAATACTCACTAATATTTTAATAGCTAGTAACAATGAGTTTGGCGATATTTTTTTATCCGGTTTAAAATTCTTATGAATATAAATATTATGTAGAGGTTCAAAGATTTTGTTTTTATAAATTTCGACTTCATTTTATCGTTCAGGTTTTGAATTAAATATTACTCACTGATATTTTAATCGCTGATATTTCTGAGTTGGGAATATTTATTTTTTATCAGATTTAACATTCTTATGAATATACTTTGTAGAGGTTTATATATTTTGCTTTTATAAATTTCGATTGGGAATCGAATCTTTTATTAGTTTTAAAATTCTATGAACACAGGATGGTCCAAAACGTCTTAAACAAACTTTAAGAGTAGGTCAGGCATACAACAACAAACCAGTTTTGTATAGAAACATGTGACCACAAATTCTACTACACATGCAAGAAGAAACAAAATAAAAGGAATGTAGATGATACAACACAGGTTTATTAGACATAACAATTACAGGTATCAATTACAATTGTTACTTTCCTTATATACATAATGTATAAGAAAAGTATTGTGACGGGGTCGAAAATTCGAATTCGAGTTTTCGACGGGAGAGCACGTTTCAAGCATCCCTGATCACGAATCAAACATTTTTGGAGTGGTGTCTGTGTGTGTGTGTGTCAGTGAGTCTGAGGAGACGATAACTGACGACGAATGGACCGATTCGAACGAAATTTGGTACAAAAATCACAATCCGTAAACACTGGAAGCCTATTGTTTTTAAACGTAATCGAATGTTCAGAACCCCCTAAATTTTCGAGTGAAATTTTGGAAAAATCGTCAAAAAATCAAAACCGCTAATAAAGTTTCGCAAATAGACATTTCTTATGTAATTTTTCATTAGAAAACGATTAACATAAAATTTAGAACGCTAACATGAACCGTTCTCGAGATATTTTACATTTTTCAATAAATTCATCAAAAAGTCATATAAAAAAAAATATATATTTCCTATTGAGAAACATGTTCAATTTTCATATGTAATACCATGCAATAAATTGGGTGACATCATTCTCGTGGATCTGGCTCGTTCCATTCATGAGAAAAGATACTTCGAGTAATACTTTTGTATTTGAACGTCAATAGTCATTTATCTGTTATAAGAATGACTTATTTCTTCGTCAGTAAAGCTTGGCGAGATTTTGGAGACGAATTTGGCGGAATGTCGCCAACTTGGCGACTTTTTGAAATGTTGTCAAATTTACGAAAATCTCGCCAAATGGATTAAAATGACGCTAAATCAATGAAAATGACGACTAATTGTCAAAAATTCGATATCTTGGAAAGAATATAAGTATCTACTATAAGAAAAACCTATTTTTTACTGTAAAAGTAGTAAATTCATTGCATTATATAAGGAAAGTCATGTGTTGCCCACATCAGATTTTTTATCATAGTATTCAAGTGGATGTTCAAAGTTCTTGCCATCCGCAATGTCTAATAACATTGACGCATGGATTGATGAACGCGTTCCAAAATGCTTCTCCCGGACATGTGCTGCTACCTCTTGAACTCTAGCGACAAGGTCAGAGTCACATGTTACAGGGTCTCATAAACAAGGCTTTTGAAGTAATCTCACAAAAAGAAATCAATGAGAAACAAGTCGGGAGACTGTTGTGGTCAACTGGGGGTACTCCCAGGCCGATCCATCTTGCAGGAAAGGTTCTATTGAGCTGACTGAAACATGCACAGCTGCGGATGACAAGAAATTTGAACATCTACTTTAATACTATGATAAAATACAATTGATACTAGTAATTGTTATGTCTAATAAACCTATATTGCTTTATCTGCAGTCCTTTCACTTTGTTTCTTCCTCCATATGTAGTATCTATATGTAGCGTAGTACCATATGTAACGTTTGCGACCACATATGCAAAACCTGCTTTTTTATCTATGGCTGACTTACTTTTAAATCCCCTCCTCTCCCGGGGACCAGTGAAGGTATAAAAAGTTATATTTATGGCAGCTTAATTGCGTGATTTCCTTAATTATATAGAGTTATAAAGAAATTTGATCTGTCTATATATTAAGAAGCTAGTGCTGCCAATTGGGTGGAAGTGAAGACTAGCTTGATCCAGGTCGGTGCTTTGGCGAAGTAGGGGAGCTCCCTTTAGTGATTTGGGGTCGAAATCCGAAGACTGAATTAGTAAAAGAAGTTTTCTTACAACTCCTATCCTGTCTTATTGACTTTACTCCCATCAGTAGAGTAAGGTTCATTAAGCATCTTACTTCTTGACTAGTATGGGAGACAAGGAACATATTATTTCAACCCTCAAGGTGGATTCTAGTACCAACATCAGTGGTTATATGGTAAGGTATGTATCATGTCATAACAACTTAGTGGCCGAAGTAGGAAAAATAAAGGTTTCTGTTCCAGTTCAAACTAGGATGTGGAACGAGTTGGCTTTAATGCTGACCGTTTTGATTGAGCAACAAACTTTGATTGCGGTCCAGATGGGACAAATAATCGCAGTAGAAAAAAAGCGTCTTGTATGCGCAAGCTGTAGAAAATGAGGAAAATCGAAGCATATCCAAGAGCAGGAAACGGACCACCCATGTTCTAACAATTCATCCATCGACTCAACAGATCTCAGATGAAACCAAATCTGATGTTCAAAACCTAATTAATCCTCAAAAACTGAACATTAGTGTGAGGGCGTAAGAAAGATAGCAAACTGTTTCATCATTGCCGAAACAAGTAAAGAAGAAGACGTTGATCATCTAATTAATCAGAAGTTTACTGACCAAGATGAGTTGAAATGCTTCCAAGTTGGAAAACCTAAAAAGCGGAGCCCCCAAGTGATTTTGTATAATGTTGAAAATAACATTACAGAGGAAAATTTAAAAAAATAAAATCATTTCTCAAAACGGAGGAATGGATAGAATCACGGAATTTACTGTCAGGTCTCACCTTTAAGGGCAAGAAAGGTAATAATTGTGTAATCTCTTTGGATCTGGTTACCTATAGTGTGTTGATCCGTCGAGATAAGGTAAATGTGGGATGGACCAGAGTGGATTTTAAGGAGTTTCTTAGAGCCAATGTTTGCTATAAATACAGACTTTACGGACATATCAGTAAATTTTGTCCTACAAACGAACTGCGGCGAAAGATGTCACAAGGCAGCGGACTGTGAATGTAAAACAGTGTGCATAAATTACACACGATATAATACCAAATTTAAAACGATGTATAGAACGGACCATAGATGTATCGCTCGAAAATGCAACATTTATATCTAAAAATTAACCTTTTCCTCCACCAAAGTTAACTATAGGAAATCTTAGAGTTCATGTGGGACTTTAACTTATTTTCCTTTTGTTGGAATAGCTTTCGTGCCTTTAATGCCCCAGTTTCTTGTGTCTGATTTTATGTTGTTGCTGCTGTGACAGCAATTTCACATAAGAGTAGGGTACTTTAGCTTAATACTTGTTTGCTTTCTGTATAATGCATGTTTTTTTTTTGCTCTCGGAATTATGATTCCCTTGTTGTAAGATTTTTTATTTTTTTCCCAACTGAGTTGGTCAGTTTGCTTGTATTGTTTTGTCCTAATAAAGTGGTTAGAAGGGGATGAGTCCCGACAGACCAGTGTGATGGTCTGAGTCGAGTTTGTTCGCGTTTTGTGCTCGGCTGCTTGTCGTGGACTGTATTGTTGCTCTGTGATTAGAGGGGTCCCATCTGGGAGCCTGGTCGTGCTCTTGAGGGGTGGCCTCGGCCGCTGGCCGGGTGGGGTTGAGTCGCAACCCGTGCGAGATCGCTATCGTGGGGCCTTTTTATCTGCCGTATACCTTTGGGTGGGTCGGTTATCTTTTTGATTACCCTTAAAGTTTGTCTGAGACCTTTTGGACCACACTGTATACTGTGTAGAGGAACAAATATTTTGTTTTTATAAATTTCGACTTACTTTATTTCGTTCAGATTTTGAATTAAATATTACTCACTAATATTTTAATCGCTAGTAATAGTGAGCTTGGGGATATTTATTTTTTATCCGGTTTAAAATTCTGATATAAATACTATGGAGAGGTTCAAAGAGTATTCTATGTAAAAGTCACACGTTGGGGAAATCAGCCATGAAGCTGGGAGTAAGTAGAATCATCGCCGTGGTGAATAATTGCTACGTTTTGGTCACTGTTACGAGTCTTTGCCACCGAGAGAGAAAGCCATCCAACTAGTTTGTGACGTCGCTTTTACTAGGCGAGCAGAAATCGGAGAATATCTCTGACTAGAGTATCTGCAAATACCTCAGATGACGTTGCACGTGGTAGATTTATTTCTATACAATAAAACTTCATTATAAACGTAAGTATTACAATTGAATATATTTCAGTTTCAGGAATCGTGATTTATTTTATGTATCATATTGCATGCAGTACTTTAAAAACGACAAATATCTTAGCTGAAGATACCGTTGCAGGTATATATTGCTAAGTCTTCCTCTTGATTAGGAAATACATGTGATTATTGTCGAAATCTAATAATGAATATTATATTTTATTAGCACTTTACAGCAAAGTGGAAAAGTGTTTATGACTTTGTTCATTCTGTCTGTCTGTCTGTCCGTTAGCACGATAACTGCCGTAAAAATGGCTTAATCAAAATGAAATTTTAGTATATTGTTCAGACGGTCTGTAGGCCCTATGGGAATATAAATGAATAATATCACCCAATTAGTTTTGGATTGAACCCGGGTTGAAAAAATGAAATGCATTGAGCCCTATGGGACCTAATTTTTCAAGCATTTTTTAAGCGGATTTAAAACTCACAAATTGCTTCGAAAATTTTAGGTAATATTCAAATTGTTCCATAAAATATATAAAAAAAATTCAGCGAAATATATTCAGTAGTTTTTAATAAAAATTAAAATATTAATAATAACACCTCTTATATGAAGTGATCACGTGACCATGATATGAAACGATCACGTGACCCACTTCAAAATGATATATGGCATCCATCTTGTCTCAAAATCGTGATTTTTAAAGTTCTTTTTAATTCATATTGAGTGTTGTATCCGTCCTAAACCTACTTTATTTTTGCTTAAATTCTGTGCATCTACATACTGAAACAACTCAATTACAATATATTTGAGTTTAAATTCTCATCCAAATTTGATTATTTCTACAACGAAGCCTATTTTTCACCTATGTAAAATGTAAACAGCAAAATGTTCAGAATGAGTTGTATTAGAATTGCTGTATTTCTTTAACACAAAATCATTTAGTTCATGGAGTCTGCATAGCTGATATGAATGAAATATTCACTGATTTTACAAAGAGATGGACGATTTTTTTCGATGAAGTTTTAAGCATTGAGTTTAATTACTTGCAGCTCCATGGTCTTAATTTTTAAATAAAATAAATTATTATAGTATTGTGATGAATGACATGAATGGGAAATTATTAATGAATGAAATGTTGTTTTATAGAGAGAGCCAGGCGTGTTATTTTTTCTATGACATCATTTGAATGAATTTCAATTGTTTTCGATGAAGTTTTCAAATATAATAAATTATCGTAGTATTATGATAATTCCAAAATTATTACCGAGGAATGTATCACATTTTAGAGATGTTTAAACCAGGCAATTTATATTGCAATGCCGTCATTTAAATGAAGTTAATTTCTTTCGATGAAGGTTTAAGTTTTCAAATATAATAAATTAATGTAGTATTGTGATAAGTTTTAAAATATTACCGAGGAATGTATTGCATTTTAGAGATGTTTAAATAAAATTGCATTAAAGTTGGAAAGTGTTTCATAATCAATGCTTTAAGCATGATTGATCTTTCTTGTTTTATTTTATGTTAAGTTCACCTGTTGTTTAAGCTAGATAAAATTATTTATGTCATTATTCCTAAATATTGTAAATAATTATTACTTTTACGGAAAACTTACATATTAATTATTACTGTTAATATATTTTTTTTAATTTTACCTATAGATATTAAAATACTTTAGCATTTTATTTAACAGTTAAAAACTTTTATTTAATAGCTAGGTTATACGCACTAAAACTCATAATAATGCATGCATTAAGTGGCGAATACTTATTGTATTTTACTTATACCTAATATCAACCCCAAGTCTGCTCAATTTTATTATGCTCTATTTCAGATATTGTTTATATTACATATGTTTAGTCTTATATCAACTTTATATGTATAATATGTGAATAGTATAACATATAATTCAGTAATTTATTGTTAAATAGTTTTATGTCCGGATTCACTAGCAGATCCAAGGACGGCTTTAATGTCCCCTAAAATAAAATCGTCTGCACTAAATAAAATGACGCGCTTACCTAAATTGTACCTATATGTACATACATCGTATCTATATACGAGATTTAAAAATATCTTATCACTCCATCAAAAAATCCTCCATTGTCCAGATTAATAACGTAATTATATTTTTATCATCTATAATCTATATTTAATGTTTATATTTTAGACTTTTCAGAATTATTCAATGTGTAATAGATTTACAAATTTTTTTAGCTATTTCTAGTTCAGCAGCAATTTCTATATTGAGCACAAAATATTCTAACACTGTTATCCTACTTTAAAAATTAGCTTAAATTTCTTGACCACGTAATTCTGTTTATGTTGTCCACTAGATATATACAATATATAAAATAAACTCTAATTTAAATTAAAAAATTCTAAAGTTAGCAATTTCAAAGTTATTCAAAATGTTTGTCTTTTGCGTTTAAAATTATATATACCGTAGAAGTTTGATAATACACTATGACCAGAATATATCCTCCAGTCCTGTGACGGATCCAACATTTGATTTGGGGGGAGGCTAAGTTTTTTATCTCGCACAAAAGTATAATATACGTATATAAGTACAATATATATAAAAATGTCAGTTTATCTAGTGCAGACTACTTCAT
This sequence comes from Amaurobius ferox, assembly GCA_951213105.1. Classification (NCBI taxonomy): domain Eukaryota; kingdom Metazoa; phylum Arthropoda; class Arachnida; order Araneae; family Amaurobiidae; genus Amaurobius; species Amaurobius ferox. The sequence continues at coordinate 96,781,537 of OX578154.1, forward strand.
TTTGGGGGAGCGAGGCTCCTATCATTCCCCCTGGATATGCTAGTGCTCCTGTCAGTAATTGTGTATTTATAATATTTTTATGTAGCATAATATATCATATTTTCCACATGATCATAACATTATTTTAATAGTTTTAAAATGATTTAAAAGCATTTTCAGACAGTAAAACATTTTACTTAATAGTTTATACAGGGTTGTTCACAAAGGACTCCTTAACTTTGAAATGAAACAAGTCGGAAATGGTGATCGATAGAAAACTGAAACAAGTGATATGTTTATTGGGAAAGCCGTAAAATTCTGATACAAAATTTTCAAAATTAGTTACAAATGTTGCTGACAGATGGCGCTGTATGCTGTTGTCGCAATACGGATCCCTATAAAGAGTGCTCTGAAGCACAGTGTGAATCGGCCCCTACAGCAACAAAGCGCAGTTTTCTATCCCAATTTAAAGTTGCCAAAGACCCTGAAGTGAAAACAATTCGATAGCTTTTCGACAAATTTCAACGGACAGGCAGCGTGGCTGATGAGTTAGTGGGACATGTTGGTCCCAGGCAATCTGTAGTTACACCTGAAAATGTCACGACAGTTGCTGCAGTTATTCAATCTAATCCGAGGAAATCCATCCGAAGAGTTACAGCTGAATCCAGATTAACGCCATTCAGCACGTACAGAATGCTGAGGAACACCCTAGACATGTTTCCGTTCAAAATCCAATGTCACCAAGCCATAGCAGTTTCAGCTGTGCGACAAAGAGCCGTAATAGGTTCGGGAACGATATGCTCCCCATGATTGATGGTGATGGATTTGATGATGGCTACATATGGTTCACAGATGTGGCTCATTTTCACCTGGATGGTGTTGTGAACAGACAAAACTTGCGTTTTGGGTATACCGAACACCCGCATTTGTGTCAAGCACGACCACTGCATTCCCCATAAGTTGCCGTTTGGGCTGCAGTATCGAGTAAAGGCATCATTGGCCCTTTTTTTCTTGCGAGACACGATTACTACTAAATGGTACATTGCGGTTTTGGAACAATTTGTCGCCACACTACAAACGTTGGAGAATCGCCCAGGTACTTCGTGGTTCATGCAAGATGGGGTCCTACAATGCCGTACCACAGCCGTTTTTGATTTTCTTGAAGAATACTTCGATAATAGAGTCATTGCTTTGAATTATTGCACATTTACTGGAACAGGCATAGATTGGCCTCCATATTCACCCGATATTACGCCCTGCGACTACTTCCTGTGGGGCACATTGAAGGACAATGTTTACCGCAATAATCTTGCAACACTGGATAAGCTTGAAAAGTTGATTTGTCAAGCATGTGCGTCCACTTCTGTTGACACACTACAGAAAGTGAGTGCCAATTTCATTCGTCGTTTGCGCTATCTCTGTGCTGAGCAAAGTGCATATTTTGAATCGATTTGGATGTGATTGCAACGACTACTTTACCGAAGTCGAGTGTCGTACAAAACAGAGCACCAGGCGCGAAGCGCCTTTAATCTCCAATTTCAAAATGTGGTTCTTATCGTCATACTGTGACATTAATTCAGTGACCCTAACAGGAGGTTCGAGGTTTTTATTTACTACTTTTTTATTATTTATCCTAGCTCTTATTGTGGCAGTTAGTTGCACATTTAGAGTTTAAGCAGTTTGGGAGGTTGATGCAGATCTGAGGGTTACCTAGCATTTTAACAGCTTAGAGTTTTGAACACTAGTCGCGAGTTTGATTTGATATCAGATGTTTGGGGTGGGATCTTTTAATTCCGATTATCGTTGTTTAGAACAGCGCGGGGTCTCTTACGAGATTTGGCCTTGCGATGATCATAATCCTGCAGATTGAATAACAGTTCATTTGGAACGGATGGCAAATTTTTGTAAAATTTAAGCGCTAGCTTTTTAATTTACCGAGGACAGTCTCACCACTATTTATAGCCTATTTCTCGGACTCCGTACTACGACTACAGCGTAAAACGCCATCTGTCAGCAACATTTGTAACTAATTTTGAAACTTTTGTATAAAATTTTTACAGCTTTCCCAATAAACATATTACTTGTTTCAATCTTCTATCGATCACAGTTTCCGAGTTGTTTCATTTCAAAATTAGGGAGTCCTCTGTGAAACACCCTGTAAATAATTATATGAATTTCAATGCAGATGGAAAGTGCACTATATTGTGTTCACTTTGTTCGCCAAGGAATTTGGAGTAGTTATTGTTGTGGTTACTTATATTATTATTTTTTACTTGCCTGGTGATCTACACAGTTGCTTAGCGTATATTAAAAATCTGAACATTGTGATTAAATTCCCCGGTGATCTTTATCGTTATTGGATAAAAAATATAATCACAAATATAGGATATATTTTTAAACGTATTGCCTGTTATCTTTGTATCATGTATGTGTTTTAAGTAATATCTATCATCAAGACGAATAATATCCTGTGGGTTTTTACGAAAGTTAAACTTCTAATATTTTAAAAGTTTATTTTTAAAGTTATAAAATATAGTTTAAATATAATAGAATATAAATATTTTAGACTAGCAGCATACCCATTCTTCGTACGGAGTATATAATAAAAAGAAACTTAAAATTCATAATCATGTGAAAATTCCTATAGTATACTAAATGATATTGTTAATCAAAATATTCTGTTAAAATATTTAATTTATTGCTTCTAAAGAGAAGTTTAAAAATATATGTTCTCTCTCACTATGCGAAATTATCTTCACGGGCAGATCTGAAGAATAAAACATCTCCCACCCACCCACCCTTTGTAAGCAAATTTACAAAAAAATATGAATTTGAATCCATATATACAAAATAAAAGCGTTAAAATAGTATGGAACCTGTAATACTTGTATATACGCGAATATTATACACGATATAACCTGTATTAGTAGATTACGTGTATAAATGAGAAAATATCAATAAACCCGTAATCCTTAAACCTGAACGCAGTAATTGATTCCAATATATTCCAAAATGAAAGCGCTAAAATTATATGGTAAGATATTAGTGCTACTCATGCTACTTATATTGTTGCAGATTAGAAAATATATCCGTGTGTTAGTAGAAGATTACCCATATTACAATATGAGTTTCAAAAACCGGATATCCTATGTCGGGCCCCGATAAAGTTCAAAATGAAAAGAATTAAATTATGTCACTAAAAACAATGAAATACTGAATTTGGACAAGCTGTTTTGGTTTTGGTGTTATTTTCAAAAACGGAACATTCCTATGGCGGGCCCAGTCAAGTACAGGCTAGCCTGATAAGGTTCAAAATCAAAATAATTAACATTTAGGGCCTCAAAAACAAAACTTGTAATCCATCTGAAAACGCGGAAAATATCGATAAAAAGCGCTGTCAAAACGAACGCAGCTAGGCTTGTATTAGTAACCTCTCAGGATTAAATTTCTATGCCTATAGAGTATAGAGCATGGGCACGTGACATCACACGGACAATTTTGCCCTTACGTTTCGTGACATTTCCAAAATAAAATACTCTTTCACTTAGCAGTATGGAAATTTTCATTATTTCTGTATTTAAAACGGTTACTTTAGAAATCGTTTAACCTCCGATTTTACTTGCTTATCTTGTTTGATTTTTAATTAACCGGAAAATAAAATTTTCACTTTAATTAAAATATATACACGAGCTCTATATAAGAAAAATCATTACACATCTTTACCTTCACGCTCGCATACACATTGCAGAATTTGCTAGTCAATGTATACATCTTTAGAATTCTAGTTAGTGACCACAGTAAAAATGAGTAGTAGTGCACTTTAGCAAATGAAATCTTTAAATATATGTTGTTATTCAAGTATTCTAAATAACTTATTTCATTGCAAAGATAAATTTCGATATTAAATCAGTTTAGTTTCAATTTTTATTTGCCATCATCTTCCGTTTACCATTACACGCTATGGTAGAAATAATGCCCCTTTTGCCCTTCCGTTTCTGCTCATTTTACCACGCAGGTTGTTTATTTACACTTGTGCCCATACTCTATGCCAATGATTTCCCGAAAACCAATCAAAAATCGAAAAGAGAAACGATCATGTGGCCACTTTGGCTCAATCAGAGTACGCAAAATCTCTGTTAGGATCAGTCTGAAGAGGAAAAATAAATTTGCCATTACTACAGCAGCACATCTACATCACAACAAATCTTGTTTTGTTTACTTTATAATTTTTCACGACGTTTTAGACACCGTGAGTATAATTTGTTTCAAAATTTCTGACTGACGGACTGATAGCAAATATTAAAATTATAAATATATTAGGCTAATGCATTTTCATTTTCTCGTTTGAAAAAATTGTACTAAATCTTGATGAAATTTTCTGCAAGTTTCATGCAAGATTGTTTTTTCCAATCTCGGTAATAACATATCTAATCTGATGTCTAAATGTGATAACAAAATGAAACCATAAATGTCACAATCAAACTTACGGGCTTTCGTTGATACCAATCAGATCTAAATATGAGTGATTTATTGTACTACTGTTTTCTGATTCCCGTTACATTTCCTGTGGTAATGTTTTTTGTGTTTATTGCATGGATGGGATTTCAGCTGTTTATTAACAACTAAGTGAAATATATACCTGAAAAATATTGCCTCAAAATGTCATTTACTCAGGATCTTTCTCTGTCATACGGAGCACTTAAAAAAATACTAGATGGCGAAAACTTACAAGATGTTGTTTTGCAAATTTTAGGATATAAACAAATTCCGGGAAGTAACAATAGTCGCTTTAGACTATTACTAAATGATGGAGTTGTTCTTTTACCGTATGCTATTTTAGCTACTCAACTAAATAGTCTTATATATGATAAAAATCTTGAAAAATTTACAATTTTTAAACTGAAAGATTATGTATTAAGTGAATTGCTGTTAAACAAGAAGGTTATTATTTGTATCGATATTGAAGTAGTTGTCCCGGGTTCTAAAGTAAATGAGAAATTATCAGAAACATCTAATATCTTAAATTCAACAGCAAATCAGAGTGCAGCTAGTTTCTCCTTCCCGATGTCGGCAGTGCCAAAAAATAGCTCATCTTGTAGTATTGAACCATGTCCTAGTACATCATATGTTTCTCAGAATTGGGATACTGCTAGAAATACTGCAAATAAAATACCATTAACTGAAAACCTTTGTATTAGTTCTATAACAAGTCTTACACCATACAGAAATAAATGGACAGTAAAGGCTCGAGTTACATATAAGACACATATTGTAAGCTACAGCAATTCACGAGGACAGGGAAAATATTTTGCTTTTTATCTTTTAGATAGTTCTGGTGAAATCAGAGCTACAGCTTTCAATGAACATGCAGAAAAGCATTATGAAAGTCTTAAACTCAATAATGTATATCTGATATCAAATGCAAATGTGAAAACATGTAGGGAGAACAGTACAGTGAAGTGTGATTTTGAGTTAATAATTGATAAAAATACAAGAATTGAACCTGCTTTGTGCGATGAAGCATCAGTGCCATCCTGTACTTTTAATTTCCATACAATAGCAGAAATTGGCTTATTACCTAAGGATTCATTTACAGATATTATTGGAATTTGTATCACTGCAACTGAACTTACTAAAATAACAATAAAATCTAATAATAGAGAAATTTCAAGAAAAACTTTAAATTTGTTTGACAAGAGTAAAAATTCTATAACAGTTGCCATGTGGGGTGCTGATGCTGAAAATTTTAAATTTACTCCTAATCTTGTTGTTGCTATAAAAAATGCAAAAATTACTAGTTTTGGAGGTTGCTCACTTAATGTTACTTCAATGAGTATGATTTATATTGATCCAGATATTCGTGAAACTTGTGAATTAAAATCATGGTTCCAGAACTTAAATGACTTTTCTGTGACTTCAAATATTTCCCCCAAAAAAGTATCTCAGAACTGGAAAACACTCGCTGAAGTTTCTTCTGAAAGTTGTAGTTATAATGTAAATGTACCCCTCTATTATGTTACAAAAGCTACTATTGTTACAGTTAAGAAGGAAAAATGCATGTATCAAGCTTGTCCTTTTTTAAGTTGCTTAAAAAAAGTTGTTAATTTAAATAACGGTCTTTACATGTGTAATAAATGTAATAAAGAGTACAGTGACTTCAAATGGACACTTTTACTTTCTGTTGAAGTTGCAGACTTTACTGGCAGTCAATGGACAATAGCATTTAAGGAAACAGCAGAAAATTTAATAGGTATAGAATCTGAAGAACTTAGTAAAGTAAAAAGTGAAGATGAAGACAAATATTATGATATATTAAGTAATTTAGATTTGAAATCTTATATTTTTAAAATGCGGGCAAATCTAGAAACATTTAATGAAGATACTCGTTTAAAAACTTCTATTTTAAATGTTAGTACTGTTAACCCAATTTCATACGCTAAAAAATTAATGACAGATATTAGAAAGATGAGTAGAATATTAAATAATTCTTAGTTTATCATTTGTAAATATTTTGTTTAAATATGTTTAAAATTGATGATGTTTCTTTAAATATAAATGTGTACTTAGTCATTAAAATCTGCACATGAATTTGTTTTATCTTCCTGTGATAGTTTTGTTACAATTGCATAAATTATCATTTATTTTATCTTTCAATTGCAATTTATTAGATGATATTATATTTTGTTTTCTGTTACATAGTTCTTTGTGAGTAGGACAGGGTTGTCAAAAACCTGGGTTTTTTCATGAAAAACCCAGCCCATTTTTTTTTTTTGGGGGGGGGGGGGCTTTCAGGGTTTTGGGAGTTTTAAAGAGTTTTTTCAGGGGAATTTTTCTGTTTATTTTTATAACTTTTATTTTAGCAAATTTTCAGAACTAACATAGAACAATTAAATTTTTAAATCAGAACTTTTAAACAATTGAACAGAGCAGTACTGTTAAATGCTGAGCAGTATGAATATGACTAATATATTTACTTCAAATTACATGGTATAATGGATAATGCACATAAAAAATGCAACATTCTAAATAAAAATATGTCCTAAAAAATTTTAAAAATGCATTTAATTATTATATAATTAAACATTTAAATTTATAAATGTATTTTGAAAAGTGAAGTTACGAAAATTTAAAAGTCCATTAAGAATAATAAAAGAAAAAGAAATGTTATTAAAAACAATGTTATGAAATATGTTATTTTGTATAGAAAGTTTATTAACTTTTTATTGTTAATTATCAGTAAATGCAATTTTAAGTTCAATTGCCCACTTCGGGGTTTTTTTTTGTTTTTTTTTTAAATCCACCTGGGTTTTTTTTGGTTGTGCAAAATCATAACAACCCTGGGTTGGGAAAAACATAATGCAAAGCAGCATCACAAGAGAAATAGGTGCAAAGTTCATATTGTATCTTATTTTCATAGACTACCTGTGGACATCAAGAAATCTTTTATGTCCTAATATTTTATGTACAATTTGATAAAATAGATGTTTAATCCTTGTTGTAAAATAAATTTGGTTAAGAATAGTTAATAAAATATTTTTACCCTATGTGAATATTTAAATGCAATTTAATATTGGAAGCATGGTTATTTTATAAATATGTTGAGTCATTGGGCCAGGGTTGTATTATTTTTCATCCCACAAACAATACTGCTTTTAATATTTTGGTATGTAACCATGCAATCTGAAGGATGGTCTTGTTAAATGTAACTACTATGATGAAGAACCTCAGAATTTTATGAACTTTACTACATATTAAAAATTTATCTGCTTTGCAACCAATGATGGTGAATGGGTAGTTTTCAAATTTTAGAAATCATATTGAATACCAGAGAAAATTTTGAATATTTTTGTATGTTGAAGGCCCAGACCACACGACCAACCTTAAGGCTTGTGGTAGCTTAATATGTGGCCGGATATTTTTGTATGTGTAATTTCTATTGCTTAAGTTACAACAAACTGCACTTAGTATTCTCTCTAAAATAAATATTATTGCTTTGTGTGAAAACCATACAGTAATGTTATGTAAATGAAGAAAAAAGCAGAAAATGTCAAGTGCATTACTAGATTAATAAATTTATTAGCATGTGATATTCTAGCTACAAAATATTTATCATGAAGTATATTAACAAATCAGAAAATAATCCTATTATTTTAAGGAGGAGAATTTTAAAAATGTGGTTTTTCAAGTACTTGGAGTATATTACTTGACAGATTCTTTATCTAAATGTGATGATGGATCTGAGAAGTAAAATACTATATTATGCAGATAGTATTTTCCCTGTAACACAATATTATTTACTTTGGCTTCAAACAATTTCCTTTTATAAAATCAACTAAAACAATTCCATTTCTTTTAAAAACTTGCCCACTAACTATTTTCTCTATTAAGATAATAACATACATAACAAGAAAAAAGTGCTTCATGAAAAATTAAAACTTGCTCCTTGTTTTTCCCTCTAACAACAACTTAGCCAGTTCATTCAAGATGGCTCTGTCTCGGTGTAATGAAACATGCCTCAGTATTTACCAAGGCTATGAAGTCTGTAAAAGTTTAGGTACAGTATTTCCCAAGTAAATGAGGATCTTTTTAGCAAATAAATTGGGAAAACAGAAAATCCCACAAAAATACTGATTACTACCTTTGCTATTTATGTCAGTATTGAATAGTAAGAAACAAGAAGAGTTGGACAGTAAATAAAAAGAGAAGTCGAAGACTTGAGTTACAAACTCCACAGTATATTGGTATTTGCTGTGTGCCACCATTTACTGGAAAATTTTATATGCATTGAAGTTTGATAACAAACTTGATACAATGCATTCATTTAACATAAAATGCTGGGCAGTAATAAATAAGTAAGCACTATTGACATTGCATTTGCATAAAACAAAATAAAATTTATACAACTTTTCCATCTGATATCATTTGCTGTAATCTTAAGTAGAAATATATGTTTAAATATTAGCTTTTAAGTTTCAGATATATTTTTTTAGCAGAATCAAAGAAAACATGTACCCAGGAGAAAAGTAATGAAAATTATATAGATAAAAATTTACAAAAGTGCATTGTTATTTTTTTTTTTTTAATTAAATCTAAAAACTGTATAAAAACCATAATTACTTAATTTCTCAGACATCAAAATTCTCCCCATTTTAAGAATAACATTAGTATAATATCACGATAGTCTTCTATAGTCATCCTCCATCAGTTTACATCTAATTACTCAAAAAAGAAAGGAACAAACGGTGTGGTTACTAACTGAAATTTTTTTCAACTTGTGGATTAGTGACTGTCCAATATTTCTTTAAAATTCAATAATCAGATGGAATCAACATTGTAAATTTAAACACCCTTTTAAGTTCTAGTGATAAATTTGTGTTCTTTCAATGTACAAATTTTTTACACATATTATATATATATATAACGAAATATTTTTTATAGAAAGTTGTAAACTATGAACTATTTGTCAAACAAAAAATTGGTATGACAGCTTGTGCGCAACATCCTAGAAAACATGAAACAAATTAGGTTCATTGTATAAAGGCTAACATACATTATATATTCTGAAAATTTCATGAAAACATATTGTGATGTTTTGGAGCTTTCTTGCACACAAGGTCAAAAAACCTCATTCAGAAAAAAAAAAGACTTTAAAATTATTTCTCAATGAATTTCCCCATGACACATTTTAAGTTATAACTCCAGTAATTATAGAGATTTTTTTCATGTGAATTTTAAAATGTTCAAAATAGTTTATATCTTTATATATTATTTCAGAAAAATCTAATTTTTTTAATGTTTAACAGTCCTATGACCCTTTAACCAGGAAATTGTGTAGTTTATCTTTTCACTAATATAAATAGGGATGATTTATGATATTTTGAATACAACTTTTAGTCATTTTAAACTGGCTATTAACAAATACTCTGGAACTTTTTTATATATTGTGAGAAACAAAGCAATTTTTGGCAATAGACCATTAAAGTTCATATGTTAAATAATGGCCAGTCTACTAATAGTTGATATTAATTAACTGTGAGCAGAAATTTGAATTATTGTGTATTAACTATTAGTAACTTCATCAGTAACAGTTCTGCCATTACATACTAATGCATAATAGTAATTAATTATATCTTAGTATTAGCTAATTGCTAATAGTAAAACTGTTATTCTAATCTTATTTTTAAATATAGTTATGCTTTACTGTGATTACATAAACCACTTTACCTCCCATTAAGACAAAAGTACAATTTTCTTACTTCTTAATATTTTGTGAATAGTATTTCAAAATTTTGAATTGATATATTGTTACATATATTATGCTGTAATAGAATTTTTTTGAAAATTTACATAGCTAAATTGTTAAAAAATGCTATATGTTTACCAAACAATCATTGAAATTGGGCCTTATGTTATATTTTATTTACTCTATTGTACATTTATATTAGCTGAATATAAATCTTTATATAACAAATATAATTTTATTTCTCCTTTGCACATGTTCTTGGCCATATTATACAATTATCTTCTAGTCAAACCTTGTAATTTACACACATAATCATTATTTATGCATGCTTCTGCCTTTCAATGTTTGTTTCCTATATGAATACTCACCCAAAGACTATTTATTACGTTGCAAAATTAGATATAATATGCAAAGCTTTTATAGGGGTTTAAATTGGTGAGTATCTATATAAGATTTCTTTTTAACATTCTTGTATAATATGATAAAATTGGACTAACCATACTGGTTATATAATAACTTATTAAAGTTTGTTTTACTTGCAGAAGTTGTTTTTTTTTTTTCTTTTTGACAACGAAAATTGTAATGTTTATTTGTTCAATGCATCTTCCATCGTCAAATTTTAATTTTAATCTAAAATTGAAAATATGAGGTCTCAGATTTCCAAAATAATTTCTTAGTTAAAGCTTACAAGTAAAATCTGTGCATAGAATCCAGGCTTTTGTTACACTTTTTTATCATGTATTATACAAATAGCATGGCTGTGGAATCAGAATACCAACTGTGACCCCCCCCCCTCCCCCAAAAAAAAGAAAATTATATATATATATATATATATAATAAGAAAAAAAAGGTTTAAAGATCCAATGAAAGAAAAGCGAGAATATATATATATATTAGAAGGAGGGGATGTTTAATTCTTTAACATCTTTCTGATCTTTTACCAATTAAAAAGCAATGGATATAAACAATAGAATAAAGATTATTACAAAAACATATCTTGATGAAACAAAAGTTATACATGTCCTAAATTATATATAGATAGAAATGGATATGTCTGAATTTATAGTACTGTATAGGATTCCAATCAGAAAATAATTCTTAATGTCTCTCGTTTATTTATTTTTCCTTTATATATGTTTTGTTTCATAGTCTATAATGCAAAATTTCTCCAAAATCCTTAAATTTCTGCAAAATTTTTCAAGCAAGATATGGCATAGCAGTTCTACAGCACTGACATAGTTTTAAAAAAATGTAATTCAAGGGTAATGACAGATTAACAAAATCCTCTGGGAACATTGTTAATTACTGAAACTTGAATTTCAAAGTAAATCTGCCACTGTCAATAAACAATTATTTTGGTGAGTGCTTGATCGTAAAATGTGAAAAGTAGAATATATAATAAATTTGATTATTTTTTAAGATATCTGAATCTCAAATTTTGATTTACAAAAATGTTATTCGTTAAGATTTTTATGGAAGTTTATTAGCAATTATCAAAATGAATTTATTATAAATTATGAAAAATAATGTGTTATGACTTGTATTCAAGAAATACATCCTGAATTATTTTTATATTGAATATAATAGTATTTTAATATTAATGTTTTGTATATTTTATACTTTATTGTGTGTAAAAACTTTGCAATGTGACAACAATAATTTATTACTAATTTCAGTTCATATACCTACAATATTACTTTTAAATGTAAATTTAATAACTATTTTTCTTTAACTCATACAGATATTTTGTAGCCAGAAATGTTTTTATTGTATGAATGATAAAATATGATAATGCTCTAATGAAAGAAAAAAAGTGCCCTTTTACAGCTTATTAAACCCTGAATAGTCATTAACTTTACTGTTGCCATGTGTTGCAATTTTACCTAAATTATTCCAAACTTGGGAACGGGGCCTTAATTGGTAGTTGTGACTTAACCTGACTTTCTGTTTGATCTTGTTTTCTATAACAGTTGTTCCTAATCTTTTACTCTCAAATCCCCATAATTGAAATACTTTCATCATAAACCTTATTGGTGAATCATTTTATCGCAAACCCCTTTCAGAAGAATATTTTCATCATAAACTCTTTGGTCTGGACTTTTGAAATGTATGTATTTTATTTTTTTACTCAATACAGACAACATTCAAAATTTATAACATCTTAATTGCCTATTATGCCAATACTATTGTTCTTAGGCATTTTATAGAAATACCTTTTATAAAGGCACTTCAAAAATTCAAAAAATAAATTTAAAAAAAAATAAGTTGCCAATACAGGAGCTTTTATTAACTCCCTAAATCAGCTCAGCACTTTTTTATACATTTAATACTAAATGTATGTCAGACTGGTGAGTACCACTTTCATGGTATATAGGCACTGTAAACTTCCATTTATTTGCTGACTCTTTTTTCTGAGATCATAGCAACACCTTCAGGTGAAGTTAATGGTTATTGTGCTGATGCTGTAACAGCGAAACCAATCCACTAATGCTGCTTGTTGCTCAATTTCTCCAAGCTCCAAAATGCTTTCTTGCAATAATTAATATTTTAATTGTGATGAAAACAGGCATGAACTCTAAATGTCTCCAACTGTATTACAGTTTAAAATTACACAAAGCAGTTTTGAAATTTTAAGCCATTTCATCGAATAATGTACTTGAGTGTCCTTATATTAGATGAGTTTGTTTAAATATTGAACATACTATGTTCTACATGCAGAACTGGATTTATATTACTAATATCTCAGCAACTGGTCAGTCAAACCTCATTAACGCAAATAGCCAAGAATGGTCAAAAAAAATTATTTAAACATAGTTTATGTAATCAGAGCAAAACAATTGCATTTCAAGAGAAACACAAAACTAGTTGTAGTTATTCGAAGAGTGTTCCCATTAATGAGGTTGAGGTTCGACTGTAAATATATTTATCACACCCCTTTCCATAAAATTAAGTGTGCATGAAATACATTGTCCTTTAAATACTTTTTTTTGTTTGGTACTCTTAAGCAATTGTCAGTATTTGTCTGTTAGATTCATCTATGACTATATGTATTATGTATCTGTAGAAGGATAGCAGAATTTTTTTTTAATTTTCATATTTTCGCAATAATGGGATTGAATGTAGTAGGATATGCTGTTGAAACTAGATATCATATAATTTAAATACAATTTGTGACATTTCATAGCTACACCTTGTGATAAGTAAAAAAAGATAACCAGCAAACACATAGAAATATGTTTAGCATTAAATCAGTGTTACTGTGAGATCCTGGAAAAAATCTGATGTGGGCAGCACATTACTTTTGCTATATAATGCAATTAATTTACTTCCGTCACAGTGAAAAATGATGTATAATATCCATGACACAATATTTTTAATATTGAATTATACATTTGTCGCTTTTCTAGATGACAACAAAAACTATTTCGAAGTATCCAATTAACTTATGTTTCGCGCAACTCTAAATTGGGAATTATCAATATTGATAGCATTCACAATAAGCAATATAGTCTATATATTAAAATATTTTAATAATTAATTCATCAATTTGACACAACTTTGATTAATTTAATGTCATTTTTGCAATTTTGATCATATTTTCATAAATTTTGAGTGACATATAGTCAAGTTGGCGATATTTTGCTAAATGAGTTACCAAATTTATCACCAAGCATTACACATAGATGTTTTATTGCATATAAACGATTATTGGTAAATTGTTCGTCGTAAAAATACAAAGCTATTACACAAGTATCATCTCTCATGAATGGAATGAACTAGATCTACAAGAATGATTTTAACAAATTTATCACGTAATATTGCATGAAATGTGAAAATATTTCATAATAGTTAATATTTTTCAATTTTATCTAATATTTTTAATACATTTATTAGAAAAATATGCAATATCTAGAAAACATTTGTGCTACCATTCTAAATTGTGTGTCATTCATTTTCTAATAAAAAATTGCATAAGACATAATCATTTGCATAACATTATTAAATGTTCTGATTTTTTTCAAAATTTCATTCGAAAATTTGAGGGTCTTCCAAACATTCAATAGTATTTATAGTCAATAGGCTTCCAGTATTCACCAATCGTAATATTTATACCAAATTTAATTCAAAACGTGCCATTTGTTCAGATATTGTTTCCACAGACTCACGGACATACACACACATACACAGCCATCACCTCAAAAACATTTATTCAAGTTAAGGGATGCTTGAAATGTGCTATTCCATCGAAAACTAAAATTCAGATTTTTGACCCTGTTACAATACTTTTCCTATATAATTATGTTATGTATATAGAAAAAGTAATAAAATAAAGTATTATAAAGAAAAGTTCTACAAATGAAACAAGATAATTGATTTCGTGCAAAATTTTATTAGTTCCGTATAAAGCAATTGCAGTTACAGATTCATTTTTTACCCATTTTCAAATTTTCAATGTTTACAGTTAGTAGAGTACAACAACCCTGTATAAATTTCTGCCATCCTCTGGATATATCAACATATAATCTTGATGAGTACATTGATATTAACTTTACCTAAGATATTTACTTTATTCTATTTATACTGGATTTCGAATATATTTTATATTCATTTTTAGTGTTTTGTTTTACTTTGGCAAATTCTATTTTTGTAACCTGTCCTATAAAAGTAAAATGTATATTTTCACCTAAAAATCTTTGTTCTTTATTTAACAAAGTATTATAGTTAATTATAACCATACAATTGATTTTCTCATGAATTTTTATTTTAATAGTATTGTATATTCTTGTTCAGATTATTTGTAATGATTTTTATTTACTCATTGATAACTTATATAATTAAAAACTTCAAAATCAAAGCATTAAAAGGATACTAGTAAAATAAATATTCTATTTTGCTTATAAGGAGCAAGTGCCTACGACATTATTGAGAAATTATTGGAATTATACATTTATTTATTGGTTGATTTTAATAAAGTTTCTCTTATCAATATTATTATGTTTACTAAAAATTTAGACTTTATTCTAGGGTTGCACCGAATATTCGGTTGGTATTCGGTATACTGCCTATTCGGCAGTTAAACCGAATATTCGGTTCGGCCGAATACTTTAATATTCGGCCTAACCGAATAGTAAAAAAAAATTAAAATATTCGACAATTGGTAAAGCACATTTTTTATACAATGAATGAAAGTTATAGTATCATAGTACAAAATTAATTCAAATTTTTACTTACCAATATTATCACATTTAAAATAATTTTAATGTAAAAGAAAACACTCTGATATTAAATTTTTTTTTTCAATTTTGCTTAAATCTTATCACACCTTAACCTTACTAACTCATTTAAATATGAAACAGTAACCAGAAAATAAAACTCATAATATTACGTGTTCAAAAATATAACATTTAATTTTTTATAAAATATGCAGCTAAAAAAAATATCAATTATCATTTCACCAATATTAAAAAAAGGTGAAGGTGATTAATATATAAAAAAAACCACTTGGATGAATATTCAATTTTGCAGTATTTTAATTTCGATAGAGATAGATAAGATACTGAGGGTGCCATAGGTGTTCCTTTGTATCCATTAAAATGTGTCAAATAAGATAATCAAAGAATTTCTCTGTGTGTGGCCCCATTGTAGTCAACCCTTCTAATTTCTTTCATGATTTCTGAAGAGAAGATTACTTTGTTGAGTCTTTTGTCACAGGATGGGTACAGTTACCTTACACCTTTCTGGTAGGTCGGACGGTCTGGGTCTCAACAACAACAACAGGATGGGTACACCTGTCTGTAACTGTTTAGTTATCTATCAGTATCTAATCTGTTGTAGTTTGCAAGACCAGGTGTGACAACAACTTAAAAAAGAATGGCTGGACATTCTGGCAAAGTATCCTTTGCACTTTAAAAAGAAAAATGATTTAGCAATGTTTGAATTTGACTGCTCAGTTTCAATTTTGATAAAATTATTTATCAGTTACATTATAGAAAAGACTAAGATAGCAAAAATTCACTTGAATAAATTGTAATTCTAATTTGTAATGATATTTTAAGCAACTTGGGTTTGCATGTAAGGTAAATGCAAAATTCTCTATAACATAATATGAAGCCATATGATTATCACATATTAGAAATTAACTATCAATTATCAATTTATGCAGATAAACATAAACCAAATTAGGTAGCCATTTACTATTTTACTATATTAATTTGCTTTTGGAATGATTTATTTTATTTTTTATTTATTTTAAATTAATAATTATACTTAATGTAAATGCAAATAAATTTAAGATGTTAAATGTAAATGCATTTAAAAAAGGCACAAAATAGAAACATTTTCTATTTTAAATTGGCATAAAATAGAAATATTACCTTTAAAAAATTTAACCGAATATTCGGTATTCGGCCGAATATTCGGTTAGAATTTTAACCGAATATTCGGTATTCGTTATTCGGCAAAAGATGGTATTCGGTGCAACCCTACTTTATTCTAATTATAAGATTTTTATTTATTATTAATAATTTCTTATAATTATTAAGTTGCTTATATATATATGTTTTGATCAATAAAGATTATTATCATTTGATATATTAACTTCTTTTTATCATTCGGCCTGTGATCTTTCCTAAGTTTTTTAATTTCCAAAATTATCATACCAACAAGTTCAAATAAACACCTACATTTAACACCTAAATTTTCAAAGGAAAAGAATAGGGGAGAGATAGCGATTTTCAAAATATAGGATGCTTACAAAGATATGCATAAAACAGAAAATACCTTTGCATTTTTAGGCATATGACCTTTCATCAGAGGCATTAAACATGTAATGAATGATAGAGCAATGGCATTTAATTTTATTCAAATGTTTAAATTGTGAGTTGGACTGTATTTATTGCTTTATATTTATGCTGTTACATGTTTAATGCCTCTTATGAAGGACTATGCATTCAACAGCACCAAGAAGTTTTTGTGTTTTATATATATATCTCTTTTAATATTCTATATTTTGGAAATAAACTTTAATTATTTTAAGAGTGTCATTATATGATTTGAAAACCTTTATTTGTATTTCAAAAATACAAACAAAGTACTGTAAATAAGTTCTCCACATACTGAAGTACTCTCCACATAGTTTTTTACTGTAAATAAGCTCTCCACATACTGAAGTACTCTCCACATAGTTTTTTACTGTAAATAAGCTCTCCACATACTGAAATGGAGTGATTTGCAATGCACATGGAATATGACTATACATACTGAAAATACTATACATAATTTTATTAATTTTGAAAATTTCTTGTTTATTTTTTTGATGATTTAAATTTGAGAAACTTGTTTACTTTTCAGTAACTCGAACTTTAAAAAGTTTTTGCTTTCACTTCAATAATTTAAAAATAAAAAGATTTATTTACTTTTGAGTGGTAGGAATGTATAAAAAAAATTATTTACTTTTCAATAGTTTAAATTTTCAAAATTTGACATTTTTTAACAATTTAAATTTGAAAACATTTGTTTACTTTTCAATAATTTAAATTTTAAAATGTGTGTTCTCTTTTAATAATTTAAATTTGAAAAACTTTCTTTACATTTTAAAAAGTAAAAATATCCTGTTTATTATTGAAAATAACTTGCATATTCACAAACTATATCACAATCAGAGTTATTTACAATGATACTGAAAGTCCCATACACAACTTGTATTAATTTTCAATAGTTAAAATTTTGAAAACTTCTTGTTTACTTTACAATTTAAATTTGAAAAACCTTTGTTCACTTTACAATAACTTAAAGTTTAAAAATACTTTATTTACTTTTTGATAATTTAAATTTGAAAACTCTGTTTAAATTTCAATGATTTTAATTTTAAAAGACCTTGGTTTATTACTGAAAATAACTCTTGCATAGACAAATAATGATGTCGCATGCATAGTGATTTAAACTTCACGTGGAATATTATGTAGCATACTAAAAGTACTATACATCCTAATTGGCTAGCCATTTTCTTAACACATATTTGGAGATTGGAAAACTACACAAGTACCAAAAAAAATATTTCAAAAGCATCCACTAAAATAATTCTATAAGTCTTAATTTAAAGGAATTTTTCACATCTTGACCACCTCATTCCTACTCCTTGCTGAAGAGCGGCAAAATCTGTAAAGTAAAGATAGCCAAATAATCACTTTCTCATTCATTTGTATTGCTTTATTATAAGAATGGAAGTACCATGATAGTTGAACTTAATGTCCGAGTGTGGAAGTTATTAATGCAAATCAATATGCAGTCACACTATAATAAAATATTTTATTTCATCAACTATATTCACAAATTTGATTCAAGTCTTTACTGTGGAAACCTTTTAATGTTGTAATGTATAAAGGCCTCCCCTTCAAAACTTGAGATGAGCACTCTTTAATCTAAAAAGAAAAATTATAATTTAAAGGCCATTTCATACATCAGTAGAGTTTTCAACATCTATATACAGGGTATCAAGGTAAGTCATGAATCGGGCAAAGGCCTCGAATAGTAGTGTTATTGTATATTTTTTATTAGAAAATGTACCCAGAAAGCAGGGTAGTTATATAAAATAACAAAATAAATAAATTTTATTTGTTTAAATAGTAATCAAAATTGCATGCAATCCATATACATTGTTGCAATGGCCATGATACAACCCTCCCTCCCTCCAAATCGCAAAACCGAAACCAGTCACTTGCAGAGCTCTATGTTCTACATTAACATCCACACATTATGATTTGGAGGAAGAGGGAGCATATCACACCCATTGTGCCAATATACGCAGATTGCAATTTTCACTATTATTTATATGAACTTTTTTTTGTTATTTTATATAAGTACCCTGCTTTAACTCCAAGGCAACACCAGGGTTACCATGCCTCAAGCAGAAAAAAAAATAAGGCCTTTCAAGGCAATTTCTTTTTTTTTATAAGGCTACTTAGAACTTAGCAATACAATCAAAGAAAATTAAACAAATATACATTAGAGAGAGAAAAAATGCAAGTATTATTAATTAAGTATTTTTAAAGAATATTAAATATATTTTTATATACTAAACAGAAATAAATCGTCAACTAATTAAACTTTAAAATCAAAGACAACCAAAAATAAGTTTAAAAATCCTTTAATAAAAACTGGCCATGTAATTTTGTACGTCGAAGAAAGGAGATTTTATTAAAGGACTTTTAAGCCTATTTTTAGTTGTCTTTGATTTTAAAGTTTAAACAGAAATAACCCTTAACTCAATTTTTTTTTTCTTTTCTTTGACCTATTGGCAAAGGAATAGCATAGCATGGAGACTCTGCCACTTACTGAAAGATGAGTCATAGGTTCATCACACACACCACAATTATTTACACAAATATTTAAAATGGACAAAAGAAATAGATGAATTAAAAAATAGGGCCTTTTTAAGATTTTAACAAAAAATGAGGCCTTTTTGAGGGCCCTTAAACACAAAATGAAAAATAAGGCCTTTCTAAAGGGTTTCTCGGGGTCCATGGGAACCCTGAACGCCATGTACATTTAACAAACATTTAGAATTAATATAAAATGAAAACCCTATGGAATCTCTTTTCAAACCACAACTAGTCAATAGTACTAAAACATTTAATTTTATAATATTATTAAAAGATTTATTTAAAAATAAATCTTTAAAAAATCAGAAAAAATTTAATTTATAATTATAAACAGAAAGAACATATAAGTAGAAGGTAACGGTAGAAGAAGCAAGAGAAAAAGAACAGTACAAGTATACTCGGTAAATAAAACTATGAACTTAAGTGGCCAATGAAAAATTACATAGAAAAACAACTTGTTTTGGAAGCTACATGAGCAACATCAACTAACAATTATTGTAAAAATATTTGTGAATAAAAGACTATGAAATTATGTTGTATATAACAAAATTGAAGGGGAAAACTACCTTGGGGAATTAAATGAGCTAACACTTCAAAAGATATTAATTCAAATTACTGTAAAAAATAACAGTTTAATATAAAGATTTCTATGTAGCATTTAGATATTGAGGAAAACTTACTTCTACAACTACATATTCTCCTGGACATGGCATTCTGTTGCCATCTTCAGCAGGGATTTCTAATTGTGGGTAGATTACTTTGGTGTTCAAATCATTCCTTCCACACCACTCTAATTCAGATCTTCTACTAGGCTGTAATAAGAAACAGATAAAAAATTGTTGTGAAACCCATCAAATGATAAGGAAAATAAACTGTATGATCATAAAAACAAGCATAACAAATAAAGAAATCTGAAATTAAAATACTTTGTTAATAACAGCATAAACAATTTTAATTAAATGTATCACAGAGTAATACATAACATAATTATGTAATAACGGAGGCAAAAAGAAAAGCCTCCTTTCTGGACTAAAAGACAGAGCAACCACACTAGCATAAGCAAAAAGACATATGTTGTTAAATAGGTGCATAATATGACCCAGGCAGGAAATTGTTGTAAAACAAAAAATAGAGAATATGAAAAGAAAAAACCTGCAAAGAGAAAAAAAAGAACAGAAGGATTCAAAACAGAAATAACAGTAAAAGGTAATAGTAGAAGTAGTAAGAGAAAAAGAACAGTAAAAGAATACTCAGTAAATAAAACTATGAACTTAAGTGGTCAATGAAAAATTACTTAGAAAAACAACTTGTTTCGGAAGCTACATAAGCAACATCAACTAACAATTATTATAAAAATACTTGTGAATAAAAGACTATGAAATTATGTTGAATATAACAAAATTGAAGGAGAAAACTACTTTGGGGTAAATGAACTAATGCTTCAAAAGACATTAATTTAAATTACTGTAAAAAAATAACAATTTGTAAGACTACAAAAATTAACAAAATAATTGAAGAAATGGCACAAGTGACAGAAGGTAATTGAAAGGCTGTTGCCATTGCTACAGGGAGAAATAAAAGAGGGAAAAAAAGAATGAGGTAGAAAAATGAAAGACAGGATACTATGAATGAAGGGAAAAACCCTAGTAGCATTTAATAATGATCCAATATTGTATATCTTGGCATTACATTGGAGGCCAATATTTAGTCAATATTGGCTAAATATTTTCATTACAATATTACACCAATATTGGTGTTACATTGGAAATATTTCCAAGGAAACACCAATATTGGCATAATAGTATTCCAATATTTTAAGCCAATTCTGTCAAAATGTCCACTTTTTAATATTGGTCCAATATTTCCAATATTGAGTCAATATTGTATTGCTACTATGGAACCATGAAGGAACAAAAGAATAGCAGAAAATAAACAATGACCAGAAAGAAAACAAGGCAGTTAGAGAATGGATAATAGAACGAATAAAAACAACTGAATAGTGAGAAAACCTACCAAAACAGCAACGAAAGAACATGAGACATTTAAACCAGCTGTAAAAAATACAAAGAAGGAAAATAAGTAGAAAGTATTGGAAAAGATGGCAAAAAATGAGAACAAATAGAAAAAATGAAATTAAAATATGAAGGAACCAACTGGTTTAAGAGGTCATATGAGTTAACTCCATCAAATAAAATAGCTAAAAAATAACTAAGATCCACAAAAAGGTAGACAAATAACTGGAAAAGGGCTGTTTTGTGCCTTTGAAACAGGTTGACTAGTTTATATTTGTGTTTATGCTGTATTTACCAAGTTTTATATTATCAAATTAGCTAATCTATATTTTATTAAGTCAAATATATTACCCCTAATACTTGTACTAAATGATGATTTCCTATTTCTTTTTCATGCAATTCTAGAGCACTAGCTCTGAACACACTAGCAGCATCTAAAGCTCTTCTCTTTTTCACTTCTTCAGGTACATCATCCACTAATCTACGATGAGCTTTGGTTTTCTGAGAAAAAACAATCAGTTTAATATCAAAAAATCAATAGAAAAATGTTTTTCTTTTCTTTTTATCATACATGAAATAACTGTATTTATACACTAGCTACTTCATTGAGTGCAACTTAATGGGGAATATTAGTCTGTTCCAATAATCTTTTTGCATCTGTATTTTTTAAATTAACGCAGTAGGGATTGCACAGTGGAGCACCTTGGGACACAGGCCACCTTGGGGCACCTTAAATTTTAAAAACAGGTTTCAGATTAAAATGTTGCTATTTCATCTATCACTGGATGGCCCTCTTGTGCATTTGCTGCTGTTTTTTAAAAGCTCTACTGCAAATAGATAATAATTTATCAAGCTCTTTCAATTTTTATAGCAGTAAAAAAACTTTTATGTAAATTTTGTATATGATAACTTTGTAATTAAAATTTAATTAATTTAAATGAAACTATGCATGAAAGAAACAATATTTCTTGTGAAATTAGATACAAAGTAGTCATTGTAAGCTAAGCTTAAAAGCATGGCAGTCTTCAGCAAGAATTTGTCTTGTCGTGGTACATGATAATAGAGCAACTTGAAGCAGCTGACGCAATTGTCTTTTGCAGTGACCGCAATATGTAATAATCTTATTTTGCTATTTATATACGCAAAATAATTTATTACCCAAAAAGCCTCTAAAATTTTCATCTACTCAAATGGTAGATTGTTTTCCATTTTTTTTTTTACTTTAAGTTCAATAAATGTGTGTTGATTACAATTTTTTCTGCTTAAATTCAGAGACTTTTGTATTCATTATTTAAATTAGGCAATATAACTAAAATTTGACTGAGAAAAGTTGACAATTAATAATGTTTTATCCATTTAAGGCACTGTCCCAAGGTGCTCCACCAGGTGAAGCACTTAGAGACACTGGAAGGGTTCTGAAAAAAATTATGTTTATTATATATGACATTTAAAGTTGATTATGCTTTTATGCTAGTGGATTATGTAAAAATGTTTAATGTACATGAAGTAAGTGATGTGTAATGAAATGTTTAATGTACGTGAGGTGAGTTAAGATTGAATTATAAAAAGTATTCATAAAAATCAATAACTGAAAATTATCCCAAGGTGCCCAACTCTACCCTAATCAGAAATTAAACATAAAACTTACTGATTTTCTCTTTTTATTAAAAAAATGCTGTGATTTTTAGTAACTTCATTATGAATAGACAGCATAACGTACACTTTTAAAATTTTATTTCATAACTAATGCATTCATAATTTCTTATGTTTCACCAATTATTTTCATTGATTATTCTTTTTACTAGTGTAATTAGGAGATGAAAATGCAACTTATCACTGAAAGACAGTGATAGAAATGACAAATCTGCATTTTTATGAACTGAAAACTATATTTATTTTGTTGAAAAATATATAGAAAAGATTGTATTCTAAACAAATACTACAAAAAATATATGTTTTACACAAAAGTGTATAACACAAAATCGACAATTATCATACATTCAGTCATGCATGAGCAATAAAAGTCAGAAAGCATAAATAAGTACAATATGCTAAAGTAGGTATATAAATAAAGCTTACCTCTCTCATGCTATAGGGAAACACATAAGCAAATTCATATTTCACTTTTTCCATCAAAGATAAAGTATCCTGATGTTCCTCTTCAGTCTCGCCACAGAAACCACAAATGAAATCAGAAGTAAATGCTACACCTGAAAAGTTAAAAGATAAAAAACATGTGGTTTTGATATATCTACAGGAACATCATAATTAAAGTATCATACAAAGAACTAACTAGATAGGTAATTCAATGTTGGGAAAAAATTGAAAACCAGCATTTCAGTATTTTTAATTTTCAAAACTGGAATAAGAGTACTTTTAGATTTTCAAAATCAATTACTTTCCTAATAAAAAAAAAATTAGAAAACAATAAGGCTTGTGTTGTAAGTTAATGTAAAAAAGATAAATAATTTTTATCTATCTAATTAAGCATGATAAATACAAAGAACAATAATGAAGTCAAATATCTTAAAATATCTATAAACATAAAAACTCTACTGAGCGATTAAAAAAACTGCATTATAATTGGCAAAGGAATTTCAGTACAAGTTAAGCAGTTTTCTGCATATGAGTGGCATTACTTCTACTTTTAAAAAAATGTTCTGGTCAATGTTGTTGACTTTCTATACTATTTCAACTGTTTTGTTTGTCCTTTATTTGTATATTATTCTTTTTGTTTTTTGTTTTTAGTGATTTCTCAGAAATTTAATATTTTATTTGGCTTTTACTTGGTTCTAAATTTCTAATTATTTCCCAATTTAAAATGGAGGTATCTGTTCATTCACTAAACTATTTTGACTTTATTCCCTAATTTTATTTTGATGTACATGTGAAAACTTTGTCCATGCATATTGTCTGTGTATGTCTATGTGTATTGTTATTTCTGTGTTTTTACTGGCAAGCCGTTGTAGCGATTAAGTCGAGTATGCGATTAAGTGGATACACAGATTAATAAAATTAATACCCCCACTTGATTATACACTATATAATGAATATAAAATAATTATAACAACTTTCATAATAAATAGTAGTAATTTATTACTGCATATATAATACATTACTACTATTTATTATATATATATATAACATATTTATTTTAAGAATTTTAATTTACTTGTATTATAAATACCAGAGATTGATCATTTATTGAAAATGGTCTGTAGAACAAATGTGAAAATAAAATGTTCTGAAGTGAAAATTTGAAATCAAAATTGACTCTACAACAAGCTTGTAATAATTATAAATAGAACATTATAAACAAAATAGGTATGAAATACCCCTCTTTGCCTGTTCCATATACTATAAGCAATTGGAAAAAGAATTACATGTGGTGAAAGATTGGTGAATATAATCCCTTAACTACACCCTTTATTTATATATATATATATATATATATATATATATATATATATATATATATATATATATAGAATGTCATATAACAGAATCTACCATAGTACAAATAGTACAAAAACAGATATCTAGACCAATAAGCGCAATGCAGCTTGAAATAGCCCAGAAAAATATAATAGTAAAAATTGAAAGATTGGACATGAAGTCAGCCAACAGGTAATACATAAAAGGCCTAGGGGGATTGTGACCCCTAGTTCCCGTTTACAAGTCGACTTTTCCACCAATGGCAACACTCACGGAGCCATGCATTACCTGCGGTTAAATTCAGTACAACGTCGAAACAGAAGACGCCCATACGAAGTATATATCAATCGTAAAAGGAAAAAATCCCCCAACATAAGAGCAATATAATTGAAACGACACAAGACTAAACCTACTTAAAATATACGAACTGCAAATACAAATACCCTACTTCCATCCAAATCACTCACGTCAATTTTACACGCTTAAATAGTTCCTCGCTGTATCGATGCCATTTTATTTCCTGAAATAAAGGTGTTGCCAAAATCCTTACTGAACGCATCGAAAACTTTACTATGTACCACATTGTAACACTGACAAATAAATATTAAAGGATAATTTTCTGTTATTGCTTCCTTAATAAATATAGAATCATTTTTGATCCTATCCTTTCCATAAGAATGCATTCTTTCACTACGTTTAAAGTGATTAATGACTATATTGCGAAATATCCTGATACTTAAATTAGAATACCAGTTAATTATATAATGTATTCTAAAACTGTACTGTCTTCTTTTATCATAAATAGTATAATACGTTGTCTTGCTAGGTGTTAAATGTATACTTATATCCAGATAGTTGATTGCCTTTGTTTTATCCGAGATATTCTCAATAAGATTCAAGCAACCTGGATAAAAGGAAAAATCAAATTCATATCCGTCTCCTGTGTTTTCGTATGCTATGAGGATGTCATCAATAAATCGAAAGTAAACCATTTCGTTTATAAAGTGATTTCCTTGTTCATAATGGTGCAAATATAGATTTGCTAATAATGTCGAGCACCCTCCACCCATTGGCACGCCTTTAATTTGTTTGTAATATTCAGTACCATTATACAATATATTTTCATACAATACGATGTCCAAAACGTGTTTAAACTTTTGAATTGTGACACTTTGTTGTAATTCAAATGTCTCATGTATTTGCGTCAATATACTATATAGATCCTTCAAATTTATATTACTGAATAGATCTTGGAAATCATAGCTTCTATATAATTGGTTAGCAGGTAGTTTGTTCAAAATTCCCAAAACTTGATCGCTGTTTTTTATCATGACGGAACCATTTTTTGAAATATGATTCATTACAGGTTGTAGATATGACTTCAGTAGCGTATTAGCCCTTGTGGTATAAGTTTTAAATGCCACTGTAACTGGACGAAACTTCACTGGTTTTTTGTGAAGTTTGGGTATCAAGACCAAATACGGGTAGCGTATATGTTTCAAATCAATTCCAATTCGCTTATGAAGTGCACAAATTCGATTATTAATTTCATTATGTTGCACATTGAGCTTTTTATAGATTTCCTCATCTTGATAACTTTCTATAAGAATCTTTATATAGTATGCTATGCATGTGAAAGTGAAATTAGATGCTGCCTTGTCTGTGTAGGTAACTGCATATTTGTTCCATAAATCATTCAGTTCGTCACGATTTACATTACTCTCTTCTCGTTTTTGAATTGAAGGTTGATAAAATCGACGAAATTGAAAATTTACACGATCTCGCCATTCATCAAATGCATTCATAGGCAAACTGTATTTTATTGCCATATTATATATAAATTCTTTCAATTCTTTATAATAATTCCCATATATATCATGAAATTCCTCTGACCTGAATTTAGTACCTTTATCAAATGCTTTTCGTAGTTGACTCGTATTAATCACGTTCAAATCGCCAGTCACTATGTGTTTATGATCATCATCTATAAATGGGCTTGATGTACACTGACACATCAGATTTTCATATTGTCCCATATTCTTACCAATTTTATTGTAATTATATACCTTACGTCCCATTGTCAACACATAACGGTATGATATACAAATATTAATTCTTCTAATAGGAAAGTGTCTTTGATGATAGTCTAAAATCTTTTTAAAAGGAACATTATTAAAAGCTCTATTTTTAAAAGTTGTCATTAAATATTCTTTATGTTGTATTGCATTAATTTCTTGATTTAAGTTGATGTTATATTGTGCTGCTCGCATTTTAATCATATCAAGAAATATTGCATACCAGTTATTAACGCAATCGATCTTATCACTGGGTGCATCATCAAATTGTTTATCCTTATAATTATGCCATACACGCACTATGAATCGCTTTCGTATACCATAAACTGTATTTTTGATCCAATTATTTTTAATGCCAAGATCACTGTAGAATTGTGCAAATAATGCATCGATTTTTACTAGTGTATTCAGATATGTAGTACGATGTGATTTTTGATGATATTATATATATATATAATATCATTCAATTATATATATATATACCTTTTGAACTACACATGGAAAAACTGGATGTTACCAAGTTTGACGATTTATCACTTTTCCTTCCATATCTTCCAATACTGAAACTGAAATTCACGAGATTGGTGTTTCAGCTTTTATGTAATTAACTGGGTTTGCTATGTGTCACATACCCCATATTAACATTAACTCTAAGGTGTGTTTTAAATTAACTCTATGGGTTTTGTTTTGTTCCACAATATTCGCCATGCATATAAGTAGGGTATGTGAATATCTACTACCCGATTAAGTAGGGTATGTGAATATCTACTACCCGATTAAGTAGGGCCAACTGTACAGGAATTTGCACATATTTTAAATCATGAGCAACAACGGGTGTAACTGCTAGTCCTTTATAAGTAGTAAATGTGTATAACAGTACTTTGCACACACACAGACATGTTATTTTTTACAGAGTGAAAATTATTTATTAGATTACACAAAAAAGAATACACTTATCTAATATTTAAATAACACACTCATGAATAAAATTATGTACAGGATAAAATTTTAAAGGATCAATTGGTTATTTATGACTTTACTTCTTATTCATTTGAGGTAACCATCTCTTGTACCATTCTAACTTTTATATTGGCCAGCAAATGTTCTACAACTCATATCCCAAATTACGAGTTCGGACCCAAAGATATCTTTTGATCTAGACATTTAGTGGTGGGCTACAATGCTATAAGCCATGGATTCTATCTACCCCCGTGGTTCTAAAAAAGTCAAACAAGTAGTGACAAAGATGAAAAAGAACAAACAACCTTCTTTTACGTCAATACTCTGCCACTCACAAGGTGGCAACACCACAGGTACACTTTTCCTCTCTAACTCGCAATGACCAACACCGCACACTGTCATCAGCTTCATGATGGAATATAAGTAGGCTCATAAATTTTACAATTCTAAAGGTGATGCTATTCTGCAACAATTTATAAAAATCCTCTTGTTTAATTTTCATGATTAAATTTTATACAAAGCATTATGACATATGCCTAAAATATCAAAATAAAAGTTTAAAAATTTGAAGTGAGGCACATTAGAATTAATATTGAAAATATTTTACCTTTTGCTGTATCAATAAAACAATCATTTTTTTTTCATAGTAAAATTAAAGTTATTTCTGCTTCCTGCACTTTTCCTTATGATTCAAAATTATATCATATTCCTATTTTTCTGAATTATAAATGCATTAATCTCTAAATTTTAACTTATTCATAAAATCAACATCTGAAATTTGTGAATTACTCTTAGCCTCATTCGCGGATTACCTCAATTTAATTTTGATTATACATGGCCATTTTAACAGATAGACACCCACAGAAATTGTCTTTGTTTCATATACAAGTACATCCCAAAACATAAAAATTAATCAAAATTTGGCAATTCAATTTTCAACTCCATCACAATACTTCCCTTTTATTTATAAAAGTAAACAGTAGAAGGAAAAATTATACATATTATTATTTAATGTTAAATGGAAAGAGAATTAATGTTTATAATAACACTGTAACTTTCATTGTTAAACCTTTTTTTTTTTTTGCTGTTGGCATAGCTTTTGATAGTTTAAAGGCTTTTGAACTCTGCTTGTATTTTTAGCAGTTCACTTGAGTTGAGATATGTTTTGTGGATCAATAAAGATTATTTAACCCGTTTGCTAGAAGTTAAAGCCTTATTAAATAAACTAATGGTGAAATTTAACAGGTTATGAGTGAAATTTATCAGGTTAGGTAAAGAAGGAATAATACTGTCAATTTATTCTTTTCTGGTCTGAGCTTTTTCTACTGCAATGGCTCTATTGGACTGAGGGACTTTTATGCCATTTCTTGATTTTTTTTAAAAAAATACTTAGAATTTATATACTTTTATTTATTTACTTACTTCAAACATTCATACTTCTGTTTTATACATATCATTATCATCTAATAACGCTTTTTTTGTATTAGAATTTTTATAAAATAAATATTAATTTACCAAATTTTATTTTTAAAAAGAAAGAAGTTCCAGATAATAAACCATCACATTACAAAATTGAGTTTGATAATATTTGCTAGTATTTACTATATTTACAGATATATATATATATATATATATAACTGACACTAGACAAAACTGTTTGTAAAATGTGTCTTAAGAGAACAAGAAAGTTATAAAGCTACACTCAAGCTAAGTTCAAGTGCCGTCAAATAAAGAAAAGTATGGCACTCATGTAAGACTCAAGCATAGACCAGAGTTAAGAATTTTTTATATAGAAAAGGAAATGAACCTACTTTACATTTCTTAACACATAGTATACAAAAAAAAGCTTGTAAGTACCGGGTATAACTTCTCTAGTATGCTCAACTAAGTCCAAGTAAGCTTCTCTTGTATAACCCCTCCACATGCGTTCCAGTACAGCAGAATTACCACTTTGAGCTGGCAAATGAAGAAGCTTACATATATTGGGCTTTTCATTGATAAGATGCAAAACCTACAAAATTAAAATAAACACACGTGAGACTACAGAAAAATAGTGCATGCTAATAAATATTAATATAAATTAAATTTAAAGCAAACACAAACTAAATTTTAAAAAATCTAATGTGCCCAACACGACTTTCATCCAAGCACACTTTGTACCCAACACTACAAAGTTTATCTACAAATTAATAAGCTTTGCTATTGTGGTAAAACAATAACACTTTATAACTATATCTTGCTAAAATTCAATGCACTTGTTACCAATTAAAATAAGCATACCAAAATAAATGAATATTATTTGATTTCTTCCATAGATATCACACTCCTTATAAGAAAGTAAAATTTCTAAAATCTCCAAAATGTCTTGTGCTAAGTTCTAGTGTCCATTCATTTCTGATTAAATAAAATTCTAACTCATAATATTAAGAATGTATAATTTTTAACAATTCAGATAATGTGCAATACCTCAAAAATGGAGTATGTTAGAGCCCTATAAATGTCATTTATTTTAAATAAAAAGTCATGTACAAAATGAATATATTTTAATACATTTTTTATGTAATAAATAGGAAAACAACAGTTTTCCAAAGCTACATTAGCAACATCATCAACTAACTTCCAAAAACAGGTGTATAAAAGTTATTGCAAAAATACTTGGAAATAAAGGACTACAAAATTATGTAGTATATAAAAAAAAAATGAAAGAAACAAGCTGTTTCAAAAGCTAAAAACTTTTAAAACATTTGTTAAAAGAATAGCAGCTTTGTAAAAGGCTTCAAAAATTAAGAAATTAATACAAAAAGATGGTTCTCTGTGCACATGTTTTAATGCACTAGAAACAATGTAAATATGTTACCCAACTAATAAAATTTAAAAAAAAAATTCAAAAATACATTTCTACCAGTGAAATGGACAACATACACACAAGCAATTTTTTAATTTTTGGACAAAATTATAGTACAAGATATCATTAACTGTGCATTCCCCTAAATATACATAGCACTAGTGGTAATATTAATGCAACATAAATTGATTGTAAACCACTATCTCTCTATCAGTGGCGAAGCGTCGGGCAAACAAGAGAGGGCAATGGCAGCTCTTTAATAGACATGTCTAAGATACAAGGAAGAGGTTGTTTTCTTCATTTTTTTTTTCTCACAAATATAGTGTTTATTGCCTGAGTCATCTAAAGAGTCATTTTAAAAGTTAATAGGATATTTGATTTAGAAAATTGCTAAATTATGGGGGTTTGATATTATAGAGTATCAAAATTTTTTTCAGAATAAAAAACTCGACGTATGGAATTGATATTTTTCAAAAGTATAAGATATTATTCTCAAATATCTAGATGTTTTAATTTAGCAGATTTTACCTTACATTCTTTGATTTTCATTTACAATTTGCTTTAATTTTTTTATATATAAATTAGAATATAGCACAGAAATTTATGAGTCTGTGTATTAAGAGCAAGGAAAAAAATTCTTATTGAAACTGAATCAATCATGAATATAATATCCAAATACACATTTTAGATACATTTATAATTTTTCTATGTGAATCAGAAATTAATTTTTTAACAAGGGGAAAAGTAAAGATTGGTGCATGGTCTATTTTTTTTTTCTTGCATGTTTTTCTTGATTTTTACATTCTAATTAAAATGTAATCTCCTGTTTATTGTATTTTCCTGCATATAACATTTTTAAATAAGTTCCAAAGAGAAACACAAAACCGGGGTTCCACTGCAATAAAATTACAAAATGTCATAAATTCATTTTTATTGTAATTCAGTTATTACAGTAAACTTACCAGATAAATAGTAGATTGTCTAGAATGCATCTTGAACCTAAAACTTTATTTATACATTTTGTTCTCTAGTTTTCCATCTCCCCAAATTATTTTATCTCACTTCACTACTGCTCTCTATATTAAAAAAAGAGTTACAGCCACAACCACTGCTGACAAAAGTCTTTTAAAATGTCTGTCAAGGCTAGCACTGATCCTATGCCATCAAATCATTTGCAATTTTGCATGATGGTTTAAAATAATGTGCTATGTGTTACCTTCTATTTTGGTTACAATTGGATTGAAATTTCTATTTTTTATTCAATGTTAAAAGTTATATAAAAAGAAATTTTGTTATAGTGAATTATATAATTATTCTAAATTTCAATCTGTAAATCATCAGAAAGCTCACTTAATTAGCTTTCTAATACAGATAGTATGGTATCTGTAAAGGGATTTTTGTCTGTCTTTAAATTCATTTTAGTGGATATATGTTTTATAAAGAAATAAAAAATTTCTATATATTAAACATTTAATCTTAAACTATTTAATATTTTTCTTCACAAAAAATTCTTTAAATACTATAATCTTTGCAGATTCTAACACAATTTATTTCATGTAAGTTTAATAGGATCTTTGAAATCAAATATTAAAGTTTATTTTGCTGCTAAAACATATTTTCTTTCACAAATACAAAAAGCAAAGGAAAATTGACTTATTTTGACTGTCACATGATATAGGCAGTATCTCAGCTCTAAAAGCAGATCACGCGACTAAATGACAGGAATAGATTTTCACCCTGGAGTGATATCAGGTTGCTATAGTAATTAGAGGTTGGATTGCTTATTTTAACAGGAAATGTACTTACCTATTGTGAGTAACTCAATAACAGGAGCAGCTAGAATGTCCAAATTTTGTATGTCATTCATTTTTGTGGTATATTTTAATTCTTTGTACTTTATCAGGCTAGCCCATCTAGGGACCGCCATAGGAATGGACTTGTTTTTTACTGTCCCTGTAATATATGGTAATGTATAGGGAAAGTATTAGAATCATGTCAAACATCACAACTCGAGTTTTCGACGAATCTACACATTTTGAGACCTCTAGAATACAAAAAAACTAGTTTTAGCATGATGTCTGTGTGTGTGTCTGTATGTGCAATATATATATATATCCACTCTAACTCAAACAAACACTAACGGACCAAATTTCATAAAATTTGGTATGTAAGTCACTTGTGTGTGACCCGGGTGCTGATTAGTTTTTGGTACTATTCAGGATCAAAGAACCTGCCTTTTTTTGTGAAATGGCCTGCAAAAATCTCTTGTATCCACTCTAGCTAGAAAAACTAATTGACCAAATTTCACAAAATTTGGTAGATAAATCACCTGTGGGATATTCTGGCGCTGATTAGATTTTGGTACGATTCGGTAAAGAAGAACCTGCATTTTTTATGAAATGGCCCTCAAAAGTCACAAAAATCTAAAATAAAAGACTATATATGCTCAAATGTATCAATTAAATGCTTGTTTTATACGTAATTTTAGACGTCAAAAGGAATAAAACTCATACCATTACTCTAAAATAAACCATTCTTGAGATATTTAAATGTTTAATTTTGAGGAAATGAAGACAATTTTCACTGTAGTTTTAAAATTATTTAATAAAATTTCTTAAAACTTAGTAGCTACATCCTCTGATGGTTATCCTGAAGCTGATTGGATTTTGATACGATTCAGAAAAGTATAACC
Source organism: Amaurobius ferox (assembly GCA_951213105.1). NCBI lineage: Eukaryota > Metazoa > Arthropoda > Arachnida > Araneae > Amaurobiidae > Amaurobius > Amaurobius ferox. The sequence goes on from OX578154.1 coordinate 96,815,158, forward strand.
AACTCTTTTTTGTGAAACAGTCTGCAAAGATAGTGAAAATCTGAAATAAATAACTAAAATATATACATATATATATGTGTGTGTGTGTGTTGAAATATAGTGATTAAGTACTGGTTCTTCATGTAAATTTTGATAATTAAGCAAATAAGACTAACTGCATGACTGTAGGATGAGCCGTTCTTGAGATATTTTTTTTTATTTTGAAGACCTGAAGAATGTAAAAAGAATTAAGTTGCCAAATGAAACAAAGATACAATAAAAAGGCAAATTGGATATAATATCAGAAAAGTATCTATGTTATTTTCAGTAATTAAACTCAATTTTGTGCACAATGAAATAAAAAATTACAAAATGAATTTGAATCTGCAGAGAAAGTCATGTGCTGCTTGCTCACATCGGATTTTTTAAAATAGCTTGAGCAGCTAGAAAGTCCAAAATTAGTATTATGCAAGTGGCATGAAAGACCTCAAAAGCAAGCTCCGGGTAGTAAGAGTCAGCCAACAAGTGGAGGTTCCCCACAGTCATATTATGTCTGAGCAACAGGCCATGAGCTCTGTTAGTGAACAACAACAAACAAAAGAACTTTCGGACTTGGCAGACATCAGCAAGAAAAGGCAAAGTCCAAAAGTACCATTAAAAAGTGTATCATGATTATCTGACATGCAAAGGTAAAAAAACAGAAATATAATGAACATTCATGAGTTTAATTATCATTCATTTTTATTAGAGCTATTAATTTCCAAATTTTTAACAGGAAAATTTGAATTATTTGAATTATACATATTTTTAATTATACATATTTTTAAGGACCCTCGAAAGCACTTATTTTTCTAAAACAAAAAACAGGACCTAATAATAGTGATGAAACAACCACACTATAAGCCTGTCAAATAAATCACTTTTGAGCTAAAAATAAAGCAAACTGAATGGTGTCGAGCAGATAAAAATGTGAGATATTCAAGGTACCCATTTGTTGTGGTTGACAACATTAATTACCTTTAGCAGTACAGTTTACTATAAGTTAGTCTCATGGACAATATGCAGGTGACATCACAGTTTCATGGTTGTATAATTTACTCTAGCATATGCAAATACTGTCAATAGAGATTCTACATGTACACTATATATATATATGATATTTTCATTCAAAAGTTCATTTATTTTGAAAAAATCATAGCTTCACTTTATTAAGAATTTAGAAGTCATAATGTATCAAATTTTGTATCAAATCATTAATGACTTCATGAAACTATAAATAGCCTTAAAAATATCGAATTGTTAGCATGATCATTTGATTTTTACAAACAAAAGTTTTATATATTTTTATGTTTCACTAAATACTGTTCATATGTATTTGCAATTTCTCAGCAAGATTAGTTCTAATTCTTTCATTAGAAATCCCTTTAATTGCAATACTTTTATTTTCTATTACATTAAATAAGTTTCAATATTCCCTTTATTATGTAAATGGAAACTATGTAGAGTTGAATGCTTCCATTTTGTATTAATCAGCTAAAATTGATAAAACGGGTGTAAATATATTGTGTTTGAAGTGTTATTAATATAAATAGCCAATTAAAATAATGTAAAGATCAAAACATTAATGATGATTATAATATATAGGATGTTAACATTTTTTTTACTTTAACGAGAACATGAAGGTTCATTTTACTAAATAAGTTGTAAAATATCTATTTTCATTAAAACGTATCACAATTCAAACAAAAATGTAAATAATGTCTAAAATCAAATATAAGAAATTCAATTTTGAGCATAAAAATGTATATCAACAGCCGGAAAACTTTAAAATTTGAAACAATATATTAATAAGAGTAAATTTAATTTCATTTTAAGAAATTAAATATACAATTATAAGTACATACCAATCTGCAAGTTTTAAAGCGATACACATGTGAAACAGAAAAAGTTTAGAACTTTTCCTACCTTATCACTAGAGAATATCATAAATAAATGTATGCATCGAGCACGTGTTGCCAGTATATTTTTGAATCAGCTGTAATTTTGTATCTTCGAACCCAAAATGTGCATATTGTCTATTGCAATATTTCAAAGCATTTTCTTTCTCCTAAATAAATAGCATTGCATAATTTTATTAAAAAATGTCATGTTTACTACATTTATCCACATTATTTTGAATTCCACATACCTTTAAAGTCCATCAGATCTCCTGCATAATTTGATAATAATTGAGCTGATTGAGAACATTAATTTATTAGGAAGCCAAGAGGAAGGTCAGGGTCTGCAATCTAGGAGTGCAGACCCTGACCTTCCTCCTGGCTTTCTAATAAATTAGTTCTCTTGGCTCTCTAATAAATTAGCTCTCTTGGCTTTCTTTGCTCTCTAATAAATAAGATGTACTTGATGGAAGTCTTTTGTGCAGTTTTATATATAATTACATGGAATATACATTTTCTGACCATTAGTTATTCTAGAGTAACAATTCCCAACCAGGGTTCCACAAGAATATGCAAAAACTTGATAAGATGTACAGCTTCTTGCCTTTTTGTATAATTGAGTAAAAAAAAGTAATGATTTAAAGTGACAATTATATTAACACAAAATCAGTACAAAACATAAGCACAATATTTATTTGTAACCAATAAGTCAGGTGTAAAGTGAAAATGTTTGCCATTCTTTTAATTAACAAATAGAAACAGGCAATAAATATTGTACAGTGGAGCTTAAAAAAATTGCATCATTCTGAAAAATTTAGTATTTTCAAAATTTAATATAACTAACATGAATGCTGCATCATACTTTTAGTGCACTGATGCTTATATAAAAATGTCAAGTGTCATCACCATCTAGCCAATATTATGGAAAAGTCAACATTACTCCATGTCATGTCAAAAATTTAACAAAATAAAATTTTGTAATAATAAAAAACTCTATCATTACATATTTAATAAAATAAGAATGTGTGGTAACTCAAATGCTTCAGCTTGAATAATTTCAAACTATTTTATTTTGCACAATAATATCTAATTTAGTAACTGCACATATGAAACTTCATTTTTAGAATTTGCATATGAGAATTTTTCAAACCATGCCATTGGCAAGCCACTTGACCATGCAACATCAGACGAGTGAAGACTATGTAACTATGAGATTTGCTCCTATCACTCTCTCTGAATCTTTAATTGTAAAGATATGCATGGTATTCAGATGGTTGGTTTTCATGCCACTTTCATGTGTTATAATTTATTTTATGTTCAACCAGGGTGCTTACTTTTTGTATAAAAGTTCTGTTAACTTTGTTTATGTTATTAAATGTTAAGTTTTGATAGCATGGTGTTTATCTTAAGTAGCAGTCATGTAGCGTGTCTTTACAAAAATTAGCCTGGCATAAAGACAATCAGCATTTAACCTCAGACTCACAACTTGAGATGCCAGAGATAAAAATACAAGCTGCTAAAAAAGCACTTTTTACAATGCCATTATACACATAGAGTAAAGCATCCAAAACACAACTAAAAACCCAGCACAAGTAGCATGTTACAAATTTCATATATTTCTCTACAAATTTCATAAATTTTTCAGAATATTTCACACATGGTCATATCTATTTGAGGTGCGGTAGCCCATTGGTTAGCGCGCTGGAGTTGCACTCGGTAGGCCCGGGTTCGATTCCAGCCACTGCCAAAACTGCCGCCGTGTTCATGCGGAGTACGATCACGTTAAACATGTGAGTCCGTAAGTCCTTCCGTGAGGTTGGTGGTAGGGGAAGGAGGGTACGGTCCCTGTGGATGCCTCCCCCACTGGGTTCCGGTCTAAATTGGGTGGCACTTCCCGGCCGTCCAAACAGTTACCTTACACCTTTCTGGTAGGTCGGACGGTCTGGGTCTCAACAACACATGGTCATATCTGGCCACACATTAAGTTGCTATCTGCCTTAGGGTTAGTCGAGTGGTCTGGGTCTTCGACACATGCTCATACTCCGGCCACTCAAACAGCTGCTACAAACCCTAGGATCAGTCGAGTGGTCTGGGCTTGCAACACATGCTCATACCTAAATAAATGTTTGTGCATTATTGCATACCCTCCACTTCAATATAATCATCAATATTAAACACTTTAAATAAGTTACTGTCCTCTTTCTCCATCAAAATCATGGACATATGTGGGTGATGCAATTTTTTTTAAACACCACTGTAATATTTTAGTCAAAAGTATAAGTTAATAATTATTTATTAAGCCTCTTGCTTAACATGTCTATTTTTCAATTTACTCCTATCGAACCTAATATGAGTCAGCCAAGTAGAGGTTCCTCAAGATTTTATGAAATATTTTAAGAGTTTTGTCAAACAAAATAAATTGCAAATCACTGTTTTAAAGTGATTGTTTTCTAAAAATTCTGACAAATGCTATTTTAATATTCCCTTATAAGTATATGTTGCTGTTATTTAGAAAAAATCACAAATTGAGTTGGTGGCCATAGAAAGTTTCATCTTACAAACCAAACAAACAAATAATAAACAAAATACCTCATCTGGAAAGTCTTTAGGATGAGGAGATGTAAATCGAATTCTAATTTCTGGATTTATATCTGCAACTTTATCCAACAAATCGGCAAATCTGAAACCACCACTCTTGCTTCTGTAGATTGTTTTGAAGCCAGAAGCAAGATAATTTGCCGCATCTTTAACATCAGGAAAAAAGACGGATGACTCTGACATATCTCTGTAACTATTTACATTTTGTCCAAGAAGGGTGACTTCTTTAATTCCCTGAAAAAAGAAAGATGCAAAAGAACATCACACATATTATTAGAGCACACATTTATAGAGCTAAAAATCAATATATATTACTAGTTATCAAAAGAAGAAGTGAAATTGAAAAAAAAAGGGGGGGGGAGGTATGATGAGATTTAAAGCATTTGACATTTGGAATGTATTAACAGATGTGAATTTTAACAAAATGCTCATCATGCCCTGCATAAGCAATTAATCATTGATAATGACAGCATAATTGCTGAAAAGAATACATATTATCATAAATACATATTAATAAGAATACTTAATTATTTTAAACATCATGTAACAATTCAAACTTGATCTAATTCTGCTTATGTAACAGTTATACAATAAATATTCATACAGTTTTTTCATGATTTTTTACTTAAAATATTTATACATCTTTTAATTCCAATTTTATCTTTAATTTTTCTAACTTCTGACTTAAAATAGTTAATTTCACCTGTTTAAACAAGATCATTTTTCTTACTCCCGCCACTTCATTTCTTCTTATCCTTTCTTAATATTTCCTTAACTTCCTTCCTTAAAATTTCCTATTTCATACTGCTTACAAACCAATTTTTTCTTTCATAAAAATTTTTGCACTAATTTAAGTTTCTGTATTTTTGAATAGGTCAAAAACTTTATATTTAAACATTTTTATGAATGGGAGAAGTCAATATATAGAAATGAGATAAGTCACTATCTGCTAAAACTAAAGAAAAAGTGCCAAAAACAATTACATTACTAGTATATTAAGAGTTAACAAGTTCCATCTTCCGTATATCGCTGATCTTAGACATTACTTTATAGCTACGGTAGTGCTATATTATTTCATATTCACAAATGTTCTATAAACATATAATTACTAACAACAAATAACTGACATCATTTTATTTACAACTTAAAGAACTGCAAGACATCAGCATCAATTACAATTGCACATTTAAAAAACACTACAAACTGAAAAGTAAAAATCAGCTGAACATATTGTATCACAAGTTTTCAATTGCATGCAACATTCCTGGAATATTACTTCTAGTGTTCCACAATCTTCTCTTCAAAAAGATATCAGAAATATCCCTTTTTCATCATCGATAGAAGATCCTACACTTTAGCCACCGTTAAATTGGTCAAGTCAATAACCAAGTTGCCATAACTCCTTGAAGAATGGCAAAAAAGCAAAATCAATTCAAGGATGGTGAAGGGATGACTAAAGCCAGAAAACATACTGCGGAAGAAGTAGATGCAGGGCAGCATGTAAAAGCAGCATAGATAAAACAACATCTAGGGGCATTAAACTAGTTGTGGCATCTCAAGCAGAATTCTTTCTCAACATGCACACAATGCATACAAATCTGTAACTATGGTATGCCATTGCCTTCCTTCTGTCTTGTGCTTCATTGTATGGCTTTCGCATGTGAGGACTTTTTTGCTTATAATCATCTCAGTTCAATAACCTACATATGGTTACTGAATCTGTAACAATGTTGCATTGTTATTTAGTGCTAATATGGCAGTCGACACTGAATAACCATTTACTGTACTAGCACCAAGAAAACTTACTACATATGCTATAGCTTTGAAACCTTGGCAATTCACAAATCAGCCATGTACAGTAGAATTTTCCAACACCAAGGGTATGAAAAACTGTGCAATATAACCAGTTTCCTTGCTGCCCGTGCAAGCAACACTCAGTGCTGATATCTCTAACAAAAGTGAAACCAGTTTCTTATTGCTAATTACTGTACTATGAACATGATACAAAGTTTTCGGACACCTTTTATTGGCCGATATTAAAACAATGACTTTATATATTATTTGGACTGTCCAGTTATTTAGCAGAAGTTACTTCACTAAAGCATTAGATACAGAAGAAGATAAATATATATTAACCATAAATCAAACTAGCTCTTATAACTAATCTAACACATTCCATAGCTAAATATAGCAGAACTGCATTAATAAGCATTGGTACTCCAAAATTCTGGAAAATCTGAACAGGGTTTGGAAGGAAATGCAAAACTATACACAAAAATTCATTCATTAGTAAAACTTTTATAAATCAAAAATTACAATTACCTTGATTATGTTTATATAAACATTGCAATTCTAATTCACAATTATCTGTAAATATCCTTCTATTTATATTGAAAAAATGTAAACTACTTTCATTTTTTTGATCAAAATTTTGCACATAGATTGTGGTAAATAAAAAATTTCTTGAGTGTCTGATCAAAACTTCAATATTAAGTTAGCATATAGATATTTTATGCAAATAAATAACTTGGAGAGTTATTCCCCGCTGTATAGCAATAAATAAATTATTTTATCACTTTGCAAGGCTCGGTTGTTCCATGGTTAATAGTATATCTTCAAAAACATTACAAACCAATTTGGACTCATATATATTCTAAAAAGAGTCTCAATTCTATGCTTTGCTCTAACCTGATAATGAGTTTCAGCAAGATCAACATGTTCTGAACAATATTGAGGTTGCAACAATAGAATTACCTATATAGTACCTGATCAGAAAGATGCCGAACTTCATCTAAAATGGAAGATACAGGTCTACTTCTTTCTCTACCTCTGGTAAAAGGCACAATACAGTAGGTACACATATTATCGCAGCCTCTCATAATAGATCTGAAAGCAAATTTTTAAAAAAATGAATTACAGAAAATAAATAAGAGTTAGAATGTTATTATTGTGAATATGCTGTAAGGCTGCATATATACATATTACTAGAATGAATTACCCAGTGTTTCCCAGGTCTAAATATGCACCCACTACCTAAATGATACATTCATAAATAACCACACAATTTCCTAATCAATTCCTCCTTTCGTTTCGATCCAAATCTCCAAGCTTATACTTTACAACCATGGAAAGCAAAAAAATAAATAAATTAAACAGAATGGAACCCTTTCTCTAGGAAAGAAGACGAGACTTAAACTACAGATGCACAGAAAAGTTCAATGGGAAGAAAACTCGACTGCACTTTATTAACGGAAATACATTTGTAATTTTTGTAAAATCATAAAAAAAATAATGTAGCAATTAAAAAAAAGATGTCAATTCATAATGGAAAGAAACTCTACGATAATATTTTCAGTTGCTAAGAAATACATGTGTGGAAATCACTCAAAATCATGCTAAAACATAAAATAACTGTAAAACTAATTCAAATTCCTAAAACATCTCGCCAAGCTATACTGTACCAGGAGCTCAGCTAACCCAGTACCAAATTTCATGGATGTCCAAAACTTGTTTTCCCTCACTACAAATGACACATACACAGATAGAAAGAAAAACACATTATTTTACTATGTAAAATTGCACAGACAAGTTCTTGGCTAATATGGTAACAACTCGGATAAATATTTACTGAATTTTATGTTTTTCATTAGTTTCATTAAAAATGAAATGCAATCAACTTCCCAATTTTAATATTAATTGTAGTTCAAAAATATTCATTTATATGAAATTACTAGCAGATATACCACATGTTGCTTGTAATTTAAAATATGTGCAACTTCTAATAGCATTCTAAATCTTCTTCAAAAAATGTCAGTAAAATATTCAACTTAATCTCTTTATAAATATAAAAAATAATATAATATCTGATTATTCTCTCCCTAAATAAAATTATCTTCAAGAAATTCTCAATATAAAACATCCTCATCCCATCTGCAAATTATTTTACAAAAATATAAAATCTGGTCAACATATGCCAAAATGAAAAGGATACAATAGTTGCATAAGATATACACACAACATTTTTCTATTATGTTGCAACAATCAGTTAAACACAGTGAGAAATATATGAAATTGAAACATCTTTACCAAAATAAAGCTGGTAACTGAAGGACTTGAAAATATCGATAATGATTTATTACATGGCAGCAACCAAATAAGGCATAATTCAAAATATAATAATGTCTATTCATTATTTTTGCACATTAATTTTGTTATCACTTAATAGGTCACTAAATTAAATAAAAATCCCCTAATTCATCCACACATTTGACTAATAAACATTTTTTTTAGAAAAAGAAAAGAATCTATTTGCAATAAGATAGTGTACGAACAAATTGTTTTTACCCCAGCTAGGTTCAAACTCGGGACCTAGAGCTTGCAAAACCAATTGTATAAAATTAGGCAAAAAGCTAGCTTTGAGCTCAAACTTATAATTTGGGTATTGATTCCTAGCATGGTCGATTAATGTTGGCAGGAGCGGAGTCAGCTGCCACACACTCCCTCCCCTGAAAATGTGTTTGATTGGTCTGTGAAGAATGGCGAGACCATCTATTATTCAGTGCAGACCAGCAGGGAGTAGGTGAAGATTGTGCCTCAATCATGCAGCTACCCAAATTCAGTCATTGTCAACACCTCTGTTCTCAGTGTGATGCTGCTAGTTTGCACTAGTTACTTACACTAATCTCTCACCCAGTTCACCACTGTAGGAACACATTATTTTTTAATTCAGTCAGGTTAAAACTAGAGACTTAGAGCTTACATGACTGGCACTAAAGATTAGACCAAAAGCTGTCTTTAGGTCAAACTTATAATTTGGATATTAATTCCTAGCATGATTGATCGATATTGGCAGGAGCAGAGTTGGCTGCCACAATAGAATTCTCTTTGAACAAAGTTTCAGAAAAATTATCTGTGAAATGTTATTTCCATGAAAGTTTAAATTCTGTATCCTATTAATGAAAAACATCTGGATAAAAACTATGGATCTGTATAGGGGACAAACAGATAAACTTTGAATTTCATATATAGATATAGAGTAATTATAAAATATTATTAAAACTTACACAAATGCAGATTTCGAAGCAGGATTAACTCTAACAGGAAGAATGTCTGCATATGTCTCATCAACAGAAAGCATTACATTCACTAAAGAGAAAACATTATTAAATCAATGTGTAGCAACTTTATGTTTTTCGTTTGTATCATTTCCAACCCAAAGGGTGTAGAGTAGTTACACGGGATGGTCGGGAAAAAAATAAAAATAACAATGCACATAAACATACATAGACATGCAAAGATAATATACATAAGCATGAAAAAAACAATATGCATTGACATGCAAAGACAATATACATAAGCATGAAAAAAACAATATGCATGGACATACAAAGACAAAAATTACAGGTTGCAGGAAGAAATGGGCATGTCTTAAAATGATAGAATATAACACTTCCAAAAGTAATTGAGGTAAAAGTGAATTTAAAAAAAAATAATAAGAAAATAAAGACCGGAGCAAATAGTAAAACAAAACAACATTGATCAGTATAACATTCAAATCAGGAGCAACTCATAAACAGATCAAGGCACCTAATCAATCATCATCACTTCTACTCCAAGGAACATGCTCATCCAAAATTTTTAAGAATTTTAAAATGCTTAACAAAAATTACAATTTTTTTAAGAAACAGCAATATAACAGCAAATTTATAAGACAATATATATAAATATATATTATTACTATTTTTTACAATTTTAAGTTGAACTGTCAGCAATTTAACCAACGAGGAGAACACAATCCCTAATTCTATATGTTGAATTTACATTTTCAAGTACCTTAGATAACCATAATGCCTTGTTATCATTACTTAGTTAGTCAAGTGAAACTTTTTGGTGTAAACACAATCAAAAACATAGTGAACCGTACATATTATATTAATAGAAAAAAACACTATTTAAACTATAATATTTTATACAACATTCCTTATAAAAGTATTTCTTAAGAGTATTTTTCTTCAGAAAAAGTAAAAATGTACCCTTTAATCTAAAGTTTGTTTACATATGTCATTTAATTAAAATTGACAAAATCTAACCACAGCAAATGATAATTTAACATTTACTTTTGTTTTATTTCCAATAGCTAGGGCACATGAACAAAATACAAAAGTACAAAAATACTAACATAAAAAACAAGAACAAAAGAACAAACAATAGGGAAAAATGGTAAGAGTTCATAAGATAACCGAAGGCTATAGCTCCAATAGTCCTCTTGCCTCCCAATATCTGGAAGCTTCAATGCCACCGTGGAGGACTCCACAATGACATAGATGGTGTTTGTCCATAGGTTCATTAAAATCACACAGTAAGCAGGCAGCCTCAATAAAAATGCCAATATGGCACAAATGTGCAGCACAGCAGTCATGCCCAGTTTACAAGTGAAGAACACTTGCAAAAGATATTGAGGTAAAAGAGAATTTTTTTTTTAAATATAAGAAAATTTAAAAAAGATCATATATAATGTAATTTAGCTTACTTTGAATAAATTAAAGTTTTGTTATTTTTTACAATAAAATAATTTTAAAAATGTGCAAACAGCCTCTGTAAAAGTAGATTGCTCCAAAAGAAAGAATAAATTAAAGAGAAAAATATATAACATAGGGAAAGGATCAAGATGCATGACTTTCATCTTATGATTTTGCAATTAAAAGCATAAATAAGTAAAATAAAGCACTTTATACCAAACTATTTCAATAATAATTTACTTTTGAGTATTTTTAGTAGCACAAAATATCAACACACAATTATTTATCCTTATAACTTCCAAAAGACAGAATTAATTTCATTCTTATTTTTTGTTTGTGTTGTATGTCTGTGGATCAGATTATCAATGACACAATTAACTTAAATTTCCCAAATGATTTGATTTCAAATTTTATAAAAGTATATCGAATTTTTGTAGTGAGAATGAATTTTTATCACAACCAAGTTCACATTATTAAATAATTTAATTTTAAAATTTTATAAAATTATATGGAACTTCTGTAGTGAGATCATTGTATTTTTATTACAACCAAGTTCACACTATTATTAAAACATAATAAAGTTCTATGAGATGGCATATAAAATTTCTTTTCTAACACTTTCCAACATAATTGCAAAGTGTTTGACTTTGTTCATTCTGTCTGTCTATGTGTCTGTTCGCACGATAACTGCCGTAAAAATGACTTTATCAAAAAGAAATTTTAGTATGTTGTTGAGATGATCTGTGGAACATATGGGAATGTGAAAGAATAATATCACCCAATTAGCTTTGGATTTAACCCACGTTGAAAAACTGAAATACATTGAACCCTATGGGACCTAATTTTTCAAACATTTTATAAACAGAGTTAAAATTCACAAATTGCTTTGAAAATTTTAGGAAATATTCAATTATCATGTAAAATGTGTAAAAAGAATTTTAAAATAAAAATTGAAATAATAATTACACTCATATTATATGCCGGCCGTCCAAATAGCTGCTCTTAGTCCTTTGGACGAGTCGGACGGTCTGGGTCTTCAACTCATATTATATGAAGAGATCATATGACTCATTGCAAAATAAAATATGGCATCCATTTTTTTTTCTACTTAGTGAAAAGATTTTCAATTCGATTTCGTGATTTTTAAGGAATGCTTATACTTATATTTAGTATTGCATCCATCCTAAAACTGCTTTATTTTTGCATATTATCTGTGTATCTGAATTCTGTGCCTATGCAATTACAATATTGTATGCAGAATGTAAACAAATCAAGTGATTCTAAGATGAGTTGTATAAGAATTGCTGAATTTTTTTAATGCAACATTATTTAGCTCTGGAGTCTGGAATATAAGTAATATGAATGAAATATTCATTGATTTTACATAGAGAAGCAAACAATTTTATAGCATTGCCTTTTTTGATAATTTGAAGTTTCCAAGCAAAATAAATTATCACATTTTAGAGATGTTTAAACAAAATTGCATTTCAGTTGGAAAGTGTTTCATAATCAATGCTTTATGCATCATTAATCTTTCTTGTTTAATAATTGTCCCAATCCATTTAAACTTCACATAACTGATAAGGTTATTTTTTTTCAACTTTTTAAAATAAAGTTGCAGTATAGTCAGAAACCTGCTAATAGATGACAACTGAACAGAAAAGATGATAAAAGCATGAAATATACATAGCTGCCGACCTCCAAATATAAAAAACCGGGAGATTTTTGTGTGAAAATATGGAAAAACTGGGAAATTTTGCATGACAACATAATTTATGCTTCCTACTGTTATACTTAATCTAAACATAAAAAGGACAACTGTTCAACAAATAAAACTGAAATATGTAATGATTATAACAATCAGCAGGTATTGCATTTCAGTTGGAAAGTGTTTCATAATCAATGCTTTATGCATCATTAATCTTTCTTGTTTAATAATTGTCCCAATCCATTTAAACTTCACATAACTGATAAGGTTATTTTTTTTCAACTTTTTAAAATAAAGTTGCAGTATAGTCAGAAACCTGCTAATAGATGACAACTGAACAGAAAAGATGATAAAAGCATGAAATATACATAGCTGCCGACCTCCAAATATAAAAAACCGGGAGATTTTTGTGTGAAAATATGGAAAAACTGGGAAATTTTGCATGACAACATAATTTATGTTTCCTACTGTTATACTTAATCTAAACATAAAAAGGACAACTGTTCAACAAATAAAACTGAAATATGTAATGATTATAACAATCAGCAGGTATCACACTTTCATTTTCAATAGCAAAAAAACTGTATTTGATGTCTGCATTTCCTTCAATTGAAATTTTTTTGTCCACATATGTCTTTTGGTTTTGGCTTGGGTAATAACAAGCCCTCTTCTACTGTCGATAACCCAGGCCACCCGGCAACCCTCTTCCACTGTGAAATTTTGAAGTCCATTGCACAGATTGAACAAAAAGCATATTCAAATTCACTACCTTTAGACACTTTCAAAATAACATAGCTGCCAACCTACCAGAAAGAAAAAAAGGCACACATTTCGAAAAGAAAAAAAAATTAAGATTTTTGGTCTCACTAACAGGGCTCATTAATGCAATTAAACTTTAAATTGTACAGCAACTGATACTCACATATATTGAGCTTATTTAACACATACTCAACATTGAAAAGCAATAATTTTATCAAATTATGTTTTATTGAGTGCTAAAATTCATTGCAGCTGATTTGATTTAGCTTTTCTCAGCATGCTCTAATAATTCTGAACCTATATTTTCTTAATTTTTATTATTCTCGGAAATCATTTAAACTGGCATTATTATGCTATTTTCCTTGAAACTAAAGGATGAAACAAATGTTAATTTTTATATAAAATTCTAAAAATATGTAAATGCAAATACAAATGCATCAAATTCTAATTTATGCTTTTGAAATAGTTGCATTTCTTAAGTACCCAAATTATTATTTTAATATTGTTATTCGGAAAATTGTTCTTCATTTCATTAATAATAAGTTTGAAAAATAGATTTCCTATATAAAACATGAAATAATTACAATAATTTTTAGACGGTGCAGACAGGTTACAAAAGTGGAAATTATTTTCACAATTAAATGAAATATAAGGAGGATAGCACACAAATGTCGTTTTTCGTGATACTGCTGCACAATAGCCTTTTATTTCGCTAATAATACATTTGAACAATAGTTTTTCTAAATAAAATACGAAGTAATTATAAAAAATTATTTTAACGAGGCAAAGAGATTGCAAAAGTGGAATAATAATTTCTCAATAAAACGAAATATAAGGAGGATCATGCACATACCGTTTTTTGCGAAACTTCTGCAAAAAAGCCTTTCATTTCATTAATAACGTTTGAAAAATAGTTTTGTATATAAAACAAAATATTTTAATAAAATTTTAGTCGATGCAAATGTGTTTCTCCCACATTAATTAGATAATCATTGGTCATCTCTCTCTTGTTTTGCTGTGGGTATAATCGCCGTTTGTGAGTGCCAATCCTTGACAGCTGAAAAATGGATTTTTAGAAGAAAGAACGAGAAATCTTCAATCTCAAAATTTGTAATTTTGTTTCTTATTTTGTAACATTTTCAGAACATTTGGGATCTATTTCCGATGCTTTGACTTTTGTAACCTCTTATGCCAATGTAATTAAAAAATATACAAATGTCACTCACAATCTAGTCCTACACAGCGGTAGCAGAAAACAGACACGTGCAAAAGAACTGAAAATCACATGACTTGCATTCATGTTATTTTTGCCTAAAAAGGGGGGAAATAACAGCAGCTGAGTGAAAACCGGGAGATTGAGCAACTTATCCATGAGCCCGGGATATAAAGAAAAACTGGGAGAGTTGGCCACTATGAATATGTGATAACAGCAAGAAAACTTGCTATGTGCTGCAAATTGGAGAATCTTTAAGAACATGAAGCATGAACAAAATTGTGAAACATGGCAAATTTTCATCTGTTAGTAATGTCATCAGTTACGTAGTACTATTGTAAATAGAAAACCGGTTCAGAGATATGCTGTTCACTGCAATTAAACAATTTAGTCTTTTCTATATTAAAAAACCATTCAGAGATATTTTGGTATTGCATTATGAACAGTTGGCAAAATGTACAGTTCTGAAATTTTACATATAGACTAATAGAAATATGACATATAGACTAATATGAATATGACAGACTAATATAGATTAGCAACACAAAGACGGGCTTAGACTTTTGATTAAGGCCATAGTTAATTAAATAATAATGAATAAAATTTTGTATTGCCAGTATGGGCAGAGATTTAATGGCTAAAGGCAATTCCCAACTTCTATATGATTGTTCTCTGACAAAAACATTACAAAGATGGTTGAACAGTGATACGCCTTATTGTTGACTTTTATAAACAGAGCATTTCAAAACTATTGTTGTCTTGAACAATTATGATCAAAAAGTGATTACTATTGCAAATGATAATTATGCCTTATAGTTGGTTCTTATAAACAATTAAATGCTGTATGTTTAATCAAAATAATTTAATGTTTTTAAACAATTAAAGGTTTAGTACAACAAGCAGAGGCGATATGTTATAGATGTGTATTAGGCACAGCTTTAGTCTCTTTATAAATATATCATAAGAGCATTCAGGTAAATATTTGTTTCAGTCTGTAGCAAAATTCATATCACAATGAATATTCAAACATACATTAAAGGGTCTTATGACCAAGATGTTTAAATATAAAAATATCCCTATAGATAAAGTAAATTCATCACATGTAAACAAATCCAGAAAACACATGGTGGCCCTCATTGCTAACTTACCAGCTTTTTGCCCTTCATCTGCTAAAGATAGCAAATTAGGTAAGTCTTTGTAACTGTCAGGACCTGCGACAATATCCACCAGTTGCTCTTTTTCTAGCATTCTATGCTTCAGTCTCTCTGCCATACAGCCTACAAAGACATGAATGCATTTTCAAATTATACTGTATAAAAATCAAATATTCTGATAACCAAAACTGAAAAAAAAATAATTAAATTAATTAATTGTGAGGATTTCCAACTAAAATATTCTGTTGAATGATGAGAAAAAGTAAAGATAGAAAACTGTGATTTAATTAATATTGTTTAATAAATTTCCACATTCTAAGCACCACTGAGCCCAAAGTGAATACTTTAATATGATATGTGTATATTCATAAGTCCATGAAGACAATATCTCTGGATGTAATTGAATATTTTAAGAAAAATTTTGTATCATTATTTACAATCAGTAAATATAAATAAACTATAGATTTAAAGCAATATTAAACCATAGAAAAATCCTTAATCAATTTTAAAAAATGCAAACTACAATGATGCTAAATAACTATTTCATATGTAGTTTTACATTCGAAAATTAAATAACTACTTTTAGAATGGAGGAACATATTTTCACAAGTTATTACATATTTTCCAAATTGATATACTGTGGAAGCTCGATACATGATATATTGACCCCTAGCTAACATGTCAGCCTAAATAAGTTAATTTTTTTACTTTTGGCTGGTATAATTATTTTCTTAGAGAAAAACACTTGAAAAACTGTTTCAAAGAAACAGACTTTCAAAGCAGAAAAGTATAGTGAAAACAGAAAATTATGATGTGATTGAAGATGATGGCATTGAAAACTGCTTTCTTTCATTGAAAATTGCTAACTTTCCAGCAAAAGCGGAAAATGATGTCATTGTGAATGCATATAGATAGGCACAAACAAATCAAACTGTATCAGATAAAATCCATTTTAATGATTATGTATGTTACAATGAGCAATTTACTGTGTGTATAATTCAGAATCTACTCAAATGACAGAAACAACAGTTGAGGATTCAGCAATAAGATAATGAAACTGACAATGAAACAAGAAAAATCTGATGTGGGCAGCACATAACTTTCCTTATATAATACAATAAATTTACTACTTTTACAGTAAAAAAAAATGTTATTCTTATAGTAGATACTTATATTCTTTCCAAGATATTGAATTTTCATCAATTAGTCATCATTTTCATTGATTAAACATCATTTTTATCCATTTGGCAAGATTTTCGTTAATTTGGCAACATTTAAAAAAATCGCCAAGTTGGTGACGTTCCGCCAAATTCGTCATCAAAATCTTGCCAAGTGTCATGGTTGGAGAAATGAGTTATTTTTATAGCAAATAAATGACTATTGGCATTCAAATACAAAAGAATTATTCAAAGTATCTTTTCTCATGAATGGAACAAGCTAGATCCATGTAAATGATTTCACCCAATTTATCACATATTACATATGAAAATTGAACACGTTTCTTAACAGTTAATATTTTCTTTTAATTTATACAATTTTTTGATAAATTTATTAGAAAAATGTGCAATATCTTGAGAATGGTTCATGCTAGTATTCTAAAGTTTATGTCAGTCGTTTTTTAAGAAAAATTACATAAGAAATGTCTATTTCTGTAACTTTATTAAAGGTTTTGATTTTTTTATGATTTTTTTCAAAATTTCACTCGAAAATTTAGGGGGGGGGGTTCTGAACATTCGATTGTGTTTAAAAACAATAGGCTTCCAGTATTCACGGATTGTAATTTTTGTACCAAATTTCATTAGAATTGCTCCATTCGTTTGTAAGATATCATCTTCCCCCCCCCCCCCACACACACACACACACAGACATCACCTCATAAATGTTCGATTCATGATCAGGGATGCTTGAAATGTGCTCTCCCATCGAAAATTCGAATTCAAATTTTTGACCCCATCACAATACTTTCCTTATACATTATACTATGTATATAAGGAAAGTAATAATAGAAAACAAAAGACATTAATTTGCTGATGTCATTGGTAGTGTTACATTAATTGAATATTACAAAGTATGAAAAGTTAAGTGAAACAGTTCCCCCACCCCCTAAACATCAGAAAAAATTGGGAAAAATAAAAAATTTCATCGCCAAATAAAATAAATTTACTGATAAAAATATACTTTGCTTCTTTTAGCTGAAAATTTTAAGTAAGCCTCCTCACATACTCTGCATTTGAGGGTTTAGGTTGATAGAATTGTACTTGTTCCTTTTAGCAGAAAATTCCCAGTAAGTGTCAGCCCCTGCCTCCCCCCCTACATTTTCTACGATTTTTAATGGCATTTTATGAGTAGATTAACAGAATTCTATGGTATGCATGTAAATAAATTAAATTACTATATTTTAATAAAAGCTATTTTGAATCAATTTTTAACTTCTTTTATCCCTTGTTTAAAGAATGAAAAGGTAAATAGTTATTTTATATTTAATCATTATATCTAAGTAAATGGTTCCCATTCACAGAACTCACCTATAGGGTGCATTTTCAAAGTTAGGATTATGCCCCCCCCCCTATTGCAGATAACATGGTTTGGTTTCACACATGCACTCCTTAGCATAGAATAGATTATATCTGCAATGGCAGAAAAAGAAATTGCTATGTACTCTAATTTTGAAAACCTCTATGGTACTGATTCCCAAACTTTTTGTCTTGTAGAGCTCTTTCTAAGAAATAATTTGACCTTGGAGCCTGAATCCTTTTCACTTTTAATATGTGTGCTTTAGGTAGAGCCAAGGGTCTAGTCAGGCTGAAGCTTAGCATTGACACAGTTCTGTGGAGGTGTGGTGAAGCCCAATACAAATTTTCTCAAGAAGATGGGTTGAGATCAGCCTTCTTAATGAAAAGAAATTGATGAAAAAAAAAAGTCTTTTCACCAATTTCCCCTGAAAATTTAAGAACTTTTGAAAATATGGTTTGTGACTATCAAGAAAATATGCTTTTCTTTTCTGACACAGCTAGTCGAATAACTCAGAATTAGTCACATGTGCAAGAGGAATGTATTTTCATGGAATATTAAATTAGACAAACTGTAACTGTTGCAACTGCCATGCTTTTTTTTATTTGGATCAAATCACCCATTACAATGATTTTTTTTTTGTGTATGTGTGTGTATACATAGTTGCTAATATGTATAAATGAAGCAAAAAATTGACAATTATTTTATTTCACTTCTAGGTCTCAGTCCAGTCTGAACAGAAACAGGTAAGAAAACAATATTATTACTACTAACTACTGGTTATAGGTTCAAGGTTTTTCAAAGCAATACATGTGACTGTATACATCTAAAAATAATATCAGATTCAGTATTTGCCATATTGCCATATTGCTAGTACTTTGGGAATACAAGCTGTTCAAGGAGAGCTGAGTCAACAGTGGGGGAATGCAGAGGTTTTGCCATATGAAACAACCAAACATTGTATTCAGTGCTGAGTAAATTGTAATCGCATAATTAATCAAAAGAGGAAATTATATGTGATGCTATTATTGAAAATGGTGTTCAAATTTCTGTATTTGTAGATAAGTCGTCTACAGCGAGTCACAAATCTGTGCTAATCGTTAATATAAGAACTGTTTTAGTTGATAGTAGTCCAGCAACTATCTTTCTAGACCTATTGGAATAAGCAAGTCTATCAGCAGAAATCATTACAAATGCAATTTCAGAGTTTATACTCAATTTCTGAAATCAAATTCCCTGACATTTCCAGAGGAATTTTCATAAATTTCCAGGTTTATCATAAACAATATATAAATAAGGAAGATTACTATTTAGCATCCTTTAATGACAACAAATGATTAAACAAATTATTTATTTTCATCTATTACAACAAATAATTAAAAACCTACCTAAAGAATGCAGAAAATATTTGGATAATCACCTTTTATATCTAAGAACTAAAACATTACTTGTACATGTTACTTAATATCTTACTACTTCAAAATATAAAAGGAAAATTAAACATTACATTTTCAATTAAAAAAATAATTATTAATTTAATTATTATTTCTTACGATTTTCTCTTTTAATTCAAGTAGGTATTTCTTCATCAATTTTATACCTATGTATACTAATGTCAAATGATAATATAATTTTTTTTTTCTTTGCAGAATTTTAATTTGCTTTCTAATACATTTCTCTTGTTAGTTTAGTCGCTTTCTTATTTTAAATTCACTTTTTCATTTAGAGCATGAGAAGGTGAAACATAGGTGATGTTGGAAGGCATGACAAACTGTTCAAGAACAAGAATAAATGATTCAATTGCAAAGGTTTGTTCTAAAGCCAGTTATAAGGATAAGGAACAAATATTGCAAGATAATTTCCAGATCAACTCTGAAAATTTCTAGGTTTTTGATGAAAATATATACTTTTCCCTGAATTTTATTATTTCCTGGTTTTTTCAGATATTCCCTGAAATGGATAAACCCTGAATTTTTTAACTTCTTGCAATAAAAAAATGGCTTCAGATACACATTCTTGGAAGAATGTTAGAAACATTAAATTCATGTTCCAAGTATACACAGCTGATTAAATGGCACTGCTTCTGTCATAAACTCTAATTAAGCAGGATGCTGTTAAAGAAGTTTTAAGAATAAACAGATTCAAATGATTTATGGATAAACTGAATAATTTATATAGTATGTCTACCAACAATAAATGAGAACTTGCAGTTTGTTCAGAAGCATTAGAAATCAAACTGAAGTCAATATGTTACGTCTAATCTATTAGATAGATGGCATCAAGCTACAGATCTGTTAAAGAAATATTGCAGCCATTTGAAACTCTCTGCAAACATTTTGTCAGCTTCAATTGATAGTAAGATAAAATGCAAAGCAATGTTTGTACTTGATCGCATTATGATAGCTGATGATACTAAATGAAGTTTAACTCTTCACAGAAGCACTCCTCACAGAAAGCAAAAAGATGACATGACTTTGCCAAAAGCTTACAGCTTTATTAACAGTACAGTCTGAGAATTAAATAAAATGCTGAACTTGGTGAGATATCATATGAAGGAAGTTATGGAAGGAATTGAGCAAAATATGTTTTGCAATGTCCCTATTTCAAAAAAAGACTCAAACGGTCATTTATATTAAATTTGCATTAATCGAAAGCAATTTATTACAAGTGTAACAAATCACACAAAGAACTGTACGTTTACCAGTATGTCTTCCTTAGTAAAATGAATGACTATGGAAATATCAACCAGGACTATATTATGTAGGTGAGTTTATCTGTCCTCTTTAGAGGTTTGAAAAATTATGGTACTTAGCAAGTTTTCTTGCTGCCAGATATTGTCTAAGATTTAGATAATGACTAATGCATGTTGACAAATCTCTACTTATAATAAAACAGAGTGTGTGTTTGACGGGGAACAGTTCCGGGGTGATCCATTCGGGAACGGTTCCAGGGCAATCCACTCCTCAAATGGATAGATAAGCCATGAATGTTTGAAACATGAATTTAAATGGAAAATCTATCACCATAGTTAATTTTTCACAAGTTTTTAATCAACAATGAAAAGTATTAAGAAATGAAAATGGTTATTTAATTTAAATGTGTTTGTTAATGTTTATTATTATTTTTTCGATTTGAATAATAAATAAATCGATATAAAAATAAAACGGATATAAAAATATAAATGAAAGGTTTTATTTTTTTTTTAATTATATTAATTGCAGACTGGGTTCACTTTCATTTATTTTGGCAAAGCCTTTTCAAGCTTATATATTGTGTTTAGATAATAAAATCATATATTGTGTTTAGCCAATAAATTCATTTAGCTGATTGTTGAAACAGAAAAAGAGTAGAACGGGTATATCTTCTAATATAATTTTAGTGTTTTCATTTAGTAATATATTCAAACAGGATCAGGATGGTTTATTCAGATCTGGAAATTCAGAGCTACGAATTTGACAGGATATTGCTAACTTGGCAACTTTTCTTAAACGTTGTCAAATTGACGGAAATGTCGTCAAATTTTTTAAAAACAACATAAATCAATGAAATTTATTTTATTTTGTTAGAAGAGAGTACTGAAATGATGTTTCATTTACATTTGTCTGTCAGTTCAATCGTCCTGCTTAGTAACACATTTAGCAAATTTTTAAAATGTCACCAAACTGATATAAATGTTTGTAAATCCATAAAAATATCTGAAATTGATAAAATTGCTCAAAATAAATAAAATTAATCGTGTTTCGTTAGGGGATAGTATTGTAATGTTTCATCAATTCTACAATCCCACTTGGCGATAAATTTGGCGATTTTTAAAAATATAGCTAAACAGACGAAAATGTCATCAAACTATAAATAGAAATAGCATTATTCAGATGATAGTTTTTCCCACCAATTTATTTGAAGCAAGTAATATTGTGTCACTTAGCAATGGATTTAAATCCAATGTGTTTATGCGGCAGACGATTTTTATCAAACCTTTTCCGATTTTAATAAAGAAGATATGTATATAAAATATATGTCATTGCCATTACATTTTTGACTGGATAATATCAATTACGGTCTTTAGGTTTAAACATTATTATTATTGATATTTTCGGGGATTATTGATTCAGAGATTATTGATATTTTCAAGTTATTATGTTATTATTTTATTGGGGCAAAAATTGTTGAAACTCATATATTGTACGTTTTAAGAGTAATCTTCTACAAATGCATGAGAAGACCTTCTTATCTACGAGAATCTAAGTAGTACAGGTATATTGACATATATTTTGACATATATTAGAATCAAGTACGGCCTTCTGGTGTGAAAATTATGGGGATTATTGATATTTTTAATTTATTATGTCATCTGTTTTATTTTGGCAAAGATTTATGAGACTCATGTTGCAATACGGGTAATCTTCTACAAACACCCGGACATATCTTCTAATCTACGACATTATAAATAGTACGGGTATATCTTCCCATAAAATTTTAGCACTTTCATTTTGGCATATATTAGAATCAATTACTGCCTTTAGGTTTATAGATTACAGGTTTATTGATATTTTTAATTTATACATGTAATCTACTAATACAGGTTATATCTTCTAATATTTGCGTATATAAGTAGTACGGATTCCATACAATTTTAACGCTTTTAAAATTGTATCAAGACTTTACAACATAGTTGAAAAGTGTCTATGACTTTGTTCATTCTATCCGTCTGTCTGTCAGTTAGCACAATAACTGCTGTATCAAAATGAAATTTTAGTATGTCGTTCAGACGGTCTGTGGGACCTATGGGAATATAAATGAATAATATCACCCAATTAGTTTTGGATTTAATCCAGGTTGAAAAAATGAAATACATAGAACTCTATGGGACATAATTTTTCAAACATTTTTTAAGCGAATTTAAAATTCACAAATTGCTTTGAAAGTTTTAGAAAATATTCAAATTATCCCATAAAATATATAAAAAAAATTTCAGCAAAATATAATCAGTAGTTTTTTAAATAAAGATTAAAATAATAATTTTACCCTTTATATGAAGAGATCATGTGACCATTATATGAAGAGATCACGTGACCTACTTCAAAATAAAATATGGCATCCATCTTGTGTCAAAATCGTGATTTTTAAAGTTCTTTTTCATTCATATTTAGTGTTGTATTTATTCTAAAACTGCTTTATTTTTGCTTAAATTCCGTGCATCTACATACTGAAACAATGTAATTACAATATATTTGAGTTTAAATGATCATCAAACTTTGATTATTTCTACAACGAAGCCTAATTTCCACTCATGGAGAATATAAACAATAAAATATGTAGAATGGGTTGTATAAGAATTGGTACATTTCTTTAACGCAAAATCATTTAGCTCATGGAGACTACAATATAGCTGATATGAATGAAACATTCATTGATTTTACACAAAGAACCAACCAGACGATCTTTTCGAAGTTTTAAGCATAGAGTTAAATTACTTGTACCTCCATGGTTTTAAGTTTTTAAATAAAATAAATTATTATAATATTGTGATGAATGAAAGGAATGAAAAAACTTTTATTAATGAAATGCTGCATTTATAGAGAGCCGGTCGATTTATATTTCAATGACTTCAATTGAATAAAGTTCATTTGTTTTCGATGAAGCTTTCAAATATAATAAATTATCGTAGTATCATAATAATTTTTAAAATATTACCGAGGAATATATCACATTTTAGAGATGTTTAAACTAGACAATTTATATTTCAATGCCGTCATTTGAATGCAGTTCATTTTTTTCGATGAAGTTTTGAGTTTTCAAATATAATAAATTAATGTAGTATTGTGATAATTTTAAAACAATTACCGAGGAATGTATCGCATTTTAGAGGTGTTTATATAAAATTGGTTGGAAAGTGTTGTTGTTGTTGAGACCCAGACCGTCCGACCTACCAGAAAGGTGTAAGGTAACTGTTTGGACGGCCGGGAAGTGCCACCCAATTTAGACCGGAACCCAGTGGGGAAGGCATCCACAGGGACCGTACCCTCCTTCCCCTACCACCAACCTCTCGGAAGGACTTACGGACCCACATGTTTAACGTGATTATACTCCGCATGAACACGGCGGCATTTTGTGGTAGCGTGCAAATCTAGCGCGCAAACCACGGGGATACCGCACCCGAGATGGCCAACAGCACGCGGTGTTCCGAGGTGGTCACCCACCAAGTACTAACCGCGCCCGATGCTGCTTGACTTCGGTGATCTAACGAGAACCGGTGTTTTCAGCACGGTACGGCCGTTGGCCCTGGTTGGAAAGTGTTTCATAATCAATGTTTTATGCATGATTGATATTTCTTGTTTTGCATATATTGATCCAATCCCATATTTTTTGTAAATTTGCTTACGAAAGGGGCCAGAATCTGTTATTCTTCAGATATCTGCCAGTGAAGATAATTTTGTATAGCGAGAACAGAGATTCTTAAACTTCTTTTTAGGAGTATTAAATTAAATATTTTAACAGAATATTATGATAAAAATGCCAGTTAGTATGCTATAGGAATTTGCACATGACTGAGAATTATAAGTTTCTTTATATTATATACTCCGTACGAAGAACGGGTATGCTGCTAGTACATAATAAGCATGAAACTGGCCCATGTATGCTGTTATTTGTAAAGGGAGCTTAATTCTAAGCAATTATATTATTTACCATTTTAAAAGTAACTTTGGCTGTGATCTTCTCTCCTCTTATTTTGTGATATCCTAAAAAAATTGAATAAAATCTTTGTTCCTTTTTTGCATTGTTAGGACTCTGGCTGTAGGTAAGAAAGGAGCATTCTAACTACTTACATTCACCAAGTAATTTGGTCCCTGTAGGCTACTACATGACTCAAATATAAAAAAATCTGATGTGAGCAACACATGACTTTCCTTATATAATGTCATGAATTTACTACTTTTACAGCAAAACAATAGCTTATTCTTATAGTAGATACGAATATTCTTTCCAAGATATTGAATTTTCGACAATGGGTCGTCATTTTCTTTGGTTTAGTGTCATTTTTATCCATTTGGCGAGATTTTCGTTAATTTGACAACATTTCAAAAAGTCGCCAAGTTGGCGACATTACGCCAAATTCGTCGCCAAAATCTCGCCAAGCGTTATGGACGAAAAAATAAGTTATTCTTACAGTACATAAATGACTATTGGCGTTCAAATGCAAAAGTATTACTCAAAGTATCTTTTTCATGAATGGAACGAGCTAGATCTACGAGAATGATGTCACCCAATTTATCGCATGGTAATACATATGAAAAGTGAACATGTGTCTCAATAGGAAATATTTGTTTTTATTTTATATGACTTTTTGATAATTTTTTTGAAAAATGTGCAATATCTCGAGAACGGTTCATGTTAACGTTCTAAAATTTATTTCAATCGCTTTGTAATAAAAAATTACATAAGAAATGTCTATTTGCGTAACTTTATTAGAGATTTTGATTTTTTGACGATTTTTTCAAAATTTCACGCGAAAATTTAGGGGGGGTCTGAACATTCGATTGCATATAAAAACAATAGGCTTCCAGTGTTTATGGATTGTGATTTTTGTACCAAATTTCATTTGAATCGGTCCATTCGTTCATCAGTTATCGTCTCCACAGACTCACTGACACACATTCACAGACATCACTTCAAAAATGTTTGATTCGTGATCAGGGATGCTTGAAACGTGCTCTCCCGTCGAAAACTCGAATTTGAATTTTCGACCCCATCACAATACTTTCCTTATACATTATGTATATAAGGAAAGTAATTAAGTTCAAAATTTTATATAAGTTATCCAAATATAAAATTTCATGGAAATATGTTGAAGACCCAGACCGTCCGACTCGTCCAGTCATGGAAATATGTGTACATTTTCTCTTGGTTTGTCATGTCCAAACCTCACAGACATAATGCACACATACAGATAAACATAATTTCAAAAAGTACAACACGTTTGTTTCTAAACATACATTTTCATTACAATAGATCAAACTGCTGCTTGTAAGATTAAAGCTAGCAAAACTTCCTTAAAGAAAGCAGGCATGTCAGCAAAGTGACGACAATTGTTTTGGGGGTGTTACAAATCCCCTTAGCCCTTAGTAAGATAGGAATGAACTGGTTCTTTTTGGTAATTCATTCCTAGCAGTTGCTAAGGGTACATACTGTTCTACCTGTTTATATAATGTAAAGAAGAAAGCTTATAATGCTCTTGAAATAATTATTGTTATTTTACTGACACATGCCTGCTTTCTTTAAGAAAGTTTTGCAATTTTTTTTTTATACATTTCCATGAAAACCTCAAATTGAAAAACTTTTGAGAAAATAATATTCAAGCTTGCACATAAGAAAGTGAAAGTGGGAAAAAATTGATATTTTAAAATGTGAATTATTAAAAAATATATGTTACCTAGTACACCAACTTTTAGGCAATCAGAATGTAATTTCTTTTTCATTTTAAGGTCTTTTAAGTATTTTAACCTTCTCCAAATTTTTTGTTCAGCTCCTTCTCTTATAGCACAAGTCATAATAAATATAACATCAGCCTATAAAAAAAAAATTAAAATGATCTTAATAAAAGAGTATAACACAAATAATTCAAAGTGATTGGAATTAAGGATTGCTTATATTTTTGTATGGTGTCATTAAGAGGACTTAATAAAAACAGTAGATACTAGGAAAGTCCAAGATCTGAATACTTGACTACAAATTTAAACCAAACATTTATTTTTTAAATTGTATGACAGATATTTCAAATAGTGATTTATGAATGTTTACAATATTTTCCATTTGAATGGCAACAATTGATCATCAATATCATTAAGGCAAAAATATATATTCAAAGTGAATCAGAACTATCTATTGATGGCTAAAAAACAATAAAGTTTGTTTCAGAACACAATGACAGTATAATGGCATTTACACATAAACAAATGCACCTAATTTTAATCACTTAAACACAATTAAGGATCACATCTTTAGGTAGGTCAGAAAAATTGTTTTTCTTTTCTTTACATCTTAAAAAAGTAAGATGTCTAAAGAAATCCTGTTCAATGTAGAAATCACCCGAGATATAGCGATTATACTAACACAAGTACAAGTGCAAGACATCAATCTCAAAACTGCATTTTTCTCAAAATGATTTTTTGAAAATTGGCTGCCACAATATCTTGGCTAATTTTCAACAGATTTCTTTAAAATTTGGCATGATTTTTTCAGACAGTAAAACATAGTCAGCTATATAGATGATTTTCAATTGAGGTTATCCTTGCAATTTTATCACAGAAAATAGTTTTTTGAGGGAAAAATCATTGATTTTCATTTACATAGCCGCCATCTTTTCATATGTTGAACATAAAAACAAAATCCTACCAGGCTAACTGTGTATAGTCCTAATCTTTAGGATTTACTTTGATTCTTTTTTTTTATTTCAATTGAAACCCATAGAAAATATCCTAACAACAGCGAAAAAAAATTTTAACAAAAATTGCTGTCATTTGCAGAATAAAATCTTTCATATTTTGCATTTTATTATATGTACTTCTGAATAAAAAAGTTTTTAAAAATTATTTATCAATTTTTCTCAATCCAAGCACAAACAACCTTTCATTTTCATGAATCTCAGGTGTATGTGCCTGCTTAAGGTATCAAAACAAAATAAAAGATATATAACTTAAGCTAGTACCATTTACAAATAGTTAAAGAAAAATAAAGTTTGTTCTGAACACAAAATGTGTATGGCTGTGCATCTGTAGTGGAAAATCAAAGCATCCAACAATGACGAAGTTCAGTACGGAGGTGCTTCAGATCCCTGAATGATATGGCTCAGTGAGATTTTCTTTTTTAATTCAAATTAGTTTAAAAGTAATGAAATTTTAAAGCCTGTTTTTGTCACTTTGTCAATTCTATTTATTCAGACGATTCTGGTCGAATACTGGGACTTTCCTTTTGCAGGTGGTCTGTGAACAATATCTCAGACCTTTCGGTCTAGACTTTGAGTGCTATTTTATTTACTATTTTCTAATTTCATGAATTTAAAAATTAAATGCTCATGTTTGGGAATATATAATTATTTTAATATTGTGTGTTCTAACAACATTTGACTTAAATCAGATAAAAACTGAGATAGAAATTTATTTTTGAATTTTGGTGATTAAAGGAACTATTTTTTTTTTTCAACTTCCAAATATTTTCATTTATTTGTGTTTATTTTAAGCAATCCAAAAGTCTAACTTCTTAAATATTTATTTTCTAACTTTACAAATTAAAAAGAAATAGCCTATAATAAGTTGCTCTGCATATGATCATCGGTCAATACGCTAGAAATTTGTGAGCATGTGTAGCAAATTGCAGCACACTTATTTAGGGTGTATCAAAGAATCCTTTAGGCATATTAACCCATTCACAACTGGCAAGTACAGGAAGCAGAGTTTTCATGGGCCCACATATACCATGCTGCTTGTACAGGCTTGAGCACTTTTTGCAGTTAGCCTAACATGGCAAAAAATCATATTAAATCAACTTTGCTTTAAAATGAGTCTACAATTGGATAAAGAACACCAACTTGCCGATGTTATGAATAATTTTATAGGATTATATGAAAAATATGAATATAATATGAAATATATTAAAAATATAGTATAAACCAATTAAATGAAAACTATAAACTCAAAAATCTAAACATTACTACAAATCTAAAAATACAACTTCTTATAAATACAAAATATAACATTACTATAAATATTATTAAATACTACAAAAGTGTGTCGAAAAATTTTCCCCTATGTTTTTCCGGAAAATTTTTTGCTCTTAATAATTAATTTGTAAATAGTAATATAATACCTCTTCAAACTGTTTTTCTGAAAGGCAAGTAGTTTATTATCATTGGGTTTTCTAGTTTAGAAAAGGAAAACGGAAGAGGATAGGAGGGAGCAAATGTGTGCACTTTATATTAAAGAAAAGAATAGAAGAGAACCAAAAGAGTATAAGACATTTTACTCATTCTCAGAATTTAGCAAGTAAAGTTTTAAGAAGCCTCTTCTTTCGGTGTTAAGTTCTCCTAATTTAAAATAAGAACAGAACAACTGCCATGATAGAAATCATTCCTTTCAATATCTCAGTCGATGTGCCTTTTAAATAACCAGACAACCACAAATGTTTGCATTTGCACATGCATTTATTTAAATGTTATCAACTTGGTCATCTTATTTAAAAACAAAAACATAAACTGAAATATGAAAGGTCAATGATCCAAGTAACTGGATTTGCCAAAATTACAGGATTTAGTAGTTTTTAAAAATTTGGTAAATCCGGATAATCCCCCACTTGTTCTTTTTTAAGTACAAAATCGTGCCAAGTTGGCACATTTCCTCATGTTTTGATATAGGCTCCACCCAGTCAAAGTGATGTATTTATTCTTTGTTTTAGAAACAGGCTCCTCCCAAAGTGATGTATTTATTCTTCCATGTTTAAGAAACAGGCTCCTCCCACCAAAGTGACATATCCAACCACAATGAAATTAAATTTAGAATCTAAAAAAGCATTTATATGAAATAGAAAGAAGTTATAATAAAATGCAAAAATACTTGATAAATAACTTAAATAAATTATCCAGACATCTAAAAAATATAGAAATTTAAGTAATTTACTATGTTATAAAATAAAATTGTGAATATACTAGATTAACTATTTATAGTTTGGAAAAACACTAAAATAAAGAATTAAATACCTGAAAACTTTGTGGAAATAAAAAAACATATTAATTTGTGGGACTTTGGTAATTTTTTACAAATCCAATATGTAGAAAAATTTTATGACTTTAAAAATATTTCATAAATCTGGTACTTAGAAAACTTTAAAAACTTAAAAAATTTCAAAAGAACGAAACTTTGAAATTTTGGGGGACTTTGCAAAAATTGAACAGTTGAGAGAGCAATTTTTTAAACACAGGAAAATGCAAAACAAAATTTTGAAACACAGACAAATTACACAAAAAAGACTACCTTCAGGAATCATCACTTAAACCAACATCCATTCGATCATGTTTCACAGAACTACACTCACTCACTGTACATTTGCTTGTGCTTACCAGCAGCCATAATTGACGATAAAAAGAAATCCGCAAAAAAAATATTAAAGTTAGTAAATAATAAAGTTAAAATCATGTTATAAAATGTATCCAAAACAAATTAAAAATGTTAATGCAAAAAATATGATTGTCGTCAAACAAATGCACTGTTGGTCAATGCAAAAAATGTGGTTACTTCAGAAATTAGTAGCAACCATAGAACTGTGTGAGTATAATACATATGAAAGGTTACGAAATTACAATAAAAAGCAATCACAATTAGAACACTTGGCGGTGACTTGACAAGTTTAGACGTATAGGGGATTATTCTTCGGATCAACCAAATATTTTGATAAAATATTCATTTTCTACTACTCATACATATCAATGGGATATAGTGGCCAGCTCGCTCTCATAGCACATACATAACTGCAGGCAGAGGAAAGAGAAATCCATCCATTGCATATACGCTATGGTGGTCCTGAACATGTTAAAGGAGCTTATTTAAGGTGTATTAAGGCGGCGTTATATAATTGACATGGTTGCACATGAAAAAAGTGGAACACAATTTCAACAACAACAACAAAAACACTTTTGATTCAAAATATGCAATTGGGTAATTGAGTGATGATATTATCTGTATCTGTATCATTATCATTTAAGTAGCAGATGCTTATTTAGAACCAGGTCAATGGCAGATAATCCATTTTAGTTATCAATGTTTTTATACTACATGCCAAACTTGATATTTAATATCACTAGTTCTTTGCTCATCATGTATATTTAATGCACAAATTCAAAATTATTTTAAGGTACATGTCAAGAAATCTTCAAACAGTAATTTCGTATATCAGATAGTATCTAAATCTACCACAAAAAAGTGAAATGAAAATAAAACATTATGAGTAAATGAAAATAAAATATTATGAGTAAATGAAAATAAAATAATATGAGTAAATGAAAATAAAATATTATAAGTAAATAAAAATAAAATATTATGAGTAAATGAAAAATCTAATACTTACAGTCGTAAAATCAAGTGTAAATTTATATCCGGCATTTCCTAAAATTGATAATACAACTTCGGTGTCATTGAAATTCATTTGGCAACCATAAGTCTCTATGTAAACTATAATAAAAATATTAAATCTCATGATATGAAAATTCAAAACTGGAAATTATATAGAACTTTACAAAAAAACTAATGTCTAAATTAGTCTGGAGAATATTTCAAATTAAATAAAAATCCAACATAGTAAAAAAAGTGAGTATCCTAATTTTATTCTCCCACCCTGCATCCATTTGATCCAACATCTTTTTTCAAGCAGAAGGACCTGTGCCTCTTTTCACTGTTTCCTTTTTCTCACACCCTACAAAAGCTCAGAAAAGGGCATAACTTCAACATGGTCGTCAACAGGGCATCTCAAAGCTATCTGCCGCCGGGGTGCAAAATATTTTGTGCAGCCCCCCCTCTGGGATATGGGAGGTACCTGAAGCCGAAAATTAAAAAAAAGGTTAGGGGAGGTTAATGATTTTAATTGAGTGAAAATAAATAGAGAAGCATTTTTATTATACTAAATCAAACATTTATTATTATTTATTAATCTCAATCTGATAACATCAGAATATCCTACAATACTGAAAATAATATTTGTTACTTTGCGACAACCAAAATAAACTTTTCTTGATTTTCTTATCGCAAATTCTTTTACAATATCATTTATATCTAAGTCAATATCATTTTCAATACTTATTATAGCTAGATATTTGATAACCTTTCTTGATCTTAAGTAGTTTTTAATAATTTTTAATTTTAAAAATGATTTTTCGTCCTCAGCAACAGTGACAAGTAATGATAAGTAAATGAATAAAGCAATCAATAAATTTGGGAATGTACTAATTACGTTATTTTTAAACAAATTTTCAAAACATAGACTGAAAATTCGGAAGATTTTAGATAGGTTGGTAAAATCTCTATTTCATTCAGTAAATCGTTTCCATTTATGTCCGAATGATTAGTTCAAAAATCTATTCATTTATTTTGCAAATCTACGCAGTATTTTCACTTATCATACAAATCTAAGTTTGTTAAAGTGTCAAGACTGTGTAAAAAAGAGAAGCCACTGTTGTGATCACTTAGCAATTCGAACCTTTCATCTAATTTACTTATGACAGTGTCTAATAAAACAAGAAAGATCAATCATGCTTAAAGCATTGATTATGAAACACTTTCCAACTTCAATGCAATTTTATTTAAACATGTCTAAAACGCAATACATTCCTCGGTAATATTTTAAAACTTATCACAATACTACATTAATTTATTATATTTGAAACCTTAAACCTTCATCGAAAAAAATTAACTTCATTCAAATGACGGCATTAAAGTATAAATTGCTTGGTTTAAACATCTCTAAAATGTGATACATGCCTCGGTAATAATTTTAGAATTATCATAATACTACGATAATTTATTATATTTGAAAACTTCATCGAAAACAACTGAAATTGATTCAAATGACGTCATAAAAAAATAACACGCCTGGCTCTTTCTATAAAAGCAACATTTCATTCATAAATAATTCCCCCATTCATGTCATTCATCACAATACTATAATAATTTTTTTTATTTAAAAATTAAGACCATGGAGTTAGAAGTAAGTAAACTCTATGCATAAAACTTCATCGAAAAATATCGTCCTTATCTTTCTAAAATCAATGAATATTTCATTCATATCAGCTAAACAGACTCCATGGACTAAATGATTTTGTGTTAAAGAATTAAGCGATTCTAATACAACTCATTCTACATATTTTGCTGTTTACATTTTACATAGGTGAAAAATAGGCTTAATAGTAGAAATAATCAAATTTGGTTGAGCATTTAAACTGAAATATATTGTCATTGCGTTGTATCAGTATGTAGATGCACAGAATTTAGGCAGAAATAAAGTAGTTTTAGGATGGATACAACACTCAATATGAATTAAAACGAACTTTAAAAATCACAATTTTGACACAAGATGGATGCCATATATCATTTTGAAGTGGGTCATGTGATCGTTTCATATCATGGACACGTGATCGCTTCATATAAGAAGTGTTATTATTATTTTAATTTTTATTTAAAAAACTACTGAATATATTTCGCTGAATTTTTTTTTATCTATTTTATGGAACAATTTGAATACTGCCTAAAATTTTCGAAGCAATTTGTGAATTTTAAATCTGCTTAAAAAATGCTTGAAAAATCAGGTCCCAATGGGCTCAATGTATTCCATTTTTTCAACCCGGGTTCAATCCAAAACTAATTGGGTGATATTATTCATTTATATTCCCATAGGTCCTATAGACCGTCTGAACAACATACTAAAATTTCATTTTGATTAAGTCATTTTTACGGCAGTTATCGTGCTAACGGACAGACAGACAGACAGACAGAATGAACAAAGTCATAAACACTTTTCAACTTTGTTGTAAAGTGTTAAAAAAGTAAAAATTGACTTCAAAGTGCATTTCTGGATTTTGTATAGCATTGTCCCTACCTTCGTAATCAAATATAGCCCTAATTTTCGGGTTGCACAGTACCAATTGCTGGGAAACTAATCTGACAATCTAATTCTTCAGCAATAACTTTTGATTCATTGAGCAATTGAGCATTTCAGTATAAGCCAAATCCATTCGACATTCAGTTAAGTATTTTTTACTTCTTCTAACATTTTAACAGCCTCTGAAAGGATTACAATAGATTGCTGCAAAGCTTTACTCACAATATTAATTTTCAATAAAATATTATACCAAGTGACTGAGCAAACAAATTTGTACGACTTTATTTTTGAAATCAAAGAATTTGCCAAGTTTTTTATATCGTTGTCCCTTATTTGAATCATTATAAATAAAAAACAAGGCATCATAAATTTTTTCCAAATTAAAACAGAGCGTTTTCAAGGAGTGAATTCTGCCTTCCCATCACATATCGGAAAGTGGTTTTAGAGTTAAAGTGTTGTTGTTGAAACCCAGACCGTCCGACCTACCAGAAAGGTGTAAGGTAACTGTTTGGACGGTCGGGAAGTGCCACCCAATTTAGACCGGAACCCAGTGGGGGAGGCATCCACAGGGACCGTACCCTCCTTCCCCTACCACCAACCTCTCGGAAGGACTTTCGGACCCACATGTTTAACGTGATCGTACTCCGCATGAACACGGCGGCAGTTTTGGCAGTGGCTGGAATCGAACCCGGGCCTACCGAGTGCAACTCCAGCGCGCTAACCAATGGGCTACCGCGCCCCTTAGAGTTAAAGTGTGGAATTCTTTCTTTAATCAGGGATGTAGCTACACTGGTCGGCAGTGGTCAGCCCTGACCACCACTCACGATTGCTGACCAGTACTCCCCTCCCTTTTTTTTTTAACACTAGATAAAAGCAAGATCCCCCCCCCCCTTTTAACATTCACTGCTCTCTTCATACTTTCTGCGTATAAGCTGCGCATAGTCAGTTCTGCCGTCTGCAACTTTTTGAATCTCAACCAGAATGATCACATAGCACTACGAATAAAGGAGATCGTGACGCATTGTGAGCGACAGACGTGCCAACTTTCCGGATTTTTCATTACTTCTCCGGCCTCCGGGTTATTAACGAAATTCTCCGGCTTTCTTTGTTTGAAATTTATCAATTAACCAGACATGGTATAATTCCGCGGAAAGACAGATTTTTCGTTTTTTTAGCACTGATTTCTACAATTCCCGGGATCGTAGCAAAACCATAATAAAATGCAGGGTAATGCCAATCAAATTAACGGAGATTTACGGCCGAGAGTAATTAAATTAAGATCTCGATCGCGTATTTTATGAAAGTAATAATTATACTTCTTCTTCTCTATCATAATAATTCAAGTTTTTATTTCTAGGTACAACACTTTCCGATTTAGACATTAAAAAAGTTCCATTCATCCCCACTCTCCCCTAGTTGAGTCATAAGTATTCTGACCATTAACCAAATAAATAATCAGAGAAGTAGATAATGTATTAAATGTTGCGGAAAGTATCATGCGGAACACGTGCAAAGCATTCGGAGAAAAATATAGAAACCTTTCCTTTCTGTTACACTGTCTTGTAAAATGTAAGGAGGTGGGTCCAAATTTTGGGAAATGCATGAACTATTTTCAATATTATTTGGTGTCATGAATTCTGATAAAGATGGTCCACTTGAAAGTTTATCCATAAAAATAGAATGTTTTTTGTTCGACACATTTCTCCTAGTTGTAACATCAACAATCGATTTATTGCATTTATACTTCGACAACAAGAAAGTTACACCACAAAAGCTTCTTCGAGATAACATTTTATTTATAAATAAAGTTCTCTACATCTGTACTGTGTAGATACCACATCAAAAACTTTTCAAGCCAATTATAAACAAACAAACTAGGAACGAGAACAAGTCGTTAATTCACAAAATAATACGCATTTTCGATTGGCCTAGATCATCACCATCTCTGACGTCACTATTATTTTACTTTTCTCTCAATCTCTGATTGGAGGCTGAACCACTCTCTAACGCATCGTTTTGTAACTTTAGTTCACAAAGGTTACGGTTGACGGCTGTCGTTTCTCTTTGCGTGCTATGAAGAAATTTGGATTTTGCTTTGGAAAAAAATTTTGGATTTTGGTAAAATATTTGTAACCAAGCATATGTCTGCATTTTTCAGTAAATATTGAAACAGAATTGGGTACATTTTTTCAGTGTTTCTGACCACTGGCCTGTTATAGATATAGTAATGTTGTTATAGATAATGTAACTGAAATTATAAAAACAAAATTTGAACGTTATTTGTGCCAAATATTATTTTAATCATACATTCTCATTGAAGACTATTTGCATGCAGTTTATTTTTATTTTTGATATGTATGTAAACCCATGTGTATACATGAGAAACCATTTGTGAAATATGTCTTATGCTGAAAAGTTAGTTAAAGAAATACAAATTTATGTGTGCAAGTAGAAGTACATTCATAAGTGAAATATATCAAAAGCCATTTACATAAAAAGTTAATTTAAATTAACACGCATGTAATATATTCTTTGAAAACCCATTCATAAGTATGTATCAAAAATCGTTTGTGCACAAAGGCATGAAAGTAGTTTAAATAAACACAAACATACACACTTGAATGAAAAACCATTCATATGTAAAATATGTCAAAAGGCATTTTAACAAAAATATGTTTTAAAAATACATATGACCGTGTGCACAAGTGAATAGTCATTTGTTTGTAAAATATGCCAAAAGTTTTTTTACGAGAAGATAATTTAAATATGCACAAAAGTGTACATGTTCATATAAAGTCATTTGTGTGTGAAATATGTAAAGCAACATTTACACGAAAAGGTGCTTTAAAAGCACATAAACTTGTGCACACTGATGAAAAGCCGTTTATATGTGAAATATGTAAGGCAACATTTGCACGAAAAGGTGGCTTAAAAGCACATGAACTTGTGCACACTAGTGAAAAGCCGTATATATGTGAAATATGCCAGAGAAAATTTGCAAGAAATGGGGATTTAAAAAAACACACACTGGTGCACACAGGGGAAAAACCATATATATGTGAAATATGTCAGATGGCATTTGCACAAAAAGGTGCTTTAAATACACATGAACTTGTGCACACTGGTGCAAAACTATTTGCATGTGTAATATGTCAGAAGGCATTTTCAAAGAGAGCTAATTTAAATAAACATATGCTTGTGCACACGTGTGAAAAGCCATTTGTATGTGAAATATGTCAAAAAGCATTTGCTCACAAATATAGTGTGAAATTACATAAAATTGTTCACACTACTGAAAAGCCATATATATGCCAAATATGCCAGAAAACATTTGCACGAAGAGGTGATTTATATAGGCATAACCTTGTGCACACAGGTAAAAAGCGATTTGTATGTGAAATATGTCAAAAGCCATTTGCACAAAAATATGGTTTATATATACACAAGCTTCTGCACACTGGTGAAAAGCCATATGTATGTGAAATATGCCAGACAGCATTTGCTCAAAAACATTATTTAATTGTACACAAACTTGTGCACACTGGTGAAAAGCCCTTCACATGTGATATATGTCAAAAGGCATTTCAAAGAAAATTTCATTTAAATACACACAGACTTGTGCACACTAATGAAAACTCATATGTATGTAAAATATGCCAGAAAGCATTTACTCAAAAATCTGATTTAAATGCACATAAATATGTGCACACCAGTGAAAAGCCATTCATGTGTGATATATGTCAAAAGGTATTTACAGATAAAAGTAATTTAAGTAGACACAAATTGATACATACAGGAGATAAACCATTCATATGTGAAATGTGTCAAAAGGCCTTTGCACAAAAAATTGATTTAATTAGACACAAACTTGTGCACACAGGTGAAAAGCCATTTATATGTGAAATATGTCAGAAAGCATTTGCACGAAAAAGTGCCTTCAATAAGCACAAAATTGTGCATACATGTGTAAAGCCATTTATATGTAAAATATGTTGGAAGGCATTTGCATGGAAATGTTCTTTAGATAAACACACTTTTGTGCACACTGGTAAAAAACCATTTAAGTGTGAAATATGTGAGAAAGCATTTGCACAAAAGAATTATTTAAATAGACACAAACTTGTGCATGCAGGTGAAAAGCCATTTATATGTGAAATATGTCAGAAGGCATTTTCAAGAAAAAGTAATTTAAATGTACACAATCGTGTGCACATGGGTAAAAACTCTTTATAACTGAAATAAGTTGGAAGGCATTTTTACTCAAGATGGTTTAAATAAGTACACAATTGTGCATACAAAGGGAAAAATCATTTGTATGTGAAACTTGTTGGAAAACATTTGCATATAAAAGCTAATTAAATGGACACAATAAACATTAGCAGATAGAAGAACAAATTTCCAGTTGACATCAGAAAAGTTTCCACCAATGAAAATTCAGCAGCTCTGATAACGTTTCTAGCAGTGTTTTGTGGGAGTCTTGTCAATAATAATAATTGTATCCTGTGCCGTGTTGTCATGTTATGAATTTATGTGTAGAATTAATAAAATACCTAATTTTTACATATTTCTATAAAGTGTTTAAAAATTTTCAGCAAGATCTTATGTTGTGCTCATTTGGATATAATTTTTGGGGATAGTTTAGTATACAATTTGTTGATATCAGATATTGGATATCATCAACTATTTAATTGTGTGCTGTATAAAAAGCTATTGTTGGTACAAAAGTGATAGAATCGTTACAGAATAGTTGTTCTTCAAAACTCTAAAATCAGCTCCATATTCTTCATTTACAATATCTCTATTTCACTCTGCAGATTATTTTTCATTCATGGCATTTAGTGTATTAGTAAACACACAAAATATGATGACTTGATGCTATGTGTATTTTTTTTTTGTGAAGCAAAAAAAGCACACTTGTGGTCTAGAAAAACAATAGCAATTTTGTCGTTGCTTGATGAATGATTCTATATAAACAAATTGCTTTCGCATGTTTGGAAGTTTACATACTTCAACTACTACATATTAATGATTTATAGAAATCGCTGAAAAGGGTTTGTTTATCAGAATCACCCTGCATATATTGCTAACACTAATCCCAGTCCCAATTTTCTACTTATGTCAATTCGCTTATTTTTAATTGATTTCCATAATTTTTAAATGCTTTATATCAAAACCTTTATATCAAATCTTTTTATTAGGTTTTTAACCTTGAACTCTTTTCAGCTTTTGATTTCTTTTTTTCCGTTTTGTCGCCAGATGGCAGCACCATATATTACCTTAAGGAAAACTTTGTGTAACATTCGGGCCACCAGACGGAATCATCACATCAATTGCTCCTTGAAATGTAAAACTACACAAAATACTTGAAGACGTTTCAAAAACATATCAATCCGTCAAATGTGCCTGAGACATAGTAAAATTTCTAGAATTTATAGAATTGCTGATGATAACTCCCAACCAAGGGAGGTTATTTCTGTATAAAAATATTTATAAAACCATTTATTCCCATTGTAGAAAACAGCATTCATTGACCGGTTTTGCCCTTATGCTGTCAACGTAGAATAGCCAATATGTATACAATAGCAGCAAGAAACTTGCTATATAGCACAATTTTAAAAAGCTCTACGCCATGGGAAATGAGAAATAAAAAATTCACTCATTAAAATAGCATACACAGTCAGAACTACTCCCTTAACCTCTCCTGAAAAAAATGTAGACACAGAGACTGGTAGTAGATTGTTGAATAGTTATATTCCTCTAAAATAAATAAATTATAAGTTTCTTTTTGTTTCCAAAGTTCAAACTTTTCTCAATTATTCTTTGTTAGGTGTCTATTTGGTGTAAAAATTTCTGTTTGAGCTCTTTAAGAATTTTTGCTCTAAAACCAATATTTACAAATACATTTTTGGGACTAAAATTGAATTATGTTCCTCATTTGCATGAACGATGTTTTCATCAATTGATAAAAGCCACATAAACACTTAAGTGTTTACGTTTTATCAGTGAAATCAAAACACTATAGATAAGCAAGAGTTCTGTCTGTGATTAACGTTCTGGTTAATATCTTCTTTTTATCTTAATGTAAAACTTATTTCCCAGTTTTTTTTATTTTAAATAAGATTATGTATAAGGCATGAGTCTTGGATTTCATTTTGCTATGAATCCTGTGGATTGTAATCTATTAGCATGCTTACTCCTGTCTGTAATTAAGTTGATATTTTTATGAAATATATATTATTCACTGTCATAATGGAATTTAAGTATATAAATATTGCCAAGTGATGCTAACCATTACAGATTTTCCACAATTCTTACGGATTTCTGAACAAAATTATGGACTATAGAAAAGACTTTTGAAATTACAGAAAATGTCTATTTTTTCCATCTTTCTCTCTTTTTCCATCCATATTCATCCTGTAATTATTGCACATTAAACTGACAAAACTTATTTATTTTCATATTTTGATTTTATTATTCATGTTATTGTTTTTAATTATTTTGACACATTTAGTATGATTGCGCAGTTCGGGTACTCTCGTGTAGTCACTGTCGTCCACAAGTAGCCTTTTCCATCCTTCCCCATCCTCTAAATATAAACCATTAGATGGATTAAACTAGCTTATTTTCACATTTTGTTTAATTATTAAGGCTATTTTTTTAATGCTTTTTCATAAATAGTGGGATTGCGTAATTCAGGTAGGATCACGTACATTGCCAAGCATTGACTAGTATCATATATATATGTGTGTGTGTGTGATATAAAAGGAGGAATCAATCCAGGAAAGAGACACTTTCACATAACCAAAATCTACTTTATTATATATCACACTCGAAATAGATATAGTTACATGGGACAGCCGATCTCCGACATCCAGCTCTGAAGAAATCTCAATGCCATCTGACTTGGTTCACACACAAGTACTACAATTTACATTTACATTGGAGGGGGGGGGGGGGGGTTAGGATATGAGACAGGGCTGCTGTCTTCGCATTTTAGGCTTTAAAAATGTGATTGTGAAAACCGTTTCATATGAGAACATTTACGTATAGGTTAAGATTAGTGACCATTAGTAGTCGAGGAAAAGAGGAAGCATTGGCAAACTTTGTTAATATTAGTGGTATGGGATAGAATTTAATGTAATTGTGTGCTGGATATGAAATAGGAATTTGGAATAATGTGAAGGAAAAGGACATATTATTGGGAAAGGCTTAAAATTTCTGTATCACATATATATATATATTTTGTCACTAAAGTCTACTTCAATGGACAATTCTGGCCTTTTTTAATTTTTTTATTCAATTCCAAATGTTGAAAAACTGATAAAAGTATAAAAAATTTTATTCTCCGAGCTGTATTTCATGTTTTATTAGCAGTTAAAGTTCACCTTTTTGACTGTGGTGGGAAAACGAACCATTTTGGCACGTACAGAATGTGATATCACAAGGTTTGTCCGCGACTCTCATCTTCGGGAATTGGTGCATAAGTTTGGTTTCATTCGGAAAGATTCAATAATTATAATTTTCTCCATCCCAAACTGCCGAATAGTTATAAGTATATCACTCCAAAGTGCCCGAGTACTAGTTTTACATTATCAATTAAATATTTATATCTGTGCCAAAAAATGTTTTTTGTAAAAAATAGTGTGAAGTGCAGGAAGCCAGATTTGTAAACAAAATTCAGCCCTGTCATTAAAAAGGGTTCATTACGTATGTTATGATAATAAATCGGTGACTGTATAATCCAATTTTCAAAGCTTTTTTATGAGAAGTTATTTCTTTATGATTTAATAAACTTGAAAATCCTTATGGGTGTCCACTACATGTTCGACACTCTTTATTTTCAGTTTTGCTATTGCAGATGAATTTAAAGCCAGATTCAAAGTGGGTTATTGACTTTGTACCCGGTTTAGTGTGTGATTTTGGCGGTTAATTTAGAGAATATAAAAAATTCAGTGCATAAAATTTGTTTATAGCAGTATACTGCAGTGAGCTGTTGCAATTTAGTATTTTCATTAAGTACATGTGCTTTTGAAAAGTTATAAAATATATTTTATCTAAAAAAATAAATCACAAATTTGAAACATTGCACAAAAGGATAAGAAATTAAATGGAAAATAATTTAAAATTGCTTCACCTATTCAGAATCATAAATGATTTACTGTTTATTATAGGTTTTAAAATATATTATAAGAAATAATTTAAAACTGCTTTTAATTTAGAAATAAATTATTAGATATTATATTTAGAATCTTTGCAAATCATATAAATAGCTATAATAAAAAAACATATTCATAAAAATATATATACATATAAACATAAATATTATTTTTAATTCCCAGAAAAAATACACTGCGCAATCTAAACTTTCAATTTAAATTTATTGTATAACAAACTTAACTATAAAAGGCTAGTTTCACTCAAATTACTGAGCATATTACAAAAAAAAAAAAAAATCAGAGGTGGGAGCTGAAATGGTTTTGCATAAATTAAACTTATTGACAGGCTTCCAAAGTGCTACAAATTACTTGCTAACTGTTTATAGCTAGCTAGCACTTTTACTTTTCGTCCTGATTTCAACTGGATACTCTGACTCTAGATATGCAATTTTCTCAAAATATGAAACTTTTTTATTGACTTGCTTTGCGGTATATATATTAAACTTAACAATGTATCTGACGAGATTTTACATTCAAATTAATTTATAAACTTGTCTGGCGGCACATGATTATGTATATTTTCATGTATTATGTTCAAACCTCACCAAGCATTAAACATCTTTAGAATCCCCAAGTTTATTTAACCTTCTAATTTCTTTAAATAAAATAAAGTATCTTGTTCTTGTGCACCCATATTTCACTGAGGAGCAAGTAAAGACACTGAGCTGCAACAATCATGATATTTTAAATATTGCAGCTTTCCCAGCTGTTGGAAAATCCAGGTTAAAAACTAAGCTATCACATTATAACCACTCGAACCAAAACCCAATTATATATACTTGCTAGACTTTAAAAGAGCTACAAAATATTGCTTATTGTTTATAACTAGCACTTTTAGTTTTTATAAGCATTGCAAACTTGTAATACAAAAAATTTTTAATCTTCTTCAACTTGACAAGACAATAACTGGAAAACTAAGTCAGTAAGGTTCAATAAATTAGCTTTTTGTTTTCAAAAATTAGATTCAGAAACTAAATTTGCTAATACAGATTTTTATCTCTTACATTCATATCTATCTTTTGAAGTTTGAGTGAAAGTAAGAAAAATAAAGAAATCATTCACTTGGATAGATGCTTTAAGTGTTTTCTAAAAAAGTTCCAAAGTATTAAAATTATTTTATATATTCATAATCTGGATAACAGAACAAGAAAAAAATATGTACATTTTTATCTATCAGGTTCGGAGAAATTGTCATCCAAAGTGTTTGCATTTTTCGTAATGCTCCAATTTCTACCACAGATACCCTAAAAAACCGTAGATGTAATTCACATAATAATAAAAATAATATTAGTAATAATAATAATAAACCTTCAAGGAAAGGGTATCAAGTTTACACCTCGAGTTTCA
Organism: Amaurobius ferox; assembly: GCA_951213105.1. NCBI lineage: Eukaryota > Metazoa > Arthropoda > Arachnida > Araneae > Amaurobiidae > Amaurobius > Amaurobius ferox. The sequence continues at coordinate 96,858,734 of OX578154.1, forward strand.
GCTGTCACAAAATATTTATTAATTATTTTAAGAGATTTTCGCTGGGATATTTGAAATCAGAAAAAAAATTTCTTTAAATATCAATTGGTTTTAAGAGCCTAAAAAAAAATCGGAATTGTCCATTGTGTAAAAATGTGACCTAGAATAAGTAATGATTTTTGGGGTCTTTCGAAGTTTTCGAAAGAGTTTATTTTATAATGAATGAGACCTATGAGAAAGATTTAATGCATCCATGCTTTCAGCTACAATATGTGTGACTTCATTGAGATATATTTCTCACATTTTTTAGTGAGACAATTGCTCAGCATAATCCAGTGATCTACGATTTTAGTTCTCTTTTAATGTTTTCTTAGTGAATACTTTTTGCCAATCATTCCCTATATGGGAACCAAGAGATCCATCGATGGAAATGACAATCTTGTGATATAAAATGCTAATACACATGGATCAATGCGATTAGTGATCAAGCCCAAAAACTGATATAAGTTGCAAGTGATTTGCTGGAGCTTGGTGTTACGTTGCTATGTAAAGAATGTGAGGCATCATAAGAATGGTGCAAATATATTTAATCTATAAAATATCATTGAATGTTTTTTATCAAGAAGCTGAATAGAGAGTCAGCTAAATTTGATTTACATTCTGCCTGCCACCCAAATCAGTGTAAATACGACATTCTCGGTAAAAAAATTTATAATGTAGACACCTTGATTTATAGGTCTGTTTATCTATCTATGGGTAACGCTTGGCGAAATTTTGATGTCAAAATTGGCGGAATATTGCCAGCTTGGTGAGATGTTTTAAATGTTGCCAAATTGATGAAAATGTCACCAAATTGATAAAAATGTATTCAAATTGGTAAAAATGACGACTAATTGATGAAAATTCAATATCTTGAAAAAAAATATCAGAATCTACTATAAAAATAACCTATTTCTCTGTCTGTAACTCATGGTGAATTTCTGGCAACAAAATTTGGCAGCATATCGCCAACTTGGCGAGTCTCTTTAAATGCTGCTAAATTGACAAAAATGTTGCTAAATTGATAAAATTGGCATTAAATCAATGAAAATGACGACTAATTGATGAAAATTCAATATCTTGGAAATAACATAACAAGCAAGTATATAAATAACCCATTTCTCCGCCCGTCATGCTTAATGAAAAATTTGGTAGGATGTCACAAACTTGGCAACTTTTTTCAGATATTACCAAGTTGATAAAAGTGTCACCAAATTGATAAAAAGGGCACCAAATGAGAGGAAATGCTTTGCAAATTTTTAATTTCATCATTTGACGAGCATATCTTCTAGTTTTAAGTAACGAATAAGTTTTATTCATTTAGAAAAATCTAACATTTTATCCTCATCCAGTATTGTATGCATGGTATTAATATTTGCTAGAGAGAATTTAATAATTATTCTAAACATTATGCAATTATTGTTTCATATATCTATATTTTTTTTTTAATTTCTTATTTTAAATATATTGAATAAATGGTTAAACTATAATTTTAAAATCATTCCTTGAGTTCTGAATTTATGTAATATTCATTAAATGACATGATTTCATTAGGTTTCCAATTCAGTACAATACTTGTATTATCAAAATTTAAAACGTTTAGTTCCATTAGGCCATTTGTTTATTTATTTTCATTAGGCCATTTATTTAATTTAATGCCTGAATTGAGAATCCACTCTCTTGTGTGGAACTGTTGAGATGGATATGAGTTTCATAATAAGATTTTATTAATTATATTTTTGGTTCATTAGCATAAGCTTTTTCTTAATTAATTTGCTTTAACTCAGCTATGCTATTTCTAAATTATTTTATGTGATAATTTCAGTGTCGAACTTATATTTATCACAACACTAAATTTAATTTAAGCTAAGCATATTCTGTTTTCTTACGGATTTTCACATTTAATTTTTGTTCAATAATGAAGGCTAATGTATTTATATTACATTTGTTTAGTTTTTATGTTAATTAAATTTAAACTTTTCATTTAAAAATATAGTATATAAATTTTTAAGTGGCATATGTATGTCAAATAACAAATTTTCAATTTGGTGAGTAAATATTAATATGGAGAATAGGTACATATGAAGCCTAGGTTAATTCAATAATTTATTGCACTGTTTTTTAATAAACCTGGAATTGATCTGGAAAACTCAAGGAATTTCATATCTTATGGAGAGTGGTAACCCTCCTAAAGGAACGCTGTTGTGGTAATATTTCATCAAATGCTGGATATAAAAGAATAATGCAATATCTAAACAATCCTATATGCAATAACTAACCTATATGCAATAAATTAGCCTGTATGCAATAAACTAGCCTATATGCAATTTATTGTTGCATTGTCTTCTACATTTACAGAGTTTCTTTCCCTTTTCTAAAGTGAAGATCCCTAAATGTCATGAAGTTCTTACTACTTTGCTGAAAAGGTATATGAAGCCTGAATCTGACATAGTAAAATTAGCTTAAAGAGTTGAAGGTATCTAATGAGAGTAATTTTTTACCTATAGAACACATGGAAACTAATGCTGGTATAAGAACCCTTGCTTCATTAGATGAAGCAAAGACTTTTTTATTTGAACTTTAGGCAATACTACATTTATATTTCTGAATACTTGCAAGCTGAGTAGCCTATAACCTCTGCAATTCTATTGTGAATATTTAAAAATACTTCACCCTTTGGTACAGAAATAAAGACAAATTGTGAACAATCTGTACCACAAAATTAAATGATGATAATATTGACAAAATTATACGAGAACAGGCATCTTATGATTGTGGGGATGTTTATGAAGATTTGTATATCTAACTTAAAGCAAATTTTAATGTTAAAATCTTGAAAGAATTTTTGCTTATTGGATCAAAATTTTTGAAGCAATAGGTACACATTTTGAAAAACCAAAAATTTCAATTTGTTCTAGCTGATTAAAGCTTGGTGAACATTTTTCCATGGAAATACAAATACAGAACCTGGCCTTCGTGTAAATTACGAGAATGAACCTTGGTGAAAAGACAATAACATCTAAGCACAAAGAGTATATATTTTTAAAAAATTCACTAACATTTATCTACTCATCGTATGGACTCCATTCAAAGTTTGTTTGAAAGATAATTTTTTTTTATCCCTCCGATGGTGTCAAGATGAAAACTGGTAATATTTTAAGTCGCTAAGGAATCGATTTGTGTAAATTGGGGTAAAACAAAAAAAACTAATTTGAAATTAAACAAATAACGCTGAGGAGAACCTACTCCTGGGCCGTGACTAGAAACAAAATCTGAGAGGGATTGGAGTGAAATTCAAGGAGAGCTCAGCAACACTGAAGGAAGGGCTCACAAAAAATGTGGGGGGGAGGGAAATGCACTAAAATATTAAATTTACGTCTTCACATAAATCTCTCTATTAAAGGTATTTTAATTATAACTAAATACAGTATATCACATAATATTAACTCTATAACTACTCATCAGGTACAGCGTACAATTATATATAACTCTGCATAATTAAGCTCCGGAGTTATACATTCTAGAATAGTACATTATTAGTTTATAATGCATAACTCTAGAATGTCTAACAGTAAAACTCTTAATTTTTGAATATTTTAAAATTAATTATGTAAATAAATTTATGATCATCAATATAACCAGAAATTCAGCCACTAAAAATTTTTATTTCTGTTTTATATACAAAACGAAGAAATTTACAAATAAATTCTGAAAAGCATTTTTGGGGGTAAATATTGGTTGACATGTTGTATGAAATTCCATACCACTGCTAAAAATTAAATATTTTTATCAGACGGGGGAGGGGGGGGGGACTTAGTCCCCTGCCTGTCTACGGTCCTGACCTACTCGGGTCCTGAAGAATCTGTATATCAAATTTCATGGTCGTACGATGCTTAGATTTTCCATTACAATGCACATACATAGATGTTTTCCTTTATTAAGTAAGATACAGGTTTGGTACTCTTAAATAAAAATATTTTTAGAGATAAAGATTTTATACCTTCCTACCAGTGGTGTAGTAAAAAAAAGGTGGGGGAACGCTTTTTATTCGAAGAATTTTAGCCAATACTGTATAATTTCTGTGATTGACATAGGGCTGGGAAGTATCGCGATACAAGTATCACCCATATAAAATGTCTTGAGTAACGACTCTAGTCTCTAAATGTATCGTGAATTTTGTATTGAGATACTTTTTCAATTGTATCCAGTTTTTTTTTCTTTTTTTACTTTCCAACTCGAACTCTTAACATGTTGATAAAATCAAAAGAATAATAATTATTTTAATTGTATTTAGTTATTTATTAAAAACCAAAAATTGTGCTCCAAAGCATATGATTCTCAGCTCAAGAAAGAAAAATCAATTAAGATTCTTGCATTTTGAAATGAAATTATCTCAAAAAACTTTCCATAGAGATACTTTTTCATTGATTACTCATTGAATACATTGATTACTCATTGATTACATTGATACTTGTCACTCACTTCTCTAATGATTTTTTTAAAGCTTTTAAGTTTTGGAAAATTTCTAAATCCGAATGTAAATAAAATGCAAATAACATTTTTTTGTCTACAAACGCTTTTTTTTTCTAAAAAAACCCAGAAAACCAGTTATTTTTGTAATAACCTGCTATCCCTATCCATATGTTTTTCAGAGGAAGAGTGACCAAAGAATAATAATCTGAGGCCATCGGCCAAGCATTCCATCTATGCCAAGCTGCAGAGGGGTTATATATGTATATATAAATTAAAAAAAAAGCGTCCCCGTACAAAATAAAAAGTAGGGGTACGTTTGAGATCAGGAGAAAAGGTGGGGGGGTCTGCGTCCGCCCGCGTCCCCCCTCGACTACACCCCTGCTTCCTACGTTACAGATTTGCCAATGCCTGGAACCTCCATAAGCAGTCAAAACATAGTAAATAGAAACTTCTTATATCTAACACTTTTATTTTCCCTGCAATACATGGTTATGTATGGGGAAAGTATTGGAATCATGTTGAAAATCACGTGACGTGTAGATGAGTCGAGTTTCGACTCATCTACACGTTTTGGGACCTCTAGAATACGAAACAAGAAATATCAATCATGCATAAAGCATTAATTATGAAATACCTTCCGAGTGCAATGCAATTTTATTTAAACATCTCTAAAATGCGATACATTCCTCGGTAATATTTTTTAAATTATCACAACGCTACATTAATTTATTATATTTCAAAACTTCCTTGAAAACAAATGAAATTTATTCAAATGATATCATCGAAATATAACACGTCTAGCTCTCTCTATAAAAGCAGCATTTCATTCATTAATATTTTTCCATTCATTTCATTCATCACAATACTATAATAATTTATTTTATTTAAAAACTTAAGACCATGGAGACACAAGTAATTAAACTCAATGCTTAAAACTTCATCGAAAAAATCGTCCTTCTCTCTGTAAAATCAATGAATATTTCATTCATATCAGCTATATTGCAGACTCCATGGGCTAAATAATTTTGCGTTAAAGAAATGCAGCAATTCTTATACAACTCATTCTACATATTTTGCTGTTTACATTCTCCATAAGTGAAAATTAGGCTTCGTTGTAAAAATATTCAAAGTTAGATGATCATTTAAACTCAAATATATTGTAATTGCATTGTTTCAGCATGTAGATGCATAGAACTTAAGCAAAAATAAAGCGGTTTTAGGACCGATACAACACCGAATACGAATTCAAAAGAACTTTAAAAATCACGATTTTGACACAAGATGGACGCCGGGGCGCGGTAGCCCATTGGTTAGCGCGTTGGAGTTGCACTCGGTTGGCCCGGGTTCGATTCCAGCCACTGCCAAAACTGCCGCCGTGTTCATGCGGAGTACGATCACGTTAAACATGTGGGTCAGAAAGTCCTTCCGAGAGGTTGGTGGTAGGGGAAGGAGGGTACGGTCCCTGTGGATGCCTCCCCCACTGGGTTCCGGTCTAAATTGGGTGGCACTTCCCGACCGTCCAAACAGTTACCTTACACCTTTCTGGTAGGTCGGACGGTCTGGGTTTCAACAAGATGGACGCCATATTTTACTTTGAAGTGGGTCACGTGATCGCTTCATATAAAAGGTGTAATTATTATTTTTATTTTTATTTAAAAAACTACTGAATATATTTTGCTGATATTTTTTTATATATTTTATGGTATAATTTGAATATTTCCTAAAACTTTCGAACTAATTTGTGAATTTTAAATCCGATTAAAAAATGTTTGAAAAATTAGGTCTCTTATGGTTCAATGGATTTCATTTTTTCAACCTGGGTTCAATCCAAAACTAATTGGGTGATATTATTTATTTACATTCCCGTATGTCCCACAGACCGTCTGAACAACATACTAAAATTTAATTTTGATAAAGTCATTTTTACGGCAGCTATCGTGCTAACGGACAGACAGGCAGACAGAATGAACGAAGTCATAAACACTTTTCAACTTTGTTAAGTTATAAAGTGTTAAAAACTATTTTTAGTATAACGTCTGTTTGTACAATGTATGTATCCACTCTAACTCAAATTAATCGAATTTCATAAAATTTTACGGATAAGTCACTTATGTGTACTTCTGGTGCTGATTAGATTTTGGTTCAATTCGGGGTAACAGAACCTGCGTTTTTTTTTTTTTTTTTGCGAAATGGTCAGCAAAAATTGCCTGTATCCACTCTAACTGAAAAACTAACTGACCAAATTTCACAAAAGTTGATAGATAAGTCACTTGTGGGTGAGCCGCCTGGTGCTGTATAAAGTTTGGTACGATTCGGAATAAAAGAATCTTCTGTTTTTGCAAAACAGCCCGCAAAAATCGTTAAAATCCAAAATAAAACATTTAATCTACAATAAACATTTATATAGTAAAATTATATATAAAATAAGCATTAAATTGATGCATTTTCTCAAATGCATCAATTAAATTCTTGTTTTATACGTAACTTTTGATAAGGAAAAGAATAAGATCAATCCCATTACTCTAGGTCTAGCTGTTCTCGAGATATTTTAGTTTTTTTTTTTTTCGAATTTTCGCTACGCCGGTTTTGAGAATGAATCCAGTTACCAAATGAAAACGAAACCTGAATTAAGGGTGTAAATTCAGTGTAATTTTAATTGATTATTTTGTGCAATTTTTGCAATTAAACTCGATTTAATGAATGATATGATTAATGAAATAAAGAGAAAATGAATTTGAGTCTGCAGGGAAAGTCATGTACTGCTCACATCAGATTTTTTAACACTTTACAACATACTTGAAACATGTTTATGACTTTGTTCCTTCTGTCTGTCTGTCTGTCCATTAGCATGATAACTGCCGTAAAAATAACTATATCAAAATGAAATTTTAGTATGTTGTTTAGACGGTTTGTGGGACCTATGGTAATATAAATGAATAACATCACCCAATTAGTTTCGGAATGAACCCGGGTTGAAAATATGAAATACACTGAACCTTACGGGGCCTAATTTTTCAAACATTTTTAAGCGAATTTAAAATTCAGAAATTGCTTCAAAAGTTTTAAGAAATATTCAAATTATCCCCTAAAATATATAAAAAAATGTCAGCAAAATATATTCAGTAGTTTTTTAAATAAAAATTAAAATAATAATTACATCCTTTATTTGAAGAGTTCACATGACCATTATAGGAAGAGATCACGTGACCCACTTCAAAGTAAAATATGGCATCCATCTTGTGTCAAAATCGCAATTTGCTTAATCTGTTTGTCATTTCTTATCGAAAACAAAATTGCATTAAATAAAGCTGAATATGCAGATTTTTTACAAGTTATTGTGCGACTTGGCTTATTGCAGTTTGGAGAAGCATTATAAGAACAAATTTAAACAATTTTCAGCCTACGATTGATAGCTTTATGTGGTATATCAATAACTATAAGAATATTAATAGAGATATTCAATGGAAATATGTACCCAAGAAAAAAAACAAATAGATCACTTCTACAGAGTTAACCTATATTATACATAATTATGCCTGTTTTCTCTTGCATATCTTCAATAATATCTAATACAGCAACAGAACAACTGATCATTTTTATATATAAATGAGCCAGCTGCTATATTACTGTACAAGTTTACAACTCAATATATATTACTAATAAGACTTGCAAAATGGGTGATTTAAGTGTATGAAATAATAATAGTTCAATTAAATAAACTAACTTTGATGGCACAGATATGATTATATAATGCAAGGGTAGATGTCAACAAAGTAATTTTAAATGTAACTTACCCAATTCCTTTAGTAAACTTCAAAAATCAAATATTGTGCATATATGCTTATAGGGGCAATACGCAATTTATGTCATCAAAACACTTCCTTTTACGAATATTTGTGCTAAATAATCCTAAGAGAAGATAAATCTTGATATATCCTACTGAAATTATGCACTAAATGATTGTAAATTTCTAAAAATCATCTGTAATATACGGATGAACGGACGTTACAACGAACATGGCCGCTGTGTATTGGAATCACGAACGTGACGTCACATGGAACTTATCTATTCCTTGGCGATATTTTCTTATAGCTAACAACCCCATAGGTAACAAAGAAAATGTCATATGACATCAGAAACGACCACTGATTGGAGGGAGAGGCCACTCTCTCTACCAGCTCTATTGACTGTTGCCATTTCTCTTTGTGCTATGCGTTTTGGATTTTTCTTAAAATATTTGTAAGCGAGCAAATTTATACTTTTTTCAGTAAATATTGAAACAAAATTGGGTAAATTTTTTCAGTGTTTCTGACCACTAGCCTGTTACTACAATAATGTTTTATGAGAGAGGGGTCTACAAAAGTGTATGATATTTTCAAGTGGAACTGATTCATACAAACACTCCATCTTCTCCAGTTTTGCAGATGATACATGATTAAACTATTGGCAAAAAAAAAGGCAATTTTCATCAAAGACAGCCGTTGGATCTGCATTTATTTTTTATATTAAACGTAAAATAATTGTGCAGTGCATTAAAGCTTTCTTCTTGTGTATATAATTTGATTAACACATGCTTACCTATTAAATTTGGTGAAAAATTATTAGTATGTTATGTAGAACATTTCAAAAAGTATTTTTATATTCAAGATATATTTTAAATTAACAGTTCATATATACTGTTAAATGTTATTACATTGGCATGTGAAATGTAACTGAAATTGTATAAAACAAAATTTGAACGTTAATTGTGCCAAATATTATTTTAATCATTATACATTCTCATGGAGAACTTTGCAGTTTATTTTTATTTTAGATATGTATGTAAACTCATGTGCATACATTAGAAACCATTTGTGAAATATGTCTTAACAATTTATACTGAAAAGTTATTCAAAGAAATAAAAATTTTTGTATGCAAGTAGAAATACATTCATAAGGGAAATATATTAAAAAGCATTTGAGGTAATTGAAATGAACACACATGTAATGTAATTCTTGTAAAAATCCATTCATAAGGGCAATATATCAGAAGTCATTTGTGCACAAAGACATGAAAGTAGTTTACATAAACACAAACATGCACACTTATGTGAAACACCATTCATATATAAAATATGTCAATAGGCATTTTCACAAAAATATATTTTAAAAATACATATGACCATGCATACAAGTGAATAGCCATTTGTTTGTGAAATATGTCAAAAGATTTTTCACGAGAAGATAATTTAAATATCCACAAACGTGTAGATGTTCATGTAAAGTCATTTGTATGTAAAATATGTAACGCAACATTTGCATATAAAGGTTGTTTAAAAGCACACAAACTTGTGCACACTGGTGAAAAGCCGTTTGTATGTAAAATATGCCAAAGGAAATTTGCAAGGAAAGGGGATTTAAAAAAACATATGCTGGTGCACACAGGTGAAAAACCATATATATGTGAAACATGTCAGATGGCATTTGCTCAAAAAGGTACTTTAAATACACACAAACTTGTGCATACTGGTGAAAAACTATTTATATGTGTAATATGTCAGAAGGCATTTTCAAATAAAGCTAATTTAAATAAACACATACTTGTTCACACTTGTGAAAAACCATTCGTATGTGAAATATGTCAAAAAACATTTGCTCACAAATATAGTGTGAAATTACATAAAATTGTGCACACTACTGAAAAGCCATACATATGCCAAATATGTCAGAAGACATTTGCACGAAGAGGTGATTTATATAGACATAAACTTGTGCACACGGGTAAAAAGCCATTTGTATGTGAAATATGTCAAAAGCCATTTGCACAAAAATATGCTTTATATATACACAAACTTCTGCACACTGGTGAAAAGACATATGTATGTGAAATATGCGAGAAGGCATTTGCTCGAAAAGATTATTTAATTGTACACAAATTTGTGCACACTGGTGAAAAACCCTTCACATGTGACATATGTCAAAAGGCATTTCAACGAAAATTTCATTTAAATACACACAGACTTGTGCACACTAATGAAAACTCATATGCATGTAAAGTATGCCAGAAAGCATTTACTCAAAAATGTGATTTAAATGCACACAAATATGTGCACACCAGTGAAAAGCCATTCATGTGTGATATATGTCAAAAGGTATTTACATATAAAAGTAATTTAAGTAAACACAAATTGGTACATACAGGAGATAAACCATTCGTATGTGAAATGTGTCAAAAGGCCTTTGCACAAAAAATTGATTTAATTAGACACAAACTTATGCACACAGGTGAAAAGCCGTTTATATGTGAAATATGTCAGAAAGCATTTCCACGAAAAAATGCATTAAATAAACACAAACGTGTGCATACAGATGTAAAACCATTCGTATGTAAAATATGTTGGAAGGCATTTGCATGGAAATGTTCTTTAAATAAACACACTTTTGTGCACACTGGTCAGAAACCATTTGAGTGTGAAATATGTGAGAAAGCATTTGCACAAAAGACTTATTTAAATAGACACAAACTTGTTCACTCAGGTGAAAAGCCATTTGTATGTGAAATATGTCAGAAGGCATTTTCAAGAAAAAGTTATTTAAATGTACACAATCGTGCACACGGGTAAAAACTCTTTATAACTGAAATAAGTTTGAAGGCATTTTTACTCAAGATGTTTTAAATAAGTACACAATTGTGCATACAAAGTGAAAAATCATTTGTATCTGAAACTTGTTGGAAAACATTTGCATATAAAAACTAATTAAATGGACACAATAAATATTAGCAGATAGAAGAACAAATTTCCAGTTGACATCAGAAAAGTTTCCACCAATGAAAATTCAACAGCTCTGATAACGTTTCTAGCAGTGTTTTGTGGGAGTCTTGTCAATAGTAATAATTGTATCCTGTGCTGTGTTGTCATGTTATGAATTTATGTGTAGAATTAATAAAATACCGGATGTTTACATATTTCTATAAAGTGTTTAAAAATTTTCAGCGAGATCTTATGTTGAGCTCATCTGGATATAATTTTTAGGGATAGTTTAGTATACAATTTGTTGATATCAGATATTGGATATCATCAACTATTTAATTGTGTGCTGTATAAAAAGCTATGGTAAAACTGGATAATAGACCCCCACTCATTTTTCTAAGTACAAAATTGCGCTAAGTTGGCGCGTTTGTTCGTGTTTTGAAATTGACTCCTCCCAACTGAAGTAACTTATTTTCCCGTGTTTTAAAATATGCTCCTCCTACCAAAATGACGTCGTATTCTATAATTTTATGAACTGGAATTTTGTTAAATGATATTGGAATTGAATATAAATAAAAGTGAATAATACTCATAAAAATATTACAAAATACGATTTTTGTGCATTTTAAAAATATTGCGTGATGGCAGAATTATAAAAATATCGCGTATTGGCAGATTGTACTTTAACAAAATTTTAGAAAAAACGGTACTTAGAAAAAAGATTGTACTTTAACAAAATTCAAGAGAAAACGATACTTAGAAAAATGTTTGTACTTTAACTAAATTCAAGAGAAAAGGATAATTAGAAAAATGTTTGTACTTTAACAAAAATCAAGAAAAAAACGATACTTTAAAATTAAGAAACCCATATTAAAAACACGGAAAAATACAAAAGACAATTTCAAAACACAGGATGAACAAAGAAAAGAACTAACCTTTATGTAACGGATATCCATATTTTTAATTACATCCACACTGGAACACGTTTTCTTACACGTACATTCAACACCGCAGCACGTTTTCTTGAACATACACTTACATTCAATACCGCAGCACGTTTTCTTGAACATACACATACATTTAACACTGGAACCTGCATATTTATTGAAAATTTGCGTAAAATGTTAATGTCCATGAATTACGAGGAATGTTTTAAATATTTATTCCAAAAAGTTTGTACGTGTTTAAATCTTTGCAAATCGATCGAAAAAGATCTGTAAAAACAAGAGTCAACGAATTCGTTCGTAAAAGGTCTGATGAAATACACAGAAGACGATTACTGCCTTATAAAATGCAGATTCCCAAACAGCCGAGCGCTGACTGGATGTCAGTAGGTTACCAGAAGCCGTGGGCTACTAGAATTGGCGAAGTATACGAAATGAAATTGCAACCCGATAAATCGCACAAACTTGGCGCAGGATCGTACTTTGAAAAATGAATGGGGGCCTATTTTCCGGTTCAACCAAAGCTATTGTTGGTACAAAAAGTGATAGAATCGTTACAGAATAGTTGTTCTTCAAAACTCTAAAATCAGCTCCATATTCTTCATTTACAATATCTCTATTTCACTCTGCAGATTATTTTTCATTCATGGCATTTAGTGTATTAGTAAGCACACAAAATATGATGACTTGATGCTATGTGTATTTTTTTTGTGAAGCAATAAAAGCACACTTGTGGTCTAGAAAAACAATAGCAATTTTGTCGTTGCTTGATGAATGATTCTATATAAACAAATTGCTTTCGCATGTTTGGAAGTTTACATACTTCAACTACTACATATTAATGATTTATAGAAATCGCTGAAAAGGGTTTGTTTATCAGAATCACCCTGCATATATTGCTAACACTAATCCCAGTCCCAATTTTCTACTTATGTCAATTCGCTTATTTTTAATTGATTTCCATAATTTTTAAATGCGTTTCAAAAACATATCAATCAGTCAAATGTGCCTGAGACATAGTAAAATTTCTAGAATTTATAGAATTGATGATAACTCCCAACCAAGGGAGGTTATTTCTGTATCAAAATATTTATAAAACCATTTATTCCCATTGTAGTAAACAGCATTCATTGACCGGTTTTGCCCTTATGCTGTCAAAGTAGAATAGCCAATATGTATACAATAGCAGCAAGAAACTAGCTATATAGCACAATTTTAAAAAGTTCTACGCCATGGGAAATGAGAAATAAAAAATTCACTCATTAAAATAGCATACACAGTCAGAACTACTCCCTTAACCTCTCCTGAAAAAAATGTAGACACAGAGACTGGTAGTAGATTGTTGAATAGTTATATTCCTCTAAATTATAAGTATCTTTTTGTTTCCAAAGTTCAAACTTTTCTCAATTATTCTTTGTTAGGTGTCTATTTGGTGTAAGAATTTCTGTTTGAGCTCTAAGAATTTTTGCTCTAAAACCAATATTTACAAATACATTTTTGGGACTCAAATTGAATTATGTTCCTCATTTGCATGAACGATGTTTTCATCAATTGATAAAAGCCACATAAACACTTAAGTGTTTACGTTTTATCAGTGAAATCAAAACACTATAGATAAGCAAGAGTTCTGTCTGTGATTAACGTTCTGGTTAATATCTTCTTTTTATCTTAATGTAAAACTTATTTCCCAGTTTTTTTTATTTTAAATAAGATTATGTATAAGGCATGAGTCTTGGATTTCATTTTGCTATGAATCCTGTGGATTGTAATCTATTAGCATGCTTACTCCTGTCTGTAATTAAGTTGATATTTTTATGAAATATATATTATTCACTGTCATAATGGAATTTAAGTATATAAATATTGCCAAGTGATGCTAACCATTACAGATTTTCCACAATTCTTACGGATTTCTGAACAAAATTATGGACTATAGAAAAGACTTTTGAAATTACAGAAAATGTCTATTTTTTCCATCTTTCTCTCTTTTTCCATCCATATTCATCCTGTAATTATTGCACATTAAACTGACAAAACTTATTTATTTTCATATTTTGATTTTATTATTCATGTTATTGTTTTTAATTATTTTGACACATTTAGTATGATTGCGCAGTTCGGGTACTCTCGTGTAGTCACTGTCGTCCACAAGTAGCCTTTTCCATCCTTCCCCATCCTCTAAATATAAACCATTAGATGGATTAAACTAGCTTATTTTCACATTTTGTTTAATTATTAAGGCTATTTTTTTAATGCTTTTTCATAAATAGTGGGATTGCGTAATTCAGGTAGGATCACGTACATTGCCAAGCATTGACTAGTATCTTATATGTGTGTGTGTGATATAAAAGGAGGAATCAATCCAGGAAAGAGACACTTTCAAATAACGAAAATCTACTTTATTATATATCACACTCGAAATAGATATGGTTACATCGGACAGCCGTATTCCGGCATCCAGCTCTGAAGAAATCTCAATGCCGTTTAACTTGGTTCACACACAAGTACTACAATTTACATCTACATTGGAGGGGTGGGGGGGAGGATATGAGACATGGGGCTGCTGTCTTCGCATTTTAGGCTTTAAAAATGTGATTGTGGAAACAGTTTCATATGAGAACATTTACGTATAGGTTAAGATTAGTGACCATTAGTAGTCGAGGAAAAGAGGAAGCATTGGCAGACTTTGTTAATATTAGTGGTATGGGATAGAATTTAATGTAATTGTGTGCTGGATATGAAATAGGAATTTGGAATAATGTGAAGGAAAAGGACACGTTATTGGGAAAGGCTTAAAATTTCTGTTTCACATATATATATATGTTTTGTCACTAAAGTCTCTTCAATGGACAATTCTGGCCTTTTTTAATTTTTTTATTCAATTCCAAATGTTGAAAAACGGATAAAAGTATAAAAAATTTTATTCTCCGAGCTGTATTTCATGTTTTATTAGCAGTTAAAGTTCACCTTTTTGACTGTGGTGGGAAAACGAACCATTTTGGCACGTACAGAATGTGACGTCACAAGGTTTGTCCGCGACTCTCATCTTCGGGAATTGGTGCATAAGTTTGGTTTCATTCGGAAAGATTCAATAATTATAATTTTTTCCATCCCAAACTGCCGAATAGTTATAAGTATTGTATCACTCCAATGTGCCCGACTACTAGTTTTACATTATCAATTTAATATTTATATCTGTGCCAAAAAATGTTTTTTGTAAAAAAATAGTGTGAAGCGCAGGAAGCCAGATTGTAAACAAAATTCAGCCCTGTCATTAAAAAGGGTTCATTACGTATGTTATGATAATAAATCGGTGACTGTATAATCCAATTTTCAAAGCTTTTTTATGAGAAGTTATTTCTTTATGATTTAATAAACTTAAAAATCCTTATGGGTGTCCACTACATGTTCGACACTCTTTATTTTCAGTTTTGCTATTGCAGATGAATTTAAAGCCAGATTCAAAGTGGGTTATTGACTTTGTACCCGGTTTAGTGTGTGATTTTGGCAGTTAATTTAGAGAATATAAAAAATTCAGTGCATACAATTTGTTTATAGCAGTATACTGCAGTGAGCTGTTGCAATTTAGTATTTTCATTAAGTACATGTGCTTTTGAAAAGTTATAAAATATATTTTATCTAAAGAAATAAATCACAAATTTGAAACATTGCACAAAAGGATAAGAAATTAAATGGAAAATAATTTAAAATTGCTTCACCTATTCAGAATCATAAATGATTTACTGTTTATTATAGGTTTTAAAATATATTATAAGAAATAATTTAAAACTGCTTTTAATTTAGAAATAAATTATTAGATATTATATTTAGAATCTTTGCAAATCATATAAATAGCTATAATAAAAAAACATATTCATAAAAATATATATACATATAAACATAAATATTATTTTTAATTCCCATAAAAAATACACTGCGCAATCTAAACTTTCAATTTAAATTTATTGTATAACAAACTTAACTATAAAAGGCTAGTTTCACTCAAATTACTGAGCATATTACAAAAAAAAAAAAAAAAATCAGAGGTGGGAGCTGAAATGGTTTTGCATAAATTAAACTTATTGACAGGCTTCCAAAGTGCTACAAATTACTTGCTAACTGTTTATAGCTAGCTAGCACTTTTACTTTTCATCCTGATTTCAACTGGATACTCTGACTCTAGATATGCAATTTTCTCAAAATATGAAACTTTTTTATTGACTTGCTTTGCGGTATATATATTAAACTTAACAATGTATCTGACGAGATTTTACATTCAAATTAATTTATAAACTTGTCTGGTGGCACATGATTATGTATATTTCCATGTATTATGTTCAAACCTCACCAAGCATTAAACATCTTTAGAATCCCCAAGTTTATTTAACCTTCTAATTTCTTTAAATAAAATAAAGTATCTTGTTCTTGTGCACCCATATTTCACCGAGGAGCAAGTAAAGACACTGAGCTGCAACAATCATGATATTTTAAATATTGCAGCTTTCCCAGCTGTTGGAAAATCCAGGTTAAAAACTAAGCTATCGAAATTATAACCACTCGAACCAAAACCCAATGATATATACTTGCAAGACTTTAAAAGGGCTACAAAATATTGCTTATTGTTTATAACTAGCACTTTTAGTTTTTATAAGCATTGCAAACTTGTAATATAAAAAATTTTTAATCTTCTTCAACTTGACAAGACAATAACTGGAAAACTAAGTCAGTAAGGTTCAATAAATTAGCTTTTTGTTTTCAAAAATTAGATTCAGAAACTAAATTTGCTAATACAGATTTTTATCTCTTACTATTCATATCTATCTTTTGAAGTTTGAGTGAAAATAAGAAAAATAAAGAAATCATTCACTTGGATAGATGCTTTAAGTGTTTTCTAAAAAAGTTCCAAAGTATTAAAATTATTTTATATATTCATAATCTGGATAACAGAACAAGAAAAAAATATGTACATTTTTATCTATCAGGTTCGGAGAAATTGCCATCCAAAGTGTTTGCATTTTTCATAATGCTCCAATTTCTACCACAGATACCCTAAACGTAGATGTAATTCACATAATAATAAAAATAATAATAGTAATAATAATAATAAACCTTCAAGAAAAGGGTATCAAGTTTACACCTCGAGTTTCAGCTGTCACAAAATATTTATTAATTATTTTAAGAGATTTTCGCTGGGATATTTGAAATCAGAAAAAAAAATTCTATAAACATCAATCGGTTTTAAGAGCTTAAAAAAAAAATCGGAATTGTCCATTGTGTAAAAATGTGACCTAGAATAAGTAATGATTTTTTGGGTCTTTCGAAGTTTTTGAAAGTATTTTATAATGAATGACACCTATGAGAAAGATTTAATGCATCCATGCTTTCAGCTACAATATGTGTTGTTGTTGAAAGAATGTGAGGTTTTTTTAAAATTAAAATTGCTACTTTAATAGATTGCTAACGCATGATCAAGAAGTCGGTGATTCAAATACTTCTTTGGGCAAGGCATATTTCTTTCTCGAGAACTAAACAAGGATTTTTGTTATTGAGACCCAGACCGTCCGACCTACCAGAAAGGTGTAAGGTAACTGTTTGGACGGTCGGGAAGTGCCACCCAATTTAGACCGGAACCCAGTGGGGGAGGCATCCACAGGGACCGTACCCTCCTTCCCCTACCACCAACCTCTCGAAAGGATTTTCGGACCCACATGTTTAACGTGATCGTACTCCGCATGAACGCTGCGGCAGTTTTGGCAGTGGCTGGAATCGAACCCGGGCCTACCGAGTGCAACTCCAGCGCGCTAACCAATGGGCTACCGCGCCCTGCTACAATATGTGTGACTTTGTTGAGATATATTTCTCACATTTTTTAGTGAGACAATTGCTCAGCATAATCCAGTGATCTACGATTTTAGTTCTCTTTTAATGTTTTCTTAGTGAATACCTTTTGCCAATCATTCCCTATATGGGAACCAAGAGATCCATCAATGGAAATGACAATCTGTGATATAAAATGCTAATACACAAGGATCAATGCGATTAGTGATCAAGCCCAAAAACCGATATAAGTTGCAAGTGATTTGCTGGGGCTTGGTGTTACGTTGCTATGTAAAGAATGTGAGGCATCATAAGAATGGTGCAAATATATTTAATCTATAAAATTTCATTGGATGTTTTTTTATCAAGAAGCTGAATAGAGGGTCAGCTAAATTTGATTTACATTCTGCGTGCCACCCAATTCAGTGTAAATACAACATATTCTCAGTAAAAAAATTTATAATATAGACACCTTGATTTATAGGTCTGTTTATCTATCTATGGGTAATGCTTGGCGAAATTTTGGTGTCAAAATTGGCGGAATATTGCCAGCTTTGTGAGATGTTTTAAATGTTGCCAAATTGATGAAAATGTCACCAAATTAATAAAAATGTATCCAAATTGGTAAAAATGACGACTAATTGATGAAAATTCAATATCTTGAAAAAAAATATCAGAATCTACTATAAAAATAACCTATTTTTCTGTCTGTAACTCATGGTGAATTTCTGGCAACAAAATTTGGCAGCATATCGCCAACTTGGCGAGTCTCTTTAAATGCTGCTAAATTGACAAAAATGTTGCTGAATTGGTAAAATTGGCATTAAATCAATGAAAATGATGAGTAATTGATGAAAATTCAAAATCTTTGAAATAACATAACAAGCAAGTATATAAATAACCCATTTCTCCGCCCGTCATGCTTAATGAAAAATTTGGTAGGATGTCACAAACTTGGCAACTTTTTTTAGATATTACCAAGTTGATGAAAATGTCACCAAATTGATAAAAATGTCACCAAATGAGAGGAAATGCTTTGCAAATTTTTAATTTCGTCATTTGACGACATACCTTCTAGTTTTAAGTAACGAATAAGTTTTATTCATTTAGAAAAATCTAACATTTTATCCTCATCCAGTATTGTATGCATTGTATTAATATTTGCTAGAGAGAATTTAATAATTATTCTAAATATTATGCAATTATTGTTTCATATATCTATATTTTTTTTTAATTTCTTATTTTAAATATATTGAATAAATGGTTAAACTATAGTTTTAAAATCATTCCTTGAGTTCTGAATTTATGTAATATTCATTAAATGGCATGATTTCATTAGGTTCTCAATTCAGTACAATACTTGTATTATCAAAATTTAAAACGTTTAGTTCCATTAGGCCATTTATTTATTTATTTTCATTAGGCCATTTATTTAATTTAATGCCTGAATTGAGAATCCACTCTCTTGTGTGGAACTGTTGAAATGGATATGAGCTTCATAATAAGATTTTATTAATTATATTTTTGGTTCATTAGCATAAGCTTTTTCTTAATTAATTTGCTTTAACTCAGCTATGCTATTTCTAAATTATTTTATGTGATAATCTCAGTGTCGAACTTATGTTTATCACAACACTAAATTTAATTTAAGCTAAGCATATTCTATTTTAAGGATTTTTACATTTAATTTTTGTTCAGTAATGAAGGCTAATGTATTTATATTACATTTGTTTAGTTTTTATGTTAATTAAATTTAAACATTTCATTTAAAAATATAGTATATAAATTTTTAAGCAGCATATGTATGTCAAATAACAAATTTTCAATTTGGTGAGTAAATATTAATATGGAGAATGGACACATATGAAGCCTAGGTTAATTCAATGATTTATTGCAGTGTTTTTTAATAAACCTGAAATTTGTCAGGAAAAGTCAGGGAATTTCATATCTTATGGAGAGTGGTAACCCTCCTAAAGGAACGCTATTGTGGTAATATTTCATCAAATGCTGGATATAAAATAATAATGCAATATCTAAACAATCCTATATGCAATAACTAACCTATATGCAATAAATTAGCGTATATGCAATAAACTAGTCTATATGCAATTTATTGTTGCATTGTCTTCTACATTTATAGAGTTTCTTTCCCTTTTCTAAAGTGAAGATCCCTAAATGTCATGAAGTTCTTACTACTTTGCTGAAAAGGTATATGAAGCCTGAATCTGACATAGTAAAATTAGCTTAAAGAATTGAAGGTATCTAATGAGAGTAATCTTTTACCTATAGAACTCATGGAAACTAATGCTGGTATAAGAACCCTTGCTTCATTAGATGAAGCAAAGACATTTTTATTTGATCTTTAGGCAATGCTACATTTATATTTCTGAATACTTGCAAGCTGAGTAGCCTATAACCTCTGCAATTCTATTGTGAATATTTAAAAATACTTCACCCATTGGTGAAGAAATAAAGACAAATTGTGAACAATCTGTACCACAAAATTAAATGATGATAATATTGACAAAGTTATACAAGAACATGCATCTTATGAGTGTAGGGATGTTTATGAAGATTTGAATATCTAACATAAAGCCAATTTGAATGTTAAAATCTTGAAAGAATTTTTGCTTATTGGATCAAAATTTTTGAAGTGATAAGTACACATTTTGAAAAACCAAAAATTTCAATTTGTTCTAGCTGATTAAAGCTTAGTGAACATTATTAGTAGATAAGGAAAGCCGGTTCTGCGCCGATGGCGGAGCAATGCGGAGCGCGGAGCAAAATGGCCGCCATCTTGAATTCCGTAATCCTGGACGGGGGTTGTTGTTGTTGAGACCCAGACCGTCCGACCTACCAGAAAGGTGTAAGGTAACTGTTTGGACGGCCGGGAAGTGCCACCCAATTTAGACCGGAACCCAGTGGGGGAGGCATCCACAGGGACCGTACCCTCCTTCCCCTACCACCAACCTCTCGGAAGGACTTACGGACCCACATGTTTAACGTGATCGTACTACGCATAAACACGGCGGCAGTTCTGGCAGCGGCGAGAATCGCGCGCTAACCACTGGGCTGCCGCGCCCGAAAAGAGCCAACAACACGCGGTGTTCCCAGGTGGTCACCCACCCAAGTACTAACCGCGCCCGATGCTGCCTGACTTCGGTGATCTAACGAGAACCGGTGTTTTCAGCACGGTACGGTCGTTGGCTCCTGGACGGGGGTGTAAAAGGGGGGAAAATGAAAAAAAAGGTGGGGGTAAAAATTTTGGAGAAACTTTTTGTCGGGTCGCAACGATGTCGTAGTCTTGTACGGGGGGTTGAGGGGGAAATAATTTTTTTGGACGAGATTTTTTCTAAGTATGGAAGAAACTTTTTTCAGGTTGGCAACGCTTGGGGTTCTGCGACAGTGGCGGAGCAATGCCATCAGCGCCCCCTAGCGGCGAAAATTGGAACTATCGAGGATGGAACTTAGAAATATTTTTCTGTTTCGGTTGCCATAGCAACGCCTGGGGGAAGAAACTTTTTTCAGGTTGGCAACACCACCGGTGGCGGAGCAGTGCCATCAGCGCCCCCTAGCGGCGAAAAGGAGAATTAAAACTGGGGATTTTTTTTTTCTTTTTCTAAATGAATTAATTAAGTACGAAATATTCGTATTTTTTTTTCTTTTTTTTTAAAATGAATGAGGATAATTAAATAAAGTAATTAAGTATATCAAGGTCATTGTTATCCCTCCACCAAGGACATGCCAACGGTGTACCAAGGGTGTACCAAGGTCATATCAATATCCCTCCGGCTTCTAAGAAAAGAGTGCTTTTCCTATTCGTATGTTAAGGGATATACCAAGAGCATGCTAAGGTCCTTACACTATCCCTCCGCTATATCGCGGTTACGAAGTGAACTGCGAGAATATCGTATGATGAGGGGAAATAACATTTCGGGAAATAGTATATCTGTACTTACTTGAATTTTACACGTTTGTAATTTTTTTTTAAAAAAATGTGGTAATGGGAAAAATTAACATTTTGTTAAAATGTTCCAAAACCGTAAAAAAGTAACAAAAAATGTGGTAATGGGCAAAATTAACATTTTGCGTCTTTTTTTTTGAAAATGTTAATTTCTCTATGGGAATTAACATGGGTTTTCACACTTTTGTAATTTTTTTTCCAAAAATGTGGTAATGGGAAAAATTAACTTTTTGCACAAAATGTCTCAAAAACGTAAAAAAGTAACAAAAAATGTGGTAATGGGCAAAATTAACATTTTGCGATTTTTTTCAAAATTTCAATTTCTCTATGGGAATTAACATGGGTTTTCACACTTTTGTAATTTTTTTACAAAAAATGTGCGTTTTTTCAAAAATGTCACTAAAAATGTGGTAATGGGCAAAATTAACATTTCGCACAAAATGTTGCAAAAACGTAAAAAAACAACAAAAATGTGTGTTTTTTGCAAAAATGTGATAAAAAAGCGAGTTTTCAAAGTAGCAGAATCGCATGAATCGGGTGTATAGGAGGGGTGTGTTTCCCCAACCATTTCGATCTTGGAGTTCAAATATTTTAAAAATAAATATTTTCAATAAATATTCCCAAAAATAAATATTTTTAAATAATTGTGAAAGTGTATACTACCATAGGAGTTTCTTTATACCAGCATGGTTTAATATGGGTGTTATTTTACAAGTGTATACTACCATAGGAGTTTCTTTAAACCAACATACGTGTGTTAATACGTGTAATACGTGTGTTATTTTACAAGTGTACTA
Organism: Amaurobius ferox; assembly: GCA_951213105.1. Classification (NCBI taxonomy): domain Eukaryota; kingdom Metazoa; phylum Arthropoda; class Arachnida; order Araneae; family Amaurobiidae; genus Amaurobius; species Amaurobius ferox. The sequence goes on from OX578154.1 coordinate 96,881,478, forward strand.
CTAGCATAGGCTGCCATAGGGGTATCTTTCAATCTTAACCTGTTTTAAAAATAAATATTTAAAAAACCCCACATACTAATTTGTTTATAGGAGTGTGCTATTTTATACGTGTGTGAGAGTATCTTTAAATACCATCATGTTTTAAAAATAAATGCTTTAAAAACCGCACGACAGACCCGAAGGCTTAGTGTAGCAAAGTGTGTGACTGGTTAGTGTAATGTGTGTAAGTGAATTATTTTAATTTTTAATTGTGGTCTCACCTCCACCCGTCAATTTAAACTGGATAAAAAACAACAAGTGTTTAATATCTAATGTAAATCGACGCCACAATTTAACTGTGATTCTCAAATGAAGTTTTCAGTTGCACTTATTCTAAGTGTAATTAAAAAAAGTTTTAACTAAATGTGTAAAACAAATATTAGTATCCGTTGGGATACTACAGATATATAGCTTTTTAAGGTATAATTACACACACACACACACACACACACACACACACACACACACACACATACACACACACACACACACACACACACATACACACGATAAAAATAGATAGACCATTCATAATCACAAAGGGATTTTCTTTAATCATTTTATTAAAATCCATTATTTTTTAACATGTGATTCTATTTTATATACCATAGTTTAACAGTAACCATGATATGACCTTGATGTGACCTTGTCGTGTAGGGGGTGTCGGTGACGTTCAAGTATGGATTTTGTCATTTCTGCTGTGGATTTCGTGCTGTTAAGACGCGTTTAAAGTTGTTCTGCGAATATGTCGGTTTTAGTTGGTAAAGCTGAAGATGTTATATCTGTCATTATTCATTGGCGTACGCCCAATGCAGCATTTTTGAGTTGGATTGAACATGTAAGTACTTGCTTTAATATGATTTTATTCAATAATTTTATTAAACTTAGTATTTTTATAGTATGTTACAGCTTCATTATTTTATTTAGTTAAGATTTTTATCAATTTAATGTAGTTTGTTGGTGTTTTAGTATCTAGATATATTATTCGACTTGGTAATTTTATTATTTTAGCTGATTTCTGATGGGAATAGTATAATAGATTCACGATTACGTTATATAAATCTTGGGGTATGTATTACATTGCTACATAGAATAATGTATGTTTATATTAACGTACAACATTTTTTTTATCTTGTATAGACATGTCTTGTCTGTTTTAGAATGTCGATGATCTGTATTATCTACACAACTTCACTACATATTTTTAGCCCCTTTAAAGGTTATTTACTTAGAAATGTTAAGGATTCCCCTTTAAAATATTTGTAGTATCCCCATTTCGCTGTTATCTGATGATGATGAAATCATCTCATACTACCTTATTAGGTGTTTTTGACTCTTTAAATGTTCTTAAACATCTCATTTACCCAAAAAATTCGGAGTTCTATCCTTAAAAACTTACTTAAATTAACATTTAACTATTATGTGTCCGCGATGTATATCACACATGCCGTCTGAATCTTCGTATTTGTCTGCTTTAAGTGCTGATATATTGCGCTTAATTAGAAAAAATTTTAGGTGTTATTCTAAAAAGCTATCTTAGCTTTTCCCTATTTAATAACTATGTATTGGCTATGTGTATCGCATATGTCATCTTAGTAGGTATTTACGCTATATTAAAAGTTTTTAAACATAACATTTACTTAAAAATCTAAAGTCCCATCCCCAAAATATTACTCTAATTCCTCATTTTAGCACTAGGTGTTAGTAATGATTACGCTCTATACTCTTCAGTACGTGTTTCTATTCCTTAAAAGTTAGTAGAAATCCCTATTTAGCTAAAAAATTCTCAGTCCCCTCTAAAAATTTGCTGTATACCCTTTAGTATGTCTTTATATCCCTTTAAAAAGTAGTGGAAATCCCTATTTAGCTAGCAAATTCCCTAAGTCCCTTCTAAAAATTTGTTGTACACCCTTTAGTATACCTTTCTATCCCTCTAAAAATTAGCTGAAATCCCTATTTAACTAAAAAAATCCAAAGTTACATACTTATAAATTATTCTTAGTTCGTCATTTAACTGTTATATCGAGTATGTGTATTATACTAGTCCATTAGAAGTTTCTGGGTATGTACATTTACTTTGAAATTTGAAGTGCAGTCTTTAAACAATATTTAAGTTTTTTTTCACTGTTATATATATCGGCGTTGTATTCATTCTAAGTCATCTCGCTGGGCGTTTTCATTTCTTTAAAAACTAGTATAAATTGCCTTTTATGTGAAACTTCTAAAGTCTTTACTTTAAAAAAAAAAAAATTTATCTTAGTGAATAATTTCAGTGCTGGGTATCTTGGGTAAGTACACCCCCATTCCGCCTCATTAGATGTTTTCATCCCCGTTAAATGTTTCTTGATATCTCATTTAGTTCCAAAATATAAGGTCCTATCTTTAAAAAATTTTCGAATATCCCCTTCCTAATGTTATATGCTGCTTATGTGTATTATACATAAAACCCTCGGTAAGCGCTAGCACCCTCTAATATTTAGTAGGTTCCCCAATTAATTAAAAAAAAAAGTTAAAGTCACATCATTAAAAACTGCTCCGATATCACTTTTCCACTACTGTGATCGGAGACATGTGTATTGCACATAGCCCATTAAAAATTTCCAAACACCTGCATTTACTTAAAAATTTAAAGTTCGGTCTCTAAACAATACTAAAGTTTTCCCTTCGCTGTCCTATATTAGTTGTGTGTATTATGGATGCTACCTTATCATATGTCTATATCTCTTTAAATGCCTCTAAACACTCCATTTACTTAAGAATCTCATGTCTTCTCCTAAAAATACTATCTTAGATCTGCATTCCACCGGTGGGTGTTGGTTATATGCATTATATATATATATATATATATATATATAGATAGATAACCCCTTTTACTATGCATTTCTTCCTTTGCTGTAGTTAGTAGAAATCATGTTTAATTATAAATTCAAGTTCTACCCCTAAAACATCAAACCTTTAGAGTCCTATACTTGTAAACTTAGCCTAGTTCTTCATTTTATTGGCATGTATCATTCATTCATACGTTAAATAACCTCAAATACCTTATTTATCGAAAACAATTTCAAAGTCTCGTCTTTAAAAACTATCTCACCATTTATTTCCATCGATTTGTGCTGAGCGCGTGTGTCATATGTATCAGTATATTAGGCGTTTCTCCCTCTTAGAATAACGCACGTATTAAAACATATTGGTTTAAAGAAATAACACATGTATAAAATAACACACATATTGAAACATGTGGGTTTAAAGAAACCCCTATGGTAGTATACACTTGTAAAAGCATATGCATACACCCATTGGTATCTGCTATTATTTAAATTTAAGATTTTATCGCTTCCTTTCATTAACTTGCAAGATTCATAACACTCAAGTATTTTAGACATAAGCGCACTTTCACGATTATTTAAAATATTTATTTTTGGGAATATTTATTGAAAATATTTATTTTTAAAAAATTTGAACTCCAAGACCGTAATGGTTGGGAAAACACCCCCCCCTCCCATACACCCAATTCATGCGATTCTGCTACTCTAAAAACACGCTTTTTTGGCCGCATTTTTGCAAAAACGCACATTTTTTTTCAAAAAATTACAAAAGTGCGAAAACCTATGTTAATTCCCATAGAGAAATCCGACAGTTTGAAAAAAATCGGCCGATTCCGCGTTTTTCAAAAAACACATTTTTGGCCGCTTTTTTGCGAAAAACCACATTTGTTTTCTAAAAAATTCACAAAAGTGTGAAAACCCATGTTAATTCCCATAGAGAAATCCAACAACTCAAAAACTTCAACTTGTTGAAAAAACACACATTTCTGTTGTTTTTTTAACGTTTTGAAAACTTTTTGTGAAAAAAACGCTAAAATCGGCACATTCTTAAAATTTATGTTCGATCCTCTTGGCATACCCCTCATCATACGAGATTCTCAAGTATCCCACCCTACAAGATTCTCGCAGTTCACTTCGTAACCGTGATATAGCAGAGGGATAGTGTAGACCTTGTCATGTCTTCAGCATACTCCTTTGGTACACCCTTGGTACGCTTTGACATACCCCTTGACATGTCTTTGACATGCTCCTGGTATACAGGCATTCAATACTTAATCAATTAATTTAATTAACATCCTTTAATTAACTTGTGAGATTCATAACACTAATGAATGAAAGATTCTTTTTAAAACATGTTAAAATTTAATAAGAACTTCTTTAAAAGAGCCTCTCCCAGCTGAGAATACAATGATATTTAGTGGCCTCGTTTTAATCTAACAACACAAGCATTCTATGAGCTCGTAAAAACTGTCCCCCACCACAGATGTTAACAATAGCAGCGAGAGCAGTTCTAAACAGTCGGCCAAACCCAAGTCCAACGCGACATATAGCCTAAAGTTATGTCCAGATACAGAACCACGCTCTGTTAGCAGTATCCTCATCTTTCCCGCACTGGCCATACGATGTAACTATCCACATTCACGAGAGGTGGGGAGGGGTAGATCTGTCATCGTGATTTAATGCACTATGCGGTATTCATTTGAGAATCACAGTTAAATTGTGGCGTCGATTTACATTAGATATTAAACACTTGTTGTTTTTTATCCAGTTTAAATTGACGGGTGGAGGTGAGACCACAATTAAAAATTAAAATAATTCACTTACACACATTACACTAACCAGTCACACACTTTGCTACACTAAGCCTTCGGGTCTGTCGTGCGGTTTTTAAAGCATTTATTTTTAAAACATGATGGTATTTAAAGATACTCTCACACACGTATAAAATAGCACACTCCTATAAACAAATTAGTATGTGGGGTTTTTTAAATATTTATTTTTAAAACAGGTTAAGATTGAAAGATACCCCTATGGCAGCCTATGCTAGTAGTACACTTGTAAAATAACACACGTATTACACGTATTAACACACGTATGTTGGTTTAAAGAAACTCCTATGGTAGTATACACTTGTAAAATAACACCCATATTAAACCATGCTGGTATAAAGAAACTCCTATGGTAGTATACACTTTCACAATTATTTAAAAATATTTATTTTTGGGAATATTTATTGAAAATATTTATTTTTAAAATATTTGAACTCCAAGATCGAAATGGTTGGGGAAACACACCCCTCCTATACGCGACCGTCCAAACAGTTACCTTACACCTTTCTGGTAGGTCGGACGGTCTGGGTTTCAACATCAACAACCCCTCCTATACACCCGATTCATGCGATTCTGCTACTTTGAAAACTCGCTTTTTTATCACATTTTTGCAAAAAACACACATTTTTGTTGTTTTTTTACGTTTTTGCAACATTTTGTGCGAAATGTTAATTTTGCCCATTACCACATTTTTAGTGACATTTTTGTAAAAACGCACATTTTTTGTAAAAAAATTACAAAAGTGTGAAAACCCATGTTAATTCCCATAGAGAAATTGAAATTTTGAAAAAAATCGCAAAATGTTAATTTTGCCCATTACCACATTTTTTGTTACTTTTTTACGTTTTTGAGACATTTTGTGCAAAAAGTTAATTTTTCCCATTACCACATTTTTGGAAAAAAAATTACAAAAGTGTGAAAACCCATGTTAATTCCCATAGAGAAATTAACATTTAAAAAAAAAAAAGACGCAAAATGTTAATTTTGCCCATTACCACATTTTTTGTTACTTTTTTACGGTTTTGGAACATTTTAACAAAATGTTAATTTTTCCCATTACCACATTTTTAAAAAAAAAATTACAAACGTGTAAAATTCAAGTAAGTACAGATATACTATTTCCCGAAATGTTATTTCCCCTCATCATACGATATTCTCGCAGTGCACTTCGTAACCGCGATATAGCGGAGGGATAGTGTAAGGACCTTAGCATGCTCTTGGTATATCCCTTAACATACGAATAGGAAAAGCACTCTTTTCTTAGAAGGCGGAGGGATATTGATATGACCTTGGTACACCCTTGGTACACCGTTGGCATGTCCTTGGTGGAGGGATAACAATGACCTTGATATACTTAATTACTTTATTTAATTATCCTCATTCATTTTAAAAAAAAAAGAAAAAAAATACGAATATTTCGTACTTAATTAATTCATTTAGAAAAAGAAAAAAAAAATCCCCAGTTTTAATTCTCCTTTTCGCCGCTAGGGGGCGCTGATGGCACTGCTCCGCCACCGTTGGTGTTGCCAACCTGAAAAAAGTTTCTTCCCCCAGGTGTTGCTATGGCAACCGAAACAGAAAAATATTTCTAAGTTCCATCCTCGATAGTTCCAATTTTCGCCGCTAGGGGACGCTGATGGCATTGCTCCGCCACTGTCGCAGAACCCCAAGCGTTGCCAACCTGAAAAAAGTTTCTTCCATACTTAGAAAAAATCTCGTCCAAAAAAATTATTTCCCCCTCAACCCCCCGTACAAGACTACGACATCTTTGCCACCCGACAAAAAGTTTCTCCAAAATTTTTACCCCCACCTTTTTTTTCATTTTCCCCCCTTTTACACCCCCGTCCAGGATAATAGGGGCGCGGTAGCCCATTGGTTAGCGCGCTGGAGTTGCACTCGGTAGGCCCGGGTTCGATTCCAGCCACTGCCAAAACTGCCGCCGTGTTCACGCGGAGTACGATCACGTTAAACATGTGGGTCCGTAAGTCCTTCCGAGAGGTTGGTGGTAGGGGAAGGAAGGTACGGTCCCTGTGGATGCCTCCCCCACTGGGTTCCGGTCTAAATTGGGTGGCACTTCCCGGCCGTCCAAACAGTTACCTTACACCTTTCTAGTAGGTCGGACGGTCTGGGTCTCAACAACAACAACCCCCGTCCAGGATTACGGAATTCAAGATGGCGGCCATTTTGCTCCGCCATCGGCGCAGAACCGGCTTTCCTTATCTACTATTATTCCATGGAAATACAAATACAGAACCTGGCCTTCATGTAAATAACGAGAATGAACCTTGGTGAAAAGACAATAACATTTATCTACGCACATAAAGTATATATTTTTAAAAAATTCAGTAACATTTATCTAATCATCGTATGGACTCCATTTAAAGTTTGTTTGAAAGATAATTTTTTTTTTATACCTCCGATGGTGTCAAGATGAAAACAGGTAATATTTTAGGTCGCTAAGGAATCGATTTGTGTAAATTGGGGTAAAACATAAAAAAACTGATTTGATATTAAACAAATAACGCTGAGGAGAACCTACTCCTGGGCCGTGACCAGAAACAAAATCTGAGAGGGACTGGAGTGAAATTCAAGGAGGACTCAACAACACTGAAGGAAGGGCTCACTAAAAAATGTGGGGGGGGGGGGAAATGCACTAAAATATTAAATTTACGCCTTCAAATAAATCTCTCTATTAAAGTTATTACTTTCCTTATATACATAATGTATAAGGAAAGTATTGTGACGGTGTCAAAAATTCGAATTCGAGTTTTCGACGGGAGAGCACGTTTCAAGCGTCCCTGATCACGAATCAAACATTTTTGAAGTGATGTCTGTGTGTGTGTGTGAAAGTGTGTGTGTGTGTGTCAGTGAGTCTGTGGAGACGATCACTGACGAACGAATGGGCCGATTCGAACCAAATTTGGTACAAAAATCACAATCCATAAACACTGGAAGCCTATTGTTTTTATATGCAATCGAATTGTCAGAACCCCCTTAAATTTTCGAATGAAATTTTGAAAAAATCGTTAAAAAGTCAAAATCACTAATAAAGTTACGCAAATAGACATTTCTTATGTAATTTTTCATTAGAAAACGATTGGCATAAATTTTAGAACGTTAACATGAACCGTTCTCGAGATATTGCACATTTTTCAAAAAAATTATCAAAAAGTCATATAAAATAAAAAAAAATATTTCCTATTGAGAAACATGTTCACTTTTCATGTAATACCATACAATAAATTAGGTGATATCATTCTCGTGGATCTAGCTCATTCCATTCATGAGAAAAGATACTTTGAGTAATGCGTTTTTATTTGAAAGCCAATAGTCATTTATCTGCTGTAAGAATAAATTATTTCTCCGTCCATAACGCTTGGCGAGATTTTGGCGACAAATTTGGCGGAATGTCGCCAACTTGGTGACCTTTTTAATTGTTGCCAAATTAACGAATATCTCGCCAAATGGATAAAAATGACGCTAAATCAATGAAAATGGCGACTAATTGCCGAAAATTCAATATCTTGGAAAGAATATTAGTATCTACTCTAAGAAGAACCTATTTTTTTTACTGTAAAAGTAGTAAATTCATTACATTATATAAGGAAAGTCATGTGCTGCCCTCATCAGATTTTTTTAATTATAACTAAATACAGTATATCACATAATATTAACTCTATAACTACTCATCAGGTACAGCATAAAATAATAAACTCTGTATAATTAAGCTCCAGAGTTATAGATTCTAGAATAGTACATTATCAGTTGATAATGCATAACTCTAGAATGTCTAACAATAAAACTCTTAATTTTTGAATATTTTAAAATTAATTATGTAAATAAATTTATGATCATCAACATAACCAGAAATTCAGCCACTAAAAATTCTTATTTCTGTTTTATATACAAAACGAAGAAATTTTTTTATTGTAAAAAAAATTCTGAAAAGCATTTTTGGGGGTAAATATTGGTTGACATGTTATATGAAATTTCATACCACTGCTAAAAATTAAATATTTTTATCAGAGGGGGGGGGGGGACTTAGTCCCCTGCCTGTCTACGGTCCTGACCTACTCGGGTCCTGAAGAATCTGTATATCGAATTTCATTGTCGTACGATGCTTAGATTTTCCATTACAAAGCACACTCATAAATGTTTTCCCTTATTAAGTAAGATACAGGTTTGGTACTCTTAAAAATATTTTTAGAGATAAAGATTTTATACCTTCCTAGATTACAGATTTACCAATGCCTGAAACCTCCAATGATGAGCAGTCAAAACACAGTAAATACAAACTTCTTATATCTAACACTTTTATTTTCCTTGCAATACATGGTTATGTATCGGGAAAGTATTGGAATCATGTTGAAAATCACAAGTCGAGTTTCGACTGATCTACACGTTTTGGGACCTCTAGAATACGAAACAAGAAAGATCAATCATGCATAAAGCATTGATTATGAAACACTTTCTAACTGCAATGCAATTTTATTTAAACATCTCTAAAATGCGATACATTCCACGGTAATAATTTTAAAATTATCACAACGCTACATTAATTTATTATATTTGAAAACTTCCTTAAAAACAAATGAAATGTATTCAAATGACGTCATCGAAATATAACACGCATGGCTCTCTCTATAAAAGCAGCATTTCATTCATTATATTTTCCCATTCATTTCATTCATCACAGTACTAAAATAATTTTTGTTTTATTTAAAAACTTAAGACCAGGGACCTACAAGTAATTAAACTCTATGCTTAAAACTTCATCTAAAAAATCGTCCTTCTCTCTGTAAAATCAATGAATATTTCATTCATATCAGCTATATTGCAGACTCCATGGGCTAAATAATTTTGCGTTAAAGAAATGCACCAATTTTTATACAACTCATTCTACAAATTTTGCTGTTTACATTCTCCATAAGGGAAAATTAGGCTTCGTTGTAGAAATAATCAAAGTTGGATGATCATTTAAATTCAAATATATTGTAATTACATTATTTCAGTATGTAGATGCACAAAACTTGAGCAAAAATAAAGCGGTTTTAGGATGGATACAACACTCAGTATGAATTAAAAAGAACTTTAAAAATCACGCTTTTGACACAAGATGGACGCCATATTTTATTTTGAAGTGGGTCACGTGATCGCTTCATATAAAATGTGTAATTACTATTTTTATTTTTATTTAAAAAACTACTGAATATATTTTGCTGAATTTTTTTTTTATATATTTTATGGGATAATTTGAATATTTCCTAAAACTTTCGAAGCAATTTGTGAATTTTAAATCCGCTTAAAAAATGTTTGAAAAATTAGGTCCCATTGGGTTCAATGTATTTAATTTTTCAACCCGGGTTCAATCCAAAGCTAATTGGGTGATATTATTCATTTATATTACCATAGGTCCCACAGACCGTCTCAACAACATACTAAAATTTCATTTTGATAAGGTCATTTTTACGTCAGTTATTGTACTAACGGACAGGACAGACACAACTTTTAACGCCGAGGTAAAAACCCTCTCCCCAGAACTTCAGATGGAAATGATTGATTTGCTGTGTTGCGATATTCTTAAAGAAAAATATTTAAATTCATCATTACAGGAATTTTATCTAAGATAAAGATTCTTCCGACTGTGACCCTATGCATTTCAATGGCGATTTCAGACCGAGAGCATACTTGAGAATTATAAATGGTAAAATATTGGTTATGTACTGTTGCACTTACGGCTGCAAGTAAAAGCATGTAAAAAGAGGGCTTTACTCTTTTCATGGATAAGATTTGTTTTAATTATAGATCTTACATATATAATTAAAAAGTAATTTTGCTAGATTTTAGCGTGGTGCATTTCATTTGGCTATTAATTTCATTGCTTTTAATGCTGTATAATTAGAAGTTTTGCTTTATTTTTGGTGTTTATGATATTGCAAAAGACATATAATGTCATTCTAACACTTTAAAAAAACATTTGGAATACTTTGCTGATAGTTATAGAGTTATTTTCAGTATCCTCGTATGTTTTCCCTTCGATGTAGAACTTGGCGACGGTTGGCGGCTCGCAAGATTGGGTGGCTAGGGAAGAAAAATAGGAGTTTAGATAATGAGAGTAAAGACGTGTAAAATTTTACGTTCATAATAAAATATGATAATAGTTTACACTCATTGAAAATGCCAGCTAGATTTTACATCATAACTTTTCAGTGCATTTTATATAAAGATATATGATATATGAGCATAATCTCATTTCTAGTTCAGAGTAAATCGTACTTAATAAGTATTACTAGTTAGCATGGACGCCCATAAGGGAAGACAAAGGGGCACTTCAAAATCACAAAGGCGGACATCAAACTAGTCGATATTGTTAATCTTATCCTTGAATCCCTCCGGATAAATTCTATAGGTGCCGATGCTGGTTAGAATTAATTTTATATAAACATCTCGATTAAAAAGATATATTTTCCCTCGTTCACAAATTAAAAATCAAAGGATATATTATCAAACTTCCAGTGTTTTCAAGAAGTATTTTGGTATTACACTCTTCTTTAGTTTGGCGCGGTAGCCCAGTGGTTAGCACGCGAGAATTGCACTCGGCAGGCCCGGATTCGATTCCCTCCGCTGCTAAAACTGCCGCCGTGTTCACGCGAAGTACAATCACGTTAAACATGTAGGTCCGTAGGTCCTTCCGAGGGGTTGGTGGTAGAGGAAGGAGGGTACGATCCCTGTGGATGCCTCCCCCACTGGGTTCCGGTCTAAATTGAGTGGCTCTTCCCGGCCGTCCAAACAGTTACCTTACACCTTTCTGGTAGGTCGGACGGTCTGGGTCTCAATAACAAAAATCCTTGTTTAGTTCTCGAGAAAGAAATATGCCTTGCCCAAAGAAGTATTTGAATCACCGACTTCTTGATCATGCGTTAGCAATCTATTAAAGTAGCAATTTTAATTCTAAAAAAACCTCACATTCTCCTCATCATAATTTAAGTAATAGGCTTCTTGATCTAGAAACAGCTCTATCAATATAAATATTTTTACTTACATCATTCATTTTTACTTACATACTTTACATTACAAATGCAGAAGCATTTAATAAAAAATTAACTCTAAAAAATTAACTTTAAAAGTCATTAAAGCTTAATTCTGCACATAGCTTTAATTATAATTTTGGTCTTAATGCTTTAGTTGTTTTTAAAATTTTTAGAAATAATTTGGGATAGATTGATCTGCAATTTTTAATATTTAATATGTACAACATTTGATATTTTTATGCCACATTGAGTTAGCCCACTGTAATTGTGCTTACGGTCTATTTAATTCTGGATGCAAATTTCACAATATATATTTGAAGCATTTTTCAAAAGAATTATTAGCAACCAAATCTCTGAAACTATTATAATAAAATGCAATTTTTGTATTTTGTGCCATAATATTTTATAATCTAATTTATTTCCTATACTTTATAGAAAAGCATTTTTAAAAAATTTCCAAATTCTATATCGATAAAACATGCAAAAATCTTCCGAACACGTTTTGAAAATTTAAAAATCATGGCTATTTCAATAGAGCCCCTATTTATGAATTTAGACATACTTTTGTATTTTATTCTGAAATGTTATTTTATAAACAGAAAAAATATAGATAAAATCAAATATTTTATTATTGAAAATATTGCATTGTTTTATATTTGACAGTACGCATACAATATATTAAAATAAATTAGATGTAAAAATGACTCAGTCGTATTACGCCTCAAAGCATATATGGATACTGAAAACACAACTTTCAAAGATAAAAGTGGAGAATTCTACGCAAGCATGCATACAATTTTTCCATATATTTTTTAATTATTTTTAAATATATTATGCATATTCTTCAATTTGTATACTTGTAATCTATTTCATATCATATTTTACTTGCAATTGCTTTGTAGTTCAATTTGTTTTACGAATTGACTTAATTAACAAAATTATTCTTTAGCAATAAAATTTTTTGGTAATAAAATATTCTAATCCTATTTCGTATTTTTCTTCATATTCTTTAAAATCCTATAACGTATAACACGTATAACAACTTCCCGTTCCCCTTCATCCTCTAGAGAAGTTAAAAAAACAGAAGGTACACTACACAGTTTAAGCGATAAATCGCCAAATCATGAATTTTCTTCTCCTCCGCGACCTACTACACCTGTTCTATCTTTGACCATGTTACTAACATGGGAAAGATTGAATCGCGCTCCTTCCATATATACTAACTCGTTGGGTGAAACCAACGACTTTTCGATATTTCTTCCTGAGAGGACTGGAGAGGTATCACTTTAATGTCTATTCCAGCTAAAATTTTTGGAAGCGTTATGGTTAACAGAAAAAAACGGTTTTGGAAGCGTTGTGGTCAACAGAACGAAATTGAGAATATCTTGAGAGAGGAGCAAGCAGGATTTCGAAGTGGAGTTGGAACAACTCAACATATTTTCACTTTGAGAAACATCAGTGAGCAAAGCATTAAACATAATGCACCGCTATATTTAAATTTCATTGATTTTAGAAAAGCATTTGATAACATTGACAGAGATATGTTGCGGAAGATACTTGATAGTTATGGAATCCCACAAAAAAATATTAACATTATTAGGGAGCTATATCGAAACAGCAGTTGCTGTGTTGAAGTAAATGGAAAACTGACAAATTAAATCAGGAGTAAAGCAAGGATGTGATGTCAGGTTTATTAATTAATATAGTTGTTGACTGGATCATGAAAAACACCATCAAAGACAAGAGAAGAGGCATTAGGTGGAAATTTACATCGGTTTTAAAAGATTTAGATTTTGCAGATGACATTGTTCTTTTGGCCTCTAGATTTTGTGATCTACAACAGAAAACTAATGGTCTTTATCTATATAAATAAAATTGAAAATCTGTCTGTCTGTCTCTCTGTCTGTTTGCCCCGTCATCAAGGGAGAACGGCTGAACCGAATTTCATGAAATTTTGTGGATAGCCTGGAAATAGTCCCACTTAAAATTTAGTCCATGTTTGGAGTTTCTGCGATCAGTGGTTCTTGAGTGATTAGTAAAAAACAAAACTTTCGTTTGTCTCATCATCACGAGAGAACAGCTGAACCGAATTTGATGAAATTTTGTGGATAGCTTTGAAATAGCCTCCCATAAATTTAGTCTAAGTTTCGAGTATCTAAGACTAGGGGTTGTCGAGATATTAATGAAAAACAAAACTTTTTCCTAGAAGTTCTACTCTCTAACTCCGTGATTTATCCAAACGAAAAGCTTGAAAATCGTTTGAAAGTGAATTAAAACTTTATCTCTGAGTTTGATGGGAGATTTTTTGCGCTAATTAGTCACTTTCTGAAAACATGAATTGTTTGAAACATGATTTAATAGGAAATCTATTTCCATGGTTTATTTTTCACAAGCTTTTACTGAACAATGAAAAGTATAAAGAAATCAAAATGGTTATTTACTTTCGCAGTTTATGAGGAAGACTCTATCTTATATCATGTTGCTCAGAAACGCAATTAAATTAAATCTGTCTGTTAATTTTAATTATTATTTTTTTAATTTGAATAATAAATAAATGGATATAAAAAGTTATTTTAGAAAAGAACGATTTGATTTTTCTTATAGCATTTTTGACTGGATAATATCAATTACGGTCTTCAAGTTTAAACGTTATTATTATTGATATTTTCGGGGATTATTGATTCAGGGATTATTGATATTTTCAAATTATTATGCAATTGTTTTATTATGACAAAAATTGTTTAAACTCATATATTGTACGTTGTACGAATAATCTTCTACAAATACACAGGTCTTCTAATCTACGGGAATATAAGTAGTACAGGTATATTGGCATATGTTTTGATATATATTGACATATATTGGAATCAATTACGACCTTCTGGTATAAAGAGTACGGGGATTATTGATATTTTCAATTTATTACGTCATCTCTTTTATTTTGGCAAAGATTTTTGAGACTCATATTGTAATACGGGCAATCTTCTACTAACACATTGGCATATTTTCTAATCTGCGACAATATAAGTAGTGCGGGGTTGCATATATTGATTCAATTCTTTTTTTTTTTTGTAAATTTGCTTTCAAAAGGGGCCAGGATGTTTTATTCTTCAGATCTGCCCGTGAAGATAATTTTGCATAGTGAGAACAGATATTCTTAAACTTCTCCTTAGGAGCAATAAATTTAATATTTTAACAGAATTTGCACATGATTGTGAATTATAAGTTTCTTTATATTATATACTCCGTACGAAGAACGAGTATGCTGCTAGTAAGTTTGCTAAAACTACTGGTTTACGAATCAATAAAAGTAAAACAAAAGTCTTAATGAAAAAACTTATGAAAATGTAAAATTAGATGATGAATTCACTGAAGATGTAAATGACTTTACTTACCTTGGTGTACTGGTGAACAAGGAGGGTAGAACAGATGAAGAAATCAAAATAAGAATTGTAAAAGCTCAGAATTGTTTTAGAAAACTAAATAAAATATGGAGAGCTACTAACCTTAATTTAAAAGCCAAAATCAACTTTTTAATTCCTTAGTGAAGAGCGTTTCACTATATGGAGTCGAAATATGGAAATTAACAAGGGGCCAATGCAATAAGTTAAATGCATGGCAGACTAAATGTCTGAAAAAATTTTTGGGAGTATTTTGGTCTTATGTTATTACTATCGCTGAACTCTACAAGAGTACTGGACAGGAAGCAATTGAGATGGAGATAAAAAGCCGTAGATGGAAATGGACTGGACATGTCTTAAGAATGCCGCAGCATAACATCCTTGCTGTGCCACATACTTGAAACAGATATCGGGGTCGACTCAAGCTAACTTGGAGGAGACTGGTAGAACAAGAGAGGAATTTGATGGGATGGGAGAGCTGGTCAGAAGCAAGGACTGCGGCACATGATCGACCAGGGTAGCGACGCAAGCCGAAGGCCTTATGTGCCAATAGGCACGATGAGTGATGATAACAATGAATGACAGTTCCCTTTATTTACATTCACAGCTAGGGTAGCTGTGCTACAGGCCTTACTCCAATATTGCCAAGCGTTGGCTGAATAAATGGCCGAATGTTCACCTGCTATTGTAAATCGCATTATCATATAAACGGACAAATTACTGAACAAAATCTGAAAAAAAAATTGGATGTACATGCTAAAGTCCTATTTTCTCCTGTAGTCAGAAAATGTAAAATATTCGGTGCAGGAAATAAGAAAGCGGCATTTAAAGTACCTCGGTAGCTATGCGACGCCTCTATAGCGCCATATATTTCAGAAGTGTAAAACAAAAATTAATTATTTTACTTAAGTTTTTTATTTATAGATAATTAATTAATTAATATTATACGAATTTTCTGACTGCACAAGAAACTACATATTTCAGTCTATCACTCGAAGAAATTCCAAAAGGATTTCAGCATGCGTTCTTTTGAAGTTGTGATAATAGGAATAGCCTACACTTTAACATGGATGGAAAAACATGGATGTTTTTAACATGGATATTTTCTTTGGAAGTTTTATTTCCACGTGTAGTATTTCCTTTTCATAACGCCCAATTTAGTTGTTAAATGGAGTTGTTTTGTCTTTTGTTCTTTTTAAATATCGCATAATCATTGCGGTAATGTGTCCTTGAAGTTTACCGCGTGTGTGCTATGTGGAAAGAAGAATCTCGGGAATTTTCCTCCGACTGAGATCCGAGCGTTCCAAAAGTGGCTCTTAGGCCTACATTCCTGATCTTATCCTCTTATAAAAGAAATATGCTGCATTTTTCCTGTCTCCATGGAATCCACGAACTTTCTTGATCTCCTTCTTGGCTCAACCATCGTTCCTGACAAAATTTAGATGACCCGATTGGGTGAATATTAGAGTTGAATTATTTTTTTTTTAATTTTTAATCTCTTAAATGCTAAATTTTATTTTTGTTCATTATCTGAAATGCTTGATTTTAATTTAACTCTTTGAATTTAAAATTCTAAAGCTTTATTTCTGAGAGAGCAATTTCCTAAACTTTCTTAATTTATTAAAACCTGGGAAAATTCTTAATTTTAAAATTTAATATTCTATCTGTAAAGTTTTATGATGGGATTTAAATAGGTTTTATCTAGAGTAAGGTTTTACACTAATTCTTTAATTTAACTAAGTTGATAATTATAAAATTTTAAGTGTGTCTGTGATTAAATTTAATTTAAACTTATTAATTCTTCCTGATTTGCATGCTTGTGAGCAGAGTTTTGTAATTTGTTCTTTGAATTAATTTGAAGTATCTATTTGATAAACTAATTTTTTTAAACTAATTATTATGTCTTCTTTTGTAATTTTATACGTAATAGGGTTTAATGAGAAACCCAACAATATGATGGAATTCCATAGCAAAATATTACCTCCCATTTGGCGTCATTTTTATCATTTTGGCGACAATTTCGACGTCCCGTCAAATTCTTTGCCAAACGTCACAGACTGACGAACAGAGAAATGACCTTTTCTTATAGTAGATTCTTATATTCTTTTTAAGATTTTGAATTTCTATCGATTTGGTGACATTTTCGTTAATTTTGTGACATTTTGTTGAATTTTGAGACATTTTAAAAATCTCGCTAAAATTGTAGCCAAGTGGGACAGTTGGACTGACAGACAAACGTTGCCGAAATATCATTACAATACTATCCCCTTTCAAAACACAATTTATTGAATTGGCACCATTTTTATCGATTTGCTAACATTGTCGTTAAATTGGCGATTTTTTAATCAATTTAGCGACATTTTAAAATATCGCCAAATATGTCGCCAAGTGGGACGGTGTGACTGACAGGCAATTGCTACCGAAATATCATTACAATACTATCACCTTTCAAAACACAATTAATTTCATCAATTTTGCGCCATATTTATCAATTAGGCGAAATTTTTATCGATTTGTCCATATTTTCATAGATTTGGCGATATTTTAATAAATTTGACGACATGTAAAAACTTGCAAAATTTGTCGTTAAGTGGGATGGTTGGACTGACAGATAAATGCATCCAAAACATCATTGCAATATTATCCCTTTTTAAAGCAGAATTAATTTCATTGATTTGCGTCATATTTATCAACTTGGTGACATTTATATTAATTTGGCGACAACTTTGTCGATTTGGCGACATTTTAAAAAGTCTTCAAATTTGTAGCCAAGCGAGATGGTTGGACTTGACAGACAATCGCTATCGAAACATCATTACAATACTATTCCTTTTCAAAACACAATTAATTTCATTGATTTGGCGTTATTTTTTTCAATTAGGCGTCAATTTTATCGATTTGGCAATATTTTCATCAATTTCGCAACATTTTAAAAAGTCGCCAAGTTGGCGATATATAGCCAAATTCATCGCTAAAATATTCGCCAAGCATTACCCAGAGAATTTTAATATAAAAAACCTTGATTTATCTGTCTATCTATTTACCTTGGGTAACGCTTGGCGAAATTTTTGGCGAGATATCGTTAAGTTTTCGACTTTTTTAAATGTTACAAAATTGGCGAAAATCCCGCCAAATCAATGAAATTAATTGCGTTTTGAATAGGAATAGTATTGTAATGATGTTTCGATAGCGTTTGTCCATCAACTCCAACCATCCTATTTAGCGACGAATTTGGCGAGTTTTTAATGCCGCCAAATTTATCAAAATGTCGCCAAATTGATCAATATGACGCCAAATCAATGAAATTAATTCTGGTTTGAAAGGGGATAGCATTGTAATGATGTTCCGGAAGCATTTATCTATCAGAACAACCATCCCACTTGGCGACAAATTTGGCTAGTTTTTAATGTCGCCAAATTTATTAAAATATCGCTATGTTGACGAAAATGTCGCCAAATCGATAAGAATGTCGACAAATAGATAAAAATTTAACCAAGTTGATAAATGTAAAGCAAAATTATTGAAATTAATTGTGTTTTGAAAGGGGATAGTACTGTAATGATATTTAGGTAGCGTTTGCTTGTCAGTCTAACCGTCCTACTTGGCGAAATTTTAAAATATCACCAAATTGATTAACATATCGCCAAGTTAACGACAATGTTGGCAATTCGATAAAAATATCGCCAAATTGATAAAAATGACGCTAAATCAATCAGGGTTTGTCTGTCAGTCCAACTGTTCCAGTTGGCGAAAATTTTGGCGAGTTTTTTAAAATGTCTCAAAACTGAACAAAATATCGCAAAAATTAACGAAAATTTCACCAAATTGATGAAGATTCAATATCGTGGAAGAATCTACTATAAGAACTACTTAGGGAACTACTATAGGAAAAAATCAACTCTCTGTTCGTCCGTGACGTTTCTCAAAAAATTTGGCGGGATATCGCAAATGTCGCCAAATTGATAAAATGACGCCAAGTGGGAGATAATATTTCGCAAATTTTGAATTCCTCTATACGACGGTCCTACCTTTTAGTAGATAGATAAGCAGATAAATCAAGATGTTTATATTATAAATATTAACTATTCGCTTTCATATTATTAGAATGATTAACTAACACATTGGTTCTGCAAATACTATAAATGCTCCTTATCCGTTTAAAGAAGCACGAAAAATATTAAAATTATAAGTAAGAAAATTAGAAAAAAATCATGATTTTGCCAAGTAAAGCGCTACATTGCTGTGCTCTATTCAGTATAATGGCACAAACGCGTGTCGTTTAGAAATAAGTTCACATCTGAGGGTGAATTGAATCTGTCTTATATATTGATTTCCGTTTAGTCTAAATCTAGATGAAAATGGCTATGGTTGCAGTCTGATAGAGACGGCAGAGTTGTTAGTGAATCGAGTTTAGCTCCGAAAATTTCTAAAATCGATAATCAACTTGAAATCCATTAAAAGCATGTGACCTATTTTAGCCAATCAAATTACGTGAATCTTCTCAATGCTCAACGCTGAAGAGGATACGTAAATATGCACTTTACAGTAAAGGCGGAAATCACGTGAAATTCATGGGACAGCTGAGCTATAAGTGAAGTTTCGTTTCAACCCACTTCTGGTATAACGTCAAAGTTTTAAAGTTACTACGATACTCTTACTTATTTTGTATTATGAAATATGATGAAAAAGCAACTTTGCTGTGTCAATTTATAGTTTCATGTTAAGATATTCGGGTTTTAGTTAATCCATTTGATGCTTTGAAATACAAATAGGTAATGTATTGCATTGAAGAAATTTTATTGTTGGGGATATATTTTCTTAATAGCTTTATTAATGACTCTGGTTTACAAAATAAAATATGTTTTGCGATAAAAAATTTTCCATGTTACACGTTTTAAACACAAATCTAATATGTGGATGTAATGGGCGATATCTGTTAGATTTATAAAATTATCATTTTTACAGAGTACAGATAGAGTTAGATATTTAATATTCGATATTACGAATAATTTATCTTGTTTTGGTATTTGTATGTCAGTGTATGTTACATAGGAATGCAATCCTAATTGGCCTTTATGAAATTCCAATGGATGATGGAGAGGGTTATCGAGCATGCTGTTGCAAATGCAGAGATGTAAATAAACGTCTTAACATCCTCATGAACTTCAATTTGGACAATTTTTTAATATTTCTATTTATAATGATTTTTAATCATTATGTATTTTTAATATGTTTAATAAATATTTATGATTATGTAATAAGATATGATGATTTGCATGTTTCACGAAGGGTAGAGAGTAGGAGGGGGATCCGTAACGGCGGTTCTTCGGAAATTTGGCAATCACAATCTGGACTGATTATAGTTCTTATTTGTTGGTGCTGCTGTTCTTTAGTACTGGGTTGTTTGTGATTCAGTCCATTCAATGACTTTGCTGTTTGAGTGTGAATTGCTGCATTTTATTTCTATTAATTAATATTTTTGTCTGATCTTTTGTTTTTAGGTCAAAGTAGTGTTTGCTTCATTCCAGGTTGTAATCTGGTTATTCCAGCGACCACAAAAAATTGTGAAACTGAATAAAAAAAGAGCCTAGCCGTATTTCTTTCTTCTTGTGTAAGGTTTCATTTTCATATATTTCATTGTGAAGACATTAACACTGCTATTTATTTTCACTTGCTGATAGGTGACAGTTTTCAGTCTTTTAAATAGTGCTTCGAGTGAAATGACCAGCATCCGTAGACCAATTTCATACTTTCTTACCTTCAGCATAAAATTGTTGTGGCTGTAATGGGCAAATTCGTAGAAACAGAACCCGCCAATAGATGACAGTTTACAGTAGAGTTCCCGATGAAATGACAATCATCTGTAGATTGGTTTTATACTTTTTTACCCCCTTCAGTAAAGAGTTGCTGAGGCTGTAATGGCAAATTCATAGAAACAATTCATGAACAATTCAATATGTGATGGTTTCCAGTGTTTACAATAGCGATGCTAATGAAACGACCAATGTCCGTAGATCAGTTTCATGCTTTTTAACCTCTTCAGCATAAGGTTGTCAAGACTGTAATGGGCTGGATATCGCTAACTTGGTGACTTTTACACTCATTAAAAACGAAAAGTTTCTTGATGATATTTTAATAGAGTGGTTTGATCTAAAAACCCATTAAATTTTTTTTAATATTGAACAATTATTAAAAAAAAACTAAGGCTATGAAAGACAGATTTCTAAATTTAAGTTATCTTATTAAGATAGTAGTTGTCATACCAGTTTCCACAGCTTTATGTAAGAGAGGATTTTCTCACATGAACATGATAAAAAATAAATTGAAATACAGAATGGAATTAGACAGTTTACAAAATTTATTAATGATAATTGAAATGGACCTAATCTAAAGAACTTTAATAGTTTAACCCTAATATAAAGCTGTTGATCATTGGTATTTTAAAACAGAAGCTGTGAGGCATCTTAGTAGACATAAATGCAGTGTATAAATTTTATATTTACCCACTTTGTATGATTTTGTTAGTACTAATAAAAAAAATTTAGAAAATACATTTCACTGATGTTTTTTCTGGCCCTTAAGTTTTCTAGCCTGGCGCCTAACTTTTCAAGATATTTTTCAATCCTTGCTATATCTTCTGTTTTGGAAATAAATTCTGAGTTATTTCATTTATCTGTGTTTTTCACTGAAGTTCCATTACCATGCTCTACTGTTAGAAGAACTCTGCTATAGTAATGACCGATTAAAGACAATTGGATTTTTGTTGACCAACATTTATTTAGGGCTTATTATGCTCATACAGTGATTTTTTTTTTCTATGTGGGCATATTGTTAAAAGTGTTGTTTGAATTTCAAGAATTTGTTGTATATGTTGTAAATTTAGTCAAAGGTTTATATGAATGTATTATATATATATGATATTATTATCTTTAATCCCAGGCAACACCAGGTATTTGTGGTAGTAAGTAATTAAATCTCTTAATTTTGTCTGTTATTGTGCAAACATTATTAAAATCTATTAAGTATAAATATGTATTTAGCTTCTGCAGGAGAAATACCTGTTTTAGCAATTTTATTTCACAGTTCACATGTCTTGATTTATAGATGCTTCTGAAAATTTTAATAAATGTTTTTATGTAATATCCCTTGCAGTACTATATCAATTGGATTTTATATGTAATTTTTTTTTCTTTGGTTTTATTTATTTATTTTTTTACAGTATGGATCCACTAGGTGTATCTCCAGGTATTGTTGATTATTCTTCTGTAAAACGTTGGTGTGAAATAAACCCAAGAGACTTACCTGATTCTAGCAATTTTGGTAATCAAGAAAAAGCCCACAGTGAAAGTCCATTTCCTTTTGATTCAAGTATAAATAAAAAAGTAGCATTATGGTAAGTTATTTCTTATCTTATATCAGGATTTGTAATAAATTGATTTAAAATAAAAATCATTGATTTAAATCAAGCAATTATTCATGAGACAGAAAACCATGTCTTATTATAAGTTTATTTTAAATGATCTGGAGAAATATGTATTCACAAAATAAGATATATATTACTGAATTAAAAAAGTAGCTGTTAATTATTTTTTTAAATTAGCTAAACATTATATACATCTATAGTATATTTTAAGTTTTGGAACTAACACTTTTTACAAGCCTTAATTCCATTTCTCTAGTTCAAATTTTTCTAAAACTTGAAAATTTAACATTAATCAAAGCTTTCTCTTTCACACTTTACAAAGCTAGTAGCTTATTAGATATCAAATCTTCCACAAAGTACTTTATGCTAAAAAAAAAGCCTTCAGAAGTCATGTATTTTTGGAAAGGACCCACACCCAGTATAAATGCATCTATATAATAAAAGGCAATGTCTGTGTGTGTGTGTGTCTGTGTGTCTTATACACTATACGTTTCGCGACCGCGCGTCGGAGAGTTAGGAAATTTGGCAATCGGAGACCCTGGGGGGTGAGAAGGGGACACGTGAAAACCGATTTTCAAAATTCTAATTATTTTTTTATTTATTTAATGTTTTATGCGATTTCGACCTTTTTTTGCCCTTTTTGCCCTTTTTTCTCCACGATCCAGACGTCGTAGAAAAAAACAACTCACACCATCGGAAAGAGCAGACAATTGCGAGTAAAAATATATCAATTTCAAATCTCCATTTCGATTTCTAATATTTTTTAAAGATTTTAAAACAAAAGTCACTTTTGGCTCAAAAAAACGATTTTTGGTTTTTAAATTCTCGCATAGTAAAAAGTACTCATAATTTCGACTAATAATTTACATTTTTAGAAAGCTGAAATATCTGGCATTCTTACAAGTCTAATCTGGTCCAGAAATAATGAAAATTGCCTTCAGGATCGCAATTTTAAAGACGTCATGATTTTATATTTCTCGGCGTTCCGCTCGGCGTACCGCTTCGTTTCTCCCCCGCTGAAGCAGGGAAGGTGGTGGGTGGGGACGTCAAGGTGGAGGTGACGTCACGGTTCTGTATATGCATAGCGATGGGTGGGACAATAAGAAACCGAATTAGTTTTTACTTTCCGTTTCCCGCGCTTCCGATTTTAAATGAAATAAGAGCTTAACATATGCACTGTAGAAATTATTATATTTATATTTTAAATGATGGAACGATATGGATTTTTTAAATGGATATTTTAATTTTATGGATATTTTAAATGATGGAACGATGGATATTTTAATTTTATGGATATTTTAAATGATGGAACGATGGATATTTAAATTTTATGGATATTTTAAATGATGGAACAATGGAATGAGGATGATGGAATTAAGAGCTTAGAGAGCATATGGTCATTTTAAATTGTAAATTAGCGCGCGGGAAGTTAGCGGTAGGCCCGGGTACGATTCCCGCCACTGCCAAAACTGCCGAAGTGTTCACGCGGAATACGATCACGTTAAACATGTGGGCCCGTAAGTCCTTCCGAGAGGTTGGTGGTAGGGGAAGGAGGGTACGGTCCCTGTGGATGCCTCCTTCACAGGGTTCCCGTCTAAATTGGGTGAATATAAAGAAAGTTGCGGAGGGCGAGGCAGCCCAGTGGTTAGCGCTCAGGAATTGCACTCGGTAGGCCCGGGTTCGATTCCCGCCACTTCCAAAACTGCCGCCGTGTTCACGCGGAGTACGATCACGATAAACATGTGGGTCCGGAAGTCCTTCCGAGAGGTTGGTGGTAGGGGAAGGAGGGTACGGTCCCTGTGGATGCCTCCCTCACAGGGTTCCCGTCTAAATTGGGTGAATATAAAGAAAGTTGCGGAGGGCGAGGCAGCCCAGTGGTTAGCGCTCAGGAATTGCACTCGGTAGGCCCGGGTTCAATTCCCGCCACTTCCAAAACTGCCGCCGTGTTCACGCGGAGTACGATCACGATAAACATGTGGGTCCGGAAGTCCTTCCGAGAGGTTGGTGGTAGGGGAAGGAGGGTACGGTCCCTGTGGATGCCTCCCTCACAGGGTTCCCGTCTAAATTGGGTGAATATAAAGAAAGTTGCGGAGGGCGAGGCAGCCCAGTGGTTAGCGCTCAGGAATTGCACTCGGTAGGCCCGGGTTCGATTCCCGCCACTTCCAAAACTGCCGCCGTGTTCACGCGGAGTACGATCACGATAAACATGTGGGTCCGGAAGTCCTTCCGAGAGGTTGGTGGTAGGGGAAGGAGGGTACGGTCCCTGTGGATGCCTCTCCCACTGGGTTCCGTTCTAAATTGGGTAAATAAAAAGAATGTTATGGAGATAGTCGCTGGGGGCGAAGAAGCCCAGTGGTTAGCGCGCGGGAATTGCACTCAGTAGGCCCGGGTTCGATTCCCAAAATTGCCGCCGTGTTTACGCGGAGTACGATCACGTTAAACATGTGGGTCCGTGAGTCCTTCCGAGAAGTTGGTGGTAGGGGAAGGAGGGTACGGTCTAAATTGGATGAATAAAAAGAAAGTTATGGAGATTGTCGCGTAGGGCAAAGTAGCCCAATGGTTAGCGCGCGGAAATTGCACTCGGTAGGCCCGGGTTCGATTCCCAAAATTACCGCCGTGTTTACGCGGAGTACGATCACGTTAAACATGTGGGTCTGTAAGTCCTTCCGAGAGGTTGGTGGTAGGGGAAGAAGGGTACGGTCCCTGTGGATGCTTCTCCCACTTGGTTCCGGTCTAAATTGGGTGAATAAAAAGAAAGTTATGAAGAATATCGCGGAGGGTGAAGTACCCCAGTGGTTAGTGCGCGGGATTTGCACTTGGTAGGCCCGGGTTCGATTCCCAAAATTGCCGAATAAAAATAAAGTTATGGAGATTGTCGCGGATGGCACGGTAGCCCAGTGGTTAGCGCGCGGGAATTTCACTCGGTAGGCCCGGGTTCGATTCCCGCCATTGCCAAAACTGCAGCCGTGTTCACGCGGAGTACGATCACGTTAAACGTGTGGGACTGCAAGTCCTTCCGAGAGGTTTGTGGTAGGGGAAGAAGGGTACGGTCTCTTTGGATGCCTCCCCCATTGGGTTCCGGTCTAAATTGTGTGGCACTTCCTGGCCTTCCAAGCAGTTACCTTACACCTTTCTGGTAGGTCGCGCCAACGAGTTTGCCACGGTCAGAATTTTCAAGGGTAGCGAACAGGCTGGTCGCCAAAGGCGGCTAGTTGTAAATAACTATAATTTTCAATGTTACATGTTATGCTTCTGATTATATAAATATAAAATGTATAATTAAAAAGAACTATTGCATGAATGTTTTAAATTCAAATTTTTATGCAGTTCAATACTGTACAAAACTCTTTACTTCATTACCATAATTAATTTACATTTTCAGAAACCATTTCCAAAAATCACAAAATGAGTATAAAATTAAGTTATTTATAAAATTATTTTAAAAGTTAAAATAATCCAATTTAAATAAAACAAATAAGAGTTACACTTGGTTTCAACGAGTTTCCAATTTTTTCTATTCCATTGGGAAAGTAGATTTTCTCAAAGGCTATAAAGTATGCATTGACAGCAGCAATGACATCCTCATTCGACGAGGATTTCTTCTCACTGAGCCAAATTTTCATGTTTGAGAACAGAAAGAAGTCACATGGGACTAAGTCTGAAGAATATGGCCGATGAGGAATCAATTTTAAGCTTTATTCATGTAATTTTGTCATTGTGATGGTTGTTTTGTGGGATTACTCATTGTCCAAGTGGTGAAAGAGCACTTTTTTGTTTGCCAATCTTTGTCACTTTTGTTTCAACTCTTCTTTCAAATGGTACAATAAGGTTGCATAATAGGCTCCTGTTATTGTTTTTCCCTTCGTTAAGTAGTCGACCAGGATGATTCCTTAGAGATTTCCAAAGACTGACCATCACCTTCCCAGCTGACAAAATAGTCTTTGCCTTCTTCGGTGCACTTTTACCAGTCTTTGTCCACTGTTTTGACTTTGATTCAGATGTGTAGTAGTGCATCCATGTTTCATCCATGATCAGGAATCGATACAAAAAGTCCTGTTGATTTAGATTAAATATGGCGTACAATGTCCTTGTGTGTGTTTTTGGTTGACAGTCAACAATTATAGCACCTATTGCACACACAACTTTTTCATGTGCAATTCTTTGTGTAAGACATTGTGCATTAATTCAATTGAAATGCCTACAGTCTCAGTAATCTCCCACATTTTCACTCAGTGGTTTACCCATAAAGATACCATGGATGTTTTCAACGATATCCATCATGGTGACCTCAACTGGACTTCTAGGTTGTGTTTCATCTTCAGTGCATGTTTGATCAAGTTTAAACTACTTTTTTTTTTTTTTTTTAATCCTATGCAAGACCTTGGGTCTCTGTCGGGTAGCCCAGTAAAGTTTTGAACGAAACGAAAAGTCATCCTCCGCAGAATTTCTATCTGCGACGTCACTAAGCCCAAGGCAAGTGTAGAGGTGGTCACCAGTCATGTCACCAAGGCCACAAAGTGGGCATGTCGGAGAATCTGACAAACCAAAACGATGTAAATGTTCCTGTAAAAAGTCGTGGCCAGTCTTGAGCCAGAAGTTAGCCACTCCCACAGCCCTATGGAGGGAGAACGGGGGTTTAAACTCATTTATCCAAAAATAAAGTCTTTAATACTAATCTAGAGTCTCCATGAACTTCATCCAAATCTGGTTTGATCTGGGCAGCTGTCCGCTTCTTTAAATAAAAATGTTTTATCACTGCATGGAACTCTCCCCCCCCCCCCCCCCCCCCCCCCCCCATTTTTGCAGCAAATGATACAATGCTCGCTTCAAATGTCTGTAGAATGTGGACAATGTACTACTCTTCTGGTTGAAATTTGACCTGAGCTAGTTTTAAGAGTGACACTTGCCATTAAAGATGTCACCAAATGAATTGTGTTGTCTTATAGAAATTTATCAAACAAAGGACCCTTATATGTGACTGAATATATATTATATTATAATTTTTATTAAATTGAGAAGTTATAAACCATTCAAATTAAAACAATGTTATCAAACACCGCTGTCATGAGATCGAGATTTTTATTTAAGTGGACAATGTTTTGATACAGTGTACATACAGAGATTTTTTTTAATGCAGTGTCTGTTGTCTTGCAACACGTTTTTAAATTTAGAAAAGAATCATTTGACATGAACACTACTTTGGGGTATTGACAGACAACAGATGGCAATTTCATGCAGCTAGAAAAATGACATTTTTTTTTACTCCAGAAATTTATCATACCTTCCCTGATGTAAACCATCACTTTATATAATCTTTTACCATCACTTTATATAGACAAAATTTACATTTTAGTTGGTCCTTATCTTCAAACATAGGAACGGGTCTAAAACAAACAAATCTTTTTTCGTAATCTAAAAATCCAGGGGCTTTATATTTGATATTTGCAAAATTTAAGATAAACTTTAATATTTGCCAAAAAAAAAATAATAATAATGTGGAAATTCACACCACAAAACATTAATCAAAAAGTCATATTAGGATCTGGACAATAATAGGGGGGGGGGGGGAATCTGAAATTTGTAATACATTTGATATTCAGAAAAAATATCACAGAAATTTGTCCTGCAAAATAATTATTAACCTATACATAGCGAAAGTATTGTGGTTGGGTCAAAAATTTGAGTTAAACTTTTAAGCATTTCTGAACTCAAATCAAAAGTTGAGATGATGTATATGTGTGTACAGGATAGTTGTATTTTTTCCTTATAATGGTTCCCTATTTTATTGTTTGCTATTTCTGCTATTCTTAGATTACTATTTTGGGAATTTTAATGAAAAATGCATAATTATTATCGTTAGATAGTCTTTAAATTTTATCAGATCTTTTTTGGATATAGACTTATAGAGTGAAATCTATCAAAGATGGAATTGTATAGAAACTAAATAAAATGTAATATTTTAAATATATTTCTGTCTTACGCAGATTATGTTGCACCATATTTAAAAATATTTCTATAATAGACAAAATTCCATCTAATGCAAATTCCACTTTTCGTTGATTTTACAGTACTCTGTTTTTTGCTTGTCCATGGATAGACTTAATATGATAAGGACATAAAGTACCTCAACTAGATTTCTAATTTAATTTATGTTGATTTGTTTTTATTTTCAGGGCAGGAGATATAAGCAACTTAAGAATTCAAGTTATTGTCCATTCAACAAATGAATCTTTGACAGATAAAAGTCCTTTAAGTGACCGAATCCTTAGAAAGGCAGGTCCACAGTTGAAAGAAGATTTAATCATTAATGTGAAAGGTACTCTTTATAGTTCATCCATGCTCATTCTAAAATATTGATTTGAACATGAAATAGGTTCATTTGTATATCTTTGATTTTTGAATGTATTATTATTCTGCTCTATCAGAATAAGAATTCTCAGTTAAGGTATACAAAGTTATAATAGACCTCAGCTTCAATGACTTAATTTATTTCTCTATAAGTGAAGCTGTTCTAAACTAAATCTTACTATTTACTACTAGCAGTATACCTGTTCTTCATACAGACTATATAATATAAAGAAACTTTAAATTCACAATTATGACATTATTATTCAAACATTTTTTTAAAATGTATATATAAACGGTTGATTATTTTCAATAATGTGATATTTCCAAATTAATAAAAGTTCAAAATTCCTAAATTTCCCCCTTTCCTTTAAAAATTCCAAATTAATTTGTTTTCTATTTATTTTAGCGATTTATATCATATTAATGTTAATTTACTATTATACCCTACGGTCCTGTATATTATGTTTCGTTAATTTCATAAATTACAACTTTTTATTAGGATTGGATTGGAGAGACTCGCAACAAGTGCCATCGATAAAATTTTCAGGCCTTTATGAAGTAAATGTACTCACTACTACCCCCTATTTTACAAGATCCCGACCTTTTTTCACAAACTTTCTATGACCTGAGGCCCCAAGTCTCCAGGGCCAGTATACAAGGCATACTTCAGCCCGTACTTATTGGTGGCCTTATGTTTTTAAGCTAAAAAGTCCAAATTTGGTATGTCATTGTCTTTTGTGATATATTTAAATTATTTGAATTTTGAATCTTAGCAAGGATACCCCCCTCTTTTGGGGCCTACCTTAGGAATGCACTCATTTAGGGGAAATAATTCATAAGTCAGAGCAACTAGAAAGTCAGAATTTCATATGTCATTGTCTTTTGTCATATATTCTTTGTAGTTTGAACCTTATCTGGCTAGCCTGTTCTAGGCTTAGCCTGTTCTAGGTTCACTATAAGAATGTAACTCATTCTTTTTTTCAAATAACTCAACCAGAGTAGTTAGAATGCCCAAATTTGATATGTCATTGCCTTTTGTTATATATTAATTCTTTTGATTTTAAAACTTGTTGAGTTATCCCATTCTGGGCCCACCATAATAAGACTCATTGTTTGGAAATAACTCAAGAACAAGACCAGCTAGAAAGCCCAAATTTGTTATGCTATTGTTTTTTATACATTTAAATTACACACATTTCAATAAATACATTTTCCACGCATTTAAGTTACATAAATAATAAAAGGAGGTATTTTTTAAAAAATTCATAAGACTCTGCTTTTTCAAAAAGTTCATACCAAATTCTGCTATGTGTTGCTTATTATGTATTTAATATTAAGCAACACATAACAGAGCTCAAAGTCAAAACTGGTATCTATTGGGTTCACGGTGGCCATTTTATGCCTACTATAGGAATTATCTTGAGAATTCGGTTCAAAGCTTTTCGAAAAGAGTGTTCTTTGATCTTTTAGATGGTGTCAAGATGGAAACTCTGTGTTAATGTTTTCGATTGTTAAGAAACGAATTTGCTTGAACATTACTCAAAATTGTATTTCAGTATAAAATAAGTAATTAACATTAAAAAAAATGTTACTGAGGAAATATCATTTCGGCAACTTAGTACCAAATATACCTTGTACCAAATTTTGTGACTGTAGTTTGAATTTTCTGCTATAAGTGAAACACAGACCCATACAAAGAGGCAGCTTCTTTTATTATGTAAGATAATAGTTGAATTGTAAGCTGATAGGTATGTATATTTCTAGCTTGTAGAACTGGTGAAGCAAAGTTAACAAAGGGTTATAATCTACCATCTCGTTATGTTATTCACACTGTCGGGCCAAAGTACAATGTGAAGTACCAAACAGCAGCTGAAAGTGCACTTTTCTCTTGCTACTTCAAAGTTCTTCAACTTGTCAAGTAAGTTATCACCTTTTTAAATGTTAAAAGAAATTGAAATTGTGCATTTTATTTTTATTAAGCACATCTTTAATCGATGTAAGAAAGAAACTGTGGATTAATTTAATTATATTCCCTTTTACATAATGCTATTATTGAGCAGCAGAATGAAAATCATTTTTAGAAAATATTTGTTGCAATATATTTAATTGGAGATTCGATGTTGAAAGATACTACTGCATTTTAGCAACTATGTATGCAGGGCATTTCACAAAGTATGTCTGAAAGGAATATATAATCTGAAAGGAATGGTTGGTTATAGAAGTAAAGTGAAATATGAAAAATAAATCAGTAAACAGACAAGAATTTAGCTATGATAGTTGTATCCCCTAGAAATTATAATTTCATATAATTCAAAATTTAATTTTTTATATGCCACCTCAATAAAAAAATGGCAATTGGTAAAATTTTTGTTGGTAAAAAGCATTTACCCGGTACTTGTTGGTGAAAATTCGCTATAATCGAAATTCTTGAATTATTTCATTTGCGTGAACTGCAAATGGAAGTAGTTTACTTGTAATGAAAGTAAATATGGGGCCCATCACAAAATATATTTAAAATAGAAAAATGATCAATTGAAATTTGTTACCATTTAATTTATTTGTTGCTTATCCCTTTCAGTCAAACCGAAAATACATGATAACAATTATTGGTATATCGTAGCGAATTTTATCACAAAAGGTACCAGGTAAATGCTAATAATTTGCTGTAATTAAACACTGCGAACATTTTCTTAATTGACATTTTTTTATTGGGAAGCCATATAAAAAATTAAATTTTGCATTTTTATGAAATTATAGTTTTCAGGGGTGTGCAATTATCATTGTTAAATTCTCCTCTGCTTGCTAATCACTCACTTTTCAGGCTTCACTTAACTTCTGTGATCAACCATTAATTTTTTATTCTTTTTGGACACTTTTTATGAAACACCTTTTATATTTAAGTTCTGGCATTACTTTCACCAACCAGCTTTTGGAATGTTGGCTGATTTTCGTAATTTTTACTTTCTCTATATACATAGATAGTATGATGCATAAAATATTTTAATGGGGTTGAAAATTCAAATTCAAATTTTTGATAGAAGGGCATGTTTTAAATGTTCCTGAACTTTAATTAAATATTTTTTGAGGTAAGGTCTGTACTCGTGTCTGTGAGTTTGTTTATGCAATATCTCACAAATGAATGGAGTGTTTAGAAGGAAATGTGGTATGAATGTTAGAATCAATAAATACTGAAACCCTATTGATTTTATGAGTAATCAGATATTAAGAGTAATCAAATATCCCTTCCCCATCTCCAATTTTCTAAAGAAATTTTGAAAATATCAGAACCTTCAATAATGTTACATAAATAATCATTTCTTACGTATAATATTTTATTAGAAAATAAATGGTACAAACTTTAGAATGCTAGCATGAATCATTTTCAAGATATTGCATATTTTTCAAATAAATTTCTCAAAAAAATTACATAAAATTTAAAAAGTATTAAATATTGTGAAATATATTAACTTTTCATATGCAATATTCTGCAACAAATTTGTTAACATCATTTTCGTGGATGTAGTTCATTCTATGAGTCTGAAAAATCTGTGATGTATGTTATGTCATACTGATTCATCTACTGGGCAAACATATACTGATCGATGGCATTCTTGAACATATTCAGGAGGTTTTAAAACATATATTTCCATCAAAATTTCAAATTAAAAATTGTTGGAAAACTTTTTTCTTGGTTATAAGTATAGGAAATATGTTTTATGCTGTAGCATAAAAATTAAAGAAATCGCAAAAGCTAAACTACTAACTTGAAATTGAATTATACTTATTGCTGTTTTATTTATTTGTCATAATTTAAGTATAAAATATAACATTTCTATTTGTATTTTAGAGAACACAATCTTGGTTCTGTTGGTTTGTGTGTGATAAATTCTGTAAGACGGAATTATCCTTCTCATGATGGAGCACATATTGCCTTACGTAAGTTTTCATAAGGCTATATATCATATGTATGTTTCTATCTGAATTTCTTGCAAATTTTGAAATTTAAAGTTAACTTGTAGTTAATTATTTTGTTATAATTTATTAATAAAATATCCCAAACCTAAAGTTAGTATCCAGACCTGTCTGATTGGATGCAATCTAAGAGTGTTTTTGGATTCTTCCCAGAATTGCAGATTTCAATAGCTTACCTTTTACAAAATTCGGAATTCCAAAATTGGACACTTTGTTAAATTGTAGATTTCAAATTTAGATCCTTCATAATTTTTTTCACAAATAAATATATACTCTGTTGCAATATATATAATAAACACCCATAAAGAATTGAACTGCAGCCGTGAAACTCGTCATGAAAAGTTGTTTTAGAAGTTATGCAAATGATCAAACTGTCAGTGCCAGTGATGTTCCAGGATGCAAGCAACACACATAAAAATTAACAGCAGACAGTAGAATTTTTTTTTTTAATTTTGTGAGCCGGCACTTCACTCATCTTTATACAGCAAGTAAATATAAAAACTTTGTTGTATGGGTAAAACCTTTGATTCATAATTCTTGATGAGCTATATTACATATTAAAAATCTCGCCTTTTAGATATATATCAGGGTGATCATAGACCTGGAAAACCTGGAATTATCAGAGAATTTTATGCTTCTGGAAATATCGGGGAAAAATCAGGGAATTCCATTGAAAGTCGGGGAAAATTGCGAATTTCTGCGATTTTTTTATTTTTCGATCTTATAGTTTTCTTTTAGCTGAATGAACAATGTTCATTTCATGATGTCACATTTTTCATCTCGCATCATAAGACCCATCACTCATCTCCTTTGAATATACTTCGGAACAAGAGACTGGAGGGAGAGTTTTCATCAACAGGTGACGTGACCTCGATAAACATCCTTCAAGGGGGAATGTTTCAGGGAATTATCAAGGAAAAATCAGGGAATTTCAAAATGAATTTCTTGTGACCACCCTGATATATACTAGAAAATGTACCCGATGTTGCCCAGTATATAGGATGAGTGGTCGTGACTTAGCCAACATAAGTTTTATTATTATTTTTTTAATGTTATAAGTGGGTGTATTGATAAAGTGTTCTGTGGTTTTCAAGAATTAGCTGTAAGTTGTGGTGAGTGAAATTTAAATACTAATTATAACAACCACAGTAACAAAAAATAAAATTTTGCCATAACACATTGTTCTAGGTCCTGAAGTAACAGTGTATCAAATTTAAGGCTATAAGACACTTGGACTTCTTGCCACAAATTGCGTATACACACAGACATACATCTTTCATTATGTATAGTGTACTGGCATCCAATGCATAGAAATGTGTGTGTCGAACATTGAGCTGCGTGGGTTTATATCTAAATTTTTAGCGAGCATTGTGCTCGCTACAACATAATTTTTTGTACGTGAGACACTGCAAGAGGGTTGCTCTAATAAGTAATGTTCTGAAGATTTTGGTATCTCTTGGCAGCAATATCACAAATACATTCCAAATTTCAAATAAATCATTTGTCACAGGATTAGTGATTTTAGCGTTATTATGCTAAGCTAAATCTTTAAAACTAGCAAAAACGGCGCTATCTTGTACCAGTGTAATAATAAACGTTAGACGAGAGTTTTAATCTAAACTATAAAGATACTTAGTATTGAAAATAAATAAGATACTGTGTATTTAAAAGTGAATAAGATGCAAGATTTAATGTAAGATTTAAAGGAATATAAATAACAAAAGAAAGACTGATAAATATAAAGTTGTTGTTGAGACCCAGACCGTCCGACCTACCAGAAAGGTGTAAGGTAACTGTTTGGACGGCCGGGAAGTGCCACCCAATTTAGACTGGAATCCAGTGGGGGAGGCATCCACAGGGACCGTACTCTCCTTCCCCTACCACCAACCTCTCGGAAGGACTTATGGACCCACATGTTTAACGTGATCATACTCCTCATGAACACGGCGGCAGTTTTGGCAGTGGCGAAAATTGAACCAAAGCCTAGTGAAATTCCCGTGCACTAACCACTGGGCTACCACACCCTTGATAAATATAAAGTGTTAAAGTTATGTACGTTCAGTCCACATCAGACATTTTTCTTTTCTAATCCATTATTTTCATATTTTATCATATGTACTTAATGTATTATATTATTATACTTTGTATTATTATACTTTGTATTAGTATACTTTGTATTATTATACTTTATTATTATGCTTTGTATTATTATATTTTATTATTATACTTTATATTATTATACTTATACTATTATATTATTATTATATTATTATACTTATACTATTATTTCTGCATAACTCTATGCTTTTATATTCCAGGAACAGTTCGAAGATTTCTCGAAAAATACGGAGATGCATTAGATTTAATAGTTTTTGTTGTTGAAGATGTAGATGTGGGCATTTATGAACTTCTGATGCCTCTCTACTATCCAAGATCAAAAGAGGAGGAAGAATATGCATTATATTACTTACCAAAAGACATTGGAGGTGAAAATGGGGAAGCTTACATTCCAGAGCGACAGATGAGGATTGTTGAGAGGCCATTTCAAGCAACAGATGGTAAAAAGTATAGCTTAACATTTTAAACTGAAGTGTGTAGTTGAATTGAAACTGTAGTGTGTGGTTGAAGTGAAACTGAAGGGTGTGGTTAAAGTGTTTTATTTACTTAGTTTCAGATGCTAAAAATTTAAAATAACTATTTGTGAGTGAAATTTTCTTCTTGTCACTTTGTATGTGTGTTAGTTTGTAACATGCATATACATACTCTTGCAATTAATGTCATGAACTAGACTTGAAATTAATATTTTAAAAATATGATCTGAATGTAAACAAATGTGTTGCTTTCTATTGGTTGTTTGTAATAACTGAAAATTTCCCATAGAGTTAACAGTTTTAATCAATTACAAAATATTTTTGTGTTCGTAAAATAAAATTCAGGCTTCATCACAATCTTAATTTTAAAGACATTCTAAAAGGCAGACAGTATTACCAAGAGTTTTGTCTTCTAAATAAAGGTGTCCTCAACCTAGAGGGGTTTTCACATTTATACATTTTTTGACATAATGTCTTTGTCGGCACTTGGTATTTGGCTGATGTTGGCAGATTGGGTATGACAGAAAAGGGTGAGATTTTGAAAGATTGTAGCTGTGCATGTAGTAGTCAGAAGGGAATGGCAGTGGTATTAAGTGTTAGGCTGAGGATGTATGCATGCTATGAGAGGTGACTCATTGGGGTGACTCACTTGAGAGAGAAACATGGCCGAATGCGAGATAAGAAAAGAAATTACCAAATAATAATCAAATTGCCAGGCTTTAATTTTTTAACCCTTTCCAACATAGTTGAAAAGTGCTTATGACTTTGTTCATTCTATCTGTCTGTCTATTCCCATAATAACTGCTTTTACAGCAATGACTTTATCAAAATAAAATTTTAGTTTATTGTTGAGATGGTCTGTGGGGCTTATGGGAACGTAAATGAATAATATCACCTAATTAGTTTTGGATTGAACCGTGGTTGAGAAAGTGAAATACATTGAACCCTATGGGATCTAATGTTTCAAACATTTTTTAAGCAAATTTAAAATTCACAAATTGTTTAAAAAATTTAAGAAATATTCAAATTATCCCATAAAATATATAAAAAAAATTTCAGCATAATATGTTTAGTAGTTTTTAAATAAAAATAAAAATAATAATTACACCCATATTATATGAAGAGATCATGCTAATCACTTTAAAATAAAATATAGCATCCATATTTTTTTTCCCCTATGTAAAAATGATTTTAAAAGTTCTTTTAAATTTATATTTAGTGTTGCATCCCTCCTAAAACAAAATTTTTTTTTGTATATTTTCTGTGCATTTATATTCTGCACCAACGCAATTACAATATTTCTGAGTTTAAATGATCATCAAATGATTATTTCTATAACGAAGTCTAATTTTATTGAATGCAGAATGTAAACAAGTGATTGTAAGATGAGTTGTATAAGAATTGCTGAATTTTTTTCACTCAAAATTATTTAGCTCTGGAGTCTGTAATAAAAATGATATGAATGAAATGTTCATTGCTTTTACATAGAGAGCCAGATGATTTATATTTCAATGACATCATTTGAATAAAGCTGATTTTTTTCGATGACCTTTTAAGCTTTCAAATATAATAAATTATTGTAGTACTGTGATAATTCAAAATATATCAATGCTGAATATACCGCATTTTAGAAATGTTTAAATAACATTGCTCAGTTGGAAAGTGTTTTATAATCAATGCTTTATGCATGATTGATCTTTCTTGTTTAATACTAGCATCTATCATTGAGAAATTCAAAGGTAGTGTTTGTATGAGTAAACAAACTCATCCCATTGTACAAAAAAAAAAAAAAGCTTTCGTTTTGATGTAGAATCAGTTTTGGTCAGCCCCCTTACAAATATCAAAGACCGTCTATTCCTTTGGATTGGTTATGGACCTACCCCCACCACTTTTAAATTTTTAGTAATTTTAGACTAATACTTATTAAATATAATTAAAGGAAATGAAAAATATACCAAAGAGACCCACATTTTGATGCAAGCTTTTTATAAAATGTTTTTGAGTTCTGCACATTTCTTGATACCTAAATAATTCATTTATCAAATCTCGATTGCAAACCCTGGCAAACTGGTTTGAGTGTTGGAAAATGGTGCAACAGGTCCCAGATTTAAAAACTCTCAGCCTACAGAACTTTGTTAGGCATTGATAAAACTATTAATTTTTAATATTAAAAAAATTATAATTTTTCCCATAAGAATTATCTTTCAGTAATAATTTAAAACAGATTAAAATTTAATATTTTTTACAACATTTTACCGAATACTCATTGTTACTATTACTGTTAAATCTGGATTAAATCCACGCAAGTGACAAAATGTCAGCATCCCGATATTGATACAATGTTGTCCGCTAATATTAGTGTTGTATGCTAAAATTAATGTTGGAATTATTTTAATTTTAAAGTATTTAGCGAATTTCTGGTTAACAAATATTTATTTTCAGTGGTTGAAGAAAGTGTTGATCTTGCTGCTGAATTAGATTCATCTGTTTGCATTGGTAAAACAGCTTTTGCTAAAATGCATGGTGATGTGGATAAACATCGAGGTGCCAAACCGTCCTATTCAGCTGATATTTTATCTTCTGAAGTAACTAGAAAAACAAAGTTAGTATCTTGTGCTTTTTAAATATGTTCTTGGTATTATCAAAAATTTGTGTTTCCTCAACTAGTTACTTTCCATATATACATAATGTATAAGGAAAGTATTGTGACGGGGTCGAAAATTCGAATTCGAGTTTTCGATGGGAGAGCACGTTTCAAGCATTCCTGATCACGAATCGAACATTTTGAGGTGATGTCTGTGTGCGTGTGTGTGTCAGTGAGTCTGTGGAGATCATATCTCATGAAAGAATAGAGCGATTCGAATGAAATTTGGTACAAAAATCACAATCCGTGAATACTGGAAGCCTATTTTTTTTAAATGTAATCAAATGTTCAGAACCCCCCTAAATTTTCAAGTGAAATTTTGAAAAAATCATCAAAAAATCAAAACCTTTAATAAAGTTATGCAAATAGACATTTTTTACGTAATGTTTCCTTAGAAAACGATTGACATAAACTTTAGAACGTTAGCATGAACCGTTCTCTAGATATTGCACATTTTTAAATAAATTTATCAAAAAGTCCCATAAATTTAAAAAATATATTAACTGTTGAGAAACCTGCTCACTTTTCATATGTAATATCATGCGATAAATTTGGTGACATCATTCTCGTGGATCTAGCTTGCTTCATTCATGAGAAAAGATACTTTGAGTAATACTTTTGTATTTGAATGCCAATAGTTATTTATCTGCTATAAATATAAGAATAACTTCTCTTTCCTTCCATAACGCTTAGCAAGATTTTGGTGATGAATTTGGCGGAAAATCGCCAACTTGGCCACTTTTTTAATTGTTGCCAAATTAACGAAAACTGCGCCGAATGGATAAAAAGGATGACTGATTAACGGAAATTCAATATCTTGGAAAGAATATAAATATTTACTATAAGAATAACCTATGTTTTTATTGTAAAAGTAGTAGTAAATTCATTGCATTATATAAGAAAAGTCATGTGTTGCCCACATCAGATTTTTTTTAAATTTAAGTTAAGTGAGCGAAGTTCTCATGACGGTGACTTAAATTGGAAATGTCCAAACACACATTATTCCAAAACACTTTAATCAATTTTGATAATTTTTTGCACATAACAGACCTGCTAACTCCCACAATTTTATCATATTTAGTATCATGGGCACCCATTGAACTTTTCCCAAGAGGGGGGCAAATTCAAGAATAAAATGTACATCATCAACTAGCTTGATGCTCATCTTTGTGATCTTGAATATCCAGGGGGATTGCAAGTGCTCCTCTTGCCCTCCCCTATGTTTAGTATGATAAATCACACTGTAGTACAATAACATGATTTTTGTACCAGAAATATGATTTCAAAAGTAATTCATGTTTTACCTCATGGCAAGAATTCATGTTTTACATTCATGATTTAGTATCATGGGCACCCATGGAACTTTTCCCAAGAGGGGGCAAATTCAAGAAAAAGATGTACAACATCGACTAGCTTGATGCTTATCTTTGTGACCTTGAATATCCAGGGGGATTACAAGTGCTCGTCTTGCTCTCCCCTATGTTTAGTACGATAAATCACACTGTAGTACAATAACACTATTTTTGTACCGGAAATATGATTTCAAAAGGAATTCATGTTTTATTTCATGGAAGGAATTCATGTTTTACATTCATGATTTAGTATCATGGGCACCCATGGAACTTTTCCCAAGAGGGGGCAAATTCAAGGAAACGATATACAACATCAACTAGCTTGATGCTCATCTTTGTGACCTTGAATATCCAGGAGGGTTGCAAGTGCTCCTCTTGCCCTTGCCATGCTTAGTACGATAAATCGCACTGTAGTACAATAACATAATTTTTGTACCGAAAATATGATTTCAAAAGGAATTCATGTTTTACTCCGCTTTCAAAAGAGCTCATATTTTTCTCCCCTTTTTTTAGACAGAAGTAGGGAAAATGTTTGAAGAATTTTTTTTTTTTTCACTTGGAAAGATTTTTTTCCTATGAAGTTTCTGATTTTTCGTAATACTTTTTAAATAGCAAAAGTATTGGTGAACAATTACATTTATTTTCAAAAGGAAATAATTGGTATCAAATTTCTTTAGTAGATTCTTGAAAATCATGTTAGGGATTTTAACCTTTCCTCATACTATTGTCTCATGTGAAAGAGTTTTTAGTTTAGTAAAGAGAAATGAAATTGATGCAAGAGGTTCTGGAGTACTTCTGAATCACATTTGATTGCAAAAGTTAGTAAGTCGGGTCGTTGCTACCAGCAAAAATATTCTGTTAAATTTTTTGTAAAAGACAAAGTCGGCCACAAATATTGGTTTAAATAAAAGTTATTTATTGATAGTTATGTGGGAAATTCAATGTTTTCATTTTTTGTTAATGTTTCATATGATAAATAAACATAATAACATGTTTCTTAACTTTTAATGAAAAGCAAAAAATCCATAAGCTACATTATAGTTTTTTAATGGTTTCATAATTAAACATTTTCCTTAAGAAATATTGTGTTTAAATTTAATTATTGACATAAAACATTTGCTGATTAGTTTCATTTAATTTCTCAATAAAATCTTGATGTAGGGGGGAAAAATTCCTACATTCTGAGAAATAATTTATATAGCTGAAATAGGATTAAAAAATTTTTGTACCGAAAATATGATTTCAAAAGGAATTCATGTTTTACTCCGCTTTCAAAAGAGCTCATATTTTCTTCCCTTTTTTAGACAGAAGTAGGGAAAATGTTTGAAGAATTTTTTTTTTTTCACTTGGAAAGATTTTTTTCCTATGAAGTTTCTGATTTTTCGTAATACTTTTTAAATAGCAAAAGTATTGGTGAACAATTACATTTATTTTCAAAAGGAAATAATTGGTATCAAATTTCTTTATAGTAGACTCTTGAAAATCATGTTAGGGATTTTAACCTTTCCTCATACTATTGTCTCATGTGAAAGAGTTTTTAGTTTAGTAAAGAGAAATGAAATTGATGCGTTGGGTTATACTTTTGGATATTTAACAATTTTAGGAGTTTTGCTATTTGTTTAAACGTGTTCAGGGGTCTTATTTACATAGTCACTCTTCATTTTCCAATTGTTTAGGTTTTTGATATTCTTTGTTCAAATATATTCTATTCCATAGGTTTTGTGTTGAAAACGGCGAAAGTTCGTTCTTTTAGGTTTTAGCAATTTAAATTTATTTAAATTGGCTAATTTGGAATTCCATTTATTGCCCTTTTTATTCCCTTTGATTTGATTCCAAATTTATTGCTCTCGGTTAAAAATTGGTTAATTCATCGCAATTTTACAGTTTTATTCTATTTTCAGCTTTTTAAATATTTCAGAATCGTCCATATTTAAATTGTTGCCGAATTCGTATTTTCTAAATCGTTTCACTTCATTTCTTTTTAATTTTCGTCTGCTCTAAAATTCCATTTCTCTTCTTTAAAGTTTCGAGTTTTTAATTGGTTGATCGTAATATTAAAATCGTCTGTCATTAATTATTTTATCGTTCATCGATAATTTTGTTTACAATCTGTGGCAGCGATGTTTCGCAGTATATAAATAAAATCGCGCGTTTTTTCGCTTTTTTTTTTCTTCCCTCTGAATTCAAGATGTGATCTAATAAGCTGTTGTTTTTAGCGTTTCGGCGCGAGCCGAACCGAAGTGCGAATTCGAAATGCGAATTTCGTTTTTTTTATTCTCAGCTAAACCTGCGTTGAGATTTCTCCGAGATGAATTCCTCTGTGTTTACTGGTTAATCAACATTCTTCTGCTGTTTTTTTTTGTTTAATTGATTCCTCCTTCCGTGCTCTCTGAAAATGTTTCGTCTGGATGATGTGGGAGCCGGACGTTTGTTATGTCTAGACGGACGGAACGATTGGAGGTGTTATTGGTCTCCCATCCTCTAAATAGAGTTTCTGCGATGTCAGCGGAGATGAGTTAACACGTCAACTAAGTGTTTGGTTCTCCCGGGTTATGCTGCTCTTATTATGAAGAACTGGAGCGTCATTTTTGGTGAAAAGCACCAGACATATGCTATGCATTCAGTCCTGATGTCAAAGATCCGGTGTAGCTGTGTGGAGAATTTATTTCTTCGTTACTAAACGTCCTATTTGGAACCTTTTGGAATTCGGATCCGGCCGGAGATTTTCCTCACCTCTGATGGACATAACCCTCCTTTGCCGTGTTTGCCTTTCAAGAAGTGTCCTCTGGGAACTTTGGTGACATTTTTGCTGTTGGGTCCTTTCCTGCAGATCTCAGAAGCTTATCTTGGAGCCTTGGTGATATAATTCTTTTTCTTCAAATTTCAGGCTTTTGCATTATTTAAAATTTAATTGAACTAGCATAGAATAAGACCCCTTTAGACTTATATATTTTAGGTCACCTGAACCTGAGGTTAAGTTTAACTTTTGTTCTAAATTTCCCTTCTGGCTAACTTATGTTCTTTTTATTCCAAATTTTAGTTTTGATAAATAGTTGTAAGTTTAATATTGTTAACTTTAAAATTTAATATTCTAACGTTTTTTCTACCACTATACGACCGGCCATTCCATTTATTTTTATTATTTAAGATGTTTGATTTTAGTTAATGAGATGTAAAATGTTTTAAAAATTATTTTAAAAATGAAGTTTAAATTTTAATAAACGTTAGATTTTGAAAACCTAAAATCTGTGTTCTCTCTTTCTTTTACTTTAAATGTTTTATATTTTAGGAAAGTGTCAATTCTTATATTTTACAGGAGTACATATTTGTACACGTAGGGAAACTGGTCAATAGGTCCACTTTCTGTTTATTTAAGAATTCAGTTATATTTCTAGAATGTTTTCAGGTTTGAGGAACTTTAGAACTTTTTCAGAGTGCATTTTCAGATTTATTTTTGATGACTTTTAGGTGTTT
The DNA here is from genome assembly GCA_951213105.1 of Amaurobius ferox. Taxonomy (NCBI): domain Eukaryota; kingdom Metazoa; phylum Arthropoda; class Arachnida; order Araneae; family Amaurobiidae; genus Amaurobius; species Amaurobius ferox. Next base: position 96,924,407 of record OX578154.1, read on the forward strand.
AGAAATTTGAGAACTTAGAATATTTTGAATCATTTAGAATGTTTGTTTTAGTATATCATAATGCCCTTCTCTTCTTTACTCCCCCCCCCCAACAGATGCAAGAGGTTCTTGAGTACTTCTGAATCACATTTGATTGCAAAAGTTAGTAAGTCGGGTCGTTGCTACCAGCAAAAATATTCTGTTAAATGTTTTGTAAAAAACAAAGTCAGCCACAAATGTTTGTTTAAATAAAAGTTATTTATTGATAGTTATGTGGGAAATTCAATGTTTTCATTTTTTGTTAATGTTTCATATGAGAAATAAACATAATAACATGTTTCTTAACTTTTAATGAAAAGCAAAAAATCCATAAGCTACATTATAGTTTTTTAATGGTTTCATAATTAAACATTTTCCTTAAGAAATATTGTGTTTAAATTTAATTATTGACATAAAAGCATTTGCTGATTAGTTTCATTTAATTTCTCAATAAAACCTTGATGTAGGGGGGAAAAATTTCTACATTCTGAGAAATAATTTATATAGCTGAAATAGGATTAAAAAATATCATCATCCATCGGTTATGTTTTTGGTTCTGATTGTTACATGTTTTGACTCTTATGAAGTCGACATGAAGTCTGACATAATTATATCTCATTGAGACAAGACCTTGGCAAAGTCCAAATTTTGAATTTTGAACCCATAACAAAGTTGTGATTAATTCAAAGTAATCCAATGTTAACTTTATGGAAAATTTTTGTTTGCATAGAAATGTATTTACAACCAATAGAAAGCAACCGTGTTTCTCTACGTTCATGCTTTTTTTTAATATTGTTACTTTCAAGTCCATTTCCTAGCACTAATTGCGCCATATGCTCTTCCAGTATTTGTTAGTATGTTACGAGAAAGTCACAAATTGCATATCTAGCAATATTCTTGGTCAGTATTTGTCAGTGCAGGGTGTTTGCAGTCCTTAAAAGTATTTAAAGCTATCTTAATTCCTGCTTTTGACTTTTAAAAACCTTAAAACTGTTTAAATTTATACCAAAGTACTTAAAAAGTGCTTAATTTTCTTAGATATCACAGTTCAGAAATTTCAATAAACATAGGAAAAATTGTCTTCCATCCAAGAGTGATGATTTGATTAGAAACTAATGGAATAATTTTTCTCATTTCTGTAGGGAAAAGAGGTCATTTTTTCCAGTTCCTAATTTTTTCCATTTTGTCCACTGTCTTAATAGAAATCAACCCTAATTTCCCAATTTTAATTACAGATTACTGCGGCACCCATAATCAGGGTCTCCCTGAAAAATCATAGGACATTTTTTTTTGTAACAATTATTTCATTTTAGTTCGAAATTATATTCCTAACTGCCTGATCTTTCGTTCAGAAAAATATTCTTAATTTTTATGATTCATTTGTTAAAGTTTCCAGTTTACTCATGAAAGCTCACCATTTCTTATCATCTGTGTAAAATATCATAAAAAGTCTTCCTATATTTTAAATCAGCAAGATCCAAAATATGTCAATTTCTCTCAAATTTAAAGAAATTTTTATTAGTGATGGCAAAAATTTTATAAACATTCCTTGAGATTTCTGATTACCATTGGAATCAAATGATATTACTCGTATATTATATGCAGTTTGATAAAACTTCATAATTATTCACAAGCGAAGCAAAATCCATTTTTAACCCCTAACGAAGCGAAATCAACATTTGCTTGAATTTTGTGATCCTTTTTACAAAAAAATTGCAATAGGTAGGAAGATGAAAATTGGCACACATATGTAAAATTGCACACAGATATGCAGAATCATAATTTCAATAATAAAAATGAACTGTAACACGGTGAAACGCCCATTATTAAACCCTGTATGCTCACTGTGCTTGTGAGCATGCAGGGTTGTTCATTACAGTAACACATTGTTCATTACAGTATGCTGCTGGAAGCAGTGGACATTTCTACCTTTTAGAAACCTCAAAGTAATTCATTGGTCCATCCCATACATGGCACCATTACTCGGCGGGGCTTATGCACAGTTTGGTTTTCACAATGCAGCAATACCGTAGTAGCCAGTCACCATTATTCTGAAAATATCGACATTGACTTCACCAGTGCTAAAATTATTTTCTTCTCAAATTCCAACTTCTGATATATCTTTAATCTGTGAATTAATATAAATTCAGACTAGATACTACGAAGTTTGCAATGAATCATCATCCTTTGAACTTTTAAAACTATGGTTAGGACTATGAAAAGGCATGTTGGTAGATTGAGCTTGGTGGGAGCCATGCTTAGTTAGAAAAATCAATATTGAGTGAGAAAATTCCTTCAGTTCCCTGATAACGGCTCTATTTGGGAGCCAAAACATGTTGGTGTGTTTTTCATGCTTTAACTTTTTGCTTACGAGTGGGATAGCGTCCATCCCAAACGAAGAACCTCCCCAAAAAGATAGGTATTTGACATACCCTATCCCAAACAGTTCGATCCCCTATAGATGCCAATGTCTGCAAAGGGGGATCAAACTGTTTGGGATAGGGTATGTCAAATACCTGTCTTTTTCAGAGGTTCTTCGTTTGGGATTGACACTGTCCCACCTGTAAACAAAAGGTTAACAGACTAAAGTTAAAATTTAATAAAACTTTCAATACTTCATTAAAGAAAGTAGACATATGAAATTTAGGTTACTATAATTGTTTCAAGGGCATTAAGAAGAGACACTGTTTTTTTGGCTTAAGAGAGCTATAAAATGCCCTTGAAACAATTTTGTCACTTAATGTTCATATGTCTGCTTTCTTTAACCCTTTCGGGACGGCGGCATTCCGGAGCTGTCGCGGCCCAAAAGACGACGCGCTTCGCTTCCGAACTGGTCGAAAAGGACGGCGCATTTTTTGCGCTAAGCCTAACTCTCGAAAAAAATTCACTAAAAATCACCTATTCAACACAGAAATCTACTTTTTACAGGAATAAAAGAAATATTTATGTTCTATTTGATGTATAATTTTCATACAAATCTGAATACAAAATACTCGTTAGTTGCTCCCATTCTTTTATCCGAAATAAACGAATAATTTCACTGCCTCTAAAACCCCCCCCCAAAAAAAAATACTCTTATATTCCTATGATTCACCAACGAAATCATAACGCTGAAATAAAAATAAAAACCGAAACTCAATAATAAAATTGTTGATGCTACGAGAATTGCTCTGTTTGTTTATGTTACAAAATGATTTTCACCGCTCCAAATGGAGAAATAATTCATTCGATCCTCTTCTGCCAAGGTCATGCCTCTGCAAAATGCATTGAAGTTAGTTCCATGGACAAGTAACGCCATCTAGTTCACAAATTAAAACGTTCTGCGTGGTGGCACTTATAGGTGCCACTATCCGCTTGCGGTAAAATTTCCTCTGGCCCGAGTGAGTGCCGTTTGTCCTTGAATGCATGTTCGCATCTGGCACCTGGGCGTGCCGTTCGTCGCGAAAGGGTTAAGGAAGTATTGAAAAAGTTTCATTCTCACAAGTAGAAATTTTATTTATTGAGACTGTAAAGTATTTTAAACATTTTATTAATTAGTGTAGTGCGTGTGTTTTATAATTATATATAAATTTAAATGATTCTGATTGTTTATTATTATATATTAGATGTATTTAATATTTGAAATAGTAAATAAATTACATTTTCATCTTACAATGCTTATTTTAAGTCAAAATATGTTTGATTCAATTTTCACTAAACTGTTATTTTTCTTCTAGATATGAAAGACTGCTACGTAAAGCTCGAAATGAAAATTTAAGATCTATTTCAAACTTAGGTTGTTTATATCACAGCGGTGAAGACAGATATGGTCGTCCAATTATCGTTTTTATTGGTCAGAGGTTCAGAGCTAATGAATTGGACCTTAATAAGGTAGTATATATTGCTAATATTAATTTTGAAAAATCAGGAACGTATTGTTGTATTTAAAAGACCTCTTACTTCTCTTGTACAAATATTTTTATAATCTTTTGTTTAACTTGATTTGATGTTTCTTTGTCAGTGTGACTCAAATCTATGAGAAAGTTAAAAATTGCCAAGTTGCTTTTTTAAGAATAAAAATAATAGCTGAAAATTGAAAAATTCTTGATTCTCGAACCATTTAAAAGGATTCCCCATTAAATCTAACTGTATATTTTTATAATTGAGTTCTTACATGTGACTTTTACCTTGCAATTATAATAGCACAAAATACTTTAAATAAACAAGTAATGAAGTTTAAAAATCATAAGATATGAATTTAAACATTTTGCCCTCTCCAAACATAATATACAAATAAATAATGAGAAATGTCAAAAAGATATTTGAAAAATAATTACTATTTTAATTAATTGCAGCTTTGGTTGAAAATATCAGCATCTGCTTGAACGTGACTGATCGTGAGTGTTAAAAACTGACATATATAATATTTAATTTGAAACAGGAATTGATAAAATGGTTTTAGTTGAAATGTATTACCGATTGTTGAAACATTTTTTCACATTTGAGTCTACTTTTATCATATGCATTTTAATTTTACAGTAAAGCATCGTTAAAGTATGCATTCAATAAACTTATCTTACACTACCTTGACATATTTGAATGTTCTTACAATGTGCTGATTCCATCATTCACATAATTCAACATTTTTAGAATCCCATAAGATTAAAGAGGATTTTACATTCTCAAACACAAGATTATAAATGAAATTAAACCAGTAATATCTTTCAGTAAAACATAAAATAACCCACTTTATTAGAACTGTTTTGATCAATCAACAATAATCTTGTGCTTCCAGTTACGGTTTTACATATAGAGATGGTCCCTGGAATGGACAAATTCTGAAATATTGAATTATCAATAGCAACTTCATATTTATTTATATTTAGACTAATTTGGGAATGTGGAATTTATTTATAGCATCAAAACTGGGTGTTGCCATTAGAAATTTTGGTAACATCCAGTTTGTGCACAAATTGATATGAAAATAACCCATTATGCCAATTTTAAGTCATATGAATTTGTAGATACTGTCATTTCCTATCAAATGGTTTCTTTAAATTTTCTGTACCATAAATGATGTACATTGCGTAAGAAAAGTATAAAGACAAGCAAAAACTCTCCAAATCTAGAAATCTTTTAGACGGAAATGTATGCAAATTTCTTAAGTAAAAATATTAATAAAATTAAGTTCTTTTTCATGTAAATTAGTTGCATTTTCCAAAAATAAATATGTATAAATTTATTTTATAAATTTTAAACCCATGTGATCTTGGAAAAAAGTATAAGGACAATTGTTTCTTCATCTAAACAAATCTTTCTTCTTAGTAAAATTTGCATATTTGAAAGCAGAAAATGACCATTTCAAATATAATGACGAAATTTTTAAACAAAATTCATACTTGCCTCATTTCTTCACGATTTTTGTATGATGCCAGAAGGAACTCATTTGTCTGACATTGAGAAAGGGGAAATTCTTGCTTTTAAAGTATGTGGATTGAGTGGGCATGAAATTAAAAAAAAAATTAAAAGATTTAAAGCTGTAGTTTATAATTTTCTAAAAGAACCTGGAATGTATGGGATGAAAAAACGAACTGGAGGACCAGAAATTCTAACGCATTGACAGAAAATAATGGTTGTCAGAAGAGCTTGCGAGAAAAAAGAAATTGCAAATGAAGTTAGAAGAAATTTGGATTTACTATGTTCCACACGAGCAGTTCAAAATATCTTGAATAAACATCTAAATATTTGGTATGGAAAGTTAATGTCACGTCCGTTTCTTAAAAGGGAGCATAAGGAACGAAGAGAGAAATTTTCAAAAAAATGTATTTCTCTCAGTTTAAAATGGATTGATGTAATCTTTTCGGACGAAAAGAAATTCAATCTTGATCTGCCAGATGGTTTTCGCTATTTTTGGTATAATCTGCGTAAAACCAAAGAAGTTTTTTTCCAAACGTCAATACGGAGGGGGGCATAGTAATGATTTTGTGTGCTTTTGCAGCAAACGGAACCATGTCTATCGTCTTTATCAACTACAAAATGAACTCTGATAAATATGTTGATATGTTAGGCAAATATTTGTTACCCGAGGCCTCACTAATTACTTCAGGAGGCTATATTTTCCAACAGGATAACATTTCCATACATGTTTCTAAGAGTGCAAAACTCTGGTTTGAAGTTAATTCAGTAAATTTACTGGATTGGCTGGTGAGGAGTCCCGATCTCAATCCAATAAAAAATTTATGGGGCCTTCTATCCCGAGAAGTGTATAAAAATGGCATATAATATCAGTGTAACCAGGATCTTGTGTTAGCCATCAAACAAACTGGGAATAACATTTCCATAGCCACTTTAAAATAACTTTCAGCATCAATGACCTCTCGGCTTATTCAAGTAATTGAAAAAAAGGTTGTTTTCTTGATAATTAAGAGATATATTAAGTAATTTAGAACATGTCCTTATACTTTTTTCTATATTTTCTTTAGTGATAATCTTTAAAATGCCAGCTTTTGTAAGGTTCATATTTGTTATTTTATGTGTTATAAATATTATTGTATAATTTCATATTAGAGGTCAGAAATATCAAAAATTCATTTTGATAAAGTGAAAATAAAGTATATTTTCATTCAATTATACGTTGTCCTTATACTTTTTTACAATTTTACGTTGTCCTTATACTTGTCCTTTTACAGATTGTAGGAAAAACATGGGAGATCTCGATTTCCTCTCAATTTGTATTATTCCATAGTCATAAAATGCCATCTGAAGGTTTTAGTGATTGTCAATTTAAGATCTTAATTGTTTTATTGTCTTCAACTTTGCTGACATTCTGGGAAAATTCCATTTCCTTGGACCACCATGAAATTGGGAAAATGCCCTCATTGCAAAAAGATAGTTTTTTTTTTTACATAGATTAAAGTGTTATGATGAGTTTAAAGTTTTTAAACTCATTGCAACAGTGATATATTTTAATTCTTTTTTTTTTTAAGGATTTTGAACTTTATTGGGGTGACCTATTTTGGACTTGCAATATAAATATGCTTGTTTTTTGAAAATATCTCGAGAACCAGAATAGTTAGAATGTCCAAATTCAGCATATATTTGTCTATTGTGGTATATTTTAATTCATTTGATTTTAATCCTTAACCCTTTCGCAATGGTTGCCACGTCCACGCGTTGGCTGTGAACTTTTCATTCAAGGACGGCCACCACGCATTCGTGGCAGAGAAAACTGTACCCTAAAAGACGGGTGCCACGTACGCACGTTTTTATGTCGAATGTTTTTATTTATCTACTAGATGGCGTTAAATGTCTGTGCCAACAACTCCAATGTATTTTGCAGATACTTGACCTTGGCATAGGAAGGATCCAATCAATCATTTCTCCATTTGAAGTGGTGAAACATGGTTTTGTAATATAAATAAATAGATAAATGTTGGGTTATACTTTTAGATATTTAATAATTTTAGGTATTTTGTTTTTAGTTTAAATGTGTTCAGGGGTCTTATTTACATAGCCATTCTCTTTTAGTTATTCATCTTCCAATTGTTTAGGTTTTGATATTCTTCTGTCCAAATATGTTGTATTCCATAGGTTTTGTTTTAAAAACGGCAAAAGTTCGTTCTTTTTAGGTTTTAGCGGTTTAAATTTATTTAAATTGGCTAATTTGTGATTCCATTTATTGCCCTTTTTATTCCCTTTAATTTGATTCCAAATTTATTGCTCTCTGTTAAAAATTGGTTAATTCATCGCAATTTTACAGTTTTATTCTATTTTCAGCTTTTTAAATATTTCAGAATCGTCCATATTTAAATTATTGCCGAATTCGTATTTTCCAAATCGTTTCACTTCATTTCTTTTTAATTTTCGTCTGCTCTGAAATTCCATTTCTCTTCTTTAAAATTTCGAGTTTTTTAATTGGTTGACCGTAATATTAAAATCGTCTGTCATTAATTATTTTATCGTTCATCAATAATTTTGTTTACAATCTGTGGCAGCGATGTTTGGCAGTATATAAGCAAATCGCGCACTTTTTCGATCTCTTTGCTCTTTGCTCTTTGCTTTTTTTGCAATTGATTAGAACCAGAGATGTAATCTGTTAAAGTTGTTGTTTTCAGCGCTTCGGCGCGAGCCGTAGTTCGAATTCGGCTTGAAATGTCTCATTATTCCCGGCTGTGATGTGTGTTTTGTTTTTCAAGATGTGGATTGATTTGTTTAGTTTATAATCAATCAGCAGTCCTTTGCCGCTGTGCTCTCTGATGTTGTTTATGTCTGGAAGCTGCGACGGAATGAAGAGTCATGCTAATTAGTTTCATATCATTTAAATAATGATCCAAGATGTTTCACGATTTATGTGATGTCGGCCGAGGAAGTCTTACCGGCCAATTAGAAATATGTTTATCTTGACAAGCTGCCAGTTCTATTTTATGATGAATGGAGTTCGCATTTCCGAGCCCAATTGACGGACACATGTTAAGTTCTCCATTTTGATGTCAGTAGTCCGGTGCGGCTGTTGAGAGAAATGATTTTTTTTATTACTCGACGTCCAGCTGGTGTGGAGAATCTCTTTGGAGTTGAATCCCGTGGAACGGCCTTTTCCGGATTTTCTGCTGGACATATTGTGACCCTGTGCCATGGATTTTCCTCTTCTGGTGTTCTCTGGATCTGCTGCACGTTTGGTGATTCTGCCTCCCGCCGATTTCCGCCGTTTTTCTTGGAGCCTTGGTGATATTATTCCTTTTCCTCCAAATTCTAATATTTCTCAATAGTTAAAATATGTCTTTATTCCAATTGTTTTGAGTTAGCACAGAAATAAGACCCCTTTAGACTTATATATTTTAAGTTGCGAATCCTGTGGTTATCTTTTTAACTTTTGTTCTAAATTTCCCTTTTGGCTAACTTATGTTCTTTTTATTCCAAATTTTAGTTTAGATAAATAATTGAATAAGTTTAATATTGTTAACTTTAAAATTTAATATTCTAACGTTTTTACTACCACTATACGACCGGCCATTCCATTCTATTTATTTATTTAAGTTGTTTATTGGATTTGTTAGTTAATGAGATGTAAAATATTTTGAAAATTATTTTAAAAGTGAAGTTTAAAATTTTAATAAACGTTAGATTTTGAAAACCTAAAATCTGTGTTCTTTCTTTTACTTTTAATGTTTTTATTTTTAGGAAAGTTCCATTTAATTACATATAGAGTTACATATTTGTAAATTTAGGGAGAAACTGGTCAAATGTCATTTTCATATATAATTTTGATGATGTTTAGGTTTAAAAACTTTGAGAATTTGGAATATTTAGAAATGCTTTTAGTGTATCATAAATGCACTTTTTCTACCCAACAATTAAATACAACTTTTTCTACCGAACAATTGGTGCCGTGACCAGGATTCGAACCTGGGTTATTGCGGCCACAACGCAATGTACTAACCACTATACGATCACGGCACCAATTGTTCGGTAGAAAAAGTTGTATTTAATTGTTGGGTAGAAAAAGTGCATTTATGATACACTAAAAGCATTTCTAAATATTCCAAATTCTCAAAGTTTTTAAACCTAAACATCATCAAAATTATATATGAAAATGACATTTGACCAGTTTCTCCCTAAATTTACAAATATGTAACTCTATATGTAATTAAATGGAACTTTCCTAAAAATAAAAAACGTAGGGAAACTGGTCAATAGGTCCACTTTCTGTTTATTTAAGAATTCAGTATATTGCTAGAATGTTTTCAGGTTAGAGGAACTTTAGAAGTTTTAGAACTTTTGCAGCTTTCAGAGATAGTTTTTCAGTAGTCAGAATGATTTGAATGTTCTCTAGTATTTCATAATGCCCTTCTTTACTTTTCCCCCCCCCCAACAATTTGATGAACTTTGATGAACTTTGCAAATTTCAGATAATTTAGAGTATTTCAGATGACATTTAGGTTTTAAGAACTTTCAGTAAGAGCTTTAAGAACTTGAATGCTTTTGAATGATGGAATGTGTTTTAATATATCATAAATGCAAGAAACCCCCCCAACAATTGGCGCCGTTTGACCAGTCTAGGGGCTTATTCATGCTAACTGTAATAGATGTTCTTAATAGTTTTTGTTCTTAAAAATGAAATTTCGGTTTATTCTAAAAGTGATTACTGTTGAAATGTTAATATGTTCTTAAACTGAGGCATAATGTTTTAGAATGTTCTTGATTTAAATTAGAGGAATTTATTTTAATATTTTGATTAAAATTGGAATTTTAGGATTAATTTAAATATTTTCATTTAGAATTTTTTGAGGAAACTTTGGAATTTTTGAATTTGACTTTTTCATTTAGAATTTTTATTTAAGCATTCCTTAATGTAAATTAATTTGATTTGAATTTTATTATTTGAAGTAGTGTAAAATTGCATTTAATTCATAAATTTAAGAGATTATAGGCATGCGAGAACGCACTTTGTAGAATTTACATTTTTGTTCTAATCCCATCTCATTAACAAATTTTTTTTATTTTGTTGTTCCTGTAACCCACGCTCCCAGCAACACTTAAAATTGTTTTGATAAAATAGAGAAAAATTAATTGAGTAAATTTAATATGAGAATATTTTTTTTTTATTAAGTTAAATTATATAGAATTAAAGCAGTAGTTTTTCGACTTAGAATATTTTTGTTCTGATTTGGAATTGAGTTTTAAATCCTCACTGATATGTGAATGTAGATGATGAAATGCTGTTGATTAATTGAAAAATTGGGTAATGCAGGTGTTTTTTACACTCCAATATGAGTGTGACATAAATATCAACTTGAGTTATCTTGTTCTTCACATTGATCATGTGTTTGGTTTTCACACTCAAATAGAGTGGTGATAAAATCAGTTTGTTTGTTCTTAATTCTGAATCTGATATTGATATTTTAATACTGTCTTTAAAAATTTTTTGGGTCGTTAAAGTGGATAAATTTATTTTATTATAGGAGAATTAAATTTTTTTTAAGTGGAATATTTAAAATTGTGCAATGCAATTTGAGTACTTTTGGTTTTGAAATTTAAATGGGGATTTGAAATTTGATTTTTCTTTGGTATTTTGGTTAAAGTAATGTGATACACTTGGCTGTTAGTGAATTTAAATGTACTACTTATACTTGATGGATATTTTTGTGCTATTTTTTTGGGTTCAAAAGATTCACAACCTTTGAGAGGACTCACAACCCTCGGCCCCTTGTCTTAATTTTTTTTTGATTTTTATGAGAATTGTTTGAGATTACCAGAGAGATACAGTTATGATATTTGAGTTTATTGTTGTTGAGAGTGCAAGATGTTGCACAATAATTAGTTGAATCGCGTTTATTGTTATTAGTGTAAAATGATGCATAAGGTCATTTTTGTGTATATTTGTCGTTTAAACGACCTAATTTGCCAAGTAATCAGTTTATAGTATAATTTGTAAGCAAGTCGGTTAAATATGAGTTCAGTTCCAAATTGTTAGGGAATTGAGTTTGTTATTTTGGGGGTAAATATTCCACAAATTTTTTTGTTTGTAACTTGAGCCAACTTTGATATTATTATTTAAATTGAAAATTATGCTTCGAATAATTGTTTTCTTTGTAGAGGAGGAGATTCATGATGAATTTGTTGATTTGTATTTATTGGTTGTTATGTTGAAGGTACCATTTCAAAATTTATTGTTTAGAATATTGGAATTCTTTGGCTGGTCCAAAGTTTTCGTTAAAATTTATGTTTATTCATGACAGCTAATGATATGGAGATCTGTTTATTATTTTTCTACTGTTTCTCTTTGATGACGTATTTGTTGGAGCATCTTAAAATGAATTGATGAATTTTCATAGTATAGAGTTATAATGAAGTTGAAGGATTTAATGGTGAATCTACATGTTTATTTTAGAGTTAAGAAATTTATGATCTGATATTATGAGAGTGTTTAGTGAAGTTATTGTTTGATTTTTGATTTATTTATAAGGAATTTGATTTTTATGTGATTTTTATGGCTCATGTTACAGATGTAGTTGAGATTTTGATTTTTTTTTTTTTCTCTCCTTCGTTTCGCGAAATTTTGTCATGTGTTAGCTAAAATTTTTCATTTTTCAAATGAAAAATTTTTTTTGGGACGTTCGAAGGAGTTGTTGGGTTATACTTTTAGATATTTAATAATTTTAGGTATTTTGTTTTTAGTTTAAATGTGTTCAGGGGTCTTATTTACATAGCCATTCTCTTTTAGTTATTCATCTTCCAATTGTTTAGGTTTTGATATTCTTCTGTCCAAATATGTTGTATTCCATAGGTTTTGTTTTAAAAACGGCAAAAGTTCGTTCTTTTTAGGTTTTAGCGGTTTAAATTTATTTAAATTGGCTAATTTGTGATTCCATTTATTGCCCTTTTTATTCCCTTTAATTTGATTCCAAATTTATTGCTCTCTGTTAAAAATTGGTTAATTCATCGCAATTTTACAGTTTTATTCTATTTTCAGCTTTTTAAATATTTCAGAATCGTCCATATTTAAATTATTGCCGAATTCGTATTTTCCAAATCGTTTCACTTCATTTCTTTTTAATTTTCGTCTGCTCTGAAATTCCATTTCTCTTCTTTAAAATTTCGAGTTTTTTAATTGGTTGACCGTAATATTAAAATCGTCTGTCATTAATTATTTTATCGTTCATCAATAATTTTGTTTACAATCTGTGGCAGCGATGTTTGGCAGTATATAAGCAAATCGCGCACTTTTTCGATCTCTTTGCTCTTTGCTCTTTGCTTTTTTTGCAATTGATTAGAACCAGAGATGTAATCTGTTAAAGTTGTTGTTTTCAGCGCTTCGGCGCGAGCCGTAGTTCGAATTCGGCTTGAAATGTCTCATTATTCCCGGCTGTGATGTGTGTTTTGTTTTTCAAGATGTGGATTGATTTGTTTAGTTTATAATCAATCAGCAGTCCTTTGCCGCTGTGCTCTCTGATGTTGTTTATGTCTGGAAGCTGCGACGGAATGAAGAGTCATGCTAATTAGTTTCATATCATTTAAATAATGATCCAAGATGTTTCACGATTTATGTGATGTCGGCCGAGGAAGTCTTACCGGCCAATTAGAAATATGTTTATCTTGACAAGCTGCCAGTTCTATTTTATGATGAATGGAGTTCGCATTTCCGAGCCCAATTGACGGACACATGTTAAGTTCTCCATTTTGATGTCAGTAGTCCGGTGCGGCTGTTGAGAGAAATGATTTTTTTTATTACTCGACGTCCAGCTGGTGTGGAGAATCTCTTTGGAGTTGAATCCCGTGGAACGGCCTTTTCCGGATTTTCTGCTGGACATATTGTGACCCTGTGCCATGGATTTTCCTCTTCTGGTGTTCTCTGGATCTGCTGCACGTTTGGTGATTCTGCCTCCCGCCGATTTCCGCCGTTTTTCTTGGAGCCTTGGTGATATTATTCCTTTTCCTCCAAATTCTAATATTTCTCAATAGTTAAAATATGTCTTTATTCCAATTGTTTTGAGTTAGCACAGAAATAAGACCCCTTTAGACTTATATATTTTAAGTTGCGAATCCTGTGGTTATCTTTTTAACTTTTGTTCTAAATTTCCCTTTTGGCTAACTTATGTTCTTTTTATTCCAAATTTTAGTTTAGATAAATAATTGAATAAGTTTAATATTGTTAACTTTAAAATTTAATATTCTAACGTTTTTACTACCACTATACGACCGGCCATTCCATTCTATTTATTTATTTAAGTTGTTTATTGGATTTGTTAGTTAATGAGATGTAAAATATTTTGAAAATTATTTTAAAAGTGAAGTTTAAAATTTTAATAAACGTTAGATTTTGAAAACCTAAAATCTGTGTTCTTTCTTTTACTTTTAATGTTTTTATTTTTAGGAAAGTTCCATTTAATTACATATAGAGTTACATATTTGTAAATTTAGGGAGAAACTGGTCAAATGTCATTTTCATATATAATTTTGATGATGTTTAGGTTTAAAAACTTTGAGAATTTGGAATATTTAGAAATGCTTTTAGTGTATCATAAATGCACTTTTTCTACCCAACAATTAAATACAACTTTTTCTACCGAACACAATGTATTTTGCAGATACTTGACCTTGGCATAGGAAGGATCCAATCAATCATTTCTCCATTTGAAGTGGTGAAACATGGTTTTGTAATATAAATAAATAGAGCACTTCTCGTAGCATCAGCTATTTTATAATTGAGTTCCGGATCTCGTTTTGATTTTAGCTTAACGAATTAAGCTCGATTAAGCTTAATGATTAAGCTTCATGATTAAGCTTAATGATTAAGCTCGTTGTTGAATCTTAGGAATATAAGAGAGTATTTTTTTTTGTTTGGGTTTTAGAGGCAGTGAAATTATTAGTTTATTTCGGATAAAAGAATGGGAGCAACTAACGAGTATTTTGTATTCAGATTTGTATGAAAAATATACATCAAATAGAAAATAAATATTTCTTTTATTCCTGAAAAAAGTAGATTTCTGTGTTGAATAGGTGATTTTTAGTGAATTTTCTTCAAGAGTTAGGCTTAGCGCAAAAAATTTGGCGTCTTTTGGGAACAATTTGGAAGGGAAGTGCTCCGTCCTGTGGGCCGCGGCACTTCTGGAATGCCGCCATCGCAAAAAGGTTAAAGGGCTAGTCTACCCTGAACCTTCGGTAGACATGTACTCATTTATTTAAATAGAACTTGTGTAGCTAGAAAGTTCAAACTTTGTATGATATCAATATCTTCTATTGTGTATTTTAATGTTTTTGATTTTGAATCTTGTTGGGCTAGCCCCTCCCCCCATACGAATGTACTTATTTTTCGGGAATAACTTCAGAATTGGAGTAGCTAGTAGAAAGTTCAAATTTAGTATATTGTCTTTCATACTGCATTTTATATTAAGTTATAGTTATATACAAATTAATTAAATCATTATTGTTTACAACCTACTAATTTATATTTCAAGTGCTTAATATGTTTTTTGCAGTTCTGGCCTATATAAATGCATTAATTTAGTAATTGAGTTTTTTTAATTTTCAGGCTGTTATGTATCTAATTCTTACTTTGGATTCCATTGTACAGAAGGATTATATTGTGGTTTATTTTCACACACTTACAACTCATGAAAATAATCCATCTTTAGCATTTTTGAAAGATGTTTATAACATCCTTGAATATAAATACAAGAAAAACTTAAGAGCCTTTTATATTGTACATCCTACATTTTGGAGTAGGGTAAGTTTTATATTTATTAATTTGAAGTAGTAGAAAAACAGTGTATACCTGGAACTGTTTTACTTTCTTCGCATTGTGACTTGTACCACTTTTCTTGATAGATATGCTTTAATCAGTAAATTAAGCAAACTTTTTCACTTTAACTGATAGAAAAGTATGGTGATCATGATTTAATTGCAAGTCGAGTTTTCTCTATAAATACATCTGAGGGGTCCCCTGATACCAGAAAGAGCTTATATTAGTCTGTGGGTGTGTGTGTGGGAAGGTAGGTGAATGGGCATCAAATTGTTAGTCCTTCCTAATCTCAAAAATCACTGAACTAATTTCGATCAAATGTGGGTGGCAAGTTTCATATATTGTTATGCACTTGTGAGTGCAGAAAAAAAAAGTATTTTGAAAAATGTATATGATTTAGCTATACAGGATTTTTCAAAATTATTGGCCCTTCTTAAACTTAAAGGTACTTGACCTTAAATTCCTAAAAATAATATTTATGTCCTGAAATTTTACTAGTTCTGAAATTCCTGGGTTTTTTACGTACATCAAGCAGTCTAGCGGTCTCGCCCATACTTCTATTGAACATCATGTTCTTTTCATGTGAAATAGTGAATTTTAGCATTTTAAAAATAAAGTGTAAATTTAGGCATTTTTAAATCAAATCGCAAACTCTAGCACTTTCATATAAAAATCATAAATTTTAGCACTAAACATTAGCATTTTCTTATAAAAATAGCGTAGCGTAGTGGGCAGAGTTCCCTTCTTGAGTCATTTCAATGTCAAAATGTTTGGAAGAGCATCACTTTAGAACGGGCTATTCAATTTTGATGACATTTGATTTCAAATCAGTAGCATGACTTTTTTTAAAAAAAATTTTAAATCGAACATTTTTTATTAGATTTAGTGCTATTCAGTGAAGTTAAAATGTCTTTATGTGGAATTTGGGTAGTTGAGGAAGCAGCCATGAATACAAGTAAGGGCTTTGCTCCCATGTTTGTTCATTATGAGTAATTGATATGCAGGGTGCTAACTTTGTTGTTATTCATTGCTTTGAGCAAGGGGGGGGGGATGTTGATAATAAGTAATTGATGCATAGGATGCTAGCTTTGCTACTATTATTATTTGATATGAGCGTTTATACCTCTTTTAAATGTTAGTTTCAAGAAAGGAGTTATCTCATGTATTAGAAAGCAATTTCTTGTGCAATTGGCGTATGTAATTAGCATTCATTGATCACAAGGATTAACCTGTGACAAAGCTGTGATCGATATTGGAACTCATGAGTGCACTCTTGGACTCTCTTATGCTGCTTTTTCTCATGTATGAAAATTTGAAGGGCTCCTTATTAACTGTATTAACTGGACCTTCAGCAGTGATCAGTTATTTAGAAACAACTACAAAAAAGGACTTCAAAAGAATTTCAGCGGCTTCCTCTTTACAATAACAAAATGCCGCTAAGTTGATATTTAATCAGTTATTAGATTAATCACTTCAAAATGGATAATTAAAAATTGATTTTAAATTTGTCAATGTGATGAACTGTTTTGACAATAAAATTCAAAATTTGTTGTGTCTTTGTGGAAAAATAGTCGAAAAAAACGTCAGCCTTATGTACTTTATATTGACCAGATATTCATTGATAGAATGTTGAAAACAACTCTTAGAGATAACTTCCTAAAATAAAGAAAATTTTCAATGTAAAAAGAAAAATGTTACTATCTCCAGCAAGATTATTCAACAAAAGTTAATTTGCTGATACTCTACAATTTGCAAACTGGAGGGAATTTGCATCCTAGTTTAGAATTTTAAACATTTTACAGTGACTTCTGTATTTTATTAAGCATATATCATACTTTAGTAATTTTTTTATTTATGTTTTTTGAAATATTTTTGCTAATATACCATTCAAATATGTTACTGTATGTTGTTTATGATTATGTCCTAAAATTGTTTTGAA
Organism: Amaurobius ferox; assembly: GCA_951213105.1. Taxonomy (NCBI): domain Eukaryota; kingdom Metazoa; phylum Arthropoda; class Arachnida; order Araneae; family Amaurobiidae; genus Amaurobius; species Amaurobius ferox. Next base: position 96,941,581 of record OX578154.1, read on the forward strand.
ATTTTGTAAAATTGGTGACTTGAATTTTGATCTGCTGGCAAACGGGGCTGTGGAGTCGGAGACTCCACATGATAGCTGTTCAGGGTGGAGTCAGAGTCAGAGATGGCAAAATTATAGACTTCTAAATAAAACTATTTAAAAATTATTTTATTTTGGAATATTTAAATTTTCAATGTTTTTCAAATAATGCTTTGGCAATAAATTTGAAAAAGATCATATTTTTACCAAATAAGATACTATTGATAAAGTTAAAAAATTATTTCTATTTGTTAGTATCGAAGTTGGATATAAGAAAACAAGAGGAGTTGGAGTTGGACGTTTTGAGGTACCGATTCACACAGCCTTGGCTGGCAGTACTACACCTGTAATCTTGAAAATTGCCGAAGTGATTTGGACCATGTTTGTTTAGTATACTGCATATATTATCTAAATATGAACACTGAAAATAAAATCCAAAAAATGTATACAGCTTAGTTAGAAAATAAGATTTTTTTCAAAATCAGTAACCTTCATAATGTCAAAAGCCACTGAAGCAAGTTGAACCTAATTTGAGTGGTATGCTGTGCTAATTGTGTAGACAATAGACTCAATTTTTTTGTAAACTTAATTTTTATAATCATTTTCTTAGTAAAGGTGTGTATTTAATTTAAGCATAATTGAATATTTCAGCTAATGTGCTGGTGGTTCACAACTTTCTCTGCATCATCTATAAAACACAAAGTTCAGCTACTAGGTGGTATTGAGTACCTTTATCATCTTATTCCTCCCGATCAGCTAGATCTCCCATCCTTCATTGTGGACTACGATTATAAGGTGAGTGTGAGTGAAGATAACTTGAACTCACAATGAATTTAATTGATTGTGGGAGTATAAATTCTTTGCAGATAGAAGCAAATATGAAAAGTAGGTGACTACAATTCTTCTAAGGGCGTTCAGAGTACCTTTCATGAGGTAAAAATAAAGCAGGATATACTATAGGATGCATACTAGTGCTTGAAAATTGGGAAAGCACTTAAAATTTAGATTAACATTTTCAAGACCTTGAAAGTGCTTGAAAATTCCCATTTTCTTGCTTAAGTCCCTGAAAGTGCTTGAAAAAGGCAGGGTTGAAAGTGTTCTGCAGATTCATAGCATTATGTTTTTTCTGAGAAGTTCTGCTTTCTCTGAAAATTTCCCTAGCAGTTACTGATGCTCTGAAATTTTCCTAAACATTATATTTTCCCAAAAACTTTCTCAACGGCTTCAACATTAAACAATAATGTTAGTTTGCTATGATTTTTCCTCCCAGAAATGCATACAACTTCATAATATGAAAAAAATGATGTCCTTGAAAAATAATTGCATGGTGCTTGAAATTTTTTTTAAGGAAAATGTACTCTGATACACTTACATGATAACCGGAAGGTAATGTAGTTAGTGAAGATTCGTGGAACTTTGGTATTTCTAATGACCACACAGACAGTTTTTATGAGTGCTTTTATGAGATTGCAATGTTGGTTTGTACTTGGTTCCATGTTTTGAAATATATCATAAGTAAAAGACATATTAGTGTATTAATTAGTAAATAGCAACTCTATTTTCTTGTAAAAATTGTACATAATCTCTATTAACTATCTAAAGTTTTGAGTACAATCATTCGGATAATTTTCCTGCATAACATAACTATTTTAATTAAATTAAGCAATCGTATTTATTTCAATTTTTAATATTTCTATAAAAGATAATTTGTGTGGAACGTATACGTTAAATGGAACATAAGCATTTTCTTTATACCTGGAGAAAAAAATAAATAAATAAATAGAATGCTGTGCTGAATGGGTGACTTTTAGTGAATTTTTCTTAGGAGTTAGGCTTAGTGCAAAAAATGTGCAGTCGTTTGGGAACAATTCGGAAGCAAAATGCTCCGTCCTTTGCGCTACAACAATTCCGGAATGCCACCGGCCACAAAGGGTTAAAGTTTCACTAAGTTGTTTAGTTTCTTTTGATTAATAAGATATAGTGTCATCTTGTATATGGAATTATAGGATAAATCAGTGGAAACGAATGTATAGGGTGTCAATGGGATAGTACAGGGAAGAAAATCTCATAATTTTAATAATCAATGATCATAAAGTGAAAATGATCCAAAAGAAAAGTTGCCTATAAATTCAAATGCACTTCACGGGAGACTTTTGTGTTGATTACAAAATTTTGTAGATTTTCAGATTTTCAACTTTATCTTTGATTTTGTTACAAAGTGGTGTATGATGACTCATTTTGAAGGGCTTATTTTGTAGCTCACAAAATTTGATTATAGATGCATATTTCCATTCATATGGCAAAAACATCGTTGCCAAGTGTTATTACCTAATTTCATGAGTTAAAGAAAATGATAGTGTAATCGGCAGTAAATAAAATGACACAATTAAGTTTAAAATATATTATGTTGAACTAAATAAAAGAATTATACACAATTAATAGTCTTCTGAAAAGGAATTAAAAATTTGATCAGTTTTATCGTTACAAATTGAGTACAGAAAAAGGTGAGTTTTGTATATTAATAATAAATAGCAAGAAAGATCAATCATTTATAAAGCATTGATTAGAAACACTTTCCAACTGAAATGCAATCTGCTGAATGTATCGCATCTTTTAAATGTGTTACATTCAGAGGTGATATTTTTTTAATTATCACAGAACTACAATAATTTATCTTACTTAAAACTTAAAACTTCATCGAAAAAAAATTAACTTTATTCAAATGACGTTATCGAAATATAAATCGTCTGGCTCTCTATGTAAAAACAGTGAATGTTTCAATCATATCACTTATGTTCCAGACTCCAGAGTTAAGTAATTTTGGGTGAAAAAAATTCAGCAATTTTTATGTAACTCAACTTGCAATCACTTGTTTACATTCTGCATCCATTAAAATTAGGCTTTGTTGTAGAAATAATCAAAGTTTAATGATCATTTAAACTGAAATATATTGTGATTGCGTTGGCACAGAATATAGATGCACAAAAAATACACAAAAATAAAGCAGTTTTAGGACGGATGCAACACTAAATATAAATTTAAAAGAACTGTAAAAATCATGATTTTTACTCTTTGAAAAAAGATGGATGCCATATTTTATTTTAGTGGGTCATGCAATCTCTTCATATTATATGGATGTAATTATTATTTTAATTTTTATTTAAAAAACTATCAAACCTATTTTGCTGATTTTTTTTTTATATATTTTATGGAATAATTTGAATATTTCCTAAGGTTTTTGAAGCAATTTGTGAATTTTAACTTGGCTGAAAAAATGTTTGAAAAATGGTCCCATAAGATTTAGTGTATTTCATTTTTTCAACCCGGGTTCAATCCAAAACTAATTGGGTTATATATTATTTATTTACATTCCCATATGACTGTCTGAGCAACATACTAAAATTTCATTTTGATAAAGTCATTTTTACGGCAGTTATCGTGTGAACGGACAGACAGACAGAATGACTAAAGTCATAAACACTTTTCAACTATTTTATAAAGTGTTAATAAAAAGAGGGAGGAGGAGGGAGTTACAAATAGAATATTACGGAATGTGAAATGAGGGAGGGGGGGGGGGGTATTGAAATTCTATGGTAGAATTTGTACCAAATGTGATTGTGTTTTGACTTCTGATTTTCATTACACATAATTCTAAGTAGAGCTACTTTAATTCTAATTGCACTGTATTGAAATATTACATACATTTAGATGGTTGATGTAGAGTGTTTTCTGGATTTTTTTCAGGTGAATGGTGTGAGGTACTGTCAGCCTGCTTCCTCTGCAACTGCATGAAATCTGCTCCTTTAAAATGACTTAATTATTCCGGTCTTATAAATCAGCAAATGAGCTTCTTCAAATCAAAACACATTTCTAAATATTTTTGTACCATTTCAGAAACTTGTAAATAAATACTTTGATTCAAGAACTAATGACTGGCTTCATACATGCTATTTTTGATGTTTTTGTACTTGTCATCCTGAAAAAATGGTGTACCTTCAATATCTTGCATTCTAATTGCATAGTTTATTTTACATTATTTGCATCTCGCAAGAATTACTTGGTTAGCTATTAGTTCGAAAAATTTTACACAATTTCCCTATCACCATTTATGTTGATACAAAATTGTACTTAATTGCTATTTATTTGATTTAATGCTGTGATAAAAACTTCTTTTAAAATATTTGTGTATAAACTATCCATATAAATGAAAACTGAATTTTTTATAAAAGATATTGGAGAATTTAAAAATTTCATGTGCAAAACAGGAATCGCACCATTCCATTTTTTCCTCCAATTTTTTTTTAAATGATTCTTCTATTTTCATTTTTCCCACATTTAAAAGTTTTTTTATTTATTTATTTTTAGTCATGATTTTTATGCAAGAGCAAAAAGCTTTGCAATTTTTTAGAAAAAGTGCTAAAATTCAGAATTTAAAGTTTAAAATTCATAATTCACTCAAAATTCACAATGTTTGAGGAAAAGTGCTAAAATTCAAGATCAATAAGACAGTTCTCTCTGTTTTTAGCACTTTTAAATAATGAATTTTGCTGCTTTTAAATTACATTGTGCACCTTAGTGCTTTTAAATGAAATTTCAAATTTTAGCTCACTTTCTGAAAAATTTCGAATTTTAGAGCTATATAACAGAAATTGTACTTTTTAGGCATTGTACTTTTTTTTACTCTCTCAAAAATCGCGACTTTTAGTGCTTTTTGTCAAGTTTTGCTCTATCTTGAATATTGCAAATTTCAGTGCTCTTTTATAAAATTAATAAAATTTAGAACATTTTCACAAAAATCCATAATTTTAGCACGCATAAAAATCGCTAAAATACCAAATATTGCTACTAGTTTGAGTAATTTTGATATACAATAAATAAGTAAAAACACAAAAAAAATTAAGAAATGTAATTATGCATGAATTATATAGCCCATTTAGTTTATTTACTTTCCTTATATACGGGGTCGAAAATTTAAATTTCATTTTCTGACGGAAGAGCATGTTACAAGCATCCCTGAACATGAATAAATTTTTTTTGAGGTGATTGTGTGTGTGTGTGTGTGTCAGTGAGACTGTGGAGACTATATCTCATGAACAAATGGAGGGGTGCGAAGTATATTTGGTACAAAAATTGCAATCCGTGAATACTGGATGCCTATTGTTTCTAAACACAATCGAATGTTCTGACCCTCCACCCCTAAATTTTCGAATAAATTTTTGAAAAAATCAAAACCTTTTATAAAGTTACACAAATAGACATTTCTTATGTAATTTTTCCTTAAATAAATTAAAAACGTCACATTAAAAAAATATTAACTGTTGTGAAATATGTTTACTTTTCATATGTAATATCATGTGATAAATTTGATGGCATTATTCTCGTGGATCTATCTCGTTCCATTCATGAGAAAATATACTTTGGGTAATACTTTTGTATTTGAATGCCAGTAGTTACCTGCTATAAGAATAACTTATTTCTCCATTCATAACTCTTGATGAGATTTTGTTGACGAATTTGGAGGAATATTGCCAACTAGATGACTTTTTATATGTTGCCAAATTAATGAAAATGTTGCCAAATTGATAAAAATGAGGCTAAAGGAAAATGATGACTAATTGACGAAAATTCAATATCTTGAAAAGAGTATTAAGTATCTATTATACGAATAACCTATTTTTCAGTCCGTAACATTTGGCAAAATTTTGGTGCCGAATTTTGTTTGAATATTTTCAATTTGCCGACTTTTAAAAGTTGGCAAATTGACAAAAATTTCACCCAATTGATAGAAATTTGCCAGATTGATGAAACTGACACTAATTCAATGAAATTACGACTAATGGATGAAAGTTCAATATCTGGGAAAGAACATAAGAGCAGACTATAAGAATAACCTATCTTTCTGTTCGTCCGTAACTTTCGGCGAGAAATTTAACCGGATCTCGCTAACTTGACGACTATTTTAAATGTTGCCAAAGTGACTAAAATGTCGCCAAATTGAGAAAAATGACACCAAATGGTTAGTAATGTTTCGGAAATTCTGATTTCCGTCGTATGATGGCATACCTTCTAATATATAAGAAATGCTTTTCTCTCAGTTTATCAGTAACACTAATGATGCCAAATGGGAAGTACTGTTTCGCAAATGACGGACGTACCTCAAAGTATATAAGAAATGCTCTTCTCTCCTTTTGCCTGTAACACATGGTGATGCATTTTGGCGAACTTGGTGAATAATCTAACAAAATATCGCCAACTTGGCAATATTTCTCCCCAGATTGACTAAAATATCGTCAAAATTGCAAAAATGACACTAAATTAATGAAAATGGTGCCTAATTGATGAATTAATTATTAAAATATTTTAATATATGGACTATATCGTTTATTGAGGATGCTATCAATATTGATAATTGTTTAGTTAGAGTTGCTCGAAATATAAATTAATTAGGTACTTTGAAATAGCTTTACATGTTGTCACCTGTAAAATTGTCAAATGTACAATTCAACGATAAATACACAGTACCATGGATCTTATACATTATTTTTTTTATCGTAAAAGGAGTAAATTTATTGTATTATATCAGGAAAGCCATGTGCTGCCCACATCAGATTTTTTTACTTAGCATCGGATTTCAGTGCTCTTTTATAAAAAGCATGAATTTTATTACTTTGCATAGAAATTGTGAAAATACCAAATCTTGCTAGTAGTTAGGTAACTTTGATTTTCAATAAGTATAAACACACTTAAGACAAAGAATGTAATTATGCACAATATATCAAATTACACAGCCTATAAACAGGGTGTCCTATAAACATTGACCTCTGCTTTTATTCCTTAAATATTGATCTTAGACATATATAATAAATTACAAAGTTGTGGAAAAAAAGATACAGAATTTTATGAAATCGATTAAAATTTTCCAGGGAATTAAATTTTAAGAAATACAAAATTTAAATTTTTATACGGCCCCCATACAAAAACATTTCCTATGAATAAAATGTGCCCCATACACTAATAAGGTGGTTGAAAGCCCAGACCACCCGACTCGTCCTAGGACTCGGAGCAATTTAATGGATGGCCGGACTAACTAATAAGGTGGTGTACAAAATTTCAGCATTTTATCGTAAAAAGTCCCAGAGATGAAAAGACAAAAATGCTGACTTAAACCACTTTTCGATGCATCAACATGGGTTCTCAGAGGGGAAAAATCATGTCGGCAGATCGCATTTCAGGGGTCATAACAAATTACAAAAGAAAACAATGATTACATAAATAAATAATTTTGCTATTTATTAGTGCAAAAGTATCTACACTGTGTAGAAATAATAACTTTACACAAAGATCACGAAACTTGTTCAAAATGTTTTCCATCCATGACAAAGATTCATTAAAGATAAGAGGCAGATATTATTTGCCTATGATGCATTTCTGCGCTGCGTGATTTCCTCTTGCTGTAAACATTTACATTTTACTGTGTGATTAATTCCTCACCAACTTTGTGTAAACATATCTCTGGAACTTTTTATGGTAAAATGCTGAAATTTTGTACACCACCTTATTTGTGTATGGGGCATATTTCACTCATTGGAAATGTTTTTGTGCAGGGGCCATATAAAAATTTAAATTTTGTATTTCTTCAAATTTAATCCCATGAAAATTTTTATCCATTTCATAATATTCTGTACCCTTTTTTATGTAACTTTGTAATTTATTATATATGTCTAAGATCAATATTTAAGGAATAAAAGCCAAGGTCAATGTTTTTGGGACACCCTGTAATCTGTATAGCCCATTTAGTCTTTTTAACTTGATGTTAATGAAGAGGATCCATTGTTGTATAACAATTTGTACATAATTATGCTTCTTAATTTTTCTTTAACTTTCATCTTATTGCAGAGAATTATTTAATGAAATTGCAATAAAATGCAGCATTGTTGCTTCCAACTTCTGCACCTGTGTCGTTATGACTAATGCTCCCATTTCATATTTATTTCCCTTCAGGAACAATTCTGGTGAGCTGTTTTAAAATTTTATATATTGTTTTAATCAGATAAAAAGTGTTAATGTTTTCTTTCCTGAAAATTTCAAAATACTGCTTTCCTTGCTACTAAAGGTTTTATTTCTATACAATATACACAATTTAAAATTTCCTGCTCCAAATTTCAAGTTTTAATGCTTTAGACTCCTGCAAAATATGATTTTTGCTGCTCCGAAAGCACTGTATGACTGTGACGTTACTGTGTTATATATATTTTAACACTATATGGGGGAAAACTTTAATTATAAGAGGGGTATGAATACAAATTCTTGGGTTTCTTTTCTTTTTCAGGAAAAGTTGAATGCAATCCCTGATAAAAAATTTTCTCATAAATCATTATCATTTTGTTCCTTGTGCACCAGTAGGAAAAAAATGCCTATTCAAAACACAAGAGAAATCTTTTTTTTTTGTTTTATCTTATAGCCTGTAATGAACTCTTTAGCTTTATTAATAATTAGCAGCATACTCGTTCTTCGGAGTATATAATATAAAAAATTTAAAATTCACAATTATGTGTAAATTCCTATAGTATTCTAAATGACATTGTTATTCAAAATATTCGATAAAATATTTAATTTAATTCTTCTGAAAAAAAGAATATAAGAATCTCTGGGGCTCGATATACAATATTATCTTCACAGGCAGATCTGAAGAATAAAGCATCCTGGTCCAGTTTGTAAACAAATTTAGAAAAAATATTTTTTGATTCTCACAAAATGCTAGAGATTATCTTGAAAATCGTACTTAATTATGCAAAATATTGAATTTTCATCGATTCGGTGTCATTTTGATGAATTTAGCTTCATTTTATCAATTTGGTGACATTTTCGTTAATTTAGTGACATTTTAAAAAAGTGGCCAAATTTATCGCCAAGTGGGTCCGTAGAACTGACAGTCACTTGGCAACAAATTGATGAAACAACATCACAATACTATCCCCTAACAAAACGCAATTAATTTTATTGATTTAGCTTAATTTTTATCAATTTGGTGACATTTATTGTATTACATAAGGTAAGTCATGTATTGCCCACATCAGATTTTTCTTTTTATAGTTGAAATGTATGTAGAAAATAAGCATTTAATTGATACATTTGAGCATATGTAGTTTTTATTTTAGATCGGATATTTTAGATGTGCGGGCTATTTCGCAAAGAAAGGAAAATTCTTTCTTTTCCGAATTGCACCAGAATCTAACCAGCACCACAATATTCTACAAAAGACTTATCTACAACATTTTGTGTAATTTAGTCAATTAGTTTGTCAACTGGAATGGATACGTGAGATTCTTGGGGAAAAAATTCGCAAAAAAAAAGACATTTCGCAAGAAAAGGAAAGTTCTTTTTTCACGAAACATACCGAAATCTAATCCAGGGTCACCCACAAGTGACCTATCTTCAAAATTTTATAGAATTTGGTCTATTAGTTTTTGAGTTAGAGTAGATACATGAGATTTTTGCCAGCCATTTCACAAAAAAGTGGATTCTTCTATCCCGAATTGTATCAAAATCTAATCAGCTCCAGGGTCACCTATAAGTAACTTACCTACCAAATTTTTACATTTCACAGACAAACACACACACACACAGTCTTCACTCTAAAAATAGATTTTTCGTGTTCTAGAGGTTGCAAAATGTGTAGATTCATCGAAAACTCGACTTGTGATTTTGGACATGATTCCAAAACATTTCCTATATATTAAAATGTATTGCAGGGAAAGTAAAAAATCTGATGTGGCAGCACGTGACTTTGCCTGAAGACTTTTATATTCACGTTCTCTTTATATCTTCAATTTATTCGTTGAATTGAGTTTATTTGTACAAAATAAACTCAACATTATTTTATATTACATTGAATTTGCACTTTTACTTCTATTTTCATTTTCAATAGGGAACTGAATGTCTTTTCAAAAGTGGCTGGTGAACATGCGAAAAAAATAACATTTTTTCGAAAACGGCCAGTCCTAGAGTAATGGTGTTGGTCTTATTCTTTCATCATAGGAAATTACGTATAACACAAGCATTTTATAGATATATTTGAGCATACGTCATCTTTTGTTTTAGATTTTAATGATTTTTGCGGGCCATTTCGCAAAAAAAAGGCAGGTTCCTTGTTTCTGAACTGTACCAAAATCTAATCAGCACCAGGTTATCCCACAAGTAACTTATCCACCAAATTCTGTGCAATTTGGTAGATTAGTATTTTACCTAAAGTAGATGCAGATATTTTTTGCAGGCCATTTCGCAAAAGTCAGGTTCTTTTTTCCGAATTGTACCAAAATCTAATCAGCACCAGAGTAACCCACAAGTGACATATCTACCAAATTTTGTAAAATTTGATCTATTAGTTTTTCAGCTAGAGTGGATACAATCAATTTTTGCGGGTCATTTCGCAAAAAAGGCGGGCTCTTTTATCCCAAATCGCACCAAAAACTGATCAGTACCAGAGTCACCCACAAGTGACGTACGTACCTACCAAATGTTATGAAATTTGGTCCATTAGTTTTTGAGTTAGAGTGGATACATACATTGCACAAAGAGATACACAGACTCACAGACAGGCACACACACAGACGTTACGCTAAAAATAGTTTTTCGTATTCTAGGGGTCCCAAAACGTGTAGATCCGTCGAAAACTCGAGTTGCGATTTTCAGCATTATTCCAATACTTTCCCTATACATTACAATGTATTGCAGGCAAAGTAAAAATCTGATGTGGGCAGCACATGACTTTCCCTGCAGACTCAAATTCTTTATTTCTTTAATAATTCATTAGATTGCGTTTAATTGAACCAAATAACACTAAATTTGTATTTTTAATTCAATTTTTGTTTTTATTTGGTAATTGGACATTTTTCCGAAATCGGCACAAAAAAAGGCAAGAAATTTCAAATATCTTGAGAACGGTTAGTTCTAAAGTATAATGGAGTGTGTTCTATTATTTTCCTCCTCAAAAATTGCGTACAAAACACGAATTTAATTGATACATTTGAGCATATAATACTTTGTCTTTTTCTTTAAATTTTGGAGATTTTGGCAGGTCATTTCGTAAAAAAATGCAGGTTGTTCTTTTCCGAATTGTACCAAAATCTAATCAGCACCAGAGTATCCCACAAGTAACATATCTACCAAATTTTGTGAAATTTGCTCAATTAGTATTTTAGCTAGAGCGGATAAAGGAAATTTTTACGGGCCATTTCCAGGAAAACCGCTGGTTCTGTTTTTACGAATCGTACCAAAAACTAATCAGCACCAGGTCCACATCCAAGTGACTTACCTACCAAACTTTATGAAATTGGGTCCATTAGTTTTTGAGTTAGAGTGGATACATACATTGCACAGACAGACACACACACAGACGTCACGCTAAAAATAGTTTTTTCGTATTCTAGAGGTCTCGAAACGTGTAGATCCGTCGAAAACTCGAGTTGTGAGTTTCGGCATGATTCCAATACTTTCCTTATACATTACCATGTATTGCAGGGAAAGTAAAAATCTGATGTGGGCAGCACATGACTTTCTCTGCGGACTTATATCCACGTTCTCTTTATTTTAATTAAATTTAATTCACTTTTAATTCAATTTTCGTTCTCATTTGATAACTGGACTTATTTTCAAAGGTGGCTTGGAGAAAATACGAAAAAAACTAATATATCTCGATAACGGCTAGTCCTAGTGTAATGGGGTTAGTCTTATTCTTTTCTTCGTTAAAAATTACGTATTAAACAAGCATTTCATGGATATATTTGAGCATACGTAGTTTTTTATTTTAGATTTTGGCGATTTTTGCAGGCCTAAAGCAAAAAAAAGGAAGGTTATTTTTTTCCGAATCATACCAAAATCTAATCAGCACCAGTGTGACCTACAAATGACTTATCTGCCGAATTTTGTGAAATTTGGTATATTAGTTTTTTAGTTAGAGTGGATACAAGCTTTTGCGGACCATTTTGCAAAAATAGGCGGGTTCTTTAATCCCGAATCGTACCCAAAACTAATCAGCACCAGACACGCCCACAAGTGACTTACCTACCAAATTTTGTGAAATTCGGTCCATTAGTTTTTTAGTTACAGTGGATACAAAATCTGGACAGACAGACAGACACACATACAGACGTCACGCTAGAAATCGTTTTCTCGTATTCTAGAGGTCTTGAATCTTGTAGATCCGTCGAAAACTCGAGTGGCGATTTTCGACATGATTCCAATACTTTCCCTATACATTACCATGTATTGCAGGGAAAGTAAAAATCTGATGTGGGCAGCACATGACTTTCCCTGCAGACTTATATCCACGTTCTCTTTATTTTAATTAAATTTATTTCACTTTTAATTAAATTTTCGTTCTCATTCGGTAACCGGACTTATTTTCAAAGGTGGCGTAAAGAAAATACGAAAAACTAAAATATCTCGATAACAGCTAGTCCTAATGTAATGGGGTTGGTCTTATTCTTTTCTTCGCTAAAAATTACGTATTAAACAAGCATTTAATGGATATATTTGAGCATACGTAGTTCTTTAGTTTAGATTTTGACGATTTTTGAGGGCCATTTTGCAAAAAAAAGAAGGTTATTTTTTTCCGAATCATACCAAAATCTAATCAGCACCAGGATGACCCACAAGTGACTCATCTGCCGAATTTTTTGAAATTCGGTCTATTAGTTTTTTAGTTAGAGTGGATACAATCTTTTGCCGGCCATTTCGCAAAAATAGGCGGGTTCTTTTATCCCGAATCGTACCTAAAACTAATCAGCACCAGACTCGCCCACAAGTGACTTACCTGCCAAATTTTGTGAAATTCGGTCCATTAGTTTTTTAGTTACAGTGGATACAAAATCTGCACAGACGTCACGCTAAAAATGGTTTTTTCGTATTCTAGAGGTCTTGAAACGTGTAGATCCGTCGAAAACTCGAGTTGCGATTTTCGACATGATTCCAATACTTTCCCTTTACATTACCATGTATTGCAGGGAAAGTAGAAATTGCACTGAAAGTCTTTCTTTGCGACACATTTTACTCTCCCTGCAATACATGGTAATGTATAGGGAAAGTATTGGAATCATTCCAAAAATCACAACTGGAGTTTTCGGCGGATCTACACGTTTTGGACCTCTAGAATACGAAAAAACTATTTTTAGCGTGACGTCTGTGTGTGTGTCTGTGTGTCTATGAGTCTGTGTGTCTGTCTGTGCGATGTATGTATGCATCCATTCTAACTCAAAAACTAATGAACCCAATTTCATAAAATTTAGTAAGTGTGTTCCTGGCGTTGATTAGTTTTTGGTACGATTAGGGATAAAAGGACCCGCATTTTTGCGAAATGGCCCGCAAAAATCTCTTCCACTCTATCTAGAAAATCTCTATCCACTCTATCCAGAAAACTAATAGACCAAATTTCGCAAAATTTGGTAGATAAGTCACCTGTGGGATATCCTGGTGCTGATTAGATTTTGGTATTATTCGACGAAGAAGAACCCGCCTTTTTTTACGAAATGGCCCGCAAAAATCGCTAAAGTCTAAAGTAAATTACTACATATGCTGAAATGTCTCAATTAAATTCTTGTTTTAGACGTAATTTTAGACGAGGCGACCCATTAATCTAAAATGAGCCATTCTGGACATATTATTTAAATGTTTAGTTTTGAGGAAATGAAGATGATTTTCACTATAGCTAAAAAAAGTATTTAATAAAATTTTATAAAACTTTGTAGTTAAGCCTCCTAATAGTTGTTATCCTGATGCTGCTTAAGATTTTGATATGGTTCAGAAAAGTATAACCGATTTTCTTTTGCGAAATGGCCCGCAAAGATAGAGAAAATCTGAAACAAATGACTAAAATGAATATATATGTATATGTTGAAATAGTGATTAAGTACTTGTTTTTCCGGTAAATTTTGACAGCTAAGCGAATAAGACTAACCCCATGACTGCAGGATGAACCGTCCTCGAGATATTTTTACTTTCCTTATATACATAATATATAAGGAAAGTATTGTGACGGGGTCGAAAATTCGAATTCGAGTTTTCGACGGGAGAGCACGTTGCAAGCATCCCTGATCACGAATCAAACATTTTTGAGGTGATGTCTGTGTGTGTGTGTGCCAGTGAGACTGTGGAGACGATATCTCACGAACGAATGGAGCGATTCGAATGAAATTTGGTACAAAAATCAGAATTCGTGAATACTGGAAGCCTATTGTATTAAAACACAATCGAATGTTCAGAACCCCCTAAATTTTCGAGTGAAATTTTGAAAAAATCATCAAAAAATCAAATCCTTTAATAAAGTTACGCAAATAGACATTTCTTATGTAATTTTTTCTTAGTAAACGATTGACATAAACTTTAGAACGCTAACATGAACCGTTCTGGAGATATTGTACATTTTTCAAATAAATTTATCAAAAAATCCCTTAAATTAAAAAAAAATATTAACTGTTGAAAAACATGTTCACTTTGCATATATAATATCATGCGATAAATTGGGTGACATCATTCTCGTGGATCTAACTCGTTCCATTCACGAGAAAAGATACTTTAAGTAATACTTTTGTATTTGAACGCCAATAGTCATTTATCCGCTGTAAGAATAACTTATTTCTCCATCCAAAACGGTTGGCGATATTTTGGCGACGACTTTAGCGGAATGTCGCCAACTTGGCGACATTTTTAATAGTTGCCAAATTAACGAAAATCTCGTCAAATGGATAAAAATGACTCTAAATCAATGAAAATGACAACTCATTGACGAAAATGTAATATCTTGGAAAGAATATAAGTATCTACTATAAGAATAACCTTTTTTTTCACTGTAAAAGTAGTAAATTGATTGCATTATATAAGGAAAGTCATGTGCTGCCCACATCAGATACTTTTTTTTTACTTTCCCTGCAATAGATGGTAATGTATAGGTAAAGTATTGGAATCATGCCGAAAATCGCAACTCGAGTTTCCGACGGATCTACACGTTTTGACACCTCTAGAATACGATAAAACCATTTTTAGCGTGACGTCTGTGTGTGTGTCTGTCTGTCTGTGCAGATTTTGTATAACTAAAAAACTAATTGTTCGAATGTCATAAAATTTGGTAGTTAAGTCACTTGTAGGCGAATCTGGTGCTGATTAGTTTTGGGTACGATTCGGTATAAAAAGACCCGCCTTTTTTTTACGAAATGGTCCGCAAAAGCTTGTATACACTCTAGTTGAAAAACTAACCGACTGAATTTCACAAAATTCGGTAGATAAGTGGGTCACACTGGTGAATCACACTGGTGCTGATTAGACTTCGGTACGATTCGGAAAAAAATAACCTGCCTTTTTTTGCAAAAAGGCCCGCAAAAATCGTCAAAATCTAAAATAAAACACTACGTATGCTCAAATATATCCATTAAATGCTTGTTTTGTACGCAAATTTTAACGAAGAAAAGAATAAGACATCCCGTTACACTTGGACTAGCCGTTCTCGAGATATTTTCGTATTTTCTCTACGCTACCTTTGAAAATAAGTCAAGTTGCCAAATGAGAACGAAAATTGAATTAAAAGTGAATTAAGTTTAATTAAAATAAAGAGAACGTGGATATAAGTCTGCAGGGAAAGTCATGTGCTGCCCACATCAGATTTTTTTTTATTTTGAGGACCTGAAGAATGTAAAGTGAATTAAGTTGCCAAATGAAAGAAGATGCAATAAAACGGTAAACTGGATATAATATCAGAAAAATATCCATGTTATTTCTGCAATTAAACTCAATTTAGTGCCCAATAAAATAAAAAATCACAAAATTAATTTGAATCTACAGGGAAAGTCATGTGATTTTTACTTATTTAATCAATTTTTACTTATTTAATTTTTTTTTCGATTTTCGAAAAAATGTTATAACAACTAGAGTCATTACTCTAGTCGAATCTAGTCCAATTAATATATATCTGATATTTATATCCATCGGACCAAAAAAGTCATTTGATTTGCTCAATTTTTTGGAGAGATATAGTGCACTCTATGCGAAAAAATCATTTTCAAATATCTCGAAAGAACAACATCATGAGGCAATATTTATTTCTGGTTACAATTGCTTACAAAGTATGTACATTTGATAATAGAGAATATATATATTTTTTTATGTTTCTTTTTTTAGTTCAAACTAGAAATCTGTATTTTTTTTCGGGTTTCTTTTATTATTTTCCCTGCAATACGTGGTAATGTATAGGGAAAGTATTAGAATCATAAATAACAAGAAACTGATTTGAATCACACTGACAAACAAACAATTAATCAAGCGATATAAAATGTTGTAAAAATTGATAGGACAGAAACATTTAAACAGGATTTAATTATATTACATAAAGATCACAAAATGCACTTTATATGCACACATTCATGTCATGAGCGTGAGCTGTTCACGCAAATGTTTTTTCTTAAAGTTGATTGCACTGGAAGACACAGCGCTGTGCTGTCTTTCTCGCATAGATAAATTGGTGGGGGAGGGACTTTTATGAAATTCTTGACTATTATTCACCGCGATTTGGCAATCGTTGGCTTGAGAGGTTACAGGACTAGATCTTGCCATATTTAGGTTGTAAGCAGCGAAGTTCATTGACGAAAAAGAATCGATGTCACCATTTTTCAATGTTTTAGCAATATCTTCATCGTCGTTGCTCGACATTGCTTCGGAGAGGGGGGAATAACTTCTAGACTCAGCGTCTCTGTCGTTGACGATTTTAGGACCTTTTGAAGGATCACTGAAATCAATAGATTGGGATTCTGTCATCCTGAAAGACAAATTTTCGACTTGGTCGTAATAAACATGGTTTGGTTGCACGTCTGAATCTAAATCCATTCCTTCGCGATTTAGTGAAACGTTAAGGATGGGTGTATCACTAGTTGAAAGCACACGGTTCTTTTTATTTTTCGGAAATTCATGTGAGAGTTTTCTTTTTCTAGAAGTAGAAATCTGTTTTGAGTTATCTTTCCCAAGCGATTCTTTTTCTTTCAGCAATCTATATTTTTCCATCACATCAGGGGGTATGGGTATAGGCACCGGTATAGGTAAAGGTATTGGAAGAACCAGAGGAAAGGGCACCATGACTGTCACTGGTGGGAGAAGGGAAGGGGGAAATTGCACAGAAGGGTCATGAGCTGGATGATTAGCTGCTAAATGTAAAGCATTAACACTGGAATGTCCAGAAGGTCTTTTGTTATGTTTGTGTTTACCGTGATGGCCGTTTTTATGGCTTGAATTTGTATGATGAGTTCTTGTTGGTGGTGACGAGTGAGACAAAGGACTTCTTGCAGATGAAATAGGAGGATGAAGAGGTGGTTGAGGAGGTGGATGCACAGGTGGGAATGGTGGCATTACCCAAGGAGGAATAGGCATATGTGATGGAGCTTTAGATCTCAAATCCATTCCGTGTTGAGATCTTAAAAAGGCTTCCATCTGTTGCTGGGCCAAGAACTGGAATGGAGGCGGCATTAAATTGGGATGCATAAACGGTTGGCGTCCAGGCTCCATTCCACCCATTCCTAAAGGTGAAGGAACAGGAGGAGGACAGTGTCGAGGCGGTAAAGGTCCAACATGGTGAGGCGGTCTTGGCATTGTCAAAGGAGGAGGAGAAAGCAGAGAAGGAGTCCCATTTGCTATCTGTCCATTGCGAATATGAGAAGACGGCGACGCTTGAATAGGCGACTGTCTAGAAATAGTTGCAGCATCAGAATATTGCATCCCATTTGGTTTCTTATCACGATAATGCTTGTTAGAGTGCTGAGATTTGCTTTCATGCGCACTTTTCTTGGGTGAAGCCTTTGATGATGACTTCTTTGCTGATTTATCCCTTTCTTTGACAGGTTGAGGGAGTTCCTGTTTCTGTTCTTTTTTATCCTTTAAAACTGGAGTATTCGGTCTCGAAGATTCTTGGGTAGGTGTTGGCGAGGAAATACCAGATAGATTTTCATCGGAATGGATTTCTTCCATGCCGTCCATGATTCCCAATGGCGATGTCGAAATGCCGTTCATTTTACAGTCTCGCAACCAGAGTTCTGGAGTTATCAAATTAACAGATCCCGAAGCCTTCATCTTGCAAGCTGCTTCTTTGAGATGAGTATGCATTTGCAAATGGGCCTGCGTCTCTTTGCAAAATATATTCATCTTATACTGGTTCAAACACTTGTCACTGCAGAACTGGAGTTGCTGTTCACCGTCTTGGAAGTCCACGTAGTTCACAGTGTGCCGGACATGCTTGCACCAATCACAGATCTTGTTCTTTTTGAAAGACGCTCTTCGGCACTGAGTAAAGCACAATTCACTGCAGAATGCTTTGCAACCGTTGGGGGTCTTCAGAGTGAAAAGTTTCATGCCAACTTTTTGGCACCAGGCACAGACGATGCATCCTGGTGGCAGATTTGGGGAATCTGGAAGGAAAAAATAAAATCGTAAACAAGAGAAAATTTATAAATGTATATTTTATTTATTTATTTATTTATTTATTTTAAAAAGATTGCAAGCTACAGGACTTAGTCCCAGTAACAGCGTGCAAGATAAAAATACATTACAAAATATACAGATTAAAATATAAAAAAATACATTAAAATGTAAACTATTGACAGCAAATGAGTTTCGTAAACAAATGCAAATGAATAAATACATTAAAAAATAAAATATTTACAACAAATGCTTTTTAAAATCCATTTCCGAAGAATAAAAAACATCGAGGTTATCGGGGAAGCTGTTGTATAATTTACAAAAATTACTTATCGCACAATTACAACCAATATTCGAACCAAAATTCCTTACAACAAATAGATTCATGCTCCTGGTTGAATACTGGGGAACATGAAACCCGATTCCACCCAAGACAGGGGAACAATCAACTCCGCCACTGAACAGATTCCTGAAGAATGAAAATAAAATGTAATCCCTTCTGTTCTGTAAGCTTTTAATATTGAAATATATTACGTAGAAAAGTAGCGGATAATGCATAACAAAAAAATACGAGTTTTCCTATAATATAGATATCTCAAGAATTTATTTAGATTAATCTCGATCTTGTTTGAATGAACAGCATGAAAAGGCCTCCACACCACAGACGCATATTCAAGACCAGACCTGGCCAAGGCATGTATGTATTTTATTTTAAACTGTACGATGAAAATGTATTTTATTTTAAATTTATGCCACTTAATATTCTCAGTGTTGTATGTTAGCAACACTGTATAAGAAGCAAAGCTAGCAATACAAATAATGTACTATTTAGTACAGTAGTTACCACCCGGTGGTCAGCGGATTCCTTGGTCACAGAGCTGTTTTAAGAGATTCGTTCATTTTTACTTTCCCTAGATATTTAGTATAATCAATAGGTTTACATAGTATTTCATCATCATCATCATCATCACTCATTGTGCCTAGTGACATATAAAGCCTTCAACTTGTGTCGCCACCCTTGTCGATCCTGTGCCGTATTCCTTGCTTCTGACCAGCTCGCCCATCCCATCAGATTTCTCTCTTGTTATATTAGTCTCCTCCAAGTTAGCTTGGGTCGACCCCGAGATATTTTTCCCTTGGGCGCCCAAGTAAGTGCCACAGCAGGGATGCTATGCTGTGGCATTCTTAAGATATGTCCAGTCTATTTCCATCTACGTTTTTTTTTAATTTCAATCTCTATTGCTTTCTGCCCAGTACTCTTGCAGATTTCGGTGTTAGTAATAACATAAGGCCAAAATACTCCCAAAAATTTCCTCAGACATTTAGTCTTTAAATAGTATTTACTGATTGTAATAATCGTACCAAATTACGTTGAAAACGTTTCATTTGTTCGTGAGATATCGTATTCGCTCTCTCTCTCTCTCTCTCTCTCTTACACACACACGCACACTCACAAATAAATAAATTAACTTTATTTTGCTACGCAATAAAGGGCAATTTCATCTTATAAGTGAATGTATAACAGTTGGGCAAAGGACTGTGGAACAAGGCGCTTTAGAAACACACACACATATAATTTCAAGACGTTCGATTCGAGTTCAAAAATGCCTGAATTGTGCTCTCTCGTCGAAGACTCAAATTCGAATTTTCGACTCCGTCACAATACTTTCCCTATACAGTAAAAAGGCCCTATAAGTAACAAGGCTGTGAAGAAATGAGTTTTAATCATTAATTTTTACAATTACTTTTGAAACAGAGACAATTTCTTTCAAAAGTACACATAAACTTTTCCCAGTTTATCTTAAAAGGTAGAAAATTAAGTCTTCAATCATAGGGCGAACTTCCAAGGAAATAAATAATTTTCCGTAGATGCGCCCTAATTACTTCTCTTTATTTTTTGTTGCCACTAAGCGTAAAAAGTTACAAATATTTAAATTAATTTCAAGTAAAAAAAGTTGAGAAAAAAAATCGTTTTAGGTGTTTTTATGAATAATTTCTTGCTTTTTTTCTAAAATATTATTATACTTTAATGATTTTATAAACGCTTTCGCTAGAAGGGGAGATAACTCGAAAGAAAAAAAAGAAAAAACGGTTACATAAAAAACAAAAAAATTGTTTAGAATATTTAAAAAAAAATGTCGTAAAGATAAGATGATTTATTTGACCTCTTTTACAAAAAGCATAACAAGAAAGTAATTAAAAAATAATTTTTCTAAAAACAAATAACATCCAAAATAAGATTGATCAAAGGAAAAAAAAAAGGTTCCATTAAAAAAAAATTCAACGTTTTCTAAATTAAGAAGTAATTTTGATTAAAATTATTTTATTTTTATACATAGGTAAGAATGCTTCTATGACATCCGTAGATTTAAAATAATTCTAAAGCAAATTCAAATTGTACAACTCATCTCGATCTTGAGCGATTTTAATTTTCTCTTACGTAGTTATCGAGAAAGTATTATTTTCACGAAAATTTTCGATTTCGAGATTTTGATACCAATATATGTTTTAAGACATTCTGGAAATGTTTTGAATATATTTGGAGTGATATCTGTCTGTCTGTCTAATGTCAGTGGTCCATTTCTTGTGTACACAATAGGAGCTGCAAATATTAATGGATTTTCACGCATTATCAGTTTTTTTTATATCCGGCTCTGTTATAAAAAAAATCTAGAACTAGCTAGAATATTTCTTAAATAATAAATTAATTAGTACCATCTGTGTATGAACTGGTGGTCGTGTGGTCCAACGGTCGGGGCTTAGTGGTCGTGTTGCCTTTCATCGAAAGCAGAAGCTGTGAGTTCGAGTGCATCGAATCATTTTAGTATCTGCAGTCTTTCCGTTAAATTTAAATTTATTAATTAGGAGTGTTAGTTGGTGAGCAGGCTGTGGCTCAGTGGTCATGTTACCTGTTTTCAGTCTTAGAGATTGTGGGTTCGAGTCCATTGGTTTGTTTTTGCGTCTGTGTATTTTTCTGATAAGTAATTCTTTTAAGTTTAAATAAATTTATTAGGAGTGTCAGTTTGTGAGCAGGCTGGCTCAGTGGTCATGTTACCTGTTTTCAGTCTTAGAGATTGTGGGTTCGAGTCCATTGATTTGTTTTTGCGTCTGTGTATTTTTCTGATAAGTAATTCTTTTAAGTTTAAATAAATTTATTAGGAGTGTTAGTTTGTGAGCAGGCTGGCTCAGTGGTCATGTTACCTGTTTTCAGTCTTAGAGATTGTGGGTTCGAGTCCATTGATTTGTTTTTGCGTCTGTGTATTTTTCTGATAAGTAATTCTTTTAAGTTTAAATAAATATATTAGGAGTGTTAGTTTGTGAGCAGGCTGTGGCTCAGTGGTCATGTTACCTGTTTTCAGTCTTAGAGATTGTGGGTTCGAGTCCATTGATTTGTTTTTGCGTCTGTGTATTTTTCTGATAAGTAATTCTTTTAAGTTTAAATAAATTTATTAGGAGTGTCAGTTTGTGAGCAGGCTGGCTCAGTGGTCATGTTACCTGTTTTCCGTCTTAGAGATTGTGGGTTCGAGTCCATTGGTTTGTTTTTGCGTCTGTGTATTTTTCTGATAAGTAATTCTTTTAAGTTTAAATAAATTTATTAGGAGTGTCAGTTTGTGAGCAGGCTGGCTCAGTGGTCATGTTACCTGTTTTCCGTCTTAGAGATTGTGGGTTCGAGTCCATTGGTTTGTTTTTGCGTCTGTGTATTTTTCTGATAAGTAATTCTTTTAAGTTTAAATAAATTTATTAGGAGTGTCAGTTTGTGAGCAGGCTGGCTCAGTGGTCATGTTACCTGTTTTCAGTCTTAGAGATTGTGGGTTCGAGTCCATTGGTTTGTTTTTGCGTCTGTGTATTTTTCTGATAAGTAATTCTTTTAAGTTTAAATAAATTTATTAGGAGTGTCAGTTTGTGAGCAGGCTGGCTCAGTGGTCATGTTACCTGTTTTCAGTCTTAGAGATTGTGGGTTCGAGTCCATTGGTTTGTTTTTGCGTCTGTGTATTTTTCTGATAAGTAATTCTTTTAAGTTTAAATAAATTTATTAGGAGTGTTAGTTTGTGAGCAGGCTGGCTCAGTGGTCATGTTACCTGTTTTCAGTCTTAGAGATTGTGGGTTCGAATCCATTGATTTGTTTTTGCGTCTGTGTATTTTTCTGATAAGTAATTCTTTTAAGTTTAAATAAATTTATTAGGAGTGTTAGTTTGTGAGCAGGCTGGCTCAGTGGTCATGTTACCTGTTTTCAGTCTTAGAGATTGTGGGTTCGAATCCATTGATTTGTTTTTGCGTCTGTGTATTTTTCTGATAAGTAATTCTTTTAAGTTTAAATAAATTTATTAGGAGTGTTAGTTTGTGAGCAGGCTGGCTCAGTGGTCATGTCGTCTGCATCTAGTTCTAGAAGCTATATGGGTTCGAGTCCTTTGAGAAATTTTGGCATCTGTGCTTTTTCAGATCAGTCTTTCCGTTAAGTTTAAATAAAATAACTAGGATAGCCGGCAAACGAGCGGCCTGGCTCAGTGGTCATGTAACCGACTTCCAATTCTATAGGCTGTGGGTTCGAGCCCATCCATCTGCATTAAGACGTTTGGTCGGTTCTGAACCATACATTTTTTCTGAATTTATTTACCCGGCGTTATAAAAATGTATTTAATTAATATTAATTAATTTTCAGGAAATGACGTACCGGAAGTGACGTGACAGGAAATGACGTACCGGAAATGACGTGCCGGAAGTGACGTGACAGGAAATGACGTACCGGAAGTGACGTCACTTCAGACGCGTCATTTTATTTCGTAAACTGAGGTTAAACCAAAAGAGATGCGCTGTTCCAAAAAATGCATAAAATTTCTGGACTTCGTTAACACGTGTCACGTGGTGCAAAACAAGCCCTGCGCAAACTTTGGACGAGGAAGGGTGGCGGTTCGACACCGCAGCCGGCAGGCCCGAAGAGAAACCCCACCAGCTTTGGTGGAGCCAGCACACCGCTCGTCCTCCATCTTGTGCAGATAAGTTAGTAAGAAATATAAGAAAGTTAAAGAGGAAAGACCAAAGATAACCTATCTAATCAATATCTCTAATCCGGATTTTTCTTCTATTTAACCTACCCTAATCCCGTCGGAACACGTTAACGCGCGCTATTATTTAATTTTACCCAGTCTGGACCGAACCCCGAGCCTACAGCCCCGCAACTTGACGCCCCAAGCCTCTCGGCCAAACAGGCGCCGACCAAAGCTCTGATTTCGGTGTATTTAAGTTTAACACTTTAACAAGTTCTTTGAAATAATCTAAAAAATAGCTGGAGTCTGTATCCTCTGCAAAAAATGTTCTTTCCACATTGTTACCGTCGCGAAATAATTTAATACTGCCATCGAAAGAGCACTGCGTTTGAGTGAGGGCAGAACTCGAGCCAACATCGAACCTACAGCACGGCAAATTGACGCCCCAAACCACTTGGCCAAACAGGCGGCGACCAAGTATTTAATTTTGATGTATTTAAATTTAACATTTTAACATGTCTGTTTAAATAATCGGAAAAATTGCGGTTGGAATTGTCGGAGTATGAATCCTCGATGAAAACGTTCGCTTCACACTGTTACCGCTGCGCTGATATTTAAAAAACTGATATCGAAAGTGTACATCTGCTGAGATGAGGACAGAACTCGCAATCAACAGGGCCGCACGTTCTCTAGCCAACATTTTGACCACTAGACCGTTTAAATCACGATAAGATTTGCAACTACGAACTATTAAAGTTTTCATGACTGAAAAATATAAAAAAGAGCCAGGAAACCCTTGAATGTAATATTTTAGTTTAAAATTGTATACATAAGATAAAATAAGATGATATATATAATTTCAATTATACTTTATAATAGAAAAATGCAAATATTGCATCCGATTTTGACCTCTTACATATAGAATTCTAAATTAAAATGCAGCATTCAAGGATTTCCTGGCTCATTTGTTCTAATGATATGCAACATCCGTAGGAAAAAAGTTCAATTATTGTCTTCTTTAAACCAAAACTAACACTTTAACACGTCGCTATAAATATTCTGAAAAACGCGGTTAAAATTTGAAGGGACAGAACATTCGTCAAAAAAACGTACGCTTTACGTGATTACCGTGGCACGTTACCAACGTGCTATGGCTGGTGTTACAGTTTGTATTACTTTAACGATATAAAGCTTTCAGTGGATTGGCGATTAGAAAAAATCTGGAGCAAAATCCATTACCGTAACAATATTGTTTATTTTAAAATTGTACTCGAGAAAGAAATATGTCTGAGATGAGGACAGAACTTGTTACCAACAGATCCGCAGCACAACACTTTAACCGCTGGATCACTTAAATCACGAGAGAGTTTGAAACTAGAAACTATTTAAGTTTTCATAACAGAAAAATAAAAAAAAAGAGCCAGGAAGCCCTTGAATGCTATATTTAATTTAGAATTGTAGAAAGAGGATAAAACCAGATGTTATATTTAATTTCTATTATACTTTGTAATAGAAAATTGTAAATATTACATCCGATTTTGGCCACTTACGTATACAATTCTAAATTGACATGTCGCATTCAAGGACTTCCTGGCTTATTTTTTTTCCTTTTTTAATGATGAGTAATATTCAAACAGAAAAAGCTGAATCATTATCTGATTTGAACCAAAACTAACAATTTAACGTGTTCGTATAAAAAGTCAGAAAACTGCGTTTAAAATTTCTGGGGACAGAACCTTCGCTTTACATGACTACCACGGTAATTTACCAATGCGCTACGGATATAGCGTTACGATTTGTATTACTTTAACGGTATAAAGCTTTCGATGGATTGGCGATTAAAATAAATCTTGGGCAAAACCCACAAAATGTATTACCTAGACAATATTGTTTATTTTAAAATCGTAATTGCGAAAGTACTGCGTCTGAGATGAGGACAGAACTTGTTATCAACAGATCCGCAGTACGTTTCTTTAACCACTGGACCACTTAAACCACGTCAATGTCAGAAACTAGAAACTATTTAAGTTTTCATAACAGAAATATAAAAAAAAAAGAGCCAGGAAGCCCTTGAATGCTATATTTAATTTAGAATTGTAGAAAGAGGATAAAACCAGATGTTATATTTAATTTCTATTATACTTTGTAATAGAAAATTGTAAATATTACATCCGATTTTGGCCACTTACGTATACAATTCTAAATTGACATGTAGCATTCAAGGACTTCCTGGCTTATATTTATTTTCCTTTTTTAATGATGAGTAATATTCAAACAGAAAAAGCTGAATCATTATCTGATTTGAACCAAAACTAACAATTTAACGTGTTCGTATAAAAAATCAGAAAACTGCGTTTAAAATTTCTGGGGACAGAACCTTCGCTTTACATGACTACCACGGTAATTTACCAATGCGCTACGGATATAGCGTTACGATTTGTATTACTTTAACGGTATAAAGCTTTCGATGGATTGGCGATTAAAATAAATCTTGGGCAAAACCCACAAAATGTATTACCTAGACAATATTGTTTATTTTAAAATTGTAATTGCGAAAGTACTGCGTCTGAGATGAGGACAGAACTTGTTATCAACAGATCCGCAGAACGTCTCTTTAACCACTTAAACCACGTCAATGTCAGAAACTAGAAACTATTTAAGTTTTCATAACAGAAAAATAAAAAAAAAAGAGCCAGGAAGCCCTTGAATGCTATATTTAATTTAGAATGTCAGAAAGAGGATAAAACCAGATGATATATCTAATTTCTGTTATACTTTGTAATAGAAAATTCTAAATATTACATCCGATTTTGGCTACTTAGTATACAATTCTAAATTGAAATGTAGCATTCAAGGACTTCTAGGCTTATTTATTTTCCCTTTTTAATGATGAATAATATCCAAACAGAAAAAGCTAAATCATTGTCTAATTTGAACCCAAACTAGCATTTTAGCATGTCTGTATAAATATGAAAAATGTGATTTAAATATACGGGGTCAGAATCCTCAGTGAAATGTTTGTTTTATGATCTTACGCAATGCTTAATAATGCAATGCTACTACTGGCGTTACAATTATGTATTATTTTAACGATATAAAGCTTTCACTGGATTGGTGATTTTAATAAATCTGTGTCAAAACACACAAAAAATACAATATTACCCTTACAAAAACTGTTTATTTATTATTTAAATCTCTAATAAAAAAAAAGCGCCGCGTTTGAGGTGAGGACAGAAGTCGCTATCAACAGGTATATGCGTTTTTAAGTGAATTTAAAATTCGCAAATTGCATCGAAAGCTTTAGGAAATATTCAAATTATCTCATAAAATATATAAAAAAAATGTTCAACAAAATATATTCAGTAGTTTTTTTAAATAACAATTAAAATAATAATTAAATCCTTTATATGACGAGATCACGTGACCCACTTCAAAATAAAATATGACATCCATCTTGTGTCGAAATCGTGATTTTTAAAATTATTTTTAATTTATATTTAGTGTCGTATCCGTCCTAAAACCGCTTTATTTTTGCTTAATTTCTGTCCATCGGTATTTTGAAACAACACAATTACAATATATTTGAGTTTAAATGGACATCAAACTTTGATTATTTCTACAACGAAACCTAATTTTTCTTATGGAGAATGTAAACTGATTAGGCTGTAATGTAAGTTGTATAAGAATTGCTGAATTTCTTTAACGCAAAATTATTTTGCTCAGGAGTCTGCAATATAGATGATATGAATGAAACATTCATTGATTTTACATTGAGAAGCAGACGATTTAATTGCAGACTTCTTCGATGAAGTTTTATGCATAGAGTTAAATTACTTTGGCCTCCATGGTTTTAAGTTTTAAGGTAGAATAAATTTTTGTAGTACTGTGATGAATGAGATAAAAATGTATGAATGTTATATATTTACTGCTTTTACACAGAGAGCCAGGCGATTTAGTTTTCGATGACGTCATTTGAATCAAGTTCGTTTTTTCGATTAAGTTTTAAATTTTCAAATATAATTAATTATTGCAGTATTGTGATATATTACCGCTGAATGTATCGCATTTTAAAGATGTTTAAATAAAATTAAAGTTTTAAAGTATTCCATAATCAATGTTTTATGAATAATTGATCTTTCTTGTGATTTTTTAATAATTTTCGTTTTTGAGTAAGCCTGCCAAAAATAAACCATGGTGATAGTTTTCATTTAAATTCATTTTCAAACCTGCGATTTTCAAAAGTGACTAATACGTTCAATAAACGCCTACAAAACTCAGATATTTAATTGATTTTCACGTTTTAAACCAGCTATTTCCAATATTTTCCGTTGGTAATCATGGAGTTAGACGTTTAGTGTATACTACCCCCTCGTAAAGTTTGGCTCATCTTTATTTAATCACGCTGCATAAGCATATATGCTAAAAAGCATTCTTGTTATCACCAGTTTAACTTTACGTTACAAGATTTTAAGCTTTTTTCTGTTCAAGTAACACTTGTACAAATTTAAGTTGGAAAAACAAATAAACGCAGTTTTAAACATGCACAGAAGTAAAAAAAATCTGATGTGGGCAGTACATGACTTTCCTTATATAATGCAATGAATTTACTACTTTTACAGTAAAAACAAAATAGATTATTCTTATAGTAGATACTTATATTTTTTCCAAGATATTAAATTTTCGTTAAATAGTCGTTATTTTCATTGATTTAGTGTCATTTTTATCCATTTGGCGAGATTTTCTTTGATACGTAACATTTAAAAAAGTCGCCAAGTTGGCGACATTCTGCCAAATTTGTCGCCAAAATCTCACCAAGCGTTATGGACGAAGAAATAATTTATTCTTATAGCAGATTAATGACTATTGGCGTTCCAATACAAAATTATTACTCAAAGTATATTTTTTCATGAATGGAACGAGCTAGATCCACGAGAATGAAGTCACCCAATTTATCGCATGATATTACATATGAAAAGTGAACATGTTTCTCAATAGCAAATATTTTTATTTAATTTATATAATTTTTTGATATATATTTTTTAAATCTGCAATATCTCGAGAACGGTTCATGCTAGCGTTCTAAAATTTATGTCAATCGTTTTCTAATGAAAAATTACATAAGAAATGTCTATTTGCGCAACTTTATTAGAGGTTTTGATTTTTTGATGATTTTTTCAAAATTTCGGGGGTTCTGAACATTCGATTGCGTATAAAAGCAATTGGTTTCCAGTATTCACGGATTGTAATTTTTGTAACAAAGTTCGTTCGAAACGGTCTATTCGTTCGTCAGTTATCGTCTCGACAGACTCACTGACACACACACACACACACACACAGACAGATATCAACTCAAAAATGTTCGATTCGGGATTCTTGAAACGTGCTCTCTCGTCGCAAACTCGAATTCCAATTTTCGACTCCGTCACAATACTTTCCTTATACATTATTGTATATAAGGAAAGAAATTAAATTCGATTTGCTAAGAACTTAATCTTCTTCGTAGGTCGTATTCCTAAATAGTGGCTCAGACATTCCTAAAAAAATATTATTAATAGTTAGTAATTGTTCAAGGCTTATTCCAAATTGCCAGACATTAAATCAATTATATACTACTCGTCTAGACAGCAGATGCGTAAGTGGGAGTCTTTTCAGTTGGTCATTTTGTTCGAATTTTTGTTCCATTACTCAATGGATGCAGTTGTATTTGAAAGCAGTTCTTAAAAATCTGATGTGGGCAGCACATGACTTTCCCTGCAGACTTATATTTACGTTCTCTTTATTTTAATTACATTTAATTCACTTTTAATTCAATTTTCGTTCTCATTTGATAACTGGACTTATTTTCAAAGATGGCGTAGAGAAAATACAAAAAAACTAAAATATCACGAGAACGGCTACTCCTAGTGTAATGGATTTGGTCTTATTCTTTTCTTCGTTAAAAATTACGTATTAAACGAGCATTTAATGGATATATTTGAGCATACGTAGTTCTTTATTTTAAATTTTGGCGATTTTTGCGGGCCTTTTTGCAAAAAAAGGCAGGTTATTTTTTCCGAATCGTACCAAAATCTAATCAGCACCAGCCTGACCCACAAGCGACTTACTTATCTACGAAATTTTGTGAGATTCGGTTGATTAGATTTTCAGCTAGAGTGGATACAAGCTTTTGCGGGCCATTTCGCAAAAAAAGGCGGGTTCTTTTATCCCGAATCGTATCCAAAACTAATCAGCACCAGATCCGCCCACAAGTGACATACCTACCAAATTTTATGAAATTCGGTCCATTAGTATTTTAGTTAGAGTGGATACAAAATCTGCACAGACAGACAGACACACACACAGACGTCACGCTAAAAATAGTTTTTTCGTATTCTAGAGGTCTCGAAACGTGTAGATCCGTCGAAAACTCGAGTTGCGATTTTCGACATGATTCCAATAATTTCCCTATGCATTACCATGTATTGCAGGGAATGTAAAAATTTGATAATTTTTTGAGATAGTGTTGAAACGACAGTTGTTCAATTTAAAAATAATCTGATGTGGACAGCACATGACTTTCTCTACATAAAGAAAGTACTTTACTTTTTCAATGCGAAGATGATGGACAAGTTCACGTAAAAATGTTTTCAACGTTTAAAAAAAAGTGCACTGTCATTAGGTGCTTCTTACTTTCCTTGTATACACAGTATAATGTATGAAAGTATTGTGACGGGGTCGAGAATTCGAATCTGAGTTTTCGATGGGAGAGCACGTTTCAAACATGACTGAGCAAGAATCGATCACTTTTGAGGTGATGTCTGTGTGTGTATGTGTGTGTGTGTGTGTGTGTGTGTGTGTGTGTGTGGAGACGATATCTCACGGACGAATGGAGCCATTCGGACGAAATTTGGTACAAAAATTATAATTCGTAAATACTGGAAGCCTATTGTTTTTAAACGCGATCGAATGATCAGAACTGCCCTAAATTTTCGAGTGAAATTTTGAAAAATTCATGAAAAAATTAAAATCTTTAATAAAGTTACGCAAATAGTCATTTCTTATGTAATTTTTCCTTAGAAAATGATTGACATAAACTTTAAAACGCTAGCATAAAGTGTTCTTGAGGTATTGCACATTTCTCAAAAAATTATATAAAAAAATTCACATAAAATAAAAAAAAATATTAACTGTTGTGAAATGTTGTGAAATATGTTCACTTTTCATATGTAATATCATGCGATAAATTTGGCGAGATCATTCTCGTGGATCTACCTCGTTCCATTCATAAGAAAAGATACTTTGGGTGATAGTTTTGTACTTGAACGCCAATAGCCATTTAGCTCTATATGAATAACTTATTTCTCCATCCATAACGCTTGGCGAGATTTTGGCGGCGAATTTGGAGAAATATCGCCAACATGGCGACTTTTTTAAATGTTGCCAAATTAACGAAAATGTCACCAAATTAATAAAAATGATGCTAAATCAATGAAAATTACGACTAATTGACGAAAATTCAATATCTTGGAAAGAATATAAATATCTACAATAAGAATAACCTATTTTTCCTTCCGTAACGTTTGGCAAAATTTTAGCGACAAATTTGTCGGAATATATCCAAGTTGCTGACTATTTAAATGTTGCTAAATTGGCGAAAATGTCACACAATTGATAAAAATTTGCCAAATTAATGAAACCGACGCTAAATCAATGAAATGACGATTAATTGAGTTCAATATCTTGCAAAGAACATAAGAGTAGACTATAAGAATAACCCATTTCTCCGTCCGTCTCTTGGTGAAAAATTGAGCGGGACGTCGCCAACTTGGCGCTATTTTAAAAGTTGCCAAAGTGACAAAAATGTCGCCAAATTGATAAAAATGACACTAAATGGGAAGTAATGTTTCTCAAATTCGGATTTCCGTCATATGACGGGCAAAAAAATGCTTTTCTCTCAGTTTGTCTGTAGCACTTGCTGATGCATTTGGCGAACTTTGCGAATAATCTAGTGATGTATTGCCAATTTCGAGATATTTCACCCCAGATTGACGAAAATATCGTCAAAATTGCAAAAATGACGCCTAATTGATGAATTAATTATTAAAATATTTTAATATATGAACTACGTCGCTTATTGAGGATGCTATCAATATTGATAATTGTTTATTTAGAGTTGCGCAAAATATAACTTAATTGGATATTTTGAAATAGTTTTACATGTTGCCATCCGGAAAATCGCCAAATGTACATTTCAACGTTAAAAACACATTACCGTGGGTGTTATACATTGTTTTATGACTGTAAAAGGAGTCAATTCATTGCTCTCAGTTTGTCTGTAGCACTTGCTGATGCATTTGGCGAACTTTGCGAATAATCGAGTGATGTATTGCCAATTTCGAGATATTTCACCCCAGATTGACGAAAATATCGTCAAAATTGCAAAAATGACGCCTAATTGATGAATTAATTATTAAAATATTTTAATATATGAACTACGTCGCTTATTGAGGATGCTATCAATATTGATAATTGTTTATTTAGAGTTGCGCAAAATATAACTTAATTGGATATTTTGAAATAGTTTTACATGTTGCCATCCGGAAAATCGCCAAATGTACATTTCAACGTTAAAAACACATTACCGTGGGTGTTATACATTGTTTTATGACTGTAAAAGGAGTCAATTCATTGCTCTCAGTTTGTCTGTAGCACTTGCTGATGCATTTGGCGAACTTTGCGAATAATCTAGTGATGTATTGCCAATTTCGAGATATTTCACCCCAGATTGACGAAAATATCGTCAAAATTGCAAAAATGACGCCTAATTGATGAATTAATTATTAAAATATTTTAATATATGAACTACGTCGCTTATTGAGGATGCTATCAATATTGATAATTGTTTATTTAGAGTTGCGCAAAATATAACTTAATTGGATATTTTGAAATAGTTTTACATGTTGCCATCCGGAAAATCGCCAAATGTACATTTCAACGTTAAAAACACATTACCGTGGGTGTTATACATTGTTTTATGACTGTAAAAGGAGTCAATTCATTGCTCTCAGTTTGTCTGTAGCACTTGCTGATGCATTTGGCGAACTTTGCGAATAATCTAGTGATGTATTGCCAATTTCGAGATATTTCACCCCAGATTGACGAAAATATCGTCAAAATTGCAAAAATGACGCCTAATTGATGAATTAATTATTAAAATATTTTAATATATGAACTACGTCGTTTATTGAGGATGCTATCAATATTGATAATTGTTTATTTAGAGTTGCGCAAAATATAACTTAATTGGATATTTTGAAATAGTTTTACATGTTGCCATCCGGAAAATCGCCAAATGTACATTTCAACGTTAAAAACACATTACCGTGGGTGTTATACATTGTTTTATGACTGTAAAAGGAGTCAATTCATTGCTCTCAGTTTGTCTGTAGCACTTGCTGATGCATTTGGCGAACTTTGCGAATAATCTAGTGATGTATTGCCAATTTCGAGATATTTCACCCCAGATTGACGAAAATATCGTCAAAATTGCAAAAATGACGCCTAATTGATGAATTAATTATTAAAATATTTTAATATATGAACTACGTCGCTTATTGAGGATGCTATCAATATTGATAATTGTTTATTTAGAGTTGCGCAAAATATAACTTAATTGGATATTTTGAAATAGTTTTACATGTTGCCATCCGGAAAATCGCCAAATGTACATTTCAACGTTAAAAACACATTACCGTGGGTGTTATACATTGTTTTATGACTGTAAAAGGAGTCAATTCATTGCATTATATAGGGAAAGTCATGTGCTGCCCACATCAGATAGAGTTCTCTGTCAGCAAGAATGTTTTTTAAATAAAGCCACCAGAAACATTCTTTTCTCATTAAAGTAAATCTATTTTTAATGCTTCTTAATAAACTTAATGTATGATATTTAAAAGGAGATATAGTAATTTTCGAAGCTGAAAATGACACATATTTTGCCATGATTATGATTTTGATTAAAGGAATAGGTTTTTCATATTTTTAAACGATAATTTGTATACTTTTAACATTTCCACGTTGTTAAT
Source organism: Amaurobius ferox (assembly GCA_951213105.1). Classification (NCBI taxonomy): domain Eukaryota; kingdom Metazoa; phylum Arthropoda; class Arachnida; order Araneae; family Amaurobiidae; genus Amaurobius; species Amaurobius ferox. Next base: position 96,975,095 of record OX578154.1, read on the forward strand.
ACAAAAATATTACTATTTTACTAAAATATATCTTGGCTGATTTTTAAACATGTGATTTTAAAGATATGTCATAGCTTAAAAATTAAATAATAGACTTTGCTGTTCGTAAAAATGTTTTTAACTAAAGTCACCAGAAACATTCTTTCTTCATTAAATAAAGTTACTTTTAATGGTTTTATGTACTAAAAAATTTTAAAAGTATTTTACAAAAAAAAATAAATACATAAATAAAAAATAAATAAGTAAATAAATAAATAATTAAAAAATATGTTTGAAAAATTATTAATGCTAATTTTTATTATTCACAATTTTAAAACATACAAAAATATTTTTATTATAAATATTTATTCAAAAAGTGAAAATTTTAGGTTTAGTATGCGCGAATTATTAATTTAACATGTGCATAAATTTCTAAGCATTATGCAGATGGACAAAAAATGTTGAAACTGAGAGAGAAATATATGATGGTAAGTTAAACAGGCGTAAATTGCAATGTATACAAATGCTATTTTTTTTTATCGCTGTGTGCTTCATTTGCCCTCAAATTTAATGCGGTTTGTTTTAAATTTATCCTAGAAATGTATTATATTTTTAATGAAATTGTTTTTTTAAGATTAAAAACTATTATCTCCAACAGACAAACATTTTTTTTTTTGAGTTTATCAGACTTGTAATTATAATTATATTGGGAAACATGTTCTTAAACTATTTTAAAAAGTCAAAATCTAACCCAGAGAAGTAAAGGAAAGACAACGGAGTATCTTTTAATAAATTATTCAATATTTCTTAGATAATTAAAAATATTTATAACAAACTAATTTCTCATAGCTGAAAGAAGAACTAGTTAGCTGTTAAAATATGAACTAAGAAGATGGACTGTTAAAAGATGAACTAGAAGATGAACTGCTAAAAGATGAACTAAAAGATGAATTAGAAGATGAACTAGAAAATGAACTGCTAAAAGATGAATTAGAAGATGAACTACAAGATAAACTGCTAAAAGATGAACTGCTAAAAGATGAACTAAAAGATGAACTAGAAAATGAACTGCTAAAAGATAAATTAAAAAATGGCTGTTAAAATATGAACTAGTGTACAAGAAACATTATTTTCACTTTTATATTTATTAGCTATAGTAATATGAATAAACCAAAAATATATATTAACAAAATACTTTTATAATAAATACAGAAACATACAATTTCAATTATTCAGATGACTTGCATACAAAATATAAATGTTGTATGCAAGTCATCTGAATAATTGAAATTGTATGTTTCTGTATTTATTATAAAAGTATTTTGTTAATATATATTTTTGGTTTATTCATATTACCATAGCTAATAAATATAAAAGTGAAAATAATGTTTCTTGTACACTAGTTCATATTTTAACAGCCATTTTTTAATTTATCTTTTAGCAGTTCATTTTCCAGTTCATCTTTTAGTTCATCTTTTAGCAGTTCATCTTATTGATCAAAATATAAATGTTGTATGATTTTTGATGGTTTAAACCGGTTAAAAACAGGTTTAAACACTATTTTTTGACAGATATTTGCCAACTTTGCTTCTAATGTGTTGTTGCTGTTTTTGTTGTTCATCACACACTGATAAGCCAACGGCTAAACTAGTCCATAAGTCTTTTAATGTAAATTTGTAGCATACGAAACGTTTCTTGCGATGACAGTATAATGTTTAAAATTTCTTTGTTGACATTGTGTCAATCCAGTAGAAAGTCTCAGCAGGATGTGGCAATTGTGTAATGCATTTTTCTAAATTTTATGGCTAACTCAAATTTATTGCAGAAATAATGAAATAAAAGCTTGCTAACTTTTCAATTTATTCGAAGTCAAAGAATGTTCGGAACGGTTGAAGCAAATGCGATTATTTGTTTTTAATATTATGATGCGTTTTCTAAAATTTTGATCAAAAAATTAACTGGCGTGTGACTCTACCCAATTTTCTCACACTAGAATCTATTATGAAGTAGCTTGTGGTATATATTTTACCTCTAGAATACGAAAAAAACTATTTTTAGTGTGACGTCTGTGTGTGTGTGTGTCTGTCTGTCTGTGCAGATTTTGTATCCACTCAATAGAACAACTCATCTTACAGCTTGATTTGTTTACATTCTGCAACTAAAAAACTAATTGACCGAATTTCATAAAATTTGGCATGTCAGTCACTGTGGACGAATCTGGTACTGATTAGTTTTGGGTACGATTCGGGATTAAAGAATCCGCCTTTTTTTGCGAAATGGCCCGCAAAAATTGCCTGTATCCCTTCTAGCTGAAAATCTAATGGACCAAATTTCGCAAAATTCGGTAAATAAGTCGCTTGTGGGTCAACCTGATGCTGATTAGATTTTGGTACGATTCGGAAAAAAATAACCTGCCTGTTTTTGCGAAATGGCCTGCAAAAATCGTCAAAATCTAAAATAAAAACTACCTATGCTGAAATATATCCATTAAATGCTTGTTTTATACGTAATTTTTAACGAAGAAAAGAATAAGATCAACCCCATTACACTAGGACTAGCCGTTCTCGAGATATTTTAGTTTTTTCGTATTTTCTTTACGCCACCTTTGAAAATAAGTTCAGTTACCAAATAAGAACGAAAATTGACTTAAAAGTGAATTAAATCTAATTAAAATAAAGATAACGTGGATATAAGTCAGCAGGGAAAGTCATGTGCTGCCTACATCAGATTTTTTTTCATTACAGTGATTGAAACTGTTAAGTTTCGTAATAATTGAACCATAAAGAATCCCTGTTATGTACGATTGTGTCCCATTTTTTCCTAAGCTGCCATGTTATAAAATATAAAATTGCGAAGTTTTCACTCGAATTTGAAACAATTCTTGCACAGTCCGCTTCGACGATAAGAGCTTGGAATTTCGTCCCAGTAGCTCAACGGTAGGGCGTCGGCTGCCCCGTTCGGAGTTCCAGGGTTCGATTCCGAGTTGGGGCAGCAAGGATCTTTACATCTAGTTCTAGATGTTTCGATAACAAAGCCAAATATTTCGTGAAAATTAATAAATATTTGTGGCAGTTACGGCGTACACGAAAAATCGGACACAGATTGACAGACCGATGGACATTACTCTAAAAGTATAGTCAAATCGTATTCAGGAGGTTCTAAAGTATATATTGGCATAAAAATATCAAGAATTTTCAAAAGTCGAGAATTTTCGTAAAAACACAACTTTCTCTATACTTTGTATAAGAAAGTAATAAATTATGAGAAAAATAATCAAGGTTTACAATGTCCTTCCTACACAAGTGTGGCGCAGAGAAAAGTAGAAAATAAATTTAAATCACGCATCAAAATGAAACCAAATTGAGTATGTAGGCAGTTTCAATTTAAAACAAAACTGTAAAAATCTTCATATTTTCCAAAATTGATATTATGCAACATATTTGAAAGGAAATGTGTGTAAACAGATACAATTAAAAACGAGAAAGATCAGTCATGCATAAAGCATTGATTATGAAACACTTTCTAACTGAAATGCATTTTCATTTAAACAACTCTAAAATGCGATACATTCGGCGCTGATATATTTTTAATTATCGCAGTACTATAATAATTTATTTTACTTGGAAACTTAAAACCAGGAGGGTAAAAGTATTTTCTAACTCCAAGCTTAAAACTTCATCGAAAAAGACAATGTCATAAAATCGTCTGCTTCTCTATCTAAAATCAATGGATATTTCATTCATATCACTTATATTCCAGACTCCAGAGCTACTAAATAATTTTGCGCAAAAAAAGTCAGCAATTCTTATACAACTCATCTTATAGCTTGATTTGTTTACATTCTGTATACGTTAAAATTAGACTTCGTTGTAGAAATAATCAAAGTTTGATGATCATTTAAACTCAAAAATATTGTTATTGCGTTACCTCAGAATATAGATGCACAGAAAATACGTAAAATAAACGGTTTTAGGACGGATGCAGCACTAAATATACATTTAAAAGAACTTTAAAAATCACGATTTTGACACTGGGAAAAAAGAAAGATGTCATATTTTATTTTGAAATGGGTCACAGGATCTCTTCATATAATATGGGTGTAATTACTATTTTAATTTTTATTTAAAAAACTACCAAACATATTTTGCTCAACTTTTTTTTATATATTTTAAGGGATAATTTTGATATTTCCTAAAATTTTCAAAGCAATTTATAAATTTCAATTTTGCTTAAAATATAATTGAAAAATTAGATCCCATAGGGTTCAGTGTATTTCATTTTTTCGACCCGGATTCAATCCAAAACTAATTGGGTGATATTATTCATTTACATTCCCATATCCACAGACCGTCTCAACAACATACTAAAATTTCATTTTGATAAAGACATTTTTACGGCAGTTATCTTGCGGACGGGCAGACAGACAGAATGAAAAAAGTCATAAACACTTTTCAACTATGTTGGAACGTGCATAAAATAATAGTGCAAAAATCTTAATATTATCCGAAATTAATATTATGCAACATATTCGAAAGGAAATGAGGATGTCGATAGATAAAAGAATTTTAACAATTTTGCATAATATCAATTTTAGATAATGATAAGATTTATACAGCACTGTTTTGAATTAAATCTGCTTATACCCTAAATTTTGTTCAATTTCGTTTGTGAATAAATTTATTTTCTACTTTTTCGCGCGTCACTGTTGTGTAGGGAAAGACATCGGAAAACTTATTTTTTCATAATTTATTTTTTACATTTTAGTTTTCATTTTGTTTGGCATAATTTACGCTCAAATCTATGTAGTATTACAGACCTATGTAGTATTTCCAAACTAACATTACTGAAATTAAAAATTTTCACATGTTTTTAAATTACAATAATCTAAATTTTACAATTTTCTAAAATTACAATATTCACACTAAATGGCATTCGAATCGTTCTATTCGTTGAGAGGTATTGAGTCCACAGACTCTCTTACATTTAGATATGAATACATGTCCACACATGCACACATACATCACCTCGTAAAGTCTGGATTCGATACATGGATAGAACGCTTTATAGAACCAGGAGAGCATTTAATGTGAAGACATTGAACTGAAAATGCATGTAAAGGGCAAAAACATAGTTATGAGGTACGTAAATGACGTAACGAATAACGTAAAAGTCTTATAGATGAAAATGTTTTGCGATATGAAACTGTGCGCCGAGTTTCTGCTTTTTACGTGGTCAGGGAGTCGAGCACGAGCCCGTCAAAGATGTTGAACGAAGAGGCAGAGTCCACGAGAATTAATATGAGATGGAGGGGAAAATAATGATTGGAATATTTATGGCTCTTTTATTGTTCGATCTTGCTCAAAATAAATATCGTTTCAGTTTTCTAAAATTACAGTAATCATACTAAATTTCATTCGAATTGTTTAATTCGATGAAAGATATTAGAGCTACAGACTCTTGTACAGTTAGGTACAAATACATATCCACATACACACATATACATCACCTTACAAAATCTGGATTTGAGTCCAGGGATGCTCATAATATGCAAGCCAGTCAAAAACTCGAATCTATAATAGTAAAGGAAGATTTTTGCCTGTTTATCTGTCTGCTGTAGCGAAAAATCTAAGCTTCTTAAGGCCATTTGGTACACAGGTTCATCATGACCCGGTACGATACGCTTCGGCGCACTTTTGAAAGATCTAATTAGCTTTTAATTATTTTATGTTTTAGTACGATTTTAATATAAATGGGTTACTTAGCGACTAAAAACATTATCTCAGAGTTTCATTCTTAACACTATCAGAAAGATGAAGAAATTTATTCTTTTTCAAACAAACTTTGAATGGAATCCATACTATTAATTGTCGAATTTTCGTGAAATTTTAAAATACTATATATTTACTTTTCGTGCGAAGATGTAGTCTCCCGGTATATCAGGCAACCGGGATATTCTCGTAGAGATTCCATCTTAACACACAATCGGTGAAACAGGGTTTCTTTTTTGTTGTTATTATTATTATACTGAGGCGTATTATTAAAACATTCTTTGGCTTTCGAGAATTCGCTGTGAGTTCCGACGTGATTGCAACCAAAGGTATGCCATTTAAATCTCGAGCAACACCATGGCGTAGATCGGAATTTAAGATATAAATCTCTGATAAAAACGGCACTGGAACTCACTGCGAATTCCCGAAAATAAAATAACATTTTAACAATACGCCCGCTTATATATATATAAAAAAAAATGTTGTGTGGGTGCCCCCACGGCTACGCCATGGCGACTTATCTTAAATCGCGAACCACCCCGGGTGCATTTTCTAGTTCGAAATATTTCCTATAAATTAGTGGGAAGTAACATTAAATGCAAAATATTCTAAAATAATTTACTCACGTGGTGTGATGTAGTCTAATTCCCAATAAGGCCTCATATGTGTAGCACCATCGGAAGAAATTGAAAATTGAAAGTTTTTCCTTTACAACTAAACAGGATTTCAACTAAACAGATAAACTCGCCGAGGCACGCCAACAAGACTGATGGGTGCACCTCACTTGATGTAAAGATTCCCACATCAACCGATGACGTATGAGAGGGGGGGGGGGGAGGAATGGCAAAAACAAAATTAGCATGGAACAAGAAAAAAGAGTGCAAGAAATGGAGATAGATTCGAAGCGATTCGATAAAACTTAAGTGGCGCAATTATAATAACTACCCCAAAATACCATTTGTCACTTTACGAGTCAATGTCATTGCGAGCAGAAGGTGGCCCATTCGAACAAACAATGTGCTAATAACAGACGGCTTGAAGCAACCCGGCTAAAGGTTAAGAAGTAATAAGAGCCTTAGAATTATTACTGCGGATTCTACAAAGACACGATTGTGATTGCCAATGGTGATTTCGCATGAGAAGAAAAAACAATATTCTTGAAGGTAAAAGAAGAAGGAAAAGGGAGGGCATTGCTGAAGTAGAGGAGGGCCAATCATTGGTCATTTAAGCAGGGCGGGGACTGCAGGTAAATTAGGGGAGGGGGTACTAAGTGGAGACCACAGACTCGAATTGAGAGTGATTATGTCGTTGAGGGAATGGATGCAGAGTTGCCGAGTAAAATTTATAGGGCGGTAGATTTATATGATGATACACTTTTGTTCAAAAACGTGTCGTGGTCAGGAATGAATAAGCAGTGTGTCGCATTTAATCAGCTCTTGTTATAAGATTTAAGTTGCAATACGATAAGCAGACGTCAAGGCAAAATCACTTTCCCTACAGATATATATTACTATTCAGCGATAAGGCCATAATTTGTGACGGGAATATTTTATCGTCGGCCGGTGTGACATCTTTGATAATTTGACATCTTCGTCGATGCTGCTGCTTATGTTCGATGGATAAGCAGAAATTGCTTTGGCTGTCGGGACTGAAATGCAGTAAATTCTCTACATTGAATTTTCATATTATATATATATATATATGTGTGTGTGTGTGTGTGTGTGTGTGTGTGAAGGGCGGCCCCAAACAATTTTGCCCACACAGGAAAATATCAATGAACCGGCCCTGATTCTCTTTAAGGCGTTCATCTTAGGTTGCGTGACAAAAGTTCGCTCAGGGCGGTGATGTTCTAACGGAGGTCCATGGGGAGGGGGTGGTAAATACGAAAATTAAACAAAAACCAATTAAAATTACATACATAAATGGCAAAATTTGTGTCACATTAAAATGAAAAATATATTAACTGGTGCGTGGCTCAAATCGAATTTCTTGTATCAGAATCCATTTTTAAATAGTTAGTGATTTTTTTTGCAAGAAAAAAATTGATAAATCTGTAATGTTGATCCAAATGATCACAATTATAGCATTTTACCCTTCATTTTGAAGGCCTTGAAAAAATCTTTCGAATAATGCCAAATTTGACAATGTACCCCCTTGTGGAGGTAAATTGCTCCCTCCCCCCTGGGGTGGGGGCTAATGATGTCCTGAACTTAAAAATTGTATCGCGGCTATTTTTTACTACAATGATTAAAACTGGTAAGTTTCGTGATCATTAAGCCATAATAACTTTTTGAATGCATAATTATGTTAAATTTTATCTTATGCTGCCATGCTAAGGAAATATAAAACTTTGAATAAATTTACAAAGTTTTCGCTCGAATTTCAAAAAATTCCATTCATAGAAGCAGTCAATACTTTTTCTACACTATATAGTATTATTATAGTATGATAAAATGACAAGAATAATCAATCATGCATAAAGCATTGATTATGAAACACTTTTCAACTGAAGTGCAATTTTATCTAAAATGCGATGCATTCAGCGGTGATATTTTTTAAATTATCGCAGTACTACAATGATTTATTTTACTTGGAAACTTAACCATGGAGGTAAAAGTACTTTCTAACTCCATGCTTAAAACTTCATCGAAGAAACCAATGCTATAAAATCTTTATGTAAAATCAATGAATATTTCATTCATATCACCTATATTCCAGACTACAGAGCTAAATAATTTTGCGTTAAAAATTCAGAAATTCTTATACAACTCATTTACAATCACTTGTTTACATTCTACATCCATTAAAAAATTAGGCTTCGTTGTAGAAATAATCAAAGTTTGATGTTCATTTAAATTAAAAAATATTCTAATTGCTTGGGCACAGAATATATGCACAAAAAATACACTAAAATAAAGCGGTTTTAGGACGGATGCAACACTAAATATAAATTTAAAACAACTTTAAAAATCATGATTTTGACATTGAGAAAAAAAAATAGATGCCATATTTTATTTTGAAGTGGGTCCCGTGATCTCTTCATATAATATGAGTGTAATTATTATTTTAATTTTTATTTAAAAAACTATTGAACATATTTTAATCAAATATTTTTTATATATTTTATGGAATAATTTGAATATTTTCTAAAATTTTCAAAGCAATTTGCGAATTTTAACTTTGCTTAAAAAATGTTTGAAAAATTAGGTGCCATAGGGTTCAATATATTTCACTTTTTAAACCCGGGTTCAATCCAAAACTAATTGGGTGATATTATTCATTTACATTCCCTTGTGTCCCATAGATCGTCTGAACAACATACTAAAATTTCATTTTGATAAAGTCATTTTTACGACAGTTATCGTGCGAACGGACGGACAGACAGACAGAATGAACAAAGCCATAAAAACTTTCCAACTATGTTGAACAGTGTTAAAAATACGATTTGGTAATTTGATATTTAAGTTGCAAACTATGAAATGTACAACTTTTTAAAAAGAATGAATAGTAGTTTGTTTTGATGTTTGTTTTCTATTACAATTTTTTTAAAATAAAGTTGATGTTCAGAGAATAAATGAAGTATTTTATTGCCTTTAACAGAAAATGAAGTTTCTATTTATCTATTTACTTGAGTGTTTCCCGAGGCGAGAAGACATCAGGGAGTTTTTTTCTGTGGGAGGTCCAATGTTGGTTCTTTAATAGAATCGGATTAAGAGACTAAACATCCAAAAAGAATAGATTAGATTTTAAATAAACAGGAAGTGAAATCCCCCCCCCCCCATCCCCCACCCGTTTGTTTTAGACTCCAAAAACGTGTTCGTTTCGAGAGAGTGAATTGGTTGGTTCTCACGGTCTCTAAATGGAGGTTAAATTTAGTATTGAGTCTATGGAGAAAAAATCTGATGTGGACAGTACATGGCTTTCCCTACAGACTAAAATTCATTCTCTCTTCCTTCCATTAATATTTCACTAAATTGAGCTTAATTTCATTAAATAGCAGGCATAATTATTTGAAATGACACGGAATTTACAATTTTAATTCAAGTTTCGTTTTCATTTGGTAACTGGACGTGTTTTCAAAACCGTTATTCAATTTCATAGTCAAAAAATGCGTATAAAACAAGCATTTAATGGACACATCTGAGCATATATAGTTTTTTATTTTAAATTTTGACGGTTTTTATGGGCTATTTCGCAAAAAAAAAAAAAAAAGTTCATTTTTTCCAAATCGTACCAAAATCTAATCAGCAACAGGGTAACCCACAAGTGAATTATCTACCAAATTTTGTGAAATTCGGTCAATTAGTTTTTCAGCTAGAGTAAGATGGCAGATAATTTTTGTGGGGCATTTCGCAATAAAATGCAGGTTCTTTTTTTTTCCTGAATCACACCCAAATCTAATCACCACCAGGGTCAATTAGATTTTGAGTTAGAGTGGATACATACATTGCATAGATACACATAGACATCACGCTGAAAATGGTGTTTTCGTGTTTTAGAGGTCACAAAACGTGTAGATCCGTCGAAAACTCCAGTTGCGATTTTCAGCACGATTCCAATACTTTTCCTATACATTACCATGTATTGCAGGGAAAGTTAAATGAGGTGGTTACTGAACAGTGGTGGCTTCTCGGAGACGTTTAACTGTACAATACATTAATATGGTAGGGATTTTATTTTACTTTCTCATTCTATAGAATACAATATAGGAAAAGTATTTCTTTTGCGAAAATTTTCGATTCCGAAATTTTGATGACGATTAATGTTTTAGGACCTCCTGAGCACGTTTTAATTATTTTTAAAGGGATGTCTGTCTGTCAGTGGTCGATTTTTTTTGTGTACAAAAAATCCTTTAACATTTGGGGCAGCTATCTGTCCTAAATGTTAATGGATTTCCACAAAGCTTTTTATCCGGCTACATAAAGCATGTGTTGAATTTTTGAAGAGTTATCTTAAGAAGTTTATCTGAGCAAAATCTGTCTTTAATCTGAGCTTTAATCAACGAGCGCGATCTATAAACCATTAATAGACACTTAAACCGAACATTTCATCAAAATCGGTTTTATTATCAATGTTTATTGTCGGTAATTTTACAGCTGTATTGGAGAACATTACACGCCATTATTTTTCCGATCCAGTTCAGCAACAAACTCGGGTATATAGCTCTACCGCATATTGAAATTAAAAAAGAAATCTGATGTGGGCAACACATGACTTTCCTTATATAATGCAATGAATTTACTACTTATACAGTTAAAAAAATGTTATGCTTATAGTAGATACTTATATTCTTTCCAAGATATTGAATTTTCTTCAATTAGTTGTCATTTTCATTGATTTAGCGTCATTTTTATCGATTTGGCGAGATTTTCGTTAATTTGGCAATATTTAAAAAGTCGCCAAGTTGGCGACATTCCACCAAATATGTCGCCAAAAGCTCACTAAGCGTTATGGACGGAGAAATAAGATATTCTTATACCAGATAAATGACTATTGGCGTTCAAATATAAAAGTATTACTCAAATTATCTTTTCTAGGAAATGGAAACAGTTAGATCCCCGAGAATGATGTCACCCAATTTATCGCAGGATATCACATATGAAAAGTAAACATGTTTCTCAACAGTTAATATATTTTTTTAATTTATGGGATTTTTTGATAAATTTATTTGAAAAATGTGCAATATCTCGAGAACGGATCATGCTAGCGTTCTAAAATTTATGTCAATCGTTTTCTAAGGAAAAATTACATAAGAAATGTCTAATTGCGTAACTTTATTAAAGGTTTTGATTTTTTGACGATTTTTTCAACATTTCACTCGAAAATTTAGGTGGGTTCTGAACATTCGATTGCGTTTAAAAACAATAGGCTTCCAGTATTCACGGATTGTGATTTTTGTACCAAATTTTATTCGAATCGCTCCATTCGTTCGCGAGATATCATTTCCACAGACTCACACACACACACACACACACACACACACCACACACAAACACACACACACACACACACACACACAGACAGACAGACATCACTTCAAAATGTTTGATTCGTGATCAGGGATGCTTGAAACGTGCTCTCCCGTCGAAAACTCGAATTCGTATTTTCGACCCCGTCACAATACTTTCCTTATACATTATGTATATAAGGAAATTAAAAATCGGTTAAGTGGTGGAGTTATTCTCGGGCAATGTATCCTAGAAAAACAGGTGCAGTACAAGCACTTTTTATCCGACCACATTCAGCAACAAACATTATGCCTATAGCATTCGACCTATAAAACATTATTTTATACTAAACTAGAAAATGCACTCGGCGTTGCCTAATGGGAGTAAAAGCATCAGGGTAGTTATATAAGATAACAAAATAAAAATCCGTGTACATCGGCGCAACGAGCGTGAAACGACCCCTCCCCACTTTTTTCAAATTACAAAATTGAAACCCATCACTTGCGAAGACACTACATTCTACGATAAAATGTATCGACGGAATCATTCTCACGACCCAAATAAATGATACTTGATATCGCAAAAAAGTTCCCTTTAAACTCGAAATTCGTTGCTATCTCAGCGAACTTTCATCCAATTTCGCCAAATTCGCTCATTTCAGTCAAATTTTAGCACAATACTCATAATGATAGTATAATACCAAATTAAAAGTCCTAGGACAGCATCTTTTAAATTTCTAAAGTCAGAAAACCTCGGGAAAACGCACTATAACGCCAATAGATGGCGTTCGTAATAAACGCTCAAAGGGCCCTAAAATCGGTGGAGATTCGCTACGAAAACTACAAAATTTGAAGACGTCTTTAGATTAAAAAATTATTTAATTGCAGCAAGGGTTTTTGAAATTATTTTTGTTTCTGGAGTGGTCTGGCATATTTCAAGCGGCTACTGAAAAAAAGAGAATGATTGTTGGATGGCGCGTCAATTTTAATATATCGTAATATAAAATGGGGAAAGGTCGTGGTGAAATGTCTTTAAATGCTTCTGTTAACTTTTTTTTTATTGAAATATCTTTTAGAAGTTAACCAAAGCGAATTGCTTAAAAAATTATCCATTGAATTTTTGACACACGAAATATCAATGAGCAGCTCTTTTTCTTCAGCATATAGTAAAATTTTTATACTGTATATTGTTTAATTTATCCCCGTGTACCACCAGTTATCGTCTCGAGTACCATCAGTGGTACGGTACTACCTGTTGAGAACCGCCACGTTAGACTATTTTTATATAGATTTTCTTAAAACTGTTCGGGCACTAAGATATTGTTACCACTAAGATAGGGTAGCTATGAACTTTTAAAGTGAAAAGCTATTAACTTTAAAAGTTAATAGATATTAACTTTTAAACTTAATAGCTACCGTTTTTTTTACAGTTACAAAAAACACGTAACAGAGACAACAGGAATTTTCGTTTACAAATTCCAGGTTCCGATCCATAACCAGTTTAAATTACCAGAGCCTAGCCTAACTATGAGAAAATCCGTTTCTACGACTGCGGAAGCCTTGGGGTAAACCGGCGACTGAGAGGGCCCCTCTTAGTTCCGGAAACGTTCCCACGTCTTGAACGTCATAGATCATTCTTCAAATCGTGCAATCAATACGGGTTCAGAAAATTTGTTTTCGTATTCAGACGTCTTATTACCCTTTAACGGTTACGACCGTACCTTTTAACGACTCATGTGAAGACGGTATTTTGCACTTTAAGTATAAAAGTATAGACATTGGGTGATGTTGTACCCCGTGGCCAGCGGCGTAACAAGAAATTTTATTCCCTTACGGAAAATATGCAAAAGGGCCTTCAAATATTTTAGTTTTGACCATAAAAAAATAAAAGCATTTAAGAAAATGTTTTTATTTGGAGGGGACCCAAAATCTCGCCCTTCTCCCAAAGGGGAAAACTTTTTGGAAAACTTTTGGGATTTTAGTTTTAGGAAAACTAAAATTTGGATGTTGTACCCTATGGACAGAGGACCTTAGACCAATTGGACCTTAGACCAATTATAGTTTAGGTATTAGAACGTTAGGCCATTTACAATTTAGGTGTTAGAACCTTAGACCATTCACAGTTTAGGTATTAGAACCTTAGACCATTTACATTTTAGGTGTTAGAACCTTAGACCATTTACATTTTAGGTATTAGAATCTTAGACCATTTACATTTTAGGTATTAAACCCTTAGACTATTTATATTTTAGGTGTTAGATCCTTAGACCATTTACATTTTATGCTATTCTCCGAAGGCAGTTGAAACTATTTCTAAACGCACGTTCATGCATTCGATTTCGTTTTGGCTCCCGTTTCGCGCTTGATTGGATCCCGCGTGTTTTGAAACTTAGAAACATTTTTCTTAAAATAAGTTTCTTAAAATGAGGTACAGAATTTTATGAATACAGTCTGTAAGTGATATTTCTGGAAAAATCCAAATTTCAACTTTTGATATGAGTAACCTCTATATGCTTGGGGTTTTCCCGGCCAAAAAACGGAGCATTACGGAAATTGTAAACACTTTTGGACGTTTATACCCCTGAACCTAATGGATATAAATGTAAATAATTTTATTTGTTTTGCGGGAAATAGGGGACCCGATAATAAATCCGGAAATAGGGGACCGGATCCGGAAATAGGGGATCCCGATCCGGAAATAGGGACCCGATATAAAAATAATTTCAATATTTCAATATTTTGAACTTTATTTTCTGAAAACACTTTTAAAAGTAGCTCTCTGAGCGAGTGTTCTTTTCATTTTTCTAACTTTCACACTCGAAATATATAGAAAACTATAATTAGTAAACGACAAAATGTCCATTAGAAAATATAAGTTATAAAATCTTTATTTATTATTAAAAAAAGATCTTATGGTTTTCGAGAAACAGTCTAGTCAAGTTGAAGAAGATTGAAATATTTTTTGTAATACTTTTTAGTAATAATTTTTTGTAATAGTTTGTAATACTCATATTTCAAAAACTGAAAGATCTATTTATGAACAATAAGTAAGAATTTGCAGTTCTTTAAAATGCCTATAAGTGTGTATAATTAGAATTTGGATCGAGTTCCATTTTTTTTTAATATAAATAAATAAATAAGACTTAAAAGTGTCTGTACGAAAGAGTTTCTTTTTTCATTTTTCATTTTTCATATTTTCACTTGAAATATCTTCAAAACTTTTTTATTTTCTCTTACTATATGGAGAAAATGTTATTTTCACGAAAATTTTTGATTTCGAAATCTTAATGCGAATACATGTTTTAGGACCTCCTGAACACCTTTTGAGTATTTTTAGAGTGATGTATGTACGTGGTCGATTTCTTGTATACCGGACAGTTGTCACAAATATTAATTGAATTTCATGAAATTTTATAACCGGCTTTGTTAACGAAAAATCTAGAAATAGCAAACTTATGCATAAAAGGGGTTTATTTATAGTTCAATGATTACGAAACTTAACAGTTTCAATCATTGTAGTGAAAAATAGACGCAATACAATTTATGAATTTCTGTGTTCGTGACGTAATTACACCCTCGAAAGAGGGGAAAAGTTACCACCCCCTGAAGTAGTACATTGTTTAACTTGGTATCAATCGAAGGTTTCTTTCAAGCCATTTAAAATGAAGACTAGCATGCTATAATTGTGATGTGATTTTTTGGACTAACAATAGAGATTTTTCCAAAAATATTTTTTGTAAAATTTGCAGAAAAATATAAAAGATTACAAGTAACTTAAAAATGGATTATGGTATGAGAATATCGAGTGGAGCCACACTACAGTTATTTTTTTCTGGATGTGCCTGCTCTCTTCTTCAAAATCCCCAACATAATGCCAATAAAAAAATTTAGTTACTGTTTACGGCAGGAAATTTAGTTTTACAGATGACGCAACGAACATTTATTTCCTAAGCGAGTTAAAAACATTAAAAAAACAGTAGTACTCTTTCTGATGACATTAATAATATAAATACCTTGATTCATCTGTCTGTTTATCTGACTATCTTTGGTAACGCATCGCCAACTTGACGATTTTTTTTAAATGTTTCGAAATTGGCGAAAATGTCGCCAAATCTATAAAAATGGCGCCAAATTAATGAAATTAATTGCGTTTTGAAAGGGAATAGTATTGTAATGCTGTTTCGATAGCGTTTGCTTGTCAATTCAACCGTCCTACTTGGCGACAAATTCGGCGAAATTTTAAAATTTCCCCAAATTGATTAAAATATCACCAAATTACCGACAATGTTGGCAAATCGATAAAAATGTCGTCAAATTGATAAAAATGACGTTAAATCAATAAATTAATTGTGTTTTGAAAGGGTCAGTCTAACTGTCAGACCTGGTCACAGCTGTCACAATTTTAGCGAGTTTTTTAAAGTGTCTCAAACTTAAACTAAATGCCACAAAAATTAACGAAAATATCACCAAATCGATGAAAATTCAATATTTTGGAAATAATATAAAATCTACTATAAGAAAAACTCATTTCTCTGTTCATCCGTCTATGACGTTTAGCAAAAAACTGGCAAAGAATTTGGCGGGATATTTCAAATGTCGCCAAATTGTTAAAAATGGCACCAAATGGGAGGTAATATTTTGCAAATTTTGAATTCCGTCATATGACGGGCATACCTTCTAATAAAGCTAAAAAAAAAAATTTAAATTGGGTCTGAAAAAACACTCAGAATATCAATAAGATCTTGGAACTGAAAAAATTAGAGTATTTTTAATTTAATGCCGTTAGAATACGAAATATTTTACGGCTATTTTTAGAGGGACTTCCATCCGTCTGTGTTCGATTTATTGTGTATATGATAGCTGTCACAAATATTAACGGATTTTCACGAAACTTTTCATTCGGCTTTGTTTACGAAAAATCTAAAACTTCGTGTCAGTTTTTGAAATTCGAGCGAAAATTTCGAAGTTTTTAATTTTTATAAAATGGCTGGCAATATAGGATAACATTTGACATAATTATGTTTAAAAGGGGTTATGTATAGCTCAGTGATCTCAAAATTTAACAGTTTCAATCATTGCAGTGAAAAGTAGTCGCCATACAATTTTTGTGTTCGTGAAATCATTAAACTCCCGCGGCTGTACTTTGCGACACTTGGTATCAATCGAAAGATTTTTTGTAGCCTTTTATCATGAAGGGTGATATGCTATAATTCTGATCATTTGGATCAACAATACAGTTTTTTCAAACCTTTTCTTGCAAAGTTTGCAAAAAGAAAAAAAAAAGAAAGAAAAACTCAAGCTAGTTAAAAAAAATCTGATGTGGACAGCACATGACTTTCCTTATATAATGCAATGAATTTACTACTTTTACAGTAAAAAAAAATAGATTATTTTTATAGTAGTTATCTATATTCTTTTCAAGATATTGAATTTTCGTCAATGAGTCGTCATTTTCCATGTCGTCATCATCAACAAGTCGTCATTGATTTAGCGCCTTTTTTATCCATTTAGCGAGTTTTTCGCTAATTTAGCAACATTTAAAAAGTCGCCAAGTTGGCGACATTCCACGAAATTCATCGCCAAAATCTCGCCAAGCGTTATGGACGAAGAAATAAGTTATTCTTACAGCAGATAAATGACTATTGTCGTTCAAATATAAAAGTATTCCCAAAGTATCTTTTTTCATGTATGGAACGAGCTATATCCACGAGAATGATGTTACCAAATTTATTGCATGGTATTACACATGAAAATTGAACATGTTTCTCAATAGGAAATATATTTATTTTATTTTATATGACTTTTTGATAATTTTTTTGAAAAATGTGCAATATCTCGAGAACGGTTCATGTTAGCGTTCTGAAATTTATGTCAATCGTTTTCTAATGAAAAATTACATACAAAATGTCTATTTGCGTGAAATGTCTATTTTTGACGATTTTTTAAAAATTTCACTCGAAAATTTAGGGGGATTCTGAACATTCGATTGCGTATAAAAACAAAAGGCTTCCAGTGTTTACGGATTGTGATTTTTGTACCAAATTTCGTTCGAATGGGTCCATTCGTTCGTCAGTTATCGTCTCCACACACTCACTGACACACACACACACACACACACACAGACATCCCCTTAAAAATGTTTGATTCGTGATCAGACATGCTTGAAACGTGTTCTCCCGTCGAAAACTCGAATTCGTATTTTCGACCCAATCACAATACTTTTCTTATGCATTATGTATATAAAGAAAGTAATAGGTTTTGGTATGAGAAGGTCGAGCCATGCTCAAATTCCTTTTTTTTTTTTTTTTTCGAATTTTATTTTTAATTCATTTCCTAATTTTCTGGTTTCGGCAAATAAAATTCCTAGATATTTTCAAATTTATTAAATCGGTATTCAATTATATTTTATCCGGACATTGAAATTCAATGAACCATCTGACAAACAAAAGTAAATCACAGAAAATACTTCTCCCCCCCCCCCCTCCTCTTTTATTGATCGACATTGCGTAGGTAAAGTTAGGCTTTTCAGCACCTGTTATTAATGACCCTACATTGTCACTTCTGACAGTTTAGCTGTTTTTGCCGTGCCGTGAACTGCTGACAGATAAATCATTTTTACATGTGTCTTGAGGTGTACACAACACCTCAAGTAATTAACGGGGGAGGGGGGTGATTTGGAATAAAAAAAGTTCTCTGTGTTTTCTGTGATTTAACAAAACTTCGCCCTAATGAGTTGGAGATAATTAACAAGTTCAATAGTATTTAATTCAATTTTCGATTGTTAATTTTTACTTCATCTATATTTACGGTGACCACATTTTTTGGAAGAAAATAAAGAACAAATTTTGGTGTTTGTTTCAACCCGTTTCCAAATTAGTTTGTGACTGGGGGGGGGGGGGGGGCAGACTTAAAATGAAGGCTAAAAAATAACGTCCCACATACCGAAATAAAGTTGCTCACACTAAGTACATAATTATGCTTTGTACTAACCCTGGAATTTTTACTTTAGATTTACATTTACTTTAGTAATACATTTTTGGCAATTTGATGCACTTCGTCTATGGGCTTCTAAGGAAGTGTGTGTGTGTTGGGGGGGGGGGGGCTGTTAGGCGGTAGCCCTCAACCCCACCCCAGGGTGCAGACTTGCATGGTTTATATCTGAAATAAGTTAGAAATAATTTCAAAAAAAAGATTGGAAATATGATTAATAAAAAATAAAACAAATTATGTAAGTAGTAAGTAGTAAGTATATATTTTTCATTACAGTAATGAAATATAATAAATTTATATATAACGAGTTCTTCAATATCAATTGATTGACATTAAAATAATAGACATTTAAAATGCATACTTTTTAAAATATCTCTCAGATAAATGGATTTTTTTTTTTTTTTTTTTAAGGATCAGATTTTAGAAAATCATAAAATGGTAGACAATTCATTTCATAGTTGCATTTTATGCTAATGCAAGCTCCCACAGTTTAAACTTATCTTCACTAGTCCATTATTGGTTTAGGATCAAAAGGAGCATTTGATCAAACAATCCTTCATGAAACTAAAGAACATATTTGAGTTTAAAAAAAAATAAATAAATTCAAAGGATAGTTACTTGGAAAAAAAAGGACTGTCCTTTAAAATTAATTTCAGTGTGGCTCAATTAGACTTTTTCATACCAGAGTCTATGGAGAAATTTGAAAAATCTTTATCGTTGATCCAAATGATCGTAATTATAGCAAGTTACTCTTCATTTTAAAGGGGTTGAGAAAAGGTTTTGATCTATACCAAGTTTGACAATGTACTTCCTCGGAGGAGGAGGTAACGTGTCCATAACTTAACGGAACTCGATTTCTTAGTTTCCTAATTTGCATAGGAAAGCATGACGGGGTCGAAAATTCGAATTCGAGTTTTCAAAGGGGGGAACACGTTTCAAGCATTCCTGAACACGAACCAAACGTTTTTGAGGTGGTGTGTGTGTGTGCGTGTGGAGACAATATCTCACGAACGAATAGAGCGATTCGAACAAAACATGGTATAAAAATTACAATCCGTGAATACTGGAAGCCTGTTCTTTTTAAACGCAATCGAATGTTCAGACCCCCCCCCCCCTCCAAATTTTTGAGTGAAATCTTGAAAAATCATCAAAAATTCAAAACCTTTAATAAAGTTAAGTAAATAATCATTTCTTATGTAATTTTTTATTAGAAAACGGTTGACATAAATTTCAGAACGCTAGCATGAACCGTTCTCGAGATATAGTACATTTCTCAAATAAATGTATCAAAAGTCATCTTCTATATAATAAAAGGCAATGTCTGTGTGTCTGTGTGTCTGTCTTATACACTATACGTTTCGCGACCGCGCGTCGGAGAGCTACGAAATTTGGCAATCGGAGACCCGGGGGGGAGGGAAGGGGACACGTGAAAACCGATTTTTAAAATTTTAATTATTTTTTTATTTATTTAATGTTTTATGCGATTTCGACCGTTTTTTGCCATTTTTGCCCTTTTTTCTCCACGATCCAGACATCGTAGAAAAAAACAAATCACACCATCGGAAAGAGCAGAGAATTTCGAGTAAAAATATATCAATTTCAAATCTGAATTTCGATTTCTAATATTTTTTAAAGATTTTAAAACAAAAGTCACTTTTTGCTCAAGAAAACGATTTTTGGTTTTTAAATTCTCGCATCGTGAAAAGTACTCATAATTTCGACTAATAATTTACATTTTCAGAAAGGTCAAACATCTGGCATTCTTACAAGTCCAATCTGGTCCAGAAATAATGAAAATTGCCTTCAGGATGGCAATTTTAAAGACGTCATGATTTTATATTTCTCGGCGTTCCGCTCGGCGTACCGCTTCGTTTCTCCCCCGCTGAAGCAGGGAAGGTGGTGGGTGGGGACGTCAAGGTGGAGGTGACGTCACGGCTCTGAATAGAGCGCCTTTGCTCTATATAAATTATTATATTTATATTTTAAATGATGGGACGATCTGGATTTTTTAAATGTATATTTTAACTTTTGGATATTTTAATTTTATGGATATTTTAAATGATGGAACAATGAAACAATGGAATGAGGATGATGGAATTAAGCATATGGTCATTTTAAATTGCAAATTAGCGCGCGGGAAGTTAGCGGTAGGCCCGGGTTCGATTCCCGCCACTGCCAAAACTGCCGCCGTGTTTACGTGGAATACGATCACGTTAAATATGTGGGTCCTTCCGAGAGGTTGGTGGTAGGGGAAGGAGGATACGGCCCCTGTGGATGCCTCCCCCACTGGGTTCCCGTCTAAATTGGGTGAATATGTAGAAAGTTATGGAGATTGTCGCGGAGGGCGCGGCAGCCCAGTGGTTAGCGCGCGGGAATTGCACTCAGTAGGCCCGGGTTCGATTCCCGCCACTGCCAAAACTTACGCCACGTTCACGCAGAGTACGATCACGTTAAACATGTGGGTTCGTGAGTCCTTCCGAGAGGTTGGTGGTAGGGGAAGGAGGGTACGGTCTAAATTGGGTGAATAAAAAGAAAGTTATGGAGATTGTCGCGGAGGGCGAAGTAGCCCAGTGGTTAGCGCGCGGGAATTGCACGCGGTAGGCCCGGGTTCGATTTCCGCCACTGACATGGAGTACGATCACGTTAAACATATGGGTCCGTATGTTTTTCCGAGAGGTTGGTGGTAGGGGAAGGAGGGTACGTTCCCTGTGGATGCCTCCCCCACTGGGTTCCGGTCTAAATTGGGTGGCACATCCTGGCCGTCCAACCAGTTACCAGGCCTGGGTTCGATTCCCAAAATTGCCGCCGTGTTTACGCGGAGTACGAGCACGTTAAACATGTGGGTCCGTGAGTCCTTCCGAGAAGTTGGTGGTAGGGGAAGGAGGGTACGGTCTAAATTGGATGAATAAAAAGAAAGTTATGGAGATTGTCGCGTAGGGCAAAGTAGCCCAATGGTTAGCGCGCGGAAATTGCACTCGGTAGGCCCGGGTTCGATTCCCAAAATTGCCGCCGTGTTTACGCGGAGTACGATCACGTTAAACATGTGGGTCTGTAAGTCCTTCCGAGAGGTTGGTGGTAGGGGAAGAAGGGTACGGTCCCTGTGGATGCTTCTCCCACTTGGTTCCGGTCTAAATTGGGTGAATAAAAAGAAAGTTATGAAGAATATCGCGGAGGGTGAAGTACCCCAGTGGTTAGTGCGCGGGATTTGCACTTGGTAGGCCCGGGTTCGATTCCCAAAATTGCCGAATAAAAATAAAGTTATGGAGATTGTCGCGGATGGCACGGTAGCCCAGTGGTTAGCGCGCGGGAATTTCACTCGGTAGGCCCGGGTTCGATTCCCGCCATTGCCAAAACTGCAGCCGTGTTCACGCGGAGTACGATCACGTTAAACGTGTGGGACTGCAAGTCCTTCCGAGAGGTTTGTGGTAGGGGAAGGAGGGTACGGTCTCTTTGGATGCCTCCCCCATTGGGTTCCGGTCTAAATTGTGTGGCACTTCCTGGCCTTCCAAGCAGTTACCTTACACCTTCTGGTAGGTCGCGCCAACGAGTTTGCCACGGTCAGAATTTTCAAGGGTAGCGAACAGGCTGGTCGCCAAAGGCGGCTAGTAAATAATAAAAGGCAATGTCTGTGTGTGTGTCTGTGTGTCTGTGTGTCTGTCTTATACACTATACGTTTCGCGACCGCGCGTCGGAGAGCTACGAAATTTGGCAATCGGAGACCTGGGGGGAAGGGAAGGGGACACGTGAAAACCGATTTTTAAAATTTTAATTATTTTTTTTGTTATTTAATGTTTTATGCGATTTCGACCGTTTTTTGCCCTTTTTTCTCCACGATCCAGACGTCGTAGAAAAAAACAAATCACACCATCGGAAAGAGCACACAATTGCGAGTAAAAATATATCAATTTGAAATCTGAATTTCGATTTCTAATATTTTTTAAAGATTTTAAAACAAAAGTCACTTTAGGCTCAAAAAAACGATTTTTGGTTTTTAAATTCTCGCATAGTAAAAAGTACTCATAATTTCGACTAATAACTTACATTTTTAGAAAGGTCAAACATCTGGCATTCTTACAAGTCCAATCTGGTCAGGAAATATTCCGTATTGCCCACAGGATCGGGATTTTAAAAGTTTCCGAATTTCAATTTCTCGGCGTTCCGCTTCTTAACCGGCGTTTCTCCCCCGCAGAAGGAGGGAAGCTGGTGGGTGGGGACGTCAAGGTGGAGGTGACGTCACGGTTCTGAATAGAGCTCCGATTTATATTTCGATGACGTCATTTGAATAAAGTTCCTTTGTTTTCGATGAAGTTTTCAAATATAATAAATTATTGTAGTGTTATGATAATTTTAAAAATATTACCGAGGAATGTAACGCCTTTTAGAGATGTTTAAACCAGGCAATTTATATTTCAATGCCATCATTTGAATGAAGTTCATTTTCTTCGATGAAGTTTTCAAATTTAATAAATACTCTCGGTAGGTCCGGGTTCGATTCCCGCCACTGCCAAAACTGCCGCTGTGTTCAGGCGGAGTACGATCACGTTAAACATGTGGCACCGTAAGCCCTTCCGAAAGGTTGGTGGTAGGGGAAGGAGGGTACGATCCCTGTGGATGTCTCCCCCACTGAGTTCCGGTCTAAATTGGGTGGCACTTCCTGGCCGTCCAAACAGTTACCTTACACCTTCTGGTAGGTCGCGCCAGCGAGTGTGCCACGGTTAGAATTTGCCACAATCAGAATTTTCAAGGGTAGCGAACAGGCTGGTCGCCAAAGGCGGCTAGTATAAAATAAAACAAATTATTAACTATTGTGAAATATGTTCACGTTTCATATGCAATATTATGCGATAAATTTGTTGGCACCTTTCTTGTTTATTTCTCCACAGGGGGTGAACAAAATGAAAGATAATCAAAAAGTTTTCCCCCATTCTTTAGAAGCTCCTCTGTGACCCAAAAGATGACATTTTGCATACTTGTAGTACTGGCTACTGGACAGATCTAACTGGACCGCTATTTGATTAGAACGACGATTTTTGACGCTAAGCGACATACCTTGTTAAACAATATAATATATTAAAAAAACAGTTGCCACTTAATTTTTTAAGAGTTTTAGTTTTCTGCCTTAGATAGGCTCAGGTACTAGTTTTTGATGCGAAATATCTTAAGAGGCGGGGTTCAGATTAAATCATGAAAGAAATGTGACGGGAATGACACGAAAGTATATGTACCGGAATTGGTATCCTACTGTTACCAGTACTTAACAGAAATCCACTGCTATGGTTTGAAGATCTGAGTTGCTTGACCTCAGCGTCATATTAGAAGACCTTGGTTATAAATTTGACGAAATGCGACTTTTGAAGAGTAAGTAACTTATCGAGTTTTGTAGATAGGTTAAAAACTTCTAGAACTTTCCATAGATGGTATACAAGCTCGTCAACGTTCAGTTGTGTTCCGTCTTTGAGCTGGTTTTTCGGAACAAAACAGAATAATTCAAATCAAACGGATGATTATGCTGACGAGCGCATAGAAAGAACTAAACCGGTCCCTGAATGCTGTCAATGAGTAATCTTATGTCATTAACGCGAGTACTAACATTTCCGTCCATCCTGACAAACACGCAATTTACACCTCGTCCCCGAGTCTACGCTTCACTACTGTAAAAACAACCAATATGGGGTAAAAAGAAACCTCACTATCACGAACCACCATCTCCACTGACATAAGATCCGTTTGAAGCAGTCACGACTCGGCCCGCAGTATCAAAAAGGGGGCAATCGGAACGTAGGCCCTGGCGCGAAATTGCCCGCAAAGTGGGCGGAGAGTCGTAAGAGCAGGGAGGGGGCCCGGCTATTAAGGGGGCCCAGCCGTCATTTATCCCGAGTCGGCAATGACACGAACCGATTGCGGCGTGGTGTGGAATAGGCAATGAGGAGGTCTAATTGAGGCAGAGAAAGGATGGAACTGGTTGGAGCCCCGGGCAACCTGTAAGTGGGCAGTTGTTTAAAACGATGCTCTTTTCCGTTTGAGAATAAACAACAGAATAAATTTGTATTTTTATGGAGCAGGACAAAAACAATGGGGGTACGAGTGGATCATCTATAAATACGTTACACGTGTTTGAGATCAGTCCTCATTTGCATGAAATCAATGTAAATCAGCTTCGTGAAAAGGAAGAAGATTGACTTTGATTTGGATAGAAAGAGGTGGCAAATGAAGAGGATAAGTGAGGAAAGCAAAGGAAGATTACATATAAGGAGTGTATGGGAGGAAGGTGCATAAAGAATGTAAATGGGGAGGTACATACGAAGGTGAAAGAAATCATATACTCGTATATACATATGAGAACCGGCTTTTAAGGCAGGTCTTCATCTGTAAATCTTTTAAAGCCGCTCCATCATCTGAAAAGGTGGTCGGTCCATCTTCAAAAGTCTAGCCACCATCTTTTAAAGCCGTTCCATCATCTGAAAAGGTGCCCGGTCCATCATCGAAAGTCTGGCCACCATCTTTTAAAGCCGTTCCATCATCTGAAAAGGTGGCCAGTCCATCATCGAAAGTCGGGTCACCATCTTTTAAAGCCGCTCTATTATCTGAAAAGGTGACCGGTCCATCATCAAAAGTCGGGCCATCATCTTTCAAAACCGTTCCATTATTTGAAAAGGTGGCTGGTCCATCATCAAACGTCGGGCCACCGTCTTTCAAAGCCGCTCCATCATCTGAAAAGGTGGCCGGTCCATCATCAAAAGTCGGGCCACCGTCTTTCAAAGCCGCTCCATCATCTGAAAAGGTGACCGGTCCATCATCAAAAGTCGGGCCACCGTCTTTCAAAGCCGCTCCATCATCCGAAAAGGTGGCCGGTCCATCATCAAAAGTCGGGCCACCATCTTTCAAAGCCGTCCAATCATCCGAAAAAGTGGCCGTTTCTTCATCATAAGTCGGGCCACCATCTTCCAAAGCCGCTCCATCATCTGAAAAGGTGGCCGGTGTATCATCAATAGTCGGTCCACCATCTTTCAAAGCCGCTCCATCATCTGAAAAGGTGGCCGGTCCAATATCAAAAGTCGGGCCACCATCTTTCAAAATCGCTCCATTTTCTGAAAAGGTGGTCGATCTATTATCAAAAGTCGGGCAACCATCATTTAAAGCCGGTGCATTATTTGAAAAGGTGGCTGTTCAATCATCAAATGCGTGGTCACCCTATTTTAAAGCCGGTCCTCATCTGAATTATATCATATACATAGAAATGAGGATCGGCTTTAAAAGCCGGTCCTCATCTGCATGTATTTGATATTATTCTTATATCATCTTTACATTCAAAATACATTGTTATTTTCTAAGAAACAAAAGAAAAGAAAGGAAGCTAGCTCTCTACGAAATCATCATTTTCAAATAAATTAAGGGAATGTGGCTCAACTCCACTTTCTCATACAAAATTAATTTTTAACTAGTTTGTATTTTTTTTCCAAATGTTGCAAAAATTTTTTTTAACAATCTGTATCATAGGTTCAAATTATCCTAATTATATATATAAATATTTGATATATATATTATTATATATGTAATATATTATATAAATATTTGTTAGCCTTCATTTCAAAGGGCTTAAAAATTCATTCGATTGATAACAAGCTTGATAATGTAATTTGCCTCTCCGAGGGGGCTGGGGGCACAAAATTAAATCGCAACTATTTTTCACTACAGTGATTTAAACTGTTAAATTCCGAGATCATTGAACCATAAATAAGTCGCTTTATGCATAATTATGTCAAACCTTAGACAAAAGTATGAAGAAGTGAGTCACTTCGATCCTTGGCTCCAATTGCAGTACACTTCCATCAATACATTGCTGATTTAATTAGCAGCGTACAAAAATATTTGTATATCGATTTATAGGTGAAAAAAAAAGGGTAATGTATATTTACTTTCTTATTTTTACTTATTTACTTTACATACTTTACTTGCTTACTTTTTAATGTATATTTACTATTGTATAGAGAAAGGATACATTTCCAGAAAAGAGAGATTTGACAGATAAGTACCTTTAAAGACTTCCTGAATCCATTTTAAATATTATTAGAAAGATGTCTATCACTGACACACACACACGCACACACATACACACACACATACATACACACACATACATACACACACACACGCACGCACACATATACAGACATTCACATTATATTTTATTAAGATAGATGCGGGATAAAAGTTATGGTATTGGTCTTACGTATAAAACAAGCATGTTATTGATACATTTGAGCACACGTAGGCTTTTATAGATTTTGGCATTTTTTGTGGGCCATGTCGCAGAAAAGCCAGGTTCTTTGTTACCAAAATCTTATCCGCACCAGGGTAACTCACAAGTGACTTACCTACCAAATGTTTTGAAACATGTTCAATTAGTTTTTCAGCTAAAGTGGATAAATACAAATAGACAGACATAATATAAGCGCTAAAAATAGTCACGCTAAAATTATTTTTTTCGGATTTTAGAGTGTTCAAAACGTGTATATCCGTCAAACACCGAGTTGCAAATTTGGCACGATTCTAATTCTTTCCCTAGCACATTACCATGCACTGTAGGGAAAATATAAATGGCTTCATTAAAATGGACTTGTATGTCACAGGTTCACTGGAAAAGACATGGTAGTTAAGTAGAAACTACAAGGTGCCTCAATGTGTCCTATTTTCGCTTGGTTAAACAAGATACATCATTTGCAGGTGAAAATTCTGTACTTTGCTTCTAATTCAATACCTCGCTCCTAAACCTAATCTTTTTACAGAAAAAAGAAGATTATTGTGTGTGTTTCTGTGTCCGTGTCGTTGCCGTCTGTAGCTGAAGCTCGAAGTGTCAGACAGCTATGAAATTCGCTACAGAGGTGTTTCACAACCCGTAATGTGCACATCGGCGATTTATTTTTTTAATTCTAATTAGTTTAAAATGTATTTTATGTTGAAGTACTTTTTTGAGCGAATTTTGCACAAATCGGTTCCTTCTTTTTCGGTTCAGACGTCCGACTTACCCGAAGGTGTAAGGTAACTGTTTGGACTTCCGGGAAGAGTCACCCAATTTAGACCGAAATCCAGAGAAGGAGACATCCACAGGGACAGTACCCACCTTCCCCTACCAACAATCTTTCGGAAGGATTTACGGATCCACATGTTTAACGTGATCGTACACCATGTGAACACCGCGACTGTTTGGGAAGAGGCAATCCCCGCACGCTAACCACTGGGCAGTCGTGCCCCTAAATCGGTTCCTTAATGTTGTATATAATTAGCAAGGTTGCGCAGGGAAAAACGGATTGCGGAGATGATTTTAGTACAAAATAGGCGATTTGGAAATTGAGCGGTGTTATTTATATCTTCACTATTTAAGCAGCGGGCGCTTATTTAGAACTCGGGAAACGCCGGATAATTCGTTGTAATGTTTCAATAAATGCAATCCGGCATCAATGGTAACATTCAAGACCAGACATTGAGCGTCTCACAATTTGTTAAAGCAGCGGTCAAGGGGAGGTCCGTGTTGACCACTAATGGATATTCTAATTCACTATGACCACTCTGAAAATTGCTTACAAAGACCGCAGGTCATTAACAGGATGGTATTAATGCTCTTTTAATGGGAGCAATCAAAACAACAGTCTGCAGAGTAAAGCGGAGTACTCCACCAAATGTAAATTAAGGGCTTCACTTAATGAGTTCAGGAAGTTTCTCCCTCCACTAGCTGAGTAATGGTCAATCTGTAACGTTAGAGGGATAGGTAAGCCTTTGAAGATATGACGTCATATAGATTGTTTTGTTGAAATACTGCTTATTCGTGATGTACGCTGCAACATCTTAATAAACAGTTGCTAATTAAAGACAGATGTTTAATTTAAAAAGACACACACTAAAACAACATGGATCAAAACACACAAAAAACTGGGTTTACTACCACTGGAATAACACTTTTAAACAGGTAAGATCAATCATGTGTAAAGCATTGATTATGAAACATTTCCCAACTGAAATGCAATTTTATTTAAACATCTCTAAAATGCGATAGATTCAGTGCTGATATATTTTAAATTATCACAGTACTACAGCAATTTATTATATTTAAAAACTTAAAACTTCATAGAGAAAAATGAGCTTTATTCAAATGACGTCATCGAAATATAAATCGTCTGGCTCTCTATGTAATAGCAATGAATATTTTATGCATATCACTTTCATTCCTGACTCCAGAGCTAAACAATTTTAAGTAAAAAACATTCAGTCATTCTTGTACAACTCATCTTGCAATCACTTGCTTATATTCTGCATCCATTAAAATTAGGCGTCGTTGTAGAAATAATCAAAGTTTGATGATCATTTAAACTAAAAAATATTATAACTAAATTTGCACAAAATATAGATGCACTGAAAACGCGCAAAAATAAAGCGGCTTTAGAGCGGATGTAACACGAAATATAAATTTAAAAGAACTTTGAAAATTACGATTTTTACACTGGGAAAAAAAGATGGATGCCCTATTTTATTTTGATGTGGGTCACGTGATCTCTTCATATTATATGGATGTAATTATTATTTTAATATTTATTTTAAAAACTACCGATCATATTTCGCTGAAATTTTTTTTATATACATTATGGGATAATTTGAATATTTTCTAAACATTTCAAAGCAATTTGGGAATTTTAACTTTTGCTTATAAAATGTTTGAAAAATTTTGTCTCATAGGGTTCAATGTATTTCATTTTTTTATCCCGGGTTCAATC
This sequence comes from Amaurobius ferox, assembly GCA_951213105.1. NCBI lineage: Eukaryota > Metazoa > Arthropoda > Arachnida > Araneae > Amaurobiidae > Amaurobius > Amaurobius ferox. The sequence goes on from OX578154.1 coordinate 97,004,545, forward strand.
CATAACTAATTGGGCGATATTATTTATTTGCATTCCCATATGTCTGATATAGACTGTCTCAACAACATACTAAAATTTCATTTTGATAAAGTCATTTTACGGCAGTTATCCTGCAAATGGACAGACAGGCAGACAGACAGGATGAACAAAGTCATAAACACTTTTCAACTATGTTAGAAAGTGTTAAAAAGTAACTATATCTATATATAGATGTTTTATTTTACTCTTTTATATGAGAATTGCATGGAGCAATACGGGTATCTTTTATGTTACGTTCAAAAGACGTTTCAAACAGGTCATTTTATACACCTCTTTACCTGTTACACACTTGCTTACCTGCTTAAAAAGGTCCTTTAAATGGGACCCATTTAAGCAGGTAAAGAAGTACGTAAAATAAACATCTCATGTTATCTTTATACCTGTTTAAAACGGTCTTTTCAGCATAAAATAAAAAAATCTGATGTGGGCAACACATGACTTTCCTTATATAATGTAATGAATTTACTACTTTTACAGTAAAAAAAATAGGTTTTTCTTACAGTAGATACTAATATTCTTTCCAAGATATTGAATTTTCGACAATTAGTCGTCATTTACATTGATTTAGCGTCATTTTTATCCATTTGGCGAGATTTTCGTTAATTTAGCAATATTTCAAAAAGTCGCCAAGTTGGCGACATTCCGCCAAATTCGTCGCCAAAAACTCGCCAAGCGTTATGAACGGAGAAATAAGTTATTCTTACAGCAGATAAATGACTATTGGCGTTCAAATACAAAAGTATTACTCAAAGTATCTTTTTTCATGAATAGAACGAGCTAGATCCACGAGAATGATGTCACCCAATTTATCGCATGATATTACACAGGAAAAGTGAACATATTTCTCAATAGGAAATATTTTTTTAATTTTATATGACTTTTTGATAATTTTTTTTAATAAATGTGCAATATCTCGAGAACGGTTCATGTTAGCGTTCTAAAATTTATGCCAATCGTTTTCTAATGAAAAATTACATAAGAAATGTCTATTTGCGTAACTTTATTAGTGGTTTTGATTTTTTGACGATTTTTTCAAAATTTCATTCGAAAATTTAGGGGGGTTCTGAGCATTCGATTGCGAATAAAAACAATAGGCTTCCAACGTTTACAGATTGTGATTTTTGTACCAAATTTGGTTTGAATCGGTCCATTCGTTCGTCAGTTATCGTCTCCACAGACTCACTGACACACACACACACACACACACATACTTTCACACACACACACAGACACACACAGACATCACTTCAAAAATGTTTGATTCGTGATCAGGGATGCTTGAAACGTGCTCTCCCGTCGAAAACTCGAATTCGAATTTTCGACCCCGTCACAATACTTTCCTTATACATTATGTATATAAGGAAAGTAATATACTCATTATTTCGTGTAATTCTCATATAAGTGTAAAATACTACATTCACATAGATATATTTATCTTTTTAAGTGTGCAACTGGGGGGAGGGACAAGCCAGTGATTAGCGCGGGAGGATTGCACTCGAATGACCGGAGATTGATTCTCGGCTCTGCCCAAATTATCCGAAGTACGGGCACGTTAAATATGTGTGTCCGTAAATCCTTCCGAGAGGTTGGTAGTAGGAGTAGGAGAGTTCGGCCCCTGTAGATGATGCTCACACTGGGCTCTAGTTCAAATCGGGTGGCAATTCCTGGCCGTCCAAACAGATATCTTACGCTTTCGGGTAGGTCGGACGGTCTGGGTCGAAGAAGAAAGAAGAAGTGTGTAACTGGAAAGATACCTGTTTAAAAGTGTCATTCTAGTGGTAGTAAATCCAGTTTTGGGTGTGTTTTTACCCTTATATTTTAGAGTGCACATTTAAACAAATTTCCCGTTTTTCATTAAGTTAACATCTGTCAGAAATACTGATGTTAATTTAGTGAAAAAAAAGATAACGTTATTAAAATTAAATATGCTTCTTGCATTTCGATGTTTTCGATGATGATTTCGAAGTAAGCGTTTTGTAGCGTTAATCTGCAACGTATGGGAAGTTAAAAAAACTTAACAAATTTGACAAGAAATTTACGAAGGTGGCAGATGGTATGTACACTTCATTTTCGCTGGAATTATTAAGCATTTTTATTCATTTTTCATGAAATTATTAAGATATTTTATTTATTTTTGCTGGAATTATTAAGCTTTTTTTTTATTAATTTTTGCTGGAAATATTAACTGTTTTATTCATTTTTGCTGGAATTATGAAGTTTTTATTCAGTTTTGCTATAATTATTAAGCTTTTTAATTTATTTTTGCTATAATTAATAAGCATTTTTATTTATTTTAACTGGAATTATTAAGCTTTTTTTTTATTTTTTTTTGCATACGCACTTTATAGTCATATCATCAAAGTCATCATCAAATGCTCATAAAGACAGAAGTAGAATTCTTTAGTGAGTCTCGGAAATTCGATACTTAATTCATATCAGTCATCACCCGAGCTCTATTTAAAGCAAATCTTTAGTAATAAATGCTCGAAGAAAAGGTTTTGAACTGAGCTGGTGGAAGTGAAAATCCTTAGTAAATCACTGTACCTCCTTCAAAAAACTCTTAAATTTTAAACTATTATGCTAATTAGAGTATATATATACATATATATATATATATGTATATATATATATATATATATATATATATATATATACATATATATGTATGTATATATATATATATATATATATATATATATATATATATATATATAGAAGTTTGAAAATCCAATGAACGAAAAGTAAGAAGATGTAACACGATAAACCTAATATATATATATATATATATATATATATATATTATATATATATATATATATATATATATATATATATATATATATTATATATATATATAAAAATTGAAAGATTTTAATCGAAAATTATGCATAAACTACTGTATGTACATATTATTTATATATATATATATCTTCTTACTTTTCGTTCATTGGATTTTCAAACTACTATTATTATATATACATATATATATATATATATATATATATATATATATATATATATATATACTAGTTTGAAAGTCCAATGATAGAAGAGTGAGAAACTGCAACTCGAAAAACTTAATTTTCTAAAAACCTACAAAATAAAAGAATAAAACTGCAAATCTTCAATCAAATGGAAAAAAATACAAATTTCGAGTCATCAAGTTAAAGAAAATCAACAAATTTCAATGGTATGGAAACAATAATAGAAAAACATAAAAAATCAAGCATTAGTGCTATACACGTGGACAAGTGTTAGGCCTTAAAAATGGAATTGTTCACTTCGCCAAAACTCTTCCTCGGGTCTAAGTATTTTGTCGAAGCAAACACAAAATATGTATGTTTCTGAAGTAATAGATAGATTATATCTATAAACTATTTCTACTTGGACAACATATATATATATATATATATATATATATATATATATATATATATATATATATATATATATATATATATATAAATCACCAAAGCAGTTAAACCAGTTAAATCATGGCTATCATGCCGAAAACAGAAATGAACAACACTGGCTTAATTTGGAGGTTAATTAGACCAGATTCTTCATCAGGTCCGAGCATCTAACCCTAATTAACCAAAACAAATGCTTGTTTCAGATATGGCAATAGTAAGTTACTATATAAATGCCATAACTCAGACTACAAGCATTAATAGAGAAAAATAATAATAAATTATTGAGGAATCTAGTATTTTACCATGAACGATGACATATATATATACATATAGGCGATGACATATATATATATATATATATATATATATATATATATATACTCATTGCGTAGAGTATACTAATTGTGACTGATTGCATGCTTCCATTAATATATATATATTAATATATATATATATTATATACATTAATATATTATATACATTATATATATTATATACATTAATATATATATATATATATATATATATATATAACACCTTAACGAGGCCTGTCGTCCTGGGAGTTTTGTTACCCTTGCACAGAATTTTGCAGCTGTTCGACTTTTCGCTACAGAAGACACACACACACACATATACACACACACATATACACATACATACATACACACATATTCTTTCATATCTTTTATTATGTAAGGAAATAAATAAATTCGCATAGTCCGTATCACACTCACATTCCGATTATTCCACATCTGCCAATTTGATTTCCTTCCTGACCTGGAATGGCTATTTTAATTTACTGATCAGTCCCCAAAATGGCTTACAGAGAGCGGGAATCATTAACAGAATGGCATTTAATGCTCTTTTAATGGGCAAGATCAAAATAACAACCTGCAGTATAGGAAATGTTCAGGGGTGTTTAATGTAAATTATACGCGGTTTATTTAATGAGTTCAAGGGAATTCTACCTTGGCTTGGAGAATAATAGTCAATCTGTAATACCGGATAGAAAGGTAACTCTTTTAAGAAAATGGCAAATAGAATGTTTTCTATTACATTAATGTTTGCCGTGTTCAAGAGAATGATGCAATAGAAAACTGTACATATCCATAAAATATTATTGTAAAATTTCATACCTTACTATAAAAGAAGAAGACAGTGTATATGCGTGTATATTGTCTATAGTGGAAAATCGGAGTTTCGGACAATGTTACTTCCTTACAATACGACTGGGCGAAGTTCTTTAAAATTCAAATTAGTTTAAAAGTTATGAACTTAAAAGTCGAACTTTGACAGACTTTTCATCATTTTGAACCCGACTTATCGATTAGATTTCGAACGCGAGCACTTTTTTTCACAAGCGTTCAGGGAACGATATCTCAGATGGAGAATAACAGCCACTTTAAGTACTATAAAATTTGCGATTTTCTAATCAAGTCAATTTAAAAAATAATATTTCGCATTTTGCAATGTAGAATTATTTCCATATTATATGTGTGTTCTGAAAACTTAATTTATATCAGACGTAGATATTTGAAAAAAAAGAAAAAATTCTCTGTGTAAAGGGATTTTTTTCTTTTTTGATGACATTTTTATTAGAGAATTATAATAAGATAATAATGTACTTTGCAGCCCAATTCATTAGATTTATGTTTTAGAATGTTTATTTAAACTTCATTTTCCATGCATATGGTAGCTTTTCTTTATAAACTGTAGTTTCGATTTAGGTGTATTTAGGCGCTTAAACGAAGCTTACGTACTTTGGATGCAGCTCTCACTGAAAGAAAGAACCTGCTTATCGCGGAAACGCATTGTTTTAGGGCGTATCATGCTCATTGCGTAGAGTATACTAAGATTGCATGCTTCCATTAAGCAGGTGACGGCACAACGATTCAAAGGCGTTTGTATATTGTAAATTAGCCGCCTTCGGCGACCAGCCTGTTCGCTACCCTTGTAAATTTTGACCGTGGCAAACTCGCTGGCGCCATAACCCAGTGGAGTTAACAAAGTTTGTTCTAGTTTAATGATGTTAAAACCATAATTCAATCATTTAAATTTTATAATGACCATATGCTAAGCTCTTAATTCCATCATTTGAAATATAACGTAATTTTCTAACCCGATGCATAAATACACCGCGACAATCTCCATAACTTTCTTTTTATTTATTTTTTCTTCATAGAAACACCGTGCGTCTGCGCGCGCATGTGGGTGAAAAACTTTTTCGCGGTTTCGCCGAGAAATTGAAAATTATTACTTCCTTAAAATCCGAATCGCGCGGCTACTTTTTATTATTTCTTGACCAGATTGGGCTTGTAAGAAAGCCTGATCTTTGAGCTTTCTAAAAATGTAAATTATTAGTCGAAATTGTCGGTACTTTTCCCGACACGAGTATTTAAAAACGAAAGTTCGTTTATTTAAGCCGAAAGTGACTTTTGTTTTAAAATCTTTAAAAAATATTAAAATTTGTCCCTGAGATTTGAAATTGATATATTTTTACTCGCAATTGTCTGCTCTTTCCGGTCGTGTGATTTATTTTTTACTTCGACGTGTAGATGGTGGAGTAAAAATGGGAAAAAGGGAAAAAACGGTCGAAATCGTATAAAACATTAACAAAAATAATTCAAATTTTAAAAATCGGTTTTCACGTGTCACCTCCCCTCCCCGGGTCTCCGATTGCCAAATTTCGTAACTCTGCGATGCGCGGTCGCTGAGCCTATAGTGTATAAGACACGCAGACAGACATTGCCTTTTATTATATAGAAGAACCTTGCTGCCCCAACCGCGAATCGAACCTTGGGTCTTCCAACTGGCAACCGAGGCTCTACCGTTGAACTATTGGGGCGAAATTGCAAGATCTTATCGAAGTGGACTCTGCATTCTCCACCCTCTAATGTCAGATTGGCGGGCAACTGACAATCTGACTGACCACCTCCTGCTATTTTTACCTCAGGTTAACCTCCTGACACTGCTATGTTTATCCAGGTTAGTATCTTGCGTGGTCGTTACCCTCTCAATTTGAAATCGGCGCTCAAACTTCCAGAGTCCACTGAATCCGTGTTAGAAGTACTAGAGTCATTATCAGCCCTACGACATTATTACACTAATCTACACAGTTGATTTGTTCGAGGGCCATTGTAAAGAGACTGGCTGCCCCAACCGGGAATCGAACCCCGGATCTCCAAACTGGCAAACCGACGCTCTACCGTTGAGCTATTTAGATGAAATTGGAAGCTCTTATTCTCAAAGTGGACTCTGGAATACTGTAGTTCTAGTTTATGCCCCCAGTGGTTCAAGCGTATTACTTTCCTTACAATACATGGTAACGTAGAGGGAAAGTATTGGAATCGTGTCGAAAATCGCAACTCGATGGATTTATACCTTTCGAGGAATCTAGAACGCGAAGAAACTATTTAGAGTGTTAAGTCTGTGTGGGTGCTTACCTTTATGTCTGTCTGTGTGCCTTTTGTCTGTCTGTCTGTGCAATGTATGTATCCATTCTAGCTGAAAGACTAATTGACCAATTGTTACAAAATTTGATAAATAAGTCGCTTATAGGTTACCCTGGTGTTAATTAGTTTTTCGTATGATTCGGGATAAAAAAACTCGCCTTTTTTTTGCGAAATGGCCCGCAAAAATTGCTTGTATCCACTCTAGCTGAAAAAACTAATGGACCGAAGTTCACAAAATTTGATAGATAAATCGTTTGTGGGTTACCCTGGTGTTGATTAGATTTTGGTACGATTCGCTAAAAGAAAAAATAACCTGCCTTTTTCGCAAAATGGCTTGTAAAAAAAAGTATGTATCCATTGTAGCTGAAAAAGTAATTGACCAAATATCGCAAAATTTGGTAGATAAGTCACCTGAGGGATACTCTGTTGCTGATTAGATTTCGAAACGATTAAAAAAAAAATACCTACTTTTCTTTTTGCAAAATAGGCCGAAAAATTACCATAATATAAAATAAATGACTGCGTATGCTCAAATGTATCAATTAAATAACACCAACCTCATAACCTTAGGACTATAACCGTTCTCCAGATATTTTAGTCTTTTCGTATTTTTGCTAAATCGTCTCTGAAAATACGCCCAGTCGCCAAATGATAACGAAAATTTAAATAAAACAACAAATTCAATGTAATTTCAAATAATTACCAGTGTGACTTTATTCAATTAAACTCAATTTAAGGATTACATGTGAAATAAAGAGAAAATGAATCTGAGTCTGTAGAAAAATGTCACGTGCTGCTCACTTTTTTTTTTTTTTTTTTTTTTTTTTTTTTCTTCTTTCTTTTTTTTTTTTTTTTTTTTTTTTGTGAATTATTATTGTTATTTTATTCCTAGTGATTGCTGAAGGTGAGAGGGGCACGATGGCGCATTTTGAAAGAAAATCGAATTAATTAATTCGTTTTAACACCTGCTTTAAAACCTGGGCAACACCGAGTACATTTTCTAGTGATGCAAGTAACAAATTCTCTGAATACGATAATTCACTACGACTTATGTGGTTTCAAAATATTGAAAAGTATAATGAATAAAATAATAAATTCCCTCAATTATGGTCGTGAGTTTTTATGTATTTATTTATTTCTTTTTTGTAAGATGAAATTACATTCAATATAGAAAAATGAACAATTATTCAAAATAAATCCATTTAGAAAATTTGTCTATTTGTAAATTGATTGATAAAACTGCGATTTCTTCTATTATAATCCTATTAATTAAAGTTAACTTTTGAAAGATAGTAGAATTTTCTAACCTTTAACTCAAAATACGTTGAAAAAGGCAGTGATTTGTCTATGTACAGTGTTTGACTATGTACCCCCTAGTGTTTTAAGAATAAGTTAATATTGTTGCAAAAAATTATTTACAAACAAATTAATATTGTAAATAATGTATATTATTGCAAATATTTATATTATTTTAAAAAGAGGAAGGGAGAGTTAGCTATTTAAGGAAAAAGGTTAATATCATTCTCGAAAATAGTCCAATTTTTCTATTCTTTAATCGGATATAGATTTTCGCAACCCGATAACTGAAGCCACGGTTGGTTAATTTGGCTTCTAGTATTTAGACTGTTAGGTTGATCGTTAAAAATACTCAGTCAACCAAAATGAATGTTCACATTCTGAAGTAATACCTTTTCGATAAAAATACTCTTGGCTATTGAAATTTTACTCTTCAATCATCCACATCTAGTAGGTTCACTATTTTAAAACTTATTAGCTGGTTATAAAAACAAGAACAATAATAACAAGAAAGATCAATCATACATAAGCATTGATTATGAAACACTTTCCAACTGAAATGTAATTTCATTTAAAAATTAAAATGTGATTCATTCAGTGGTAATATCTTTTACATTATCACAGTACTACAGTATACTTAAATATTTAAAACTGTATCGAAATATAAATCATCTGATTCTTTATGCAAAATCAATGAATATTTCATTCATATAACTTGTATTCCAGACTCCAGAGCTAAATAATTTTGTGTGAAAAAAATTCAGCAATTCTTATGTAATTCATCTTACAACCGCTTGAGATATTTGCATTCTGCATATGTTAAAATTAGGCTTCCTTGAAGAAATAATAAAAGTTTAGGGATCATTTAAAATCACAACTATTGTAATTGCATAGGCACGGAATTTAGATACACAGATAATACACAGATAATATATATGTGTATGTGTATGTACTCAAAGTATTGGAATCGTGCCGAAGATCGGAACTCGAATTTTCAAAGGATCTACACGTTTTGGGACTTCTAGAACACGAAAAAACTACTTTTAGGAAGACGTCTGTGTGAGTAAGGGTGTATCTGTGTATGTTTCTGTGTGTCTGTGTGGATATTACATCCACTCTAATTGAAAAACTAATGGACCGAATTTCATACAATTTGGTAGGTATGTTTTTTGTGGGAAATCCTGATGTTCATTAGATTATAGTACGATTCGTAATAAAAGAAATTGCCTTTATCCACTCTAGCTAAAAACTAATGAACCAAATTTATCAAAATTTGGAGTATAATATTTCAATAACCTACAAGTGATTTATATACCAAATTTAACAAAATTTTATATATAAATCATTTGTAGGTTATTCTACTACGATTCGGGAAAAAGGAACGGGCTATTTTTGCGAAATGGCCAGCAAAAATCGTTATATATAAAAATAAAAGACTACGTGTGCTCAATTATATCAATTAAATTCCTATTTTATATGTGATTTTTGACAACAAAAAGAATAAGACTAACCCCATTACTCTAGGACTAGCCGTTCTTGAGATATTCTAGTTTTTTCGCGTTTTCGCTACGCCACCTTTGACAATAAGTCCAGCTATCAAATGAGAACCAAATTTAAGTTTAACGTGTAAATTCAATGTCATTTAAAATACTTATGTTGTGCAGATAAACTCAAATTATCATTGAATAAATAAAGAGAACGAATATGAGTCTGCAAAGAAAGACATGTGCTGTCCACATCAGAATTTTTAACAATATTACACCAATGATTTATAGAAGTGAACGGGGATTATTTTCAGGCCATTTCGAAAAAAATGTATGATCTATATTTCAAGATCCATCAAATTTTTGTCGAATAAAATGTTCAACAAATTTAAGCTGTGTACCAAATTTTAACTCTCTAGGACGTAGGAAAGTGCATTTAAAATGCCATCAATTAAATTTATCATGAAGAGTTATATAAAATTTAAAAAAAATGAAAAATTGTTATCTACCAAATTTATTTTAAAATATGAAGCCACTCCCATATGCAAAACGTTTAAACAAATGGAGAGATATTTATTATACAATATCTCTCTCTTTTCTTTCTGGAAGATATCCCAAAGTCAGAATTTAATTGAATTTGTTTTTTTCCCTATATAAAATAATATTTTTAATTAAAAAACTACTTAACATATTTTACTGAATTTTTTTTTATATATTCTATGGGATAATGTGAATATTTCCTAAAAATTTCGAAGCAATTCGTGAATTTTAAATTTACTTAAAAAATGTTTGAAAAATTAGGTCCCATAGGGTTCAATGTATTTCATTTTTTCAACCCGGGTTCAATAAAAAACTAATTGGGTGATATTATTTATTTATATTCCCATAGGTCCTACAGACCGTCTGAACAACATACTAAAATTTCATTTTGATAAACTCATTTTTACGGCAGTTATCGTGCTAACGGACAGACAGACAGACAGACAGACAGACAGACAGACAGACAGACAGAATGAACAAAGTCATAAACACTTTTCAACTTTGTTGTAAAGTGTTAAAAATGAACAATTATTCAAAATAAATCCATTTAGAAAATTTGTCTATTTGTAAATTGATTGCTAAAACTGCGATTTCTTCTATTATAATCCTATTAATTAAAGTTAACTTTTGAAAGATAGTAGAATTTTCTAACCTTTAACTCAAAATACGTTGAAAAAGGCAGTGATTTGAATATGTACAGTGTTTGACTATGTACTCCTTAGTGTTTTAAGAATAAGTTAATATTGTTGCAAAAAATTATTTACAAACAAATTAATATTGCAAATAATGTATATTGTTGCAAATATTTATATTATTTTAAAAAGAGGAAGGGAGAGTTAGCTATTTAAGGAAAAAGGTTAATATCATTCTCGAAAATAGTCCAATTTTTCTATTCTTTAATCGGATATAGATTTTCGCAATCCGATAACTGAAGCCACGGTTGGTTAATTTGGCTTCTAGTATTTAGACTGTTAGGTTGATCGTTAAAAATACTCAGTCAACCAAAATGAATGTTCACATTCTGAAGTAATACCTTTTCGATAAAAATACTCTTGGCTATTGAAATTTTACTCTTCAATCATCCACATCTAGTAGGTTCACTATTTTAAAACTTATTAGCTGGTTATAAAAACAAGAACAATAATAATAAATCGATATGACCAACACATGACTTCCGCTACAGGTTAGCACATTTCAATATATTGGGAAAATAATAACACAATTTATAGTTTTCTTATATCCATATCTCGTTCAAAATCAGTAGAATTTTTGTAGTTACCGACTAAAATGAGCATACTAAATTCCATACATTTCCATTTATTATTTTTTAGAAAATCCGGCATCTTGTTTAAAACTCGTTTGGCTACGTTCTTAAAAAAATATTTCCTGCCTAACTTCAAACTCATCCATTTTCTCTAAAGATATCATTCTGATCCTGATCTGTCCATTTTAACCACTTCCAACTCAAATTGAGCGTGCGAAAACGAACAATATGTACCATCAACCAGCAAAACAAAAGCTCAACATCATGTTGTCCCAACGCTTCAAATCTCATTCACTAGTTGTAGTTTAAAATTATATTTTCTTTAATTCTCATATTATTACTTTCCTGATATACATAATGTATAAAGAAAGTATTGTGACGGGGTCGAAAATTCGAATTCGAGTTTTCGACGGGAGAGCACGTTTCAAGCATCCCTGATCACGAATCACACATTTTTGAGGTCATGTCTCTGTGTGTGTGTGCGTGCGTGCGTGCGTGCGTGCGTGCGTGTGCGTGCGTGTGTGTGTGAAAATATGTGTGTGTATGTCAGTGAGTCTGTGGAGACGATATCTCACGAACAAATGGAGCGATTCGAATGAAATTTGGTACAAAAATCACAATCCATGAATACTGGAAGCCTATTGTTTTTAAACGTAATCGAATGTTCAGAACCCCCTAAATTTTCCAGTGAAATTTTGAAAAAAATCATCAAAAAATCAAAACCTTTAATAAAGTTATGCAAATAGACATTTCTTATGTAATTTCCCCTTAGAAAACGATTGAAATAAACCTTAGATGACTAGCATGAACCGTTTTCGAGATATTGCACATTTTTCAAATAAATTTATCAAAAAATCCCATAAATTAAAAAAAAAATAACTGTTGAGAAACATGTTCACTTTTCATATGTAATATCATGCGATAAATTGGGTGACATCATTCTAGCTCGTTCCATTCATGAGAAAAAATACTTTGAGTAATACTTTTGTATTTGAACGCCAATAGTCATTTATCTGCTGTGAGAATAACTTATTTCTCCATCCATAACGCTTGGCGAGATTTTGACGACGAATTTGGCGGGATGTTGCCAACTTGGCGACTTTTCAAAATGTTGCCAATTTAACGAAAATATCGGCAGATGGATAAAAATGACGCTAACTTAATGAAAATGACGACTAATTGTCGAAAATTCAATGTCTTGAAGGAATATAAGTATCTACTATAAGAAAAACCTATATTTTTTACTGTAAAAGTAGTAAATTCATTGCATTATATAAGGAAAGTCATGTGTTGCTTACATCAGATTTTTAAACTTTTTTCAAATACATTGAATTAATTCATTCTCTCATGTCCTGACGCTATATTTTCCCGCCAAAATCCAATCAACTGTGACCATTATTCATCTGCATTCAGTTAAAGCACTGGACAAAGGTTGTCCATTTTGACCACTAATGAACACCCCTGAAACACTGACCAGGCGAAAATGAATACCTTAAATCACTGTCCAGTGGAATAAAATACCGAAAACAGAAAGATGGTCATTAGCAGGGCGATCTTAATGCATATTTAATGAGGACCTTTGGAATTGCATTTTGGAAAGTGCGGACTTCGGGGGAGTATGTGACTTAATAAATCACGGGGAGTGTTTTAATGAGTGTTGTAGGCTTACACTCTGCCGGGAGAGAGATGGTCTGTAAGTATGAGAAGATATGATGGATAAGTTGATTTGTGCTAGGGGAAATTCGAACGTGCGTTGTAATTACGATGTGACGAAATCTGGATCAACGAAACATCGCCCTTCAAATTGCGGTTTTCAATATGGAGCTGATCCCCGAAAATTGCACATTCCGGAATATTGAATATCTTCGGATATAAAGATAGAAACGTCGTGAAAATTTGAATTTGGACTAATTTGGGGGTCTAGAACTTGTGGGTGACGTCAAAATTGGGTGTTGCTATTGAAAATTTCAAAGTTTGAGCGCGTTTAGATATGAAGACGGCCCCTTAAGCAAATTTTACGCACATTAATTTGTAGAGGATGTTATTCCTAAACGAATGGTATCATTCAATTTTCTCTACGATGAACGATGCTCGATTAACAGAGGGTAGGGCGTTTTTACTTTCCTTATATACATAATGTATAAGGAAAGTATTGTGACGGGGCCGAAAATTCGAAATCGAGTTTTCGACGGGAGAGCACGTTTCAAGCATCCCTGATCACGAATCAAACATTTTTGAAGTGATGTCTGTGTGTGTGTGTGTGTGTGTGTGTGAAAGTATGTGTGTGTTTGTGTGTGTCAGTGAGTCTGTGGAGACGATAACTGACGAATGAATGGACCGATTCGAATCAAATTTGGTACAAAAATCACAATCCGTAAACACTGGAAGCCTATTGTTTTTATACGCAATCGAATGTTCAGAACCCCCCTAAGTTTTCGAATGAAATATTGAAAAAATCGTTAAAAAATCAAAACCACTAATAAAGTTACGCAAATAGACATTTCTTATGTAATTTTTTATTAGAAAACGATTGACATAAATTTTAGAACGCTAACATGAACCGTTCTCGAGATATTGTACATTTTTCAAAAAATTATCAAACAGTCATAAAATAAAAAAAATATTTCCTATTGAGAAACATGTTCACTTTTCATATGTAATACCATGCGATAAATTGAGTGACATCATTCTCGTGGATCTAGCTCGTTCCATTCATGAAAAAAGATACTTTGAATAATACTTTTGTATTTGAATGCCAATAGTCATTTATCTGCTGTAAGAATAACTTATTTCTTAGTGCATAACGCTTGGCGAGATTTTGGCGACAAATTTGGCGGAATGTCGCCAACTTGGCGACTTTTTTGAAATTTTGCCAAATTAACGAAAATCTCGCCAAATGGATAAATATGACGCTAAATCAATGAAAATGACGACTAATTGTCGAAAATTCAATATCTTGGAAAGAATATTAGTATCTACTATAAGAAAAATCTATTTTTTTACTGTAAAAGTATAAAATTCATTACATTATATAAGGAAAGTCATGTGTTGCCCACATCAGATTTTTTTTCCCGCGGCTGTACAAATAAATACTGCAGTCTGTTTCAGAAATAGTCAAAATTATACGGAATTCGGGATGTTAACATACGGAATATTCTATCTATTATTAACTTCTAAGAAATCAAACTAAAGAATAACTGATGTGGTCCACATATGACTTTCCCTACATGCCGCGATGAATTCTTATAATAAATTTAGAAAATGTTTATTTCCACTCTAAATTAAATTTCAAATATAAAACTGTTAAAAATTTAGAGCTTTGTTGGCTATTATGTTTTTAATTAAATATTATTTGAGCTGCGTTATCAAAATCAACAATTGCTTGATGCAATTAAATTTCTAATGATCTTGACGGTTCTTTAATATGATATAAGCAGAGATGAACTGCCAAAATCTTAATAGCCGTACTGCGTAAGACTTTAGTAACTTGTACGCTATAGTACAATATATGTACTACATGTTCCACCTCAAATTACAAATGCCAAGAAAGATAATGAGCAATCTAAATGCAGCTAAAACCAATTGCAACACAATCATAGATAAACAGTGTTCATCCCCTTCTGCATCAACGACAAATGGGAGAAGTGGTTTGAAACCAAAGGGGAAAATAAAAAAGTGCCCCAAAAGTTTGGTTCCAAAGAGTTCAGAAGACTTGAATTTTTTCGAAGGAACTAACAACATGTCTCTTGGTTTTGTGCGCAAAAAATATCTACAGTGAACACGCTAAAAGAAACGTGGCTCAGATATGTGATGTGCAATAGTATCTTACAGCATAGTGATTGCGCGAATAAGTGTTGAATTCAAGAGAGAAGAGGTATTTATATGTTTCACTTGTCACTAATTAGCACGGAAGGCACACATTTAACGGTTATTCTAATAATGAACAATCAGTTCGTATGAATCTCTGTTGTAATAACAAGTTCTTGTAGTTTAAACTAATAGAACTATTTTGAGTTTCGGTAGATTAAAAAGAAAGTGTCTAAATATATATGTCAATTATATTATGTGTGTAAATATGTTTATTAATGAAATATTGTCAGTGCTAGATATATTATAATAATGGATTTATGAATAGTATTATTAATCAAGACTTAAATGGATATCTATAACTTAAATATTAAATAAATTGGTCAATTTAGATAAGTGTGTTTATTTATATGTTGTGTATTTGTCTCTCCGGCTTGAGAACCAGGACTTTACATGCTCCACCCTTAGTGAAGGCATCAAGGTAAGTCCTAGTGTAATGATTTTGATAAGGACAATTTAACCTTACGCTTTCAAGAAAATTTTATTATTTTCAACAATTTACAGATAACACACGCACACATAATTTATTATGTAAGAATATCAATAACTTGTAATATAAGGGTGTAAGAAGCCAAGCGCCTTTGCTTAATAGGGGCCCATATTTGCTGAATAGTTTCTGTTAATGGCACTGTTTATGTTTCATTCTGCAAAATGTAGTTCCACCCAATATAAAATTATTTGCTAGTTAATGTTCAAAATTCTATATATGGATAAATATTTAAATATAATTCTTAGTTTCACACAGAACCGAATTAAATTCGTTCTCTCACGTTCTGACTCACTATTTTCCTACAAGCATCCACTCTCGGAATTTGGACCATTATTCATCCGCTTTCAGTCAAGGCACTGGACATGGGGCTGTCCATTTTGACCACTAATGAACACCCCCGAAACACTGACCAGGCGAAAATGAAATATCTTAAATCATTGTCCGGCGGAATAAAATTCCAAAAGCAGAAAGATGGTCATTAGCAGGGCGATCCTAATGCAGATTTAATGGGGACCTTCGGAATCACATTTTGGAAAGTGCGGACTTTGGGGGAGCATGCGACTTAATAAATCACGGGGAGTGTTTTAATGAGTGTTGTAGGCTAACTCTCTTAGTGGAGAGAGAGGTGGTCCATAAATATGAGGCTTGATGGATAGTTTGATTTGTTCCGAGAGAAAATTCGAATGTGCGTTGTAATTACGATGTGACGAAATCTGGATAGATAAGATGTTCAATCGAATGAATGTCGTTTCTTTAGAAAAATTGTATCATAATGTAATCCGGTTTGTATATGTATGGAAATTTGACTATGCGAACTGGGCGTGAATTATCGCTTCACTGGTACAAATCAGTATGCGTGAATAACGTAGTCTGTTTTAAAGACATGAGTGGGAATTTGGGATGTTGAGGTATGAGATATTGTGTATAAATGTTAAGGTATGAGATATTGTGTATAGATGTTAAGGTATGGGATATTGTGTAGAGATATTAAGGTAGATGTTAAAGTATGGAATATTGCGTATAGATGCTAAGGTATGGATATTGTGTATAGATATTAACGTATGGGATATTGTGTAAAGATGTTAAGGTATAGAATATTGTGTATAGATATTAAAGTATGGGATATTGTGCATAGATGTTAATGTATGGGATATTGTGTATAGATGCTAAGGTATAATATATTGCGTATAGATGCTAAGGTATGGGATATTGTGTGTAGATATTAAGGTATGGGATATTGCGTGTAAATGTTAATGTATGGGATATTGTGTATAGATATTAATGTATGGGATATTGTGTATAGATGTTAAACTATCGGATATTGTGTATAGAAGTTAATGTATGAGACATTGTGTATAGATGTTAAGGTATGGGATATTGTGTATAGATGCTAAGGTATAATATATTGCGTATAGATGCTAAGGTATGGGATATTGTGTGTAAATATTAAGGTATGGATATTGCGTGTAGATGTTAATGTATGGGATATTGTGTATAGATGTTAATGTATGGGATATTGTGTATAGATGTTAAAGTATCGGATATTGTGTATAGAAGTTAATGTATGGGACATTGTGTATAGATGTTAAGGTATGGGATATTGCGTACAGTTGTTAATGTATGGGAATTGTGTATATATGTTAACGTATGGGATATTGTGTATATATGTTAAGATATGGGATATTACGTATAGATATTAAAGTATGGGGTATTGTGTATAGATGTTAATGTATGGGATATTGTGTATAGATGTTAATGTATTATATATTGCGTATAGATGTTAATGTATGGGAGATTGTGTATAGATGTTAATGTATAGGATATTGTGTATACATGTTAAGGTATGGGATATTGCGTATAGATGCTAAGATATGGGATATTATGTATAGATGTTAAGGTATATGGTATTGTGTATAGATGTTAAAGTACGAGATATTGTGTATAGATGTTAAGGTATGGGGTATTGCGTATAGATTCTAAGGTATGAGATATGGAGTATATATGTTAAGGTATGGGATATTGTGTATAGATGTTAAGGTACGGGATATTGTATATAGATGTTAAGGCATATAATATTGTGCATAGATATTAAGGTATGTGATATTGTGTATAGATGTTGAGGTATGGGATATTGTGTATAGATGGTAAAGTATGGGATATTGTGTATGGATATTAATGTATGGGATATTGTGTATGGATGTTAATGTATGGGATATTGTGTATGGATGTTAATGTATGGGCTATTGTGTATAGATGTTAAGGTATGGGATATTGTACTTTTAACCGCATCTAAACCAAAATAACATATCGTAAGCGTAAGTTCTTACTGAACGATCTCACATCTTCTTATTCATACTGCTTCGCTATTATCACTGGGTATATGCTTAACTGTGTATCGCGTAGTGAATGATCATGTATGTGTCAGTATTATCATTAAAATAATTGACTAATGTGATTTTGTTTTTACAAACCTTTCAGTAGCTCCATGGTGGCCCAGTAGACTGAATCATTGCACACTTGTAGCGTAGACAATGGTACAGAAACTAACGGAGTTGGATTTTTGGTTCTCCTCTGAGATCAGCAAAAATGAAGGAGATGATGTCGAAAAGTCTTTTCAGACTCTTTAGAAATCTCTCGTTGACCTCAAAGGCTAAATATGTATATGCACGCTTATCGTATTGACCATGGAACTAAATTTAACGGAACCAGATTTTCGATACCCTGGATAAAAGGGGGAAGGCATTCGAAAAGCATTTTCAAACTCTCCAGTCCCTCCCCCCCCCCCCCCCACTTTGACTTGGAAGATTGAATTTTTTCATACTTATAGCATCGATAATGAGGTAGAATCTAAAGGGACAGGATTTTCAATTTTTCCTCCGAAGACGGACACCATGAAGGATTGTAAGTATTAAAAATTCCATCTAGTTCTTGTGTATTACACAATGTATCTATGTTTCAAATTTTATACACATACAGGTATATACAAATAAACACACATACACGAACGAAAACAGGCGTGCGCGCGCGCGCACACACACACACTCATGCACACAGGTTCAAACACACAATATACACACAAGTACACACATCGTACACACACACACACACACACACATACATGGGTGTATTTCAAAAAACGCTTGAAATGGGGTTTATTTGTGCTTTTCTGCCAGAATCTAGAATTCGAAAAATTTCGGATAAACTAAACTTCCACTCTAAAATATTATGAAATAATAATAGTGAACATTTCTAAAAATTATAAAAATAAGTTTTTTTACCAAACTAAAAAAGTAAAAATAGTGAATAAAAAATAGATTTTCTTACCAAACTAAAATAAATAGTCCTAAATTGTCGAAAAAATTTATTTAACTTTAAAACCTTTTATGCTTCAGTTTGATTTATAATTTTGTCTTTTGCAATCATACTAAAAATTTTATACATTTAATAATAAATAAGAAATACAACCCAAAAATGTATGGGTATACCTTAAATTACAATTTAATTACTTTGAATTATTTTTTTCTTTTCCTTTAGGAAATTCTGAAACTTTGATTTGCTTAAAAGCATGGGATAAACAGGAATCAAATGAAAGCATTTAACCGTTTTTCAGAAAAGTATAGCGCCATACAATACTCCACAGCTATTCAAAATTCTATATTCTGAGATGTACTTAGTGGAAATAAAACCCCAGGTTTGGATATGCATTTTAGAGATGTACTTTATGTAGAATATTTTCTTAGTTACTCAAATTTATAAAGAGATAATATAGTTTTATTTTCAGAAATCATGCAAGAAATGCGGAATATGAGATTTTGATATGAAATGTTTGGTAAGAATAAGGTTATATTTTCCTGTTATCTTCCCGTAGAGTTAAAATCTTGAGTTTTTGACGAAATTAAAGTGGAGATATTTCATTTGATATGTAGAATAAAAGAAATATGGATATCAGTTTTTAAAAATAAAATTTGATATTATTCATGCAGTGAAAGAAAGCGAAAAGCTTTAACGCATTTTCTGAAAATAAAAATGGCAAACTGACAAAAAAAAAATTTGAACCGAGGTTTCAACATAAAATTGTACTACATGAAATAAGAATTCCAAAAGTATTTCAAAAGTGAAACAATAAATACAATTTTTTAGTACTTTCTTAAAGAAAGCAGATAAAATAAAAAAATCTGATGTGGGCAGCACATGACTTCCCTGCAGACTCAAATTCATATGTTCTTTACTTCTATAATAATTCATTAGATTGAGTTTAATTGAACCAAAGAACACTAAATTTGCATTTTTAATTCAATTTTTGTTTTTATTCGGTAATTGGACATTTTTCCAAAGGCGGCATAACAAAAATGCGAAAAATCTCAAATATCTCGAGAACGGTTAGTCCTAGAGTAATAGAGTAGTTGTTCTTATTCTTTTCCTCATCAAAAATTATGCATAAAGCAAGCATTTAATTGATATATTTGAACATACGTAGATTTTCCGGGTCATTTTGCAAAAAAGGGCAGAACTTTTTTTTTCGAATCGTACCGAAATCTAATTTGCAGCAGAGTATTCCTCAGGTGACTTATTTAACAAATTTTGCGAAATTTGGTCAATTAGTTTTTCAGCTAGAGTGAATACATGCTTTTTATCTTTTGCAGGCCTTTTCGGATAAAAGTCAGGTTCTTATTTTTGGAGTCGTTCCAAAATCTAATCAGCACCAGGGTAACCTAAAGGTGATTTATTTACCAAATTTTGGACATTGGTCAAATAGTCTTTCAGCTAGAATGGATACATACATTGCACAGAAAGACACACAGATGAACACACACACACAGACACACACACACACACACACACACACACACACACAGACACACACGTCACGCTATAAATATTTTTTTCAAGAAGTTCTAGAGTGCTCGAAACGTGGAAATTCATCGAAAACTCATGTTGCAATTTTCCACACGATTACAATATTTTCCCTGTTCATTACCATGCATTGTAAGAAAAGTAATACGCGTCCACCACTTTGGGCATAAACTACAACTAGCAAACTGCAGAGTCCAGTTCGACAATAAAAGCAAGCAATTTCGTCCCAATAGCTTGACGGTAGAGCGTTGGCTGGTCAGTTCGGAGATTCAGGGTTCGATACCCGGTTGGGGCAGCAAGGTTCTTTACGATGGCGCCAAAACGAATCGACCCTGTAGGTTAGTGGAAAAATATCGGAGGTCTGAAAACCCCAGACGGTGCGACTCACATAGTGGGTTTAAAGTAGCTAGCTGCACGGCTGAGAAAGGATACCTCTTGCACTCAGGATGCACCCAAGGTCTACCATCCCGCCAAAAAAACTTACTACTTTTACAGTAAAAAAATAGGTTTTTCTTATAATAGATACTTATATTCTTTCCAATATAGTGAATTTTCTTCAATTAGTCGTCATTTTCATTGATTTAGAATCATTTTCATCAATTTGGCGAGATTTTTGTTAATTTGGCAACAATTAAAAATGTCGCCAAGTTGGCGACATTCCACCAAATTCGTCGCCAGAATCTCGCCAAGCGTTATGGACGGAGAAATAAGTTATTCTTACAACAGATAAATGACTATTGGCGTTCAAATACAAAAGTATTACTCAAAGCATCTTTTTTCATGAATGGAACGAGATAGATCCACGATGTCACCAAATTTATCGCATGGTATTACATATGAAAAGTGAACTAATTTCTCAATAGGAAATATTTCTTTTTATTTTATATAATAGATACTTACATTCTTTCCAAGATATTGAATTTTCGACAATTATTAGTCATTTTCATTGATTTCGCGTCATTTTTATCCATGTGGCAAGATTTTCGTTAATTTGGCAACATTTCAAAAAATCGCCAAGTTGGCGACATTCCGCCAAAATCGTCGCCAAGAGTTATGGACGAGTTAATTTTACGGCAGATAAATGACTATTGGCGATCAAATACAAAAGTATTACTCAAAGTATCTTTTTTCATGAATGGAACGAGCTAGATCCACGAGAATGATGTCACCCAATTTATCGCTTGGGATTACATGTGAAAAGTGAACATGTTTCTCAATAGGAAATATATTTTTTTATTTTATATGACTTTTTGATAATTTTTTTTCAAAAATGTGCAATATCTCGAGAACGGTTCATATTAGCGTTCTAAAATTTATGTCAATCGTTTTCTAATGAAAATTACATAAGAAATATCTATGTCCATACCTTTATTAGCGGTTTTGATTTTTTGACGAATTTTTCAAAATTTCACTCGAAAATTTAGGGGGTTCTGAACATTCGATTGTATATAAAAACAATAGGCTTCCAGTGTTTACAGATTGTGATTTTTGTACCAAATTTCGTTCGAATCGGTCCATTCGTTCGTCAGTTATCGTCTCCACAGACTCACTGACACACACACACACACACACACACATACACACACACACACACACACACACACACACACACACACACACACATTCTTTCACACACACACACACACACACACACACACTCTCACACACACACACACACACACACACACACGCACAGAGAGAGAGATATCACTTCAAAAATGTTTGATTCGCGATCAGGGATGCTTGAAACGTGCTCTCCCGTCGAAAACTCGAATTCGAATTTTCGACCCCGTCACAATACTTTCCTCATACATTATGTATATAAGAAAAGTAAAAATATATGTAAAAGAAAAAAAAATTAGACACCTGGATGTCGGAGGTCTGAAAGGGAACCTAGTACGACTATTACGGATTCAGTGGAATTCAGAAGATGGAGCGCCGATTTCAAATTGAGAGGTTAACGGCCACGCAGGATACTAATCTGGGTAAAAAAAGCAGTATCAGGAGACTAATCCGCGGTAAAAATAGGAAGTGGTCAGGCAGATTATCGGATGCACGTCAATCTGGCATTAGAGAGTGGAGAATGCAGAGTCCACTTCGACAATAAAAGCTTGCACTTTCGTCCCAGTAGCTCAACGGTGGAGCGTCGGCTGGCCAGTTTG
Organism: Amaurobius ferox; assembly: GCA_951213105.1. Taxonomy (NCBI): domain Eukaryota; kingdom Metazoa; phylum Arthropoda; class Arachnida; order Araneae; family Amaurobiidae; genus Amaurobius; species Amaurobius ferox. Next base: position 97,027,406 of record OX578154.1, read on the forward strand.
GAAATTCAGGAATTCCCGGTAGGGCAGCAAGGCTCTTTACAAATTCTCATATAAATGAGTAAAATAACACATTCACATAAATATAGTAATTAATATTTTAATATTTAAAAGTGCCATTCTAGTGGCAGCAAACTCAGTTTTTTGTGTATTTTTACCCATATTTACTTTCTCATACTATCCAATATAGTAAAGAGAATGCATTGTTTTCACGAAAAATTTTGATTTTCAGATTTTAATGCCAATATAGGTTTCAGGGTCTCCTGAACATGTTTTGGCTATTTTTAGCGTGATGTTCATCTGACTGTCTGTCTCCGATCGATTTCCTGTGTACGCTATAGCTGCCACAAATAATTATGGATTTTCACGAAATTGTATATTCAGTTTTGTTAAAGAAAAATCTAGAACTAGGTAGAATGTTTTGAAATTCGAGCGAAAACTTGGAAATGTATTTGAAATTTTATATTTTCTTAATAAGGCAGCATAGGATAAAATTTGATATCATCATTTATAGTAGGTGTTATTTTTGGTTCAATGATCACGAAACTTAATAATTTTAATCATTGTGGTGAAAAATTGCTTTGATACAATTTTTGGGTTGTGACGTCTTTAGCCCCCTCATGTGTTGTTGTTGTTGAGACCCAGACCGTCCGACCTACCAGAAAGGTGTAAGGTAACTGTATGGACGGCCGGGAAGTGCCACCCAATTTAGACCGGAACCCAGTGGGGGAGGCATCCACAGGGACCGTACCCTCCTTCCCCTACCACCAACCTCTCGGAAGGACTTACGGACCCACATGTTTAACGTGATCGTACTCCGCATGAACACGGCGGCATTTGTGGTAGCGTGCAAATCTAGCGCGCAAACCACGGGGATACCGCACCCGAGATGGCCAACAGCACGCGGTGTTCCGAGGTGGTCACCCACCAAGTACTAACCGCGCCCGATGCTGCTTGACTTCGGTGATCTAACGAGCACCGGTGTTTTCAGCACGGTACGGCCGTTGGCCCCCCCCCTCATGTGTGTGTGTGTGGGGAGGGGGAGTGTTTATTTCAACTTTTTATATCTATTTTCGATGAAGAAGACATATTTTCTAGATTTCTGGCCGATACCTTCAGTTTGAAGTCCAGAAAACGAGTTTTTAAAATTTCGTAAAATCTATACATTTTCCTGCTACCCCCCCCCCCCCCCACACACACACACACGAGGGGACTACACACACAGACACACACGTCACGCTATAAATATTTTTTTCAAGAAGTTCTAGAGTGCTCGAAACGTGGAAATTCATCGAAAACTCATGTTGCAATTTTCCACACGATTACAATATTTTCCCTGTTCATTACCATGCATTGTAAGAAAAGTAATACGCGTCCACCACTTTGGGCATAAACTAGAACTAGCAAACTGCAGAGTCCAGTTCGACAATAAAAGCAAGCAATTTCGTCCCAATAGCTTGACGGTAGAGCGTTGGCTGGTCAGTTCGGAGATTCAGGGTTCGATACCCGGTTGGGGCAGCAAGGTTCTTTACGATGGCGCCAAAACGAATCAACCCTGTAGGTTAGTGGAAAAATATCGGAGGTCTGAAAACCCCAGACGGTGCGACTCACATAGTGGGTTTAAAGTAGCTAGCTGCACGGCTGAGAAAGGATACCTCTTGCACTCAGGATGCACCCAAGGTCTACCATCCCGCCAAACGAACATTTATTTAAGTCTAAAAAAGATAACAATTGATGAAAAATAGTGTGATTAAACATACAGTTTTACATTATATTTGAACTTGACAAGTATGTCCATTTTTCAAAAATGGGAAAAGGGCTATTGCGAATATAGATGAAAAGATCATTGAAAAATAAAAGTTAGAGTGAGGTATAATAACATAATGAAAAATAGATTAAAATTAAAGAAAATAATAAAATTTTAAAAGTAAAATTTAGAAAATGTATATAAAAAAAATGTGATGTGTGCAACACATGACTTTCCTTATATAATGTAATGAATTTACTACTTTTACAGTAAAAAAATAGGTTTTTCTTATAATAGATACTTATATTCTTTCCAATATAGTGAATTTTCTTCAATTAGTCGTCATTTTCATTGATTTAGAATCATTTTCATCAATTTGGCGAGATTTTTGTTAATTTGGCAACAATTAAAAATGTCGCCAAGTTGGCGACATTCCACCAAATTCGTCGCCAGAATCTCGCCAAGCGTTATGGACGGAGAAATAAGTTATTCTTACAACAGATAAATGACTATTGGCGTTCAAATACAAAAGTATTACTCAAAGCATCTTTTTTCATGAATGGAACGAGATAGATCCACGATGTCACCAAATTTATCGCATGGTATTACATATGAAAAGTGAACTAATTTCTCAATAGGAAATATTTCTTTTTATTTTATATAATAGATACTTACATTCTTTCCAAGATATTGAATTTTCGACAATTATTAGTCATTTTCATTGATTTCGCGTCATTTTTATCCATGTGGCAAGATTTTCGTTAATTTGGCAACATTTCAAAAAATCGCCAAGTTGGCGACATTCCGCCAAAATCGTCGCCAAGAGTTATGGACGAAGAAATAAGTTAATTTTACGGCAGATAAATGACTATTGGCGATCAAATACAAAAGTATTACTCAAAGTATCTTTTTTCATGAATGGAACGAGCTAGATCCACGAGAATGATGTCACCCAATTTATCGCTTGGGATTACATGTGAAAAGTGAACATGTTTCTCAATAGGAAATATATTTTTTTATTTTATATGACTTTTTGATAATTTTTTTTCAAAAATGTGCAATATCTCGAGAACGGTTCATATTAGCGTTCTAAAATTTATGTCAATCGTTTTCTAATGAAAATTACATAAGAAATATCTATTTCCGTACCTTTATTAGCGGTTTTGATTTTTTGACGAATTTTTCAAAATTTCACTCGAAAATTTAGGGGGTTCTGAACATTCGATTGTATATAAAAACAATAGGCTTCCAGTGTTTACAGATTGTGATTTTTGTACCAAATTTCGTTCGAATCGGTCCATTCGTTCGTCAGTTATCGTCTCCACAGACTCACTGACACACACACACACACACACACACATACACACACACACACACACACACACACACACATTCTTTCACACACACACACACACACACACACACACTCACACACACACACACACACACACACACACACACACACACACACGCACAGAGAGAGAGATATCACTTCAAAAATGTTTGATTCGCGATCAGGGATGCTTGAAACGTGCTCTCCCGTCGAAAACTCGAATTCGAATTTTCGACCCCGTCACAATACTTTCCTCATACATTATGTATATAAGAAAAGTAAAAATATATGTAAAAGAAAAAAAAATTAGACACCTGGATGTCGGAGGTCTGAAAGGGAACCTAGTACGACTATTACGGATTCAGTGGAATTCAGAAGATGGAGCGCCGATTTCAAATTGAGAGGTTAACGGCCACGCAGGATACTAATCTGGGTAAAAAAAGCAGTATCAGGAGACTAATCCGCGGTAAAAATAGGAAGTGGTCAGGCAGATTATCGGATGCACGTCAATCTGGCATTAGAGAGTGGAGAATGCAGAGTCCACTTCGACAATAAAAGCTTGCACTTTCGTCCCAGTAGCTCAACGGTGGAGCGTCGGCTGGCCAGTTTGGAAATTCAGGAATTCCCGGTAGGGCAGCAAGGCTCTTTACAAATTCTCATATAAATGAGTAAAATAACACATTCACATAAATATAGTAATTAATATTTTAATATTTAAAAGTGCCATTCTAGTGGCAGCAAACTCAGTTTTTTGTGTATTTTTACCCATATTTACTTTCTCATACTATCCAATATAGTAAAGAGAATGCATTGTTTTCACGAAAAATTTTGATTTTCAGATTTTAATGCCAATATAGGTTTCAGGGTCTCCTGAACATGTTTTGGCTATTTTTAGCGTGATGTTCATCTGACTGTCTGTCTCCGATCGATTTCCTGTGTACGCTATAGCTGCCACAAATAATTATGGATTTTCACGAAATTGTATATTCAGTTTTGTTAAAGAAAAATCTAGAACTAGGTAGAATGTTTTGAAATTCGAGCGAAAACTTGGAAATGTATTTGAAATTTTATATTTTCTTAATAAGGCAGCATAGGATAAAATTTGATATCATCATTTATAGTAGGTGTTATTTTTGGTTCAATGATCACGAAACTTAATAATTTTAATCATTGTGGTGAAAAATTGCTTTGATACAATTTTTGGGTTGTGACGTCTTTATCCCCCTCATGTGTTGTTGTTGTTGAGACCCAGACCGTCCGACCTACCAGAAAGGTGTAAGGTAACTGTATGGACGGCCGGGAAGTGCCACCCAATTTAAACCGGAACCCAGTGGGGGAGGCATCCACAGGGACCGTACCCTCCTTCCCCTACCACCAACCTCTCGGAAGGACTTACGGACCCACATGTTTAACGTGATCGTACTCCGCATGAACACGGCGGCATTTGTGGTAGCGTGCAAATCTAGCGCGCAAACCACGGGGATACCGCACCCGAGATGGCCAACAGCACGCGGTGTTCCGAGGTGGTCACCCACCAAGTACTAACCGCGCCCGATGCTGCTTGACTTCGGTGATCTAACGAGCACCGGTGTTTTCAGCACGGTACGGCCGTTGGCCCCCCCCCTCATGTGTGTGTGTGTGGGGAGGGGGAGTGTTTATTTCAACTTTTTATATCTATTTTCGATGAAGAAGACATATTTTCTAGATTTCTGGCCGATACCTTCAGTTTGAAGTCCAGAAAACGAGTTTTTAAAATTTCGTAAAATCTATACATTTTCCTGCTACCCCCCCCCCCCCCCACACACACACACACGAGGGGACTAACCTATACAAGTTGCAACACTGCAAGTTGTGTTCCCGGAAGAGATACCAAGATATCAAATTTGGTATTAATCGAAATATATTTTTCAGCCCTTTAGCATGAAAGGTAACACACTACAATTGGTGATCCTTTGAATCAACGATATAGATTTTTTAAAAGTTTTCGGGGAAAAAGAAAACAAACAGAAAGCGAGAGAGAGAGAAAAAGAAACTTTAAAAGATGTGAGTAAGTCGAGTGGAGCCACACTCTAGTTATTCTTGTTTGTCTTTTATTATTGCAATGAAGCTGTCTGTTATTCAATTTTATCAGTTGTGTACCACATGCATAAAAAAATCTCATATAAGCAGCACATGACTTTCCTTATATAAAGCAATAAATATACTTCTGTAACGGTGAAAAAGTGATGAAAAGATCCATTGCGATAAATTGTACATCTGGATGGCATCTAAAATTATTTCGTACCCAATTAACTTATATTTTACGCAACTCTGAATTAACAATTATCAACGTCAGCATCCTCAATAAGCAATATAGTTCATATATTTAAATATTTTAATAATAAATTCATCAATTAGGCGTCCTTTTCATTAACTTGGCGCCATTTTTGCAATTTTGACGATATTTTTGTCAATATGGGGCCAATTATCGCCAACTTAGTGATATTTAAAAGAGCATTTCTTATATAATAAAATATATGCCCATCATATGACGGAATTAAAAATTTGCAAAATATTGCATTTTATTTGGCTACATTTTTATTAATTTGATAACATTTTTATCAAGTTAGCAACAGTTTCGTCAATATGACAGTATTTAAAAAGTCTCCAAGTTGGCGATATGCCGCTAAAATTCGTCGTCAGAATTTTGTCAAGCGTTACGGACGGAGTATATTTCGCAAAATTCGTCGCTAAAACTTTGTCAAGCATTATGGTCGGCGAAATAGGTTATTCTTATAGCAGATAATGGCGTCCAAACACAAAAATATTACCTAAAGAATGTTCTCTTATAGTAGATTCTTATTCTTTCCAAGATGTTGGATTTGCATCAATTATTCTTCATTTTCATTGATTTAGCTTCATTTTTATCAATTCAGTGACATTTTTATCAATTTGGCAACATTTGAAAAAAATCGCCAAGTTAGTGATATTCCGCCAAATTCGCCGCCAAAATTTCGCCAAACATTATTTTTGGAGAAATAGGTTAGTTTTATGGTAGATAAACAGTCAATGGCGTCAAATTACAAACCTATCACCCAACGTGTCTTCTCTCGTGAATGGAACGAGTTAGATCTACGAGAATGATGATAATAAATTTATCACATAATATTACATATGAAAAGTGAACTGATTTCACAATAGTTAATATTTGTTTTAATTGTATGTCATTTTTTTTGATAAATTTATTAGGAAAATGTCCAATATCTCGAGAACGGCTCATGCTAGCGTTCTAAAGTTTATATTAATCATTTTCTAATGACTAATTACATAAGAAATGATTGTTTACGAAGCTTTATTGAATGTTTTAATATTTTGATGATGTTTTTAAAATTTCATTTCAAAATTTAGGAGGGTTCTGAACTTTCGATTGCGTGTAAAAACAATAAGCTCCAAGTATTCACTGATTGTGATATTTGTACCAAATTTTGTTAGGATCGCTTGCTTCGTTCGTGAGATATCGTCTCCACAGACTCAGACTCACACACACGCACACACACACACAAGCACTTTCACACACATGCACTCACGCACGCGCGCGCGCGCGCGCACACACACACACACACACACACACACACACACACACACACACACACACACACACATACACACACACACACATACTTTCACACACACACACAGATACAGACATCACCTCAGAAACGTCTGATTCGTGTTCAGGAATGCTTGAAACGTGCTCTCCCGTCAAAAACTCGAATTCGAATTTTCGATCTCGTTACAATACTTTCTTTATACATTATACTATGTACATAAGGAAAGTAATAAATAAAAATCTGATGTGGGCAGCACATGACTTTCCTTATATAATGCAATGAATTTACTACTTTTACTACTTTAAAAAAATAGACTATTTTTATAGTAGTTATTTATATTCTATCCAAGATATTGAATTTTCGTCAATGAGTCGTCATTTTCCATGTCGTCATCATCAATGAGTCGTCATTGATTTAGCGTCATTTTTATCTATTTGGCGTGTTTTTCGTTAATTTAGCAACATTTAAAAAGTCGCCAAGTTGGCGACATTCCACCAAATTCGTCGCCAAAATCTCGCCAAGCGTTATTGACGTAGAAATAAGTTATTCTTAGCAGATAAATAACTATTGGTGTTCAAATGCAAAAGTATTACTCAAAGTATCTTAAAACTTTTTTCATGAATGGAACGAGCTGGATCCACGAGATGAAATGATGATGCTGGATCCACATATGAAAAGTGAACATGTTTCTCAATAGGAAATATTTTTTTTTATTTTATATGACTTTTTGATAATTTTTTTGAATGTGCAATATCTCGAGAACGGTGCATGTTAGCGTTCTAAAATTTATGTCAATCGTTTTCTAATGAAAAATTACATAAGAAATGTCTATTTGCGTAACTTTATTTAGCGGTTTTGATTTTTTGACTATTTTTTCACAATGTCACTCGAATATTTAGGGGGGTTCTGAACATTCGATTGCGCATGAAAACAATAGGCGTCCAGTGTTCACGGATTGTGATTTTCGTACCAAATTTCGTTCAAATCGGTCGATTCGTTTGCCAGTTATCGTCTCCACACACACACACACACACACACACACAGAGACATCACTTCAAAAATGTTTGATTCGTGATCAGGCATGCTTGAAACCTGCTCTCCCGTCGAAAACTCGAATTCGAATTTTCGACCCCGTCACAACACTTTCCTTATACATTATGTGTATAAGGAAAGTAAAAATCTAGAACTAGATAGAATGTTTTTAAATTTAAATAAAAACTTCGAAGTTTAATCGAAACTATATCCTTTTTTAACGTGGCAGCATCAGACAAAATTTGACAGAATCATGCATAAAAGGTTTTTTTTATAGCTGTGTGAATAATGGCCTCGATACAAATTGTTTTGTTCATGACTTCATTAGCTCCTTTTTGGGGGGAGGGGACAAGTTACCCCCAAGGAGGTTGCATAGTCAAGTATGATATCAATCGAAATATTTTTTCAATCCCTTTAAAGTGAAGGGTAACATGCTATAGTTGTAATTATTTGGATCCGCGATACGATTTTTCAAAAATTTTCGTGTAAAATGTGAAAAAAAAAAATGAATTCTTATATGAGAAAGTCGAATTGAGCCCCCTTCAGTTAATGTTAAGTCTTCATCTACTGGTATACATAACGCAGGAATTTTAACGAAAGCCGATTTTCTGATCCAGTGAATGGATTATATATAATTGATAGATATGCCGCAATTGATTGATTGACATATATCATTAATTGATATATCGGAATTCAATTGATGAAGAACAAGGCATTGATTTTTCTTGGTCATTAAAAAATCATCAATAATTAATTGCAGTAGTGGTGACCAACCTACGGCACACGGTTATGGCACGCAAAGTACACATTTATGGCACGCGAGTCGATTAGCAGAAAGAGCTACGAATTAGCAAATATTGATAAATAATTGCTCTGAACTTCTTCATATATACATACACTAATCAGCATCAAACATTTGGAATTATCTGATGCTGATTTATGCATATTTGAGGAAAATAATTTTGTGCAGTATGTTATTAACGGTAATTTTCATCCTATGTTTGATAAAACTTTTCTTTTAATTAGCTGTAATAAACCTTGTAATATTTTACTTTATGAATCCTTTTTTATTTATCTTTACCATGAATCTATTTGTAATTTTGATCCTTCCAGACCCTCAGTTATGCTCGGCGTCTCGTTCCGATTCACTACGTTGTTGTTGTTGAAACCCAGACCGTCCGACCTACCAGAAAGGCGTAAGGTAACTGTTTGGACGGTCGGGAAGTGCCACCCAATTTAGACCGGAACCCAGTGGGGGAGGCATCCACAGGGACCGTACCCTCCTTCCCCTACCACCAACCTCTCGGAAGGACTTACGGACAAACATGTTTAATGTGTTCGTACTCCGCATGAACACGGCGGCAGTTGTGGCAGCGGGCAAATCCAGCGCGCAAACCACCGGGTTACCGCGCCCGAAAGGTGCCAACAGCACGCGGTGTTCCCAGGTGGTCACCCACCCGTACTAACCGCGCCCGATGCTGCCTGACTTCGGTGATCTAACGAGAACCGGTGTTTTCAGCACGGTACGGCCGTTGGCCCCGATTCACTACGTGTCAAACCTTTATATGATTTTCTGAAAATTTAGTTGATGTTTTATTTCGTTTTTTGCCGACATTGCTATTGGTTACCATTTAATTTATAATCCTTTTACCTTTTATTGTATTTTGTATGTTATGGTTAAATTATTTTTTAAATGCCTCGTATTTAAAAATGTAAAAATGTAAAATTAATATATAAAATTTGTCTGGAGGTTATCGCCTATATTTAAGTACATGTTCGCCCCTTATTTTTACTTTGCCACTGATGAAGGGCATAGTAATGCCCGAAAGTGCTATGACCGTGTGATTTTTGTACGTCGTAAAAAGCAGATTTTAATAAAATACTTTTAATTGTGGCCAAATTGTTTTTGGTTGTCTTTATTTTTAAAGTAAATGTTTTATAAAGCTTTTTTTTTGGAAAAGGGGGGATGATTTGGTAAGAAAGAATCTGCACCGTTGTTCCAAATACAATTATAGCTTATTATTCTTCATTTTAAAAGGCTTGAAAAAATCTTTAGATTGATACCAAGTTTGATAATGTGCGCCATTAGGGGGGGGGGGGGTAAATTGCTTCCCGAGATGGCTCATGATGTTACAAATTATATCGATGTCAATCGATTATATCGATACATGATGTCAAAAATTATATCGTGGCTACTTTCTATTACAATAATTAAAATTGTTAAGTTTCACGATCGTTGAGCCTTAAATAACCCTTTCTATGCATAATTATGTCAAATTTTGTCCGATTTTGCTATGTTAAGAAAATATAAAATTTCGAAGTTTCTGCTCGACTTTCAAAATATCCTTTCTAGTTCTAGATATTTTGTTAACAGAGCCGTCGTTTTGTTAACAGAGCCAGTTTTGTTAACAGATATAAGTTTCCTGAAAATTAATATCCATTGTGACAGATATCGCGTTACATAAGAAATCGACCACAGACGGACAGACGGATATCTCTCTAAAAATAGTCAAAACGTGTTCAGAAGGTCCTGAAACACATAGCATCAAAATCTTGAAATCGAAAATTTTCATGAAAACAATATTTTCGCTATTATATTCTACATTATAGAAAGTAAAAATAGGGGAGGGGGGGGGGGGTTACCAAATATAATTTTCTTCGAACTTCAATTTTCAATGGGTTCCGATGGGTTCCTGAGGGGGGTGGGTATAACACCTCCTGGTAACCCCGGCAACTCAAACAGCTGCTCATACTATAGGGTGAGCCGAGTGGCCTGGGTTTTCAACCCCCTGGTAGCGCCACTGTCCGAGTAATTGCATTAAGGATATTTCCTTAAAGTGGCTTAAACTGGCTTAATCTTGAAATCACAAATTTTTATGAAAACTATATTTTCTTCATTTTATATTCTATATTATAGGAAATTATAAAGAGGGGGATGCGAGACGGTGGTTTCCAAATACAATTTTCTCCGAACTTCAATTTTCAATGGATTCCTGAGGGAGCTGGGCGTATGACCCCCACCCCTGGTAACGCCACTGTCCTTTCGTAATTGCATTAAGAATGTTTCCTTAAAGTGGTTTAAACTGAAATATACCAGTGTTATATCATTGCTTTTCTCCGAACTTCAATCTTCGATGGGTTCCGATGGGTTCCTGAGGGGAGGGGGTTGAAGACCCCCTGGCAACGCCACCTTTCGTTAGTAATTGCATTAAGAATATTTCCTTAAACTGGCTTGAGCTGAAAGGTACCAGTGTTACATCATTGCTTTTCTTTGAACCACGACATCTCCATAATGTATTCTAAAATACATCTTCAAACAGCCACATCTTCTGGAAAATGCAATTTTGCCGGACGTTTGATTTATGGCTTATTGCGTTCTCCAAATTAACAACACCCCTCATTAGCGGGCATTTTTCGGAGCAGGCGAGACATTTCGCGCTGCGTGTTAATAACCAAAACGCACTCTTGACCGAGTCCCTAAACTGATTGCGCTTTGACAAGTTGTCACGACACCGTCTTTAAAATTTCGGAGTTGAGTTGATGCATTTCCTGATTAAATAATCTCGGACATCGTGGCTACCTGTAACCGTAATGAATGTTCGCAAATATTAGGTGAAGAGTGTTGTGGCCTACTACATACGTGAAATTTTTCTTTAAGAAAGAGACGAAGGATTGTAATATTTATGTATTTATCATTCATGAATGGTAGCTGAATAATTAAAGTTTCATTGTTGAGAATGTTTGTTCGGACATATGGATGGTGTTAAGTACAGGGTTATTTTATAAGGTATTTCAGATCCCTATTCAAAACTTCTCGCAAAAAAAGAAATGTAATGTGGATTGTATATGAATCTATATTTGATTTCTTCATATATTACTTTCCTTATATACATAGTATAATGCATAAGGAAAGTACTATGACGGGGTCGAAAATTCGAATTCGAGTTTTCGACTGAAGAGTTTCAAGCATACCTGCCCACGAATCGAACGTTTCTGAGGTGATACCTGTGTGTGTGTGTGCGTCAGTGAGACTGTGGAGATGATATCCCACGAACGAATGGAACGATTCTAACGACATTTGGTACAAAAATTACAATCCGTCAATACTGGAAGCCTATTGTTTTTAAATGCAATCGAATGTTCAGGAACCTCTAAATTTTTGAAGAAAATTTTGAAAAAATCATAAAAAACTCAAAACCTTTAATAAAGTTACGCAATTAGTTATTTCTTATGTAATTTTTTATTAAAAAACGATTGACACAAACTCTAGCATGAACCGTTCTCGAGATATTGCACATTTTTGAAGCAAATTTATCTAAAAATTACATAAAATACAAACGAATATTAACTATTGTGAAATATGTTCACTTTTCATATGTAATATCATGCGATAACTTTGGTGACACCATTCTCGCGGATCTAACTCGTTCCATTCACCAGAAAAAAATACTTTGGATAATACTTTTGTATTTGGATGTAAATAGTCATTTATCGGTTATAAGGTTATTTCTCCGTCCATATTATCTGTTATATTATTTCTCCGTCGATATTATCTGTTATGTCAGTTCTCCGTTAATATTATCTGTTATATTATTTCTTCGTCCATAACGCTTGCGGGATTTTGGTGACAAAATTGGCGGAATATCGCCAACTTGGCGAGTTTTTTAAATGTTGCCAAATTAACAAAAATGTCGCCAAATTGATAAAAATGAATCTAAATCAATGAAAATGATAACGACTAATTGACGAAAATTCAATATCTTGGAAATAATGTAAGAATCTACTATAAGAATAATATATTTTTCCGTCCGTAACGTTTGGTAAAATTTTGTCAAAATATTTCCAACTTGCTGACTTTTTAAATGCTGCCAAATTGACGAAAATGTCACCCAATTGATAGAAATTCACCAAATTGATGAAACCGACTCTGAAATAACGACTAACTGATGAAATTTCAATATCTTACAAAGACCATAAAAGTAGAAGATAAGAATAACCTATTTCTCCATCAGACCGTCCGTAACGTTTGGCGAGAAATTTAGCGGGATGTCGCTAACTTATCGACTATTTTAAATGTTCCCAAAGTGACAAAAATGTAGCCAAATTGATGAAAATGACGCCAATTGGGAAGTAATGTTTCACAAATTCTGATTTCTGTCATATGACGGGCATACCTCCTAATATATAAGATATGCGCTTCTCTCCTTTAATCTATAACACTTGGTGATGCATTTGGCGAAATTGGCAAACAATCTATCAAAGCATAGCCAAATTTGCGATATTTCGCTTCAGATTGACGAAAATATCGTCAACATTGCAAAAATGCCTAACTGAGGAATTAATTATTAAACTATTTTAATATATAGACTATATCGCTGATGCTATCGAGGATGAATATATCGAGGCTGTCTATATTGAGGATGCTATCAATATTGATAATTGTTAATTTAGAGTTGCGCGAAATATAAGTTAATTGCGTACTTTGAAATCGTTTTACATATTATTATCCGGAAAATCGCCAAATGTAGAATTCAACGTTAAAAACAAGGTACCGTGGTACTTATACATTATTTTTTTTACTGTAAAAGGAGCAAATTTATAGCATTATAAGGAAAGTCATGTGCTGCCCACATCAGATTTTTTTGTAATGCATTAACCTGACGAACAAAAAAAACGTTATTTTTGCCTAGCCCTTTTGTACATGATTGTCATATTTTGTCCTATGACATCTTAAAGAAATATAGAATTTCGAATCAATTTCGAAGTTTTAGCTCGAATTTAAAATATTCTGTTTACTTCTAGATTTTTTTTTTATAACAAAGTCGGATATACAGTTTCGTGAAGATCTATTACTATTTATGGTTGCTACCGTGTACACATGCAATTGACGACAGACATCAGACAGCCAGACGGACATCACTCCAAAAATGGTTAAAACGTATCCGGGAGGTCGTAAAACATATATTGGCATCAAAATATTGAATTTCATAAAATCAATACATTATACTATATTGCATAGTATGAAGAAGTAAATATACATATGCACAGGCATATATGTGCAGACATGCACATTCACATGCAATATACATATGCACACTACCTTTTTTACCTGCGTCAAGTGAGATGAGATGGAATTTTAACAAGTCAAAATATTTTCAGGAGATCTTAAAACATATATTGGCATCAAAATCTCGAAATCGAAAATTTTCGTAAAAACAATACTTTCTCAATATTTCGCATGAGAAAGAAAAAGCTAAAATTGGTGTATTTAGCATCGAAAAGAAAAAAAAAAGTCTAAAATGCCACTAGGATTGAATGCCACTAGGATATTTAGGATTGTTGTCCCTGCCTTTTTTAGTCCTTCAATGTTGGCGGATTTACAGCCTTAACTACTGAACCAATTTTATTAGATGATTGTCCATTTTGCATGCTCTAATGAGAGTATATACTTTTCTTTTAACTTGAGGATAAATTTGATTTACAATTTCAAAAATTTTAAAAAGCATAAATAAATGATGTTTAGTGTTAAAGTAAAACGTGCAGTGCTCCTGTTAAAGTATTGTTGCGTAATCATGGTGATGAATATTCCTGTTATATAGACCCAATCTGAGGGTTTGAAAAACTCATATTAATTCGACCAGGTTGAATCTAAATCGAAAATCCGTTTTTCAAATTACCCGCTGGATCTGGAGAAATAGCCTCTCATAGTTTGGTTTTTTTGCTATTTATTGCTGTTTGACGTCTGAGTCGTTTTATGAGTTGAAAAACTCATGTCGGCTAACTCATTAATGCTGAATCCTATGTAAAAATCCGATTTTTTTAAATAATCCTTCTACATTGAGTTATTTCCCGAAGAAGCAAATAACTTTACACAAATAGAAACCGGCATTTGAAGAAGAAATTCTGATTCAATCCATAACTTTTCCAGGTTTCTACCTTGACGTGGTGAAGAGGCCTATAATGCGCCAGTGAGATTCAGAACTAACAGCCACGTTTTACTTTGACAATATGTAGCTAATAACACTATAGCAATCTAACAAGGTCACACATAAAAAAAAAACCCTGTAAAGTACAGCAATTAAATACTTAACTGACACAAAATAACAAAATCTATTCTCCAAACACTGACGTATATCACAGTTCAATTTGACTCTTGTTACGCCAACTTTGTCCAGATGAACGATAACTTCCTTATATACTCTCTATAGAAACTTCTAGAAAGACGGCAAATCTTCGAAAGTAATAGAGAAATTGAGAAAGTTCCAGGTCTTTCCGAAATTCGCCAGAAGTCGCCAATTTAGGGATATTTCGCCAAATGTGGCACCAATGTAAAAAAATATCATCAAGGTCAGGCAACCTGTTCAATGGTTGCCGGTAAATGTGTTTTGTTGTTGTTGAGAGACGGCACACCAAAGACCATTTTTTTACACATTCGTAACAATAATTTGACCTGTCAGTGTAAATTCGTTAGAGAATATTTCTTTTCTTACTAATTTCTCTATTCATAAGGAAATTGTAAATATATAAGTCAGTAAAGACTGGGAAGTTAGTAAGTTATAAGGAAGTCTAAACTTCTATTTATAAGGAAATTTCTTAAACAATTCTGCTTTCTATGCAACTAACTGTTCAACGTTTGATTTATAGTTAAAATGACTCTTTAAATTATCAACAGCATGAATGTTATCATCAGGAATGCTTGGAATTAACCGATACTTCGTGCACATGAATGTTCGAGACATTCTTGACCGCATCCTGAACTGATTGCGCTGCTTTGACAAGTTGCCAGAAATCGTCTGTAAAATTTAAGGGTTGAGTTGTTGATTTACTGATTAAATACCGTTGGACATCATCGCGACTACTCGTAACCTTAATGAATGTCCTCGAATTTTAGATGAACACCGATGTAGTCAATTACTTAGAATGTTAAAATTTGGATAGCGGCAAGTGCGGATTTGTGACATTTGTGTGCATTTTCATATCGTCGAATAGATGATAAGGTGATAACAGAAATGTGTTTATTTAAATATATATATAGAATAGATGATTTTAAGTGTATCAAATATGAAGTATTAAAATCTTTAAATAATGAGTAGGGCTGTTTCCTCTTCAACCTTTTCTTACATCAATTAACATTTGATAATAATAGGGGATATAGTTATGATTGCCATTATTCTTCATTTGATGAAAAAACGATCATCATTTGATGAAAAAACGATCATCATTTGTGAAGGAACTATTCAAGATTAAAGAACTTCACAGACACGTTTAAATTTTCAACACTTTCCAATATAGTTGGAAAGTATTTATGAATTTGTTCATATATTCTGTCTGTCTGTATTCTCAGAACAAGGAGGAACTGGTTAAAACATTTAGCAATATTGCTTGTCTTTCGTTCCATTCCGAAATTTTGTCATCAAATTGCTAAAATTCTCAATAAGTTAAAGTTTAAGCTAGTTTTATTAACACTTTTCAACATAGTTGAAAGTGCTTATGACTTAGGTCATTCTGTCAGTCGGTTGCACGGTAACTGTGTCGTAAAAATGACTATCAAAATGGAATTTTAGTATATTGAGACGGTCTGTGGGACATATAGGAATGTAAAAGAATAATATCCCCCAATTAATATTGGATTGAAATTAATATTGGATTGAACCCGGGTTGAAAAAATAAAATAGATTGAACCCTATGGGACCTCATCTATCAGATATTTTTTAAACGGAGTTAAAATTCACGAATTGCTTCGAAAATTTTAGGAAATATTCAAATTATCACGTAAAATGTGTAAAAAAATTTCCTCAAAATATGTTAAGTAGTTTTTTAAATAAAAATAGATATAATAATTGTACCCATATTATATGAAGAGATCACGTGATTCATTGCAAAATAATATATGGCATCCATTTTCTTCTCGCTGTGGGAAAATCGTGATTTTTAAGGAATGTTAATATTTATATTTAGTGTTGCATCCGTTCTAAAACCACTTTATTTTTGCATATTACCTGTGTATCTAAATTCTGTTTTTACGCTATTACAATATTTTTTATATTAAATGATCCCTAAACTTTGATTATTTCTACAACGAAGCCTAATTTCAACCTATGCAGAATGCGACGTATGTAAAGCGATTGTAAGATGATACAAACGATTGTAAGATGAGTTGTATAAGAATTGCTGAATTTTTTAACGCAGAATTATTTAGTTCTGGGGTTTGCAATATAACTGATATGAATGAAATATTCGTTGATTTTACACAGAGAAGCAGGCGATTTTATACCATTGCTTTTTTTTGATGAAGTTTCAAGCTTCCAAGTTTAATAAATTATTGTAGTACTATGATAATTTAAAAATATCACAGCTGGATGTATCGCATTTTAGGGATTTTTAAATAAAATTGCATTTCAGTTGGAATGTGTTTCATAATCAATGCTTTATGCGTGATTAATCTTTCTTATTTTTATTGTATTAGTTATGGTATTATTTGTGTTGAAAGTTTGTGTAACTATTATTTTATTACATCACTAGAAATTGTCCTTAGTATTTGCCGGGATTTAAAGCTAAAGACTGATCAGATTTCACAAAATTTGGTCACTTGGGGGTTACCCTGGTGCTGATTAGCTTTTGGTACGATTCGGAAAAAGAAATATACTTTTCTTTGCGAAATAGCCAGCAAAAAGAGCCACAATCTAAAATAAGATTACATAAGCTCAAATGTGTCAATAAAATGCTTGATTTATACGTAATTTTTTGACTATGAAAGGAATGAGACCAACCACATGTCTCTACGAATAGCCGTTCTCTAGATATTCTGATTGTTTCGTATTTTTGCTACGTTAACTTTGAAAATACGCTCAGTTACTAAATGCTAACGAAAATGGGGTTAAAAGTGTCAATTCTGCGTAATTTCAAACAATTATGCTTGTTATTTTCTGCAATTGAATTCAATTTAATGAATTATTAAAGAAAGAAAAAGAAAATGAATTTGAGTCTGTAGGGAAAGTCAGATTTTGATTTTTCCTACTGTCTTTTTAAGTACAAATTTTGCCGATTAAGTTTGGCTTTGTGAACAGTTGTTTATTATCGTATTCGTGAAACTTTTATTAATACTTTACAACAAAGTTGAAAAGTGTTTATGACTTTATTCATTCTGTCTGTCTGTCTGTCCGTTAGCACGATAACTGCCGTAAAAATGACTTAATCATAATGAAATTTTAGTATGTTGTTCAGACGGTCTGTAGGACCTATGGGAATATAAATCAATAATATCACTCAATTAGTTTTGGATTGAACCCGGGTTGAAAAAATGAAATACATTGAGCCCTATGGGACCTAATTTTTCAAACATTTTTTAAGCGGATTTAAAATTCACAAATTGCTTCGAAAATTTTAGGTAATATTCAAATTGTTCCATAAAATATATATAAAAAAAATTAGCGAAATATATTCAGTAGTTTTTTAAATAAAAATTAAAATAGTAATAACATTTCTTATATGAAGCGATCACGTGACCATGATATGAAAATATCACGTGACCCACTTCAAAATGATATATGGCATCCATCTTGTCTCAATATCGTGATTTTTAAAGTTCTTTTTAATTCATATTGAGTGTTGTATCCGTCCTAAAATCACTTTATTTTTGCATAAATTCTGTGCATCTACATACTGAAACAACGCAATTACAATATATTTGATTTTAGATGCTCATCCAAATTTGATTATTTCTACTACGAAGCCTATTTTTCACCTATGTAAAATGTAAACAGCAAAATATGTAGAATGAGTTGTATTAGAATTGCTGTATTTCTTTAACACAAAATCATTTAGTTCATGGAGTCTGCATAGCTGATAAGAATCAAATAAATATTCATTGATTTTACAAACAGAAGGACGATTTTTTTCGATGAAGTTTTACGCATAGAGTTTAATTACGTGTAACTCCATGGTCTTAATTTTTAAATAAAATAAATTATTATAGTATTCTGAAGAACGACATGAATGGGAAAATGTTATGAATGAAATGCTGTTTTTATAAAGAGATCCAGGCGTGTTATTTTTTCTGTGACGTCATTTGAATGAATTTCAGTTGTTTTCGATGAAGTTTTCAAATATAATAAATTACCGTAGTATTATGATAGTTTTAAAAATATTTCCGAGGAATGTATTGGATTTTAGAGATGTTTAAATTAGGCAATTTATAATTCAATGACGTTATTTTAATGAAGTTCATTTTTTTCGATTAAAGTTTAAGTTTTCAAATATAATAAATTAATGTAGTATTGTGATAAGTTTTAAAATATTACCGAGGAATGTATTGCATTTTAGATATGTTTAAATAAAATTGCATTGAAGTTGGAAAGTGTTTCATAATCAATGCTTTAAGCATGATTGATCTTTCTTGTTATTTTTATAAAACCGTTTGTCTAAGGAGACACATATTCTTCTATCAAATTTCAAAAGTTTCGAACAAATCTCCAGGACGACCAATTGCTACCCTAAACCTTCGGGTTAATCGGATGGTCTGAGTAGTGCAGTGGTGTTAAGAGATAAGCTTTTAATAGGCCAGTTTAAATGGCCAGTTCGGAGATCCAGGGTTCGATTCCGGGTTGGGGCAGCAAGATTCTTAACAGCTTATATGTCTGGCATAGTGAACGCGTTTCTGCTTTTTGTTGAAGTCATTAGTAAACGGTTATTGCTAAGAAAAAGCGATTGCAAAAAAAGGTGGATGCTAAAATTATTGACCGCTAGCTGCGCGCACCACAGCTAATTATATTTAAATACAAGCAGCTAACTGTAAACTCAAGAGCTAACAGCTTATTATTTTATTAATATTGCATGAATTACTATACAGTATAGAAGTTATAATGTAGAATGTAATTTGTTGTGTGTCTCCACTACTCATTACCAGAAAACTGATTAAAATTCTTCTCTCTCACAAATGAGAAGTAATTAGAGAATGAAAAAAAACTCTATTAGAAACTAGGAATACAACCATTAAACTTTTTCCGAATGAATTCAAAATAAAAACGTGTAAACTTTTGTTAGAACAACATTCAGACCCCACAAAACAAATATCTTTACAGTCTTATGACCAAATAGAACACCCCCCAAAAAGTTAATTATCAGAAATACCTTCTTAATTAGGTCGATGATGCGAGTCATCGGAGTGTTGTGGATTGCTGTCTTTTTTGTTAACAGGATTAAACAGTTTCTTTGTTTCACTAATTACCTACGGCGTTTCATCCCTAAATAATTACGTGTGGGAGTGATGTATTGCGATAAACTTTTGGTGAACTTTCATTTTGTTCGGAATCTAATACACTGTGAAATTGAGACTGCAACCCATAGAACAGCTTGGTTGTTTCGCCTGAAAAATTGGATACAAGAACGTCACGACAGCCTATGCAAATGATTAGAGTGTGAGTTGTGATTTAATTTCAGGTATTTCTATTAAATATTTACTTTCTGTTAAAACAAATACAACTAGATAATGTACTCTGAAAGATGATTGTTAATTGACCTTTACGTGGTTGAGTAGTTAACTCGATGTATAGAGCCATGGTCAGGATAAAACCAGGGGGTGTTCCTCTGCGCATATGATCTAGTGGGATGGAAAACGCTTGCATTTTGTTCTCGGGCCCTCAGGAGTTATCAACCCTGCTAACTGCGACTGTCACCATCGACGTCAATAAATCTCTTTGGATGTCATTGGATTCTATGTGCATCAACGAGCTATATACGATGCTGTTATATGTTGTTGTTGTTGAGCTATATACGATGCTCGTTGGCTTGCACAGTATAATTCAAAATATCAAGTTGTTTACGTCTGGAATTTTGCCACCTTCAAAATTAATAAACAATCTTTTAACTGCAATAATGCGAAAACTTACTGTATTATGTTGTGGCAACTCCTCTCAAAGCCCTTCATAAAGCGTGACGTCACAAATGATGAAATATTATCCCAATGACGCCAAGATGACATCTTTTGCATTCGTCGCCGAGCTGACAGCCCTACTTTATATTAAAGAATGTTAGATAAAACTGCTATCCAATGACAATTCAATTCCTACGATTTAATACTGCGGCGGGTAACGAAATACATCGCAAATAAACGAGTAAGCCAATCCGTACTAGTATAGCTACGTAAATCAATTTTTTCAACTATATATTATCTTTTTTGCTATGGGAATTTACAAAGATGTAAGTTACATTCTAACCAATCTTGTCCATAGTTTTTGGGCGAACCAATCTTACCCTTCTTGGTGTTGTAATTGTAATTTCATAGTGTGCATATAAAAGAGAAAACCCAATAGTCTTCTTGCTAAAATATCTACTGAACTATATAGATTAATTTAGGTAAACATTTTCTCCGGTAATGAGGATAAAAGCAAGGAAATTTCTGATGTAATTTTCACCACCTTATACCACGAACTGCAGAATGATGAAAATTAATAATATGTTTTTGTCTGTCTTTGTATCTCTGTCTATGACTGCTGCTTGCTTATAACTCCAAAATGACTTAACTGAATTACGTACTTTTATTAACTGGGTTCTTTAAGCTTCATAAAGAACAGGCTTATGCCCAAAATATTTCCTATTTAGGTACTGGGTTAATAAATAATTGCGAAAATTTGAAAATTCGAAAGTACACTCCAAGCTAAATATCTTATGAAATACCGTGGGGGGGGGGGGCGGATTTCTATAAAACTTATTTTCAAGAAATGAGACTGACTTCAGGGAATATTTGACTTTAGTTTTATCCTACTACACTTAACTGTGAAACAAAGGGAATTAATTAAGATATCTGTTTCTGCCTCTCCGTATTGACTGCTTAAAACTGGAGTAGGGTCAAATAATTTCTCATATTTTGTTCACTGGTTTGCTAATATTAATAAGGAAATGGTTTACTGCTAAAATATAGATTTTGTACCACGTTATTACTTTCCTTATATACATAATGTATAAGGAAAGTATTGTGCCGGGGTCGAAAATTCGAAATCGAGTTTTCGACGGGAGAGCACGTTTCAAGCATCCCTGATCACGAATCAAACATTTTTGAAGTGATGTCTGTGTGTGTGTGTGAAAGTATGTGTGTGTGTGTGTGTGAAAGTATGTGTGTGTGTGTGTGTGAAAGTATGTGTGTGTGTGTGTCAGTGAACCTGTGGAGACGATAACTGACGAACGAATGGAACGATTCGAATCAAATTTGGTACAAAAATCACAATCCGTAAACACTGGAAGCCTATTGTTTTTATACGCAATCGAATGTTCAGAACCCCCTTAAATTTTCGAATGAAATTTTGAAAAAATCGTTAAAAACTCAAAACCGCTAGAACGCTAACATGAACCGTTCTCGAGATATTGTACATTTTTCAAAAAAATTATCAAAAAGTCATATAAAATAAAAAAAAAATATTTCCTACTGAGAAACATGTTCACTTTTCATATGTAATACCATGCGATAAATTGAGTGACATCATTCTCGTGGATCTAGCTCGTTCCATTCATGAAAAAAGATACTTTGAATAATACTTTTGTATTTGAACGCCAATAGTCATTTATCTGCTGTAAGAATAACTTATTTCTTAGTGCATAACGCTTGGCGAGATTTTGGCGACGAATTTGGCGGAATGTCGCCAACTTGGCGACTTTTTTGAAATGTTGCCAAATTAGCGAAAATCTCGCCAAATGGATAAATATGACGCTAAATCAATGAAAATGACGACTAATTGTCGAAAATTCAATATCTTGGAAAGAATATTAGTATCTACTATAAGAAAAACCTATTACTTTCCTTATATACATAATGTATAAGGAAAGTATTGTGACGGGGTCGAAAATTCGAATTCGAGTTTTCGACGGGAGAGCACGTTTCAAGCATCCCTGATCACGAATCAAACATTTTTGAAGTGATGTCTGTGTGTGTGTGTGTGTGAAAGTATGTGTGTGTGTATGTGTGTGTGTGTGTGTGTGTCAGTGGGTCTGTGGAGACGATAACTGACGAACGAATGGACCGATTCGAACCAAATTTGGTACAAAAATCACAATCTGTAAACACTGGAAGCCTATTGTTTTTATACGCAATCGAATGTTCAGAACCCCCCTAAATTTTCGAATGAAATTTTGAAAAAATCGTCAAAAAATCAAAACCAATAATAAAGTTACGTAAATAGACATTCCTTATGTAATTTTTCATTAGAAAACGATTGACATAAATTTTAGAACGCTAACATGAACCGTTCTCGAGATATCGCACATTTTTCAAAAAAATTATCAAAAAGTCAAATAAAATAGAAAAAAAATATTTCCTATTGAGAAACATGTTCACTTTTCATATATAATATCATGCGATAAATTGGGTGACATCATTCTCGTGGATCTAGCTCGTTCCATTCATGAAAAAAGATACTTAATATAGATATAGAGTAATACTTTTGCATTTGAACGCCAATTTATCTGCTGTAAGAATAACTTATTTCTTCGTTCATAACGCTTGGCGAGATTTTGGCGACGAAATTGGCGGAATGTAGCCAACTTGGCGACTTTTTGAAATGTTACCAAATTAACGAAAATCTCGCCAAATGGATAAAAATGACGCTAAATCAATGAAAATGACGACTAATTGTGGAAAATTCAATATCTAATAAGTTAGATAATATATAAATATATAATAATAGTTATATAATATATGTCGAAAATTCAATATCTAATAAGTTATATATATATATATATATATATATATATATATATATATAACTTATTTCTTTGTCCATAACGCTTGGCGAGATTTTGGCGACAAAATTGGCGGAATGTCGCCAACTTGGCGACTTTTTGAAATGTTGCCAAATTAACGAAAATCTCGCCAAATGGATAAAAATGACGCTAAATCAATGAAAATGACGACTAATTGTCGAAAAGTCAATATCTTGGAAAGGATATTAGTATCTACTAGAAGAAAAACCTATTTATTTTACTGTAAAAGTAATAAATTCATTTCATTATATAAGGAAAGTCATGTGTTGCCCACATCAGATTTTTTTTTTACTGTAAAAGTATAAAATTCATTACATTATATAAGGAAAGTCATGTGTTGCCCACATCAGATTTTTTTTTATTATTACTACTAGTAACAAAATATAATATGGCAGCACATGGCTTTCCCTACATAATGAAATGATTTTACTTTTTCAATGCGAAATAATGATGGACAAGATCACAAGACACCGGAACCCAGTGTATGTGTGTGTGTGGGGGGGGGCTGACTTCCACAGAGACCGTACCCTCTTTCCCCTGCCACCAATCTCTCGGAAAGACTTTCAGACACACAGATTTAACATGCCTCTTCTCATAAATACTAGGATAGTTTGAGCAGAGCTCGGGTCAGCAGAGCTCGGGTTTGAGCAGAGCTCGAGTGTAATTCCCGTGCTTCACTGGGCTAGCCCGCCCGATTGCAAATATTTGAAAATATAAATGTTGCAGCTACGAATATTCCATTTCACTACGCTAAAAACAAACTGCTGCTTGTAAGACAGACTTGTTACTTTCCTTATATACATAATGTATAAGGAAAGTATTGTGACGGGGTCGAAAATTCGAATTCGAGTTTTCGACGGGAGAGCGCGTTTCAATCATCCCTGATCACGAATCGAACCTTTTTGAAGTTTTTTTTTTTTTTTTTTTTTGTGTGTGTGTGTGTGTGTGTCAGTGAGTCTGTGGAGACGATAACTGACGAACGAATGGACCGATTCGAACTACATTTGGTACAAAAATCACAATCCGTAAACACTGGAAGCCTATTGTTTTTATACGCAATCGAATGCTCAGAATCCCCCTAAATTTTCGAATGAAAATTTGAAAAAATCGTCAAAAAATCAAAACCACCATTAAAGTTACGTAAATAGACATTCCTTATGTAATTTTTCATTAGAAAACGATTGACATAAATTTTAGAACGCTAACATGAACCGTTCTCGAGATATCGCACATTTTTCAAAAAAATTATCAAAAAGTCAAATAAAATAGAAAAAAAATATTTCCTATTGAGAAACATGTTCACTTTTCATATATAATATCATGCGATAAATTGGGTGACATCATTCTCGTGGATCTAGCTCGTTCCATTCATGAAAAAAGATACTTAATATAGATATAGAGTAATACTTTTGCATTTGAACGCCAATTTATCTGCTGTAAGAATAACTTATTTCTTCGTTCATAACGCTTGGCGAGATTTTGGCGACGAAATTGGCGGAATGTAGCCAACTTGGCGACTTTTTGAAATGTTGCCAAATTAACGAAAATCTCGCCAAATGGATAAAAATGACGCTAAATCAATGAAAATGACGACTAATTGTGGAAAATTCAATATCTAATAAGTTAGATAATATATAAATATATAATAATAGTTATATAATATATGTCGAAAATTCAATATCTAATAAGTTATATATATATATATATATATATATATATATAACTTATTTCTTTGTCCATAACGCTTGGCGAGATTTTGGCGACAAAATTGGCGGAATGTCGCCAACTTGGCGACTTTTTGAAATGTTGCCAAATTAACGAAAATCTCGCCAAATGGATAAAAATGACGCTAAATCAATGAAAATGACGACTAATTGTCGAAAAGTCAATATCTTGGAAAGGATATTAGTATCTACTAGAAGAAAAACCTATTTATTTTACTGTAAAAGTAATAAATTCATTTCGTTATATAAGGAAAGTCATGTGTTGCCCACATCAGATTTTTTTTTTACTGTAAAAGTATAAAATTCATTACATTATATAAGGAAAGTCATGTGTTGCCCACATCAGATTTTTTTTTATTATTACTACTAGTAACAAAATATAATATGGCAGCACATGGCTTTCCCTACATAATGAAATGATTTTACTTTTTCAATGCGAAATAATGATGGACAAGATCACAAGACACCGGAACCCAGTGTGTGTGTGTGTGTGGGGGGGTGACTTCCACAGAGACCGTACCCTCTTTCCCCTGCCACCAATCTCTCGGAAAGACTTTCAGACACACAGATTTAACATGCCTCTTCTCATAAATACTAGGATAGTTTGAGCAGAGCTCGGGTCACCAGAGCTCGGGTTTGAGCAGAGCTCGGGTCAGCAGAGCTCGGGTTTGAGCAGAGCTCGAGTGTAATTCCCGTGCTTCACTGGGCTAGCCCGCCCGATTGCAAATATTTGAAAATATAAATGTTGCAGCTACGAATATTCCATTTCACTACGCTAAAAACAAACTGCTGCTTGTAAGACAGACTTGTTACTTTCCTTATATACATAATGTATAAGGAAAGTATTGTGACGGGGTCGAAAATTCGAATTCGAGTTTTCGACGGGAGAGCGCGTTTCAATCATCCCTGATCACGAATCGAACCTTTTTGAAGTTTTTTTTTTTTTTTTTGTGTGTGTGTGTGTGTGTCAGTGAGTCTGTGGAGACGATAACTGACGAACGAATGGACCGATTCGAACTACATTTGGTACAAAAATCACAATCCGTAAACACTGGAAGCCTATTGTTTTTATACGCAATCGAATGCTCAGAATCCCCCTAAATTTTCGAATGAAAATTTGAAAAAATCGTCAAAAAATCAAAACCACCATTAAAGTTATGCAAATAGACATTTCTTATGTAATTTTTCATTCGAAAACGATTGACATAAATTTTAGAACGCTAACGTGAACAGTTCTCGAGATATTGTACATTTTTCAAAAAAATTATCAAAACGTCTTAAAAAAATATTCCTATTGAGAAACATGTTCACTTTTCATATGTAATACCATAATGCGATAAATTGGGTGCGATAAATAATGCGATAAATTGGGTGACATCATTCTCGTGGATCTAGCTCGTTCCATTCATGAAAAAAGATACTTTGAGTAATACTTTTGTATTTGAAGGCCAATTTATCTGCTGTAAGAATAACTTATTTCTTCGTCCATAACGCTTGGCGAGATTTTGGCGACGAATTTGGCGGAATGTCGCCAACTTGGCGACATTTTGAAATGTTGCCAAATTAACGAAAATCTCGCCAAATGGATAAAAATGAAGCTAAATCAATGAAAATGACGACTCATTGTCGAAAATTCAATATTTTGGAAAGAATATTAGTATCTACTATATGAAAAACCTACTCTTTTTACTGTAAAAGTAGTAAATTCATTACATTACATAAGGAAAGTCATGCGTTGCCCACATCAGATTTTCTATCTGTATGTTTGTGGTCGCTTTCTTGTGTACATAATAGCGGTCACGATTATTAATGGATTTACACAAAACTTTATATCTGACTTTATTATAAAAACAAAAAAATTAGAGCTAGATAGAATTTTTTTAAATTCGAGTGAAAACTTTTATTATTTGAAATTTTATATTTTTTAACATGGGAGCATAGGGGAAAAAATGACATAGTAATACATAAAAGGGTTTATTTATTTTCTAAATGATCACGAGACTTTGTAATTTCAATCATTGTTGTGAAAAATAGCTGCGATTTTTTTTGTTTGTAACGTCATTATCTGGGGGAGGGGGGGGGGCAGGTTACCCGCCCCCGAGGGATACATTGTCAAGTATGGTATCAATCAAAATATTTTTTCAAGCTTTTTAAAGCGAAGGGTAACATGCTGTAATTTATCATTTGGATCCATGATACCGACTTTTCAAAAATTTTCTTAAAAAAAAAACAGGTACGAAAAATTGATTCGGGTATAAGAAAGTCAAGTTGAGCCACACTTCAATTAATAATAGGTAGAGATGCCCAGTAATGTCGCCAGATTTTTCTTTTCTTTTTGAGAGGTTTTGTAATAAAATACCTTGTTTCTCATTTCTCTAAATATCATTTCTACGAGCTTCAATGGGCCCTGGTTTCAGTGGGGTTATAGACCTTCAAACCCTACTCCTCCCTTGGTGATGCCACTGAAGATAACCCATTTCGTTCTTAACTCTCAAGACCCCGAAAGGTGTAGATAGGGTCCTGCACCAACCAACACTCCCATTCTTCTGTTGCGCAAATGAGACGATGTAATTAGAGAACAAAAACTTTTACAGAAATTCGCGACACATTACGAAACTTTTTCCGAGGGAATTCAAAACAAAAACATGGTTAAAGTTCCGTTAGAACAACTTTCAGGCACCACAAAACAATTATCTTTGCAGACACACGGTCATGTGGAACGCCCCCCCCCCCTCAAACGTTAATTATCAGAAATACCTTCTTAATTAGGTCGCTGCTTTGTACGGTGGGTGTCATTGAGACTTTTGTAAAGCTTTTATTTTTTTTTTATCACGATTGCGCAATTTCTTTGTTTTGTTAATTACATAAGATGTCTCGTTCCAAAATAATTATGCGTATGGGAAGGACGTATTGCGACAAATTTTTAGAAAACAAACATTTTGTTTAGAATAACTTGAATGAAAAGTTTCATCTATGTTCTTTATGATGAATATCGCCAAATAGCAACGTTTATATTCCTTTGGAGCTCTTATGTGCCGCTAACATCTATTTTTCGTCTTATTGGGTGTCATTAATTTTTGTTCAGACTTGATTTGTCTTGGATATTCCTATCGTGTTTTGGCGCATGCCAATCTGGCGCACACCAATCTTGTTTTGCAAACGCAAAGGGTAAGGAAAACTACAGCAATGTAAATAAGTATAATTAACAAACGCAATAAACAGCTGTTTCGAGAATAAGTTGGATTCCCTTCGTCAGTGCAAGAGAACCAACAAACCCGAAGTCAATTGCTTAGCAATTGCTCAGCATTGCTCAACTTTAATTGTCAATATTGCTATCCATTAGAACACTGTTTTGAGTTTTCTCCAGCAAGGATCATACTATAATGCACGTGAATCCGAAATCTTGACTTCTTTGAAGCTTTCGACATCCAGAAAAATTCTAGTAATTTAGTTAATGATTTGCCCAGTACTCCATTATTGTCCGCGGTCTGGCCGAATGATCTGTAAAAACAGAATAATAATAATAATAATAATAATAATAATAAAATTCCACTTTCTTCTTTATATTCCTTTGGGCTCTTATGTGTCGATTTAACCCATTTTTCGTCTTGTTGGGTCTAATTTATATTTGTTCAGATTTGATTTGTCTTGTCAGGATATTCCTGCTGCGTTTTGGTGCACGCCAATCTTGTGTTGTTACTTCGGATTGGTTGGACTGTTCTTCATGCTGCTTTCTGATTGGGTATCTCTTAATCCAGGTCTTGAGTATATAATCCCCTTGCTTCTTCTTTCCAAAAATATACTTCGTACTTTGAGTAATACTTTTGTATTTGAACGCCAATAGTCACTTATTTTTCCGTCCATAACGCTGGGCAAGATTTTGGCGACAAATTTGGTGGAATGTCACCGACTTGGCGACTTTTTAAATGTTGCTAAATTAGCGAAAAATTCGTCAAATGGATAAAAATGAGGCTAAATCAATGAAAATGACGACTCATTGACGAAAATTCAATATCTTGGAAAGAATATAAGTATCTACTATAAGAATAACATTTTTTTAACTCTAAAAGTAGTAAATTCATTGCATTGTATAAGGAAAGTCATGTGCTGCCCACAACAGATTTTCTTAAAATTAATCAAAATACATATAATAAATATTATGCCTTTCTGCTGTATCAATTAACAATAGAAGCTATTTTACTAACACTAACGACACCAAGATATAATTCTCAAAGCATTATGGCATTTTCAAGCGTTTCATCCATAGCAGTTTCATCTCCTTTCTAACTCCATGATTAAACCATTTCAGAAATGCTTTTGGGAGCGTAGTCCTAACTTTGCAAACGCCCCTTACAAGTCGTTTCTGTGACTGTGAAGATTAAACCATTTCCAAAAAATTCCAAGTATTTAAATTTTTTTTCCAAGTCTTCAAAATGCGTCTGATGAGTTCTATTTTAAAAATTCAAAGAATCTTTTTAAAGCAGAACTCATCGAACATACCTACAAACAAATCATATTTCCACGGCGTTTCCACAATGAAGGAAATAACCAAAGTCTCACACCGACGAGTCCGAAGTTCAAGAAAGTTTTAAGGTCCCTTTTTTTCACTGCATTGTTTTGAAATCGTCGAGAAATAAATCATTCATCCACGTGTGGACGGGGGTTGTAACACCTCTCGTAATTAGGGAAAGGGATAAACAATGGCGGTTCCGAAAAAAAATATTGATTGCGCAGGTCTGAGCACGCCTTTATCTAATTAAGTGGATAATTATCTTTTTCGCAGTTCTTATTTTCAAGTTCTGCAGTTATCAGAGTTGCTATTGTCCGATTTGTTCTTGTTTAGGGTTGCATTTCGCCTGAGTTTGCTTGAAAACATTTAAACTCTTGGAAGAAAAGAAGGAAGGGTGTTTTTAAACCCTTGTTTCTGTTAATTACAGCACTCGAATTCGCAGCCTTTCTTATCCATTATATAGTGAAACTGGGTTTAAAGTCTGCAATGCCGACCATCCATGTTAAAGAATTGTTGATGGTCGAGATCCCTGTCACTGTACATTAAGACTGGGGAACTTAAATACTTCTCAAATACTCAAATACGAAACACGTATTTTATTTTTTACATTTTAACTACTCACTAAGTTTTCAAAAAGTATTTTGTACTTTATTATAGTTTAAAAGACTGTTTTATTAAGATAAAGAATATAGAGTAAAAACTTCCTGGTATAAATTGCTTTGGTTTTTTTTTTATTAAATCTATATATATATATATATATATATATATATATATATTTCCAATGGCCAGACACTAGACTTACGTCTTTTTGCTCTATGTAAGGCCGAAATCGTGAACCATTTAGCCGTCCAGGAACGTTGCCCCAGGCTCACCAGAGGGGGGCGGAACACACAACATCCATGTCTTACATGGAACTCGAACCCACAACGTGGCGGCCGATCAATTGCTGGAAATGCTCACCTTGACCGTTCGGCCACCACATCTACTATTAAATCTATATTAATGTGCATTAAAAATAATTTATTTCTCAGGTATAAAATAACTTTTACATTCTGAGTAAAAAAATAATTATTAATTCGTTCCAAAATTAGTTTTACTACAGCATTGACATCAAAATCTAACTATTATAACGCATAAATGAAGTAGTAAATTATTACTATTTTGTCACTCTCGTGATAAAACTTAAACACATACATAAAATTATCTATATATAAACACACATAAAGGCAGATAGACATCACCTCAAAAACTTTTTTCCCAGGGAGCATGTGTCTTGTAGTATATTCTTACTATTTTGTCACCCTCGTGATAAAATTTTGCAAACACATACCTCAAATTAACCAAACATAAACACACATGAAAGCAGACATCATCTCAAAAACTTTTTTTCCAAGGGGACTTCCAAAATGTGTAAATCCGCTGACAACTCGTATTTGAATTCCATCACTATATTATATTTCATTTGACATAGAAAAAGGTTACAGAAGAGGAGCTAAATATGTGTATGTTGATCACTCTTAAAACTTATTTGCAACAATATACACCAGAAATTGAAACTCACGATTTACCGCATACCATACATCCATTAACGATCAAAACAAATATATAATAGCGAAAATGGCGCAATTCCACTTCATCAGAACAGAAATATTTTTCATGTCCACTTCCGATTTCCTACACTGCTCTATAGAGAATGTTTCAATATTTGTGAGTTGCGACGAAAAGATGTCATTTGAGAACATAAAACTGAGTGTTTAGTTTGGATTCTGCAATCAAAGGAGTTTCGTATTACTATTCCATGTTTGTGAATCGAACAAAAGAATATAATATGCAAGTCCGAAATCTACGTTTAACTGGAAATAAAAGAATCTGAAATGAGCGACTCATGACTTTCCTCATATGATGCAATGAATCTACTTCTTTCACAATGGAAAAATGATGTATAAGTTCTACGGCCCAATGTTTTTAATGTTCTAATGTTTTAATGTTCATGTTTTTAATGTTTTTAATATTTATGTTTTAATGTTCATGCTTTTAATGTTTTTTACTGTTTTAATTGTGCATTTGGCGCTTTTCCGGATGCTAACCTATAAAACTATTTCGAAGAACCTGATTATCTCACATTTCATGCAAATCTAAATTGATAGTCATCAATATTGATAGATAGCATCCGCAAAAAGGCAATATAGATCATGTATTAAAATAGTTTAGTAATTAATTCATGAATTTGACGCTATTTTCGTTAATTTAATGCCATTTTTGCAATTATGACGATACTTTCATCAATCTAGCGTGAAATATCGCCAAGTTGGTGATATTTCGCTAAATGAGTCGTCAAGTTCTTCAAATGTGTCTCCAAAATTACAGAAAAACGGAAAAATAGAATTTTTTATATATAAATGACTGTTGGCAAATCGTTAGGCATTGATATACAAAACTATTAGACAATGCAC
Source organism: Amaurobius ferox (assembly GCA_951213105.1). Lineage (NCBI taxonomy): Eukaryota > Metazoa > Arthropoda > Arachnida > Araneae > Amaurobiidae > Amaurobius > Amaurobius ferox. Next base: position 97,059,542 of record OX578154.1, read on the forward strand.
ATTTTTTCGTGAATGGAACAAGCTCGATCTACGAGAATGATGTTAATGAACTTATCGCATAATATTACATATGAAAAGTAAACATATTTTACAATATTTAATATTTTTTTAATTTTATGTGATTTTCTTTGATACATTTATTTCAAAAGTGCAATAACTCAAGAACGGTGCAAGAACGGTGTAACGAAAGTGCAATATCTCAAGTTCTGAAATTTATGCCAACCTTTTCCTAATGAAAATTTATATAAGAAATGATTATTTGAACAACATTATCGAAGGTTTTGAGTTTTTAATGCATTTCGCATAATTTCGCTCGAAAATTTTGATGGTGTTCCGAACATTCGATTGCATTTAAAATCAATGAGCTTCTAGTATTCACTGATTATAATTCTTGTACTAAATTTCATTCGAAACACTCCATTCGTGAAATATGCATCTCCAGACTCTCTCACACGCACACAAAGACATGACCATAAAAACTCACGAATACACACACCTACTAACATACATACACACACACACTAACATACATACAAATACACAGGCACTAGCATATACAGGGCCTTTCAGAAAGGACTCCCTAACTTTGAAATGATATAACTACGAAAAAGTTAGGGACAGAAAGATGAAACAAGTGGTATGTTGGATCGACAATAGACAGGTCTGGAATTTTAAATACACCGGTTGGCAAAATTAGTTACAAGATTGGCTAACAGAGGCGCTGCAATGTCCTATAAATAGTGGGTGATATTGTTTTTCGTAAACAGGGGTCAAATCACATTACAATGGATTTGATATGGTCACCGTGTGTAGCAGTAACATGACGCAAGCGATGGACGAAGTTTGAAGCAACCTTCTGCAATGTCGCTACTCAAATGGATGCACATGCCTCACAGATGAACTGCTCAAGCTGTTCTAACGTGTGAGGACTCTTACTGTAAACAGTGTCCTTCAAATGGCCCCAAAGAAAGCAGTCGCATGGATTGAGATCCGGGGAGTATGGAGACTGAGCGTCCTGTACTTTTCTAGCGTATTTAAGGCTCACTGTGCTTGCAACGCCATCTGCTAGCAAATCTTGCAACTAATTTTGCAAACCGCTGTATTTAAAATTCCAGACCTATCTATCCAACATACCACTTGTTTCATCTTTCTGTCTATCACTGTTTCGCAGTTATGTCATTTCAAAGTTAGGGAGTCCTTTCTGATAGACCCTGTATATACGCACAAACATACATACATATACACTAACATGCATACACACACAGAGATCAACTTTCGATTCGATTTCAAGGATGCTTGAAATATACTCTTACGTCGGAAACTCGAATTCGAATTTTTGACCCCGTCACAATACTTTCCCTATACATTATATTATATATACAGGGAAGGTAACTACAGAACTGGAGCAATTGCGAGACTTTCTTAGCGAAACAAGTGGGCATTTGACATCATAGCCAAATTAATTACATTTTTAAGAATTTATTTTCTACATTCACATCCGCACAATGTACACAGTGCAGCCACCCAAATTTAGCCGCTTCAGTGCTTTTTACTTTCCCTACATATATAGTGATGTATAGGGAAATTATTGTGACGGGGTTGAAAATTCGAATTCGAGTTTTCGACGGAAAAGCACGCTTCAAGCATCCCTGAACTCTAATCGTACGTTTTTGAATTGATATCTGAGTATTTTATTATTATTATAAAAATTATACGTATTATGGTTATGCCAATTCAGACTGATTTATATGATAAATATGAAAACAATTTTACACAAGATATCCATTTCTTGTTATATAATCAGTTGTCTTCTGAGCTCTATCTATAGCCGATCCTGGTAAATAAATTTCTCAATAATTGTTTTCCGTGAAAACAATAGTATTGTGAACGTTTACCACCCCCTTTCTTCTGGAGTCTTTTGTCTCTTTCGAAAACCAGACGGAGAAATCAGTTATACAGGCATTCTTTTCCATGACGTTATTTTAGAGTTGCCACTTTCGGAATTTCAAAAAAGGACTGCCAAAATCGTCGATTTATCGCCAATTTGGCGACTTCCCGAATCTTCGAGAAGCATCTCGAAATAATTATTCTTTGTGACATGAGAGATTTTCAGAAGTTTCTATGGCGAGTCTATAAATGGAATCATCACACAGTTGGAGAGTGGTTGACCTGACATGAGATACATTGAATTGTGGTTTTTATCAATGTGTTTAGAATAGTAGCTATTGTTTTGTAAAATTACTTTCGTCAATGGTTTGAGAATAATATTGGTTATAGTTTGTGAAATTAGTGGAACATTTGGGTGCTGTTTTACTATATATTGTTCCTGTTTACGGTGTGCTTGTGAATAAATATCCAGAAATTTGGACTTATTTTTGTATCCTGGGTGCGCATTCACGATTCCAGAGGATATGTCGTAACAATTGGCAAAATTTTTACCATCTACAAGAGAATACGATCAAGTTAAACATGTGGGTCCGTAAGTCCTTCCGAGAGGTTGATGGTAGGGGAAAGGGGGTACGATCCCTGTGGATGCCTCCCCCACTGGGTTCCGGTCTAAATTGGGTGGCACTTCCTGGCTGTCCAAACAGTTACCTTACACCTTTCTGGTAGGTCGGACGGTCTGGGTCTCATCATCATCATCTCCAAGAGAAGCTACATATTAACAACCTCTCTCAGCAGAACTTTAATACAATGACATGGAGGGCGACTCATCTTGACATTCTTATACCAAAATCCGATTTAAAGTAACTTTTGATTTGTTTTTTATTCTTGCAAGTAAATTATATGGGCTGATGACGTCATGAACATAATTATATCGCGGTTATTTTTCACTACACAGATTGAAACTATTACGTTTCGTGATTAGTAAGCCATAAATAATCCTTTTTATGTGGGATTATGTCAATTACTTTCCTTATATACATAATGTATAAGGAAAGTATTGTGACGGAGTCGAAAATTCGAATTCGAGTTTTCGACGGGAGAGCACGTTTCAAGCATCCCTGATCACGAATCAAACATTTTTGAAGTGATGTCTCTGTGTGTGTATGTGTGTGAAAGTATATGTGTGTGTGTGTGTGTGTAAAGGTATGTGTGTGTGTGTGTGTCAGTGAGTCTGTGGAGACGATAACTCACGAACGAATGGACCGATTCGAGCGAAATTTGGTACAAAAATCACAATCCATAAACACTGGAAGTCTATTGTTTTTATACGCAATCGAATGTTCAGAACCCCCTAAATTTTCAAGTGAAATTTTGAAAATATCGTCAAAAAATCAAAACCGCTAATAAAGTTACTCAAATAGACATTTCTTATGTAATTTTTCATTAGAAAACAATTGACACAAATTTTAGAAAGCTAACATGAACCGTTCTCGAGATATTGCATATTTTTCAAAAAAATTATCAAAAAGTCATATAAAATAAGAAAAAAAATATTTCCTATTGAGAAACATGTTCACTTTTCATATGTAATACCATGCGATAACTTTGGCATCATTCTCGTGGATCTAGCTCGTTCCATTCATGAAAAAAGATACTTTGAGTAATACTTTTGCATTTCAACGCCAACAGTTATTTATCTGCTGTATGAATAATTTATTTCTTCGTCCATAACGCTTGGTGAGATTTTGGTGACGAATTTGGTTGAATGTCGCCAACTGGGCGACTTTTTTTAATGTTGTTAAATTAACGAAAAACTCGCCAAATAGATAAAATTGACGCTAAATCAATGGCGACTCATTGATGATGACGACATGGAAAAAGACGACTCATTGACGAAAATTCAATATCTTGGATAGAATATAAATAACTACTATAAAAATAGTCTATTTTTTTAGTAGTAAAAGTAGTAAATTCATTGCATTGTATGAGGAAAGTCATGTGCTACCCACATCAGATTTTTTTTGTCTTGTACTGCCATGTTAAGGAAATATATAAAATTTCACATAAATTTCGAAGTTTTAGTTCGAATTTCCAAAAATTCTATCTAGTTCTAGATTTCTCGTTAGCAAAACCGGATAAAAACTTTAGTAAAAATCCATTGATATTTGGGGCAGCTATAGTGCACACAAAAAATCGTATACAGGCAGACGGATGGACGGACATCAATGTAAAAAGAGCCTAAAGGTTTTCAGGATATCCTAAAACGTATATTGGCATCAAAATCTCGAAATCGAAAATTTTGTGAAAAGAATATTTTCTCTATACTAAATATATACTAACTACTATAATAATATCTGTGTACTAATTGTGAGACCAGAAATAGATCTCACACTTTCAGACAGTTTTATGTGCATATTATTGTGTTCGAAACATCGAACAATACTTCTAATCTGGATGACGCCAGGCTTTACAGCATGTGAACCTAAAGGTCAAATAAAACCATAAACCAGGAGTGTCAAGACAGAGGGGGCCGAGCGGGCCCTTACGAGGATGCCAAGTAGCGACATTGGATAAATGATTAACCAATGGAGAACGTGCTTGTTGCGTCACACTGGATGCGGCAAATGAAAGCAAAGGGGGAGTGACACCCCCGAGGAAAAGAGAGTCACAACTTAGGACTTGAGAAGGAAAATAGATATACATATAACTCATATGCGATGATGTGACGTGTTAAAAAACGGTTGTACAAGAACGAGACTTGTGCTGATATTCGTGCGCCATTATGATTTAACGATTTGTTCAGAGATAGATATACGGTCGACATGATGACTTAGAAAATATAGCACGGCGACTAGAGATGTAGAGTGTTCCGTAGATGTTCAAAAATAATGGCTAGTTCTATATGATGTGTGCCGTGCAATCGGTAGTACGAGAAGGAGCCAAACACCTAGAGTTATGGCAAGTACAGAGTACTGACGCAAACATTTTGATATATGATCAAAGTCCAAGACAGACTTGAAGAGGTATGTGTTCATCAGTAATCAAAGGTCGCAGACACATTTTAAGTAATTTTATTCATGCTGGTCTCACATGTTCCCTCCGCCGAAATAATATAATTAATTGTGTAATGAATTTAATAAGCATTTTATGTTGTTAATAAATGTTTTTTTTTGTTAAAGTTAAAATGGTGTAATCCATTTAGTAACATATTAATTAATATTCATTTACAGAACTCGAGCGAAAGTTAAATAATTGGAGGATTTTATATAGCGGTACAACAAAGCAATGTACAATAATAATAAGTACCACTAATACGAGATTTTACGGCCATGTTAAGATAGATATTTTAGATATGTTAATGATAATTAAGCTAAAGTGTAACTTTAAGTCTTTATTTTAAATGTGTGCTACACTAATATATATTGTTAAATATAATCAGTTGTCTTCCAAGCTCTATTTATAGCTGATCTTGATAAATAAATTTCTATAATATATATCTAAAATTCTATAATATATATCTATTAAATATTCTATAATATATATCTATAAATTTCTATAATATATATTTATTTCTAAATTTCTATAATACTTATCTCTGTACTAATATATACTAACTACTATAAATTCTATAGTATGAGGAAGTAAATATACTCACAAATCGCCCCTGATACATCCAAATTCAATTAAACAAAATTTTTATAACACCAATCCTATAGGTATTTCTGAAAATGCTTATTTATGCATCGTTATGTAGTAATTGGATTCAACCTTTTATTCGAGTAATCCGTACAATAGGAAGTAGTGCAATTTTTTCAAAGCTACTCCGATTGTTTCCAAATTTTGCTAATTACTCGAGATGTTACATTCCCGAACACATGAACTGATGATTTATAACTTTGACAGTTACAGTTAAATAACGAAAAAGTAAACGAAGCGAAATTTAGTTTCTTTCTTCCGTCACTATTCGTCTCGTACGGATATTAATTATTCCTCATAGTTGGAATTTCGCTGTCAAGCGCAAACACTGCGCGACAATTGATAAAGTTGCGGAGAGAAATGGTGATTTTTATTGCAGTTGTATTTTTGCTTAAAAATCGAGGGAAGTATTAGGAAGCAGTTATGCCGGGTGGGAAAAAAAAATGATTGATTGATGACTTGTACTTAGAACCGAGGATAAATGATGAAATGAAGACAACATTCTGGAATAAACTGAAAGTTCGTAAAAATGAGAATGGAATAAATGAATTATTTTCACTTCATCTTCAAAACAGTTTAAACACATTTAGTATTTAAACACGTTAAGAGCTTTAATAAATACTTTATATTTTAACAAATGTTGAAAGACAAATAAAGTATTATTTAAGAATAGATAGAATGTGGGAATTCACTGGGCTTTCTGCTGCGTTTTTATCCCATACTGTTTCTTTGTTTCTTGATCACAATCATTACCAGAATTTAAAAAAAAAAGTAAACAAATAAAAATAAATAAATAAATAATTAAAAAATAAAAAAACTAATAAAAAATAAAATAAAAATACATAAAAATAAAATAAGTAAATAAATAAATATAAAATATTCTCATATGGGCAGTACATGACTTTCCCTACATAATGCAATGACGTTACTTCTTTTGAAGCCAAAAAATGTTGTACATTGCAAGATCCACGGCAACAAGTTTCGGGTATTGGAGTTACATCAGGTAAACTGAAATTGGGTGAATTTAGAGACTTATTAGTCCAAGCAGAGTAATTTATTCTTTCTTATCAAAATTCAAATGACATTTAGTTAATGTCCTATGAAGTATATGAATATGGGCGAATTCTTGAATATTAAACTATAAAACTATTACAAAAATTATCTTCTCTTTTGAATGGAACGAACTAAATGCACGAAAATGATGTTGATAAATATAATATATATATATATATATTGTATATGGAAAGTGAACTTATTTTATGATACTTTTTTGATATTTTTTTTTAATTTTATGTGATTTTTGTGAAAAATGTATTTAAAAAACATACGAGCAAAATTTCGAGAATGATTCATGTCATCGTTTTAAAGTTGGTGCCACTCGTTTTCTAATGAAAAATTACATCTGGAAAAGATATTATACATATATCTGGAATTTATCATTATTGAAGATCTTTAATGATGATTTTTAATAAGGTTATTTTTAATGATGCTTCCAAAAATTCATTCGAAAATTCGCGCGGGGGGGGGGGGGGGTGCCATCTATTAACGATCGTAATAAGAACGTTACAGTGACGAGTAATCGTAATAATAACAATTATAACGATCGTAATAATATCGATTATAATGATCGCAATAATAACGATTATAACTATCGTAATAATAACGTTTCACTGACGAGTACTCGTAATAATAACGATTATAAAAATCGTAATAATAACGCTACAGTGAAGAGCAATCGTAATAATAACGACTATAACGATCGTAATAATAGCGTTACAATGACGAGTAATCGTAATAATAACGATTATAACGATCGTAATAATAACGTTACATTGGCGAGTAATAATAAGAATTGGCGAAGCATGATAAAATAATTTTTGAAAACATAAAATCAGGGACCAAAAATTGCCAAATAAAATGTCTCATGTTGTACATTACTTTTCCTATATACATAGTATAATGTATAGACAAAATATTGTGATATGGTCGAAATTTTAAAATCGAGCACGTTTCAAGCATTCCTAAATTTGATACGAACATTTTTAAGGTGATGTTTGTGTGTGTGTGTGTGTGTGGATGCGATATCTCACGAACGGAGTGTTTCGAACGAAATTTGGTACAAATATTATAATCGGTTAATACAAGAACCGTATGGATTTTAAACTCGACTGAATGCTTGGAAGACGTTTCATTTTTTCGAATGAAATTTGGAAAAAAAAATAATTAAACAAGAAAGATCAATCATGCATAAGCATTGATTATGAAACACTTTCCAACTGAAATGTAATTTCATTTAAAAATTTCTAAAATGTGATTCATTCAGTGGTAATATCTTTTACATTATCACAGTACTACAGTAATTTATTATACTTAAATATTTAAAACTGTATCGAAATATAAATCATCTGATTCTTTATGCAAAATCAATGAATATTTCATTCATATAACTTGTATTCCAGACTCCAGAGCTAAATAATTTTGTGTGAAAAAAATTCAGCAATTCTTATGTAATTCATCTTACAATCGCTTGAGATATTTGCATTCTGCATATGTTAAAATTAGGCTTCCTTGAAGAAATAATAAAAGTTTAGGGATCATTTAAAATCACAACTATTGTAATTGCATAGGCACGGAATTCAGATACACAGATATAACACAGATAATATATATGTGTATGTGTATGTACTCAAAGTATTGGAATCGTGCCGAAGATCGGAACTCGAATTTTCAAAGGATCTACACGTTTTGGGACTTCTAGAACACGAAAAAACTACTTTTAGGAAGACGTCTGTGTGTGTAAGGGTGTATCTGTGTATGTTTCTGTGTGTCTGTGTGGATATTACATCCACTCTAATTGAAAAACTAATGGACCGAATTTCATACAATTTGGTAGGTATGTTTTTTGTGGGAAATCCTGATGTTCATTAGATTATAGTACGATTCGTAATAAAAGAATCTGCCTTCTTTGCGAAATGGCAGCAGAAATTGCCTTTATCCACTCTAGCTAAAAACTAATGAACCAAATTTAACAAAATTTGGAGTATAATATTTCAATAACCTACAAGTGATTTATATACCAAATTTAACAACATTTTGTATATAAATCATTTGTAGGTTATTCTACTACGATTCGGGAAAAAGGAACGGGCTATTTTTGCGAAATGGCCAGCAAAAATCGTTATATATAAAAATAAAAGACTACGTGTGCTCAATTATATCAATTAAATTCCTATTTTATATGTGATTTTTGACAACAAAAAGAATAAGACTAACCCCATTACTCTAGGACTAGCCGTTCTTGAGATATTCTAGTTTTTTCGCGTTTTCGCTACGCCACCTTTGACAATAAGTCCAGCTATCAAATGAGTACCAAATTTAAGTTTAACGTGTAAATTCAATGTCATTTAAAATACTTATGTTGTGCAGATAAACTCAAATTATCATTGAATAAATAAAGAGAACGAATATGAGTCTGCAGAGAAAGACATGTGCTGTCCACATCAGAATTTTTAACAATATTACACCAATGATTTATAGAAGTGAACGGGGATTATTTTCAGGCCATTTCGAAAAAAATGTATGATCTATATTTAAAGATCCATCAAATTTTTGTCGAATAAAATGTTCAACAAATTTAAGCTGTGTACCAAATTTTAACTCTCTAGGACGTAGGAAAGGCATTTAAAATGCCATCAATTAAATTTATCATGAAGAGTTATATAAAATTTAAAAAAAATGAAAAATTGTTATCTACCAAATTTATTTTAAAATATGAAGCCACTCCCATATGCTAAACGTTTAAACAAATGGAGAGATATTTATTATATAATATCTCTCTCTTTTCTTTCTGGAAGATATCCCAAAGTCAGAATTTAATTGAATTTGTTTTTTTCCCTATATTAAATAATTTTTTTAATTAAAAAACTACTTAACATATTTTACTGAATTTTTTTTTATATATTCTATGGGATAATGTGAATATTTCCTAAAAATTTCGAAGCAATTCGTGAATTTTAAATTTACTTAAAAAATGTTTGAAAAATTAGGTCCCATAGGGTTCAATGTATTTCATTTTTTCAACCAGGGTTCAATAAAAAACTAATTGGGTGATATTATTTATTTATATTCCCATAGGTCCTACAGACCGTCTGAACAACATACTAAAATTTCATTTTGATAAACTCATTTTTACGGCAGTTATCGTGCTAATGGACAGACAGACAGACAGACAGACAGACAGACCGACAGACCGACAGACAGACAGACAGACAGACAGACAGACAGAATGAACAAAGTCATAAACACTTTTCAACTTTGTTGTAAAGTGTTAAAAAATCAAAGTCTCCAATAATGTTACATATATGGTTAATTTCTTATGTATTTTCCCCCTCAGAAAACAAATGACATAAACTTTAGAACGCTGGCATGAACCATATATATATATATATATATATATATATATATATATATATATATATATATATATATATATATATATATATATATATATATATAATTATAATATTAACTATCGTGAAATATGTTTGTCCACTTTTCAAATATATATAATATTATGCGACAAATTTGTTCACATCATCTTCATGGATCTAGTTAGTTCCATTCACGAGAGAAAATACTTTATCACGAGAGAATCTTCATGGATCTAGTTAGTTCCATTCACGAGAGAAAATACTTTGTGTAATAGTTTTTTATTTGACGCCCAACAATTCATTAAACAACCATTTATTTATATATAAGTAAATCCATTTTCTCTTTTTGTCTGCAACGCTCGGCGATGGAAAACTTAGTTACTAATTTGGGCAAAATTTTTATATTGGTGCCAAATTGACGAGAATATCATCAAAAATGGAAAAATGACGCTGAATTAACGGAAATGACATCAAATCGATAAATTAATTATTAAAATATCTTCCTATATGGACGATACTGTTCATTGCCGATGCTATCAATATTGGTAATTATCAAGTAAGAGTTGCACAAAATATAAGGTAATTGGGTACTTTGGAATAGATTTTCATGTTGCCATCGGGAAAAGCGCCAAAGAGTAATTAGAGTAATTAGAATAGTCTTATTCTTTTCCTCGTCGTAAAATCATGTATAAAACAAGCATTTAATTGATACATTTGAGCATACCAATTTAGTCTTTTATTTTAGATTTTGGAGATTTTTGCGGGGTATTTCGTTCAGAAAGTCAAGTTCTTCTTTTCCCGAATAACTGAATAAATAAATAAGATAAATAAAAAAATGTAAAATAGGAAAATGGAATAAGCACCAGGGCACCCCACAAAGTGACTTATGCATCAAATTTTGTGAATTTGGCCAATTAGCTTTTTTAACTAAAATCGATACATGAGACTTTTACGGGTCATTTTGCAAAAAAAAAAAGGCGAGTTCTTTTATCTTGAATCGTACCAAAATCTAATCAGCGCCAGGGTCACGCCCAAATGACTTACCCCAATAAAATTTTATGAAATTTGGTCCATTAATTTTTGAGTTGGAGTGGATACATACATTGTACAGACAGACAGACATACACACAGAGTCACACTAAAAATAATGTTTTCGTATTCTAGAGGTCCCATAACGTGTAGATCCGTCGAAAATTCGACTTGCGATTTTCGCATGATTCCAGTACTTTCACTATACATTACCATGTACTGCAGGGAAAGTAAAAACTTCCTGGGTCATAAATTATTTAAGTGGACACTGCCAAGTTAGTCATCTCTGACGTTACGCCATTGAGTAACAATTCTTAATATGCACACATATTATACCAAATACCCTTTATAAATAAATTTAAACACAACACTAACAGAAACACCATTCAGTTATAAGCGCAGGTCAGGGGGACCATCTGTCCAGACCACAAATATATATCCTTTACAGTCATAAGCGTAAATATTATAATGAGCTTTTAATCAAGATTCATCCGAAGGAAAGTTTCAAGATGAATGACTCTTATTAAAATGAATGAATCACGGGGAGGCACTAATGAGTGGACTTCTGCATGGAGTAAGGTATATATATTCTGAGAAAGTTGATAAATAATGTCCTAAGCTTGGACGTCTTCACTTCATGGAAGATGAAGTAATTACGATATGAATTTGTGTTTCGTATTGCTTCATCTGAATGGAACAAGATTAAATGCCCCTTGGAAAGCATGATTATGATGAAGTGCTTCATTAGTTAAAATTTGATTTTAATGTGTGATATACAGGGTTAAGTTTTGATTTCCCCCGTTAGCCTTCGATTGAAGTGTTCTAAAGTTGCGCACAGGGTTTACTTCAGGGCGGAATTAAGAATCTTTGGGGCCCTAAGTACGGAAAATGTTGCTGCCCCTTGGTAGAAGGCACCAAAGGAGAAGATTCTCATTATATCATTTGTCTTAAATATTTATTTACTTTTAGCAGTATAGCTAAATATTAAGATGTTTAGTAAGTGTCTGCAAATGCTTAAAGGACTATGTAGCACAAAAACTTTAAGGGGAACTGCTACTGAAGACAAAATGCAGAATAATGAAAAATATTGTTTATCTTATTTTAATTTTAGTGGGAGCAAGGGTTCATATTATTCTTTGGGAAATAAAAACTAGAAAATCTGATGTGGGCAGCACATGACTTTACCTGCAGACTTAAATTCATATTTTCTTTATTTCTTTAAAAATTCATTAGATTGAGTTTAATTGCACCAAATAACATTAAATTTGCATTTTTAATTCAATTTTTGTTTTTATTTGGTAATTGGACATTTTTCCGATAGCGGCGTAACAAAAATGCAAGAAATCTCAAATATCTTGAGAACGGTTAGTCCTAAAGTATAATGGAGTGTTCTATAGTCTTTTCCTCGTCAAAAATAGCGTATAAAACAAGAATTTAATTGATACATTTCAGCATACGTAGTCTATTTTAGCTAGGGTGGATACATGAAAATTTTGCGGATCATTTCGTAAAAAAAGACGGATTCTTCTTTTCCGAATCGTACCAAATTCTAATCAGCACCAGAGTAACTTATAACAAGTAATTTATCTACCAAATTTTGTGAAATTTGGTAAATTAGTATTTTAGCTAGAGAGAATAAATTAAATTTTTAAGGGCCATTTCGCAAAAAAAGGCGAGTTCTGTTTTTACGAATCATTCCAAAAACTAATCAGCACCAGGGTCACATCCAAATGACTTACCTACCAAATTTTATGAAATTCGGTCCATTAGTTTTTGAGTTAGAGTGGATACATACCTTGCACAGACACACAGACAGACACACACACAGACGTCAGGCTAAAAATAGTTTTTTCGTATTCTAGATGTCTCAAAACATGTAGATCCGTCGACAACTCGAGTAGCGATTTTCGACATGATTCCAATACTTTTCCTATACTTTACCATGTATTGCAGAGAAAGTAAAAAGTACATTTTGTACATGAGCTAAATAATTTTGCGTTAAAGAAATACAGCAATTCTCATACAACTCATTCTACATATCTTGCTGTTTACATTTTACATAAGTGAAAAATAGGCTTCGTTGTAGAAATAATCAAATTTGAATGATCATTTAAACTCAAATATATTGTAATTTCGTTTTTCAGTATGTAGATGTATAGAATTTAAACAAAAATAAAACGGTTTCAGGACGGATATAACACTCAATATGAATTAAAAAGAACTTTAAAAATCACGATTTTGAGATGGATGCCATATTTCCTTTTGAAGTGGGTCACGTGATCTTTTCATATCATGGTCACGTGATCGCTTCATATAAGAGGTGTAATTATTATTTTAATTTTTATATAAAAAACTACTGAATATATTTTGCTGAAATTTTTTTATATATTTTATGGAACAATTTGAATATTACCTAAAAATTTTTAAGTAATTTGTGAATTTTAAATCCGTTTAAAAAATGTTTGAAAAATTAGGTCCCATAGGGTTCAATGTATTTCATTTTTTCAACCCGGGTTCAATCCAAAACTAAATGGGTGATATTATTCATTTATATTCCCATAGGTTCCACAGATCGTCTGAATAACATACTAAAATTTCATTTTGATAAAATCATTTTTACTACAGTTATCGTGCTAACGACCAGACAGACAGACAGACAGAATGAACAAAGTCATAAACACTTTTCAACTTTGTTGTAAAGTGTTAACAAAGTCATAAACATTTTCTAACTTTGTTGTAAATTGTTAACAAAGTCATAAACACTTTTCAACTTTGTTGTAAAATGTTAAAAAGTGAAAATAAAATTTTTCTTCTTCATCTAGATTATGGCCTTTGGATTTGGATTATGTTCTTTATATTTAGATTATTAAAGTATTATTATTATATATATTACACTTGACAAGACGATTGCTCGAAAATTAAGAGCTATGTAACAACAAAATCTCATAGCTAATAGCTTTGTAATTATTGTCCTAGAAACTGTATTTACATGATTCCAATACTTTCCTTATACATTACCATGTATTGCAGAGAAAGTAAAAAATCTGACGTGGGCAGCACATGACTTTTCCTGCAGACTCATATTCACGTTACCTTTATTTCTTCAATAATTCATTGAGTTTAATTGCCCAAAATAACACCCATAATTATTTAAAAAAATGACACTGAATTTGCAGTTTTAATTCAATTTTCTTTCTCATTTGGTAACTGGACTTATTTGGTAGCGAAAATGCGAAAAAACTAAAATATCTCGAGAACGGCTAGTCCTTATGTAATGGGGTTGGTCGTATTATTTTCATCATTAAAAAGTACGTACAAAACAAGCATTTAATTGCTATATTTGAGCAAAAGTAATTTTTATTTTAGATATATCTGCGGACCATTTCGCAAAAAAAAGGCGGGTTCTTTTATCCCGAATGGTACCAAAAACTAATCTGCACCAGGGTCACACGCAAGTGACTTACCTACCAAATTTTATGAAATTCGGTTAATTAGTTTTTAGTTAGAATGGATACAATATCTGCACAGACAGACAGACACACACATAGTCATTAGCTTTTGAGTTAGAGTGGATACATACATTGCATAGACAGACATACAGACACACAAACAGAAACACACACACACACACACACACACACAGACGTCAATCTAAAAACAGTTTTTCGTATTCTAGAGGTCTCGAAACGTGTAGATCCGTCGAAAACTCGAGTTGCGATTTTCGGCATGATTCCAATACTTTCCCTATACATTACCATGTATTGCAGGAAAAGTAAAATTATATGTGAGTGTTATATTAGCATCCTCTGCTTTTCATAAAAAAACAAAACAAAATCGACTTAGCAAGAAGTTACTCTAATGAAACACAATTTTTTACAGTACCCAACCGAAGAATTTCGGGGAAAGGTAATTTATCCGTCGTTATGCAGTAATTGGATTCAGCCTTTTATTTGAGTAATCCGTACAATAGGAGGTAGTGCAATTTTTTTTTAAGCTACTCCGATTGTTTCCAAGTTTTGCTAATTACTCGAGGTGTTACATCCCCCGAAAGCGTAAACAAATGATTTATACTTCGGCAGTTACAGTTAAATAACGAAGAAGTAAACGAAGCAAAATTCTGTTTCTTCCCACTGTCACTATTCGTCTGGTACGGATATTAATTATTCGTCCTAGTTGGAATTTCGCTGTCAAGCGCAAACATTGCGCGACAATTGATAAAGTTGAAGAGAAATGGGCGATTTTTATTGCAGTTATATTTCTGTTTAAAAATTGCGAGAATTATTAGAAAGCAGTTCTGTGAGGTGGAGAAAAAAATGAGTGATTGATGACGTGTACTTAGAACCGCGGATAAATGATGAAAAGGAGACAACATCGTAGAATAAACTAGAAAGTCTTAAAAATGAATGTGGACATGTTTGTAATGAATTGTTTTCGGCTCGAATTATAAATAATTTAAATACATTGAGATAAAAGCTTAGATGAATAATATTCTCTATTTCTCAACAAATATTTAACGACAATATATAATCATTAAAATTATCTGGAACGTGAAACTACTATCAACTTATAGTGTTTCAAATGAAAATTACTAAGCTAGTATTATATGTTAGATTAACACTAAATGGTAAGGTAGTGGTATATTAAAATAAATCTAATTGTTGCTCTAAATGCAGCATATAAGCATATGAATGAGTTAATATTTTTTTCATTATTTCGTGCATTTATAGTTATGTGTTGTAAAGAGCCTTGCTTCCCCAACCGGGAATCGAACCCCGGATCTTTGAACTGGCCAGCCGATGTTCTACCATTGAGCTACAGCGACGGAATTGCAAGCTCTTATTTTCGCAGTGGACTTTGCAGTATATAAGAATAGCGCAAAATAACCATTTTGTTTTTTGTAACAAGGTTATTTAATGAAAAGGACTTTAAAACACAAAAAGTGTATATGCGCCTCGTAAGTATTCCTTGCCTTCTATTTATGGCGCCCGAACAAGTAATCAGAACACAACAATGGCGCCCGAACATATCAACCCCGTAGGTTAGTGCAGCGATGTTAGAGGTATGAATGTGACCCTAGAACGACAGCACGGATTCAGTGGACTCTGAGATATTGTGCTCCGATTTCAAATCGGGAGAACAACTACCACGCAGGAAGCAAACCTGGTGGATAAAAATAACATCAGAAAGTTAACCTGATGTAGAATAGCTGGAAGTGGTTAGCCAAATGGTTAGTTGCACACCAATCTGACATTAGAGAGTGGAGAATGCAGAATCCTCTTCGACAATAAGAACTTGCAATTTCGTCCCAGTAGTTCCACGGTGAAACGTCGGCTGGCTAGTTCGAAGATTCAGGGTTCGATTCCCGGTTGGAAAAGCAAGGATCTTTACAATACATACCATAAATGAGCGAAATAATGAAAAAAAATTAACTGATTTATATGCTTATATACTGCATTTGGCTTATTTTAACATACCATTATTTTACTATTTAGTGTTAATCTGACATATAATACTAGCTTAGTAATTTTCATTTGAAACACTATAAGTTGATAGGCGTTTCAAGTTCCAGATGAATTTAATAACCATATATTGTCTTTAAATGTTTGTTGTATGATAGAGAATATTATTTATCTAAGCTTTTAACTGAATGCACATTATTTATAATTAGAGACGAAAACAATGCATCACGAACACGTCCATATCTATTTTTAGGACTTTCTAATATGTTCTATAATGTTGTCTTCATTTCATCATTTATCCTCAGTTCTAAGTACACGTCATCAATCACTCATTTTTTTTTTCCACCTCGCAAAACTGCTTTCAAATAATTCTCGCAATTTTTATACAGAAATACAACTACAATAAAAATCACCACTTCTCTCTAAGTTTATTAATTGTCGCGCTTGACAGAGAAATACCAACAAGGACGAATAATTAATATCCGTACCAGACAAATAGTGACAGTGGGAAGAAACAGAATTTTGCTTCGCTTACTTTTTCCTTATTTAACTGCAACTGCCGAAGTATAAATTATTTGTTTACGCGTTCGGAGGATGTAACACCTCGAGTAATTAGCAAAACTTGGAAACAATCGGTGTAGATTCGAAAAAATTGCATTACCTCCTATTGTACGAATTACTCAAATAAAAGGCTGAATCCAATTTCAGCACAACGACGGATAAATTACCTTTTTCAGAAATGCTTCGGTTGTGTGTTATAAAAAATTTTGTTTCATTTGAGTAGGACTATTGCGAGGGCGGTTTTGTTTCTTTTTATTAAAATTCTGCAGGAAGAAGGTGTTAATATAAGACTAACTTTTAATTTTTACTTTCCCTGCAATACATGCTAATGTATAGGGAAAGTATTGGGATCATGCCGAAAATCGCAACTCGAGTTTTCGACGGATCTACACGTTTCGAGACCTCTAGAATACGAAAAAACTATTTTTAGCGTGACGTCTGTGTGTGTGTCTGTGTGTTTGTTTGTCTGTCTGTTTGTTCAGATTTTGTATCCACCCTAACTAAAAAACTAATGGATCGAATTTCACAAAATTCTGTAGATAAGTCACTTGTGGGTCATCCTGGTGCTGATTAGATTTTGGTAGGATTCGGAAAAAAATAATCTGCCTTTTTTTGCAAAATGGTCCGCAAAAACCGCCAAAATCTAAAATAAAAAACTACGTATGCTCAAATATATCCATTAAATGCTTGTTTAATACGTAATTTTTAACGAAGAAAAGATTAAGACCAACCCCATTACACTAGGATTAGCCGTTTACGAGACATTTTAGTTTTTTCTCTACGCCATCTTTGAAAATAAGTTCAGTTATCAAATGAGAACGAAAATTGAATTAAAAGTGAATTAAATTTAATTAAAATAAATAGAACGAGTCTGCAGGGAAAGTCATGTGCTGCCCACATCAGATTTTTACTTTCCCTGCAATACATAGAGTAGTGTATAGGGAAAGTAATGGAATCATACCGAAAATCGCAACTCATGTTTTCGCCGGATCTACACGTTTTAGGACCTCTAGAATACGAAAAAACTATTTTTAGCGTGACGAGTCTGTGTGTATCTGTCTGTCTGTGCAATGTATGTATCCACTCTCATTGAAAAACTAATTGACCTAATATCATAAAATTTGGTAGGTTAGTCTCCTTGTGGGTGACCCTGGTGCTGATTAGATTTTAGTATGATTCGGGATAAAAGAACCTGCCTTTTTTTGCAAAATAGGCCGCATAAATTGCCTGTATGCACTCTAATTAAAAAACTGATTGACCAAATTTCACGAAAGTTGGTAGATGAGTCACTTGTGGGTTACTCTGATGCTGATTACATTTTGGTACGATTCGAAAGAAAAGAGCCTGCTTTTGTTTTAGAAATGGTCCCTAAAAATCGTCCAGATCTAAAATAAAAGACTAGGTATGCTCAATCATATCAATTAAATGATTGCTTGATACTTAATTTTAGACGATTAAAAGAATAAGACCAGCCGCTATTACTCTTAAGACTAGCCGTTCTCGAGATGTTTTAGTTTTTTCGCATTTTCGCTACGCCACCTTTGAAAATAAGTTCAGTTACCAAATGAAAACGAAAATTGAATTAAAGGTGCAAATTCAGTGTGATATGAAATAGCCAAGTTACCGACTGGGGTACATTATCAAATATGGCAGCGATAGAAGTAATTTTTCAAGCCCTTTAAAGTGAAAAGTGACTCGCTATAGTTGCGATTATTTACACCAACAATACTAATTTTTCAAAACATTTCTTGTGAAATTTGAGAATAAAATGAATTCTGGTATGAAAAATTCGAGTTCCGCCACACTTCAGTTAATTTGTTGTTTATCTAATAAAGTATATTTATTTCCAGATTCTTTTTAACAGCAGTTAGAGCGTGTCGAACATTTTTATAACTTTCTAGATATTATAGACGACACCCTGTGGCCGACAAGGATGAATTTTTACGCAATTATAGCATCGACTACTTGGCGGAATTAAAATGAGCCAATTTTAGATTAAGAGCACAATTTTCGACGGTAAGAGTTGCATTGCCACACATTGTTAAACAAAATAAAATTTATTAAAAAGAGTTGCAGTTCAAATTTTTAAGTGTTAGTTACCCTGTTCTTGACAGGCCCAAATACTAGTTATGTATACAGGGTAATTAAAAAAGTTGGGCCAAACTTTACGAGGTGGTATTACACTCCTAACCAAGCTCTCCCGGCCGTCAAAACGGTTGCTCAAGTCTTCGGATGAGTCGGACGGTCTGGGTCTTCAACACTCCTAACCAAGCGAGGGCGCGGTAACCTAGTGGTTAGCTTGCGGGAGTTGCGCTCGGTAGGTTCGATTCCCGCCGCTGCCAAAACTGCCGCCGTGTTCACGCGAAGTACGATCACGTTAAACATGTGGGTCCGTAAGTCCTTCCGAGAGGTTGGTGGTAGGGGGAAGGAGGGTACGGTCCCTGTGGATGCCTCCCCCACTGGGTTCTGGTCTAAATTGGGTGGCACTTTCCGGCCGTCCAAACAGTTACCTTACACCTTTTTGGTGGGTCGGACGGTCTGGGTCTCAACAACAATAACACCTAACCAAGCACTTTTCGTTATAATTTACCAGGTCGGAAATGAAACGGAAAGGCACCAGTGGACACTTAATGGTGAAACTGATGAGGTGAGGTGAAAACACAATGACTTAGAAGTTATAAAATGACATTTAATAAACAGTAATTTCTCAAAAGAGCGACCGCCAATCTAAATGCACGTCTCACAACGGCGATGGAGGGACTGGCGAACTCTCTCGAACAGACCAGGCATGTCGCGCACTTCGGCAGCAGGGGCCAATATTCTGGCGACGAGTTCCTCTTCAGATTGAAGGGGAGTGTCATAGAAGAGACTCTTGAGATATCCCCACAAAAAGAAGTCGAGACACGACGGCCGTACATTCAAGACAGGTCATACTTTCGGTGTTACGAAAATTTGCATAAGGACTCTTCTTCTTCCCCAAATGATATTATCATACGTGATTTTCTTATTCAATAAGAAAATAACAACCAGAATGACGCTTTTATGTTTAGGGAGCGGCCGCTTCCCAACGCCCTGTAACGCTTGTAACGCCCTGTAACGCTTTTACGTTTCATTTCCGACCCGGTAAACTATGACGAAAAAATACTTGGTTTGGTATGTACTACCATCTCGTAAAGTTTGGCCCATCTTTTTTAATCACCCTGTATTTATACATAATATTTATTTCAATGTTTATTTAATGTTTAAGAAGATCTTGTCCAGACTCCCTTCTTGATGTGTGATTTTTTAGGGAATGCATGGTGGGATAGACCGGGTAGGATTTGTAACAACAACACCATGTTAATTTCCTGATATTAAATAATATTTAAGTTTAGATATGAAATTGGAAGGCAGCAGGTTCAATTCTGCAAAGTCGAACGTAGTTTTAGGAAATTACCATTTATTAGAAACTCACCTGGTGCTCCTGGATGCTTCGTAACGGATGAAAGTGCAGAGACCATTTGTTGATGTTGTCTGGCAACCTCATCCGACGCCGTGGATGAAACTGTGAACGGTAAAAAACATTTATGAAATATTTGATGAGTTGTATTACACATAATTATGATAGCTATCATTAAGGAAAATTGAAAAATGTTCTCAAAACATTAAAATTCAATTTTGGATGCGAAATATCCCAGGTCGTGGGGTCCAGAGTTAATTATGGAAGTTATTTGGAGTGTGATTCCACTGGAATTTATTATATCAGAATCCACTTTCAAGTACCATTTTTTTTCTTCGTCTTCTTCTTTCTTTATTTCTCCCCCCTCACCCACCGTTGAAATTGTTTTATTTTATTTTTATTTATTTATTTTTTATTTTTATTTTTGAAAGTTACCCCCCGGGGTGGATTCCCAAAAGTGGATTCTGGTATAATAAAGTCCAGTGGAATCACACTACAGTTAATTTTCACAATTAATAAAAAAAATATTGCAAAAAATTAAAATTAAAAAGTATTAAAATTATAAAATTAATAATTAAAAATATATATAAGATTCCTATGCTACCTATGCTATCATGTTAAAAAAAATAAAATTTCAAATAAATTTCGAAGTTTTTACACGAATTTAACAGAAAACTCTATCTAGTTCTAGTTTTTATGTTAACAAATCTAGATATAAAATTTCTTGAAAATCTATTAATATTTGTTACAGACAGACAACATTCTAAAAATAGCCAAAACATGTTCGGGAGGTACTAAAGCATATACTTTCATCAAAATCTCGAAATAGAAAATTTTCGTGAAAACAGTACTTTCTCCATACTATATAGAATAAAGTAAAATTTTGAAAAAATAGCGGATTTTCCCTGCAGTACATATTAGTATTTTCCTATTCGAAATACGCGAATGGAGTGATGTTTCACATTGCTTAGATCAGTGTTCTTCAACCTTTGTCATCCCGCAGAACCCTTTTTTGAGATATTTTTTTTTATGGAACCCTTCGTTTAGTAGCACACCCAGATTTGATTTTAGGGGGGATGTGTCATATTACGTATTACATGTTATGAACAAGGTGCATTCCTGCCTTTGGTATAAAAACTTTATAAAGATATAAATTTGCATTAATTCAAACAAGATAAACAAGAAGAACAACAAGAGAACAAGAAGAAGACGCGGATTAACATTCGAATTGTAGTATCGACTCGCGGAACCCCTAAAGCGTTTGAGTGGAACCCTAGGGTTCCGCGGAACACAGGTTGAAGAACACTGGCTTAGATGATCAACCAACCGGTAGATCGCGATCGACGAATTGGCTGTTCTTGCTCTATATCACAGGGCGTCCTCAAACGGCGCTCGGTCGCAAGGTCACCCATAGTTGATTTGGCGGAAGACTCTTTGACTGTTAAATATTAAATCATGTCATTATGCAGAGAAAGGGTCATACTCTGCTCAGACCAGATTTTTTTACTTTCCTTGTAATACATAGTAATGTATGGGGAAAGTATTGGAATCATACCAAAAATAACAACTCGAGTGTTCGACGGATCTACACGTTTTGGGAGCTGTAGAACACGAAAAACACATTTTTAGCGTGACGTCTGTGTGTGTGTGTGTCTGTCTGTGCAATATATGTCTAACTCAAAAACTAATAGACCAAATTCCATAAATTTGTTAGGTAAGTCTCTTGTAGGGGACCCTGGTGCTGATTAGATTTTGGTACCATTCGGGATAAAAGAACCCGCCTTTTTTTGCGAAATGGTCCGCAGATATCGCAGATATATCTAAAATAAAAATTACTTTTGCTCAATAATTTTTTTGTGAAATGACAGACAAAAATTGCCTGTATATCTGAAAAACTAATAAACCAAATTTCACAAAATTTGGTAGATAAATCACTTGTTGGTTAACCGGATGCTGATTAGATTTTGGTATGATTTGGACAAAAATAACCTGCCTTTTTTTGCGAAATGGCCCGCAAAAGTCGTTCAATCTAAAAATAAAACATTATCTACGGTCAAATATATCCATTAAATTCTCATTTTGTACGTAATGGTTGACGTTAAAACGAATAAGACCAACTCCATTGGTCTAGGACTAGTCTTTCTAGATATATTTCGGTATTTTTTTGCATTTTCGCTACGCTATATTTGAAAATAAGTCCAGTTACCAATTGAAATCGAAAATTGAATTAAAAGTGCGAATTCAGTTTAGATTAAAATAAATATGGCTGTTATTTTGTGCAATAAACTCAATTTAACGAATTATTGAAAAAAATAAAGAGGACGTGAATATGAGTCTGCAGGGGTAGTCATGTGTTGTCCACATCAGATTTTTTTTTCCTTTTATAATCGCAAAGAAAACATTCAAACAAGTTAAAAATATCGTCAGAAATAAATTGATTACATAAAACCCCTGAATTGACTTCTCCTACAAGTTAACAATCTTAAAACAATACGCAACGACCCATTATTGACAAGTTTCTACTCTGTTCCATGACAAACGATTCGAACCTCTGCAAACGTTCGATTCCCGATCACTTTTCCTCCTTGGAAGAACTTTCCTTTCCCCCCCTTACTCCAAAGGGTTTCCTCATTCAGTATCGGGCAGTAAAAGGCGTGTCGAACATACGAATCCTTCGATCCCGTCCCCCAACGTTCCATGCTTTCATAATAAATACCCTGCCAGACGATAAAATCGCATTTGTCACCTGTGTCTGTTAATTACAGCTAATGATGGTGACGGGCAACGCCCATTGAAACCCCCTCCAGGGTAATGATGTCATTAACTTTTCCTCCCCCATGGAGAATACTTTTCTTCCCCCCTCCCCTGGTGTTTATTTTGAAACATACGTTTAAATTTAATGGTGATAACATATTCGGATGGAATAGAAAATTGGAAGATATTTTCTTAAAAGAAATTTAAAGTAATTCGCAGTAAAGATTTTTAAGCACCCCAATAATTTTATAAGGTAAGGACGATGTGTGTGCACTTTAAGTCCATCTATAGGAAAGTGGTAATGCCCGATCGAAAAAAAGTGATGAAAGCACCCCCTAGTGGAGAATTTAAAAGTTAAGATAACGAATTCGGCAACAAAGCGCAGTTAACAACAAACAAACAAACAACCCCCCCCCCCCAAAAACAACAACAAAAAAAAAAACATTTACACAGTAGTAGAGCGTTGTCTAAGGAGTAGAATTAGCCAATAAATCTGCTACAGAAGGCATTTACTTGATACTTTTGCGAATATGTAATACTATTTCTTTTCTTCTGGAGTCTTTCGTCTCTTTCGCAGACCAGACGTCTCCGTTGAGATGTTTTCTCTAGAAGATACACATACATGCATTCTTTCCCATGACGTGAACGTAACGTTTCCGGAATTTCGAAATTTGAAGAAAGGTTGCCAGATTTGGCTATATTTCGCCAAATTGACGACATTTGGCGACCTCCCGAAACTTCGAGAAGCACTTCGAAAGAACGATTATTCTACGTGATATTAGATAATTCCAGAAATTTCTACAGAGTCCATAAAAAGGAGTCATCTCTCAGTGGGAAAGCAGTTGCCAAGATACGAGCTACATTGGATGGTGATTTTTGGCAATGTTTCGAGAATATAGTAGCTGCTGTTTTATGAAATTACTTTTGTTAATGTTTTGAGATCAGTGTCAGTTATTTTGTGGAATTAGTGGAATGCTTAAGTGCTGTTTGACTGTATATTGTTCCTGTTTACGTTGTGCTTGTGAATGAATAAACGTGTTGTTTATTCAGAAACTTGGACTCATTTTTGTATCCTGCGTGGACGCCCACGATTCCAGAGGATATGTTCGTAACCAACTGGCGGCAGAAGTGGGATTTCTGAAAACTTGACAAGCGGTTATGGTAGTGACCAGAAAAGCGACGCAGCCAACTGGTCTGCTGAAGAGAAGAAAGACTCCAGAAGCAAGAGAATATTACACGATCGCAACAATGCAATACGGCTATTTGCGAACATCCAAGAATGATATTGTTACGAACGTATCCTTTAGAATCGTGAGTGTATACGCAGGATACAAGAACGGGTCCAAGTTTCTGGATAACTACCGTTTATTCACAAGCACAAAGTAAACAGGAACACTATACAATTAAACAGCACTTAAATGCAACATTCATTTCACAAAATACTGATATTATTCGCAGAATGTTGACGAAAGTAATTTCACAATACAGCGAGTGGGCGCAGTAGCCCAGTGGTTAGCGCGCGGGAATTGCACTTGGTAGGCCCGGGTTCGATTCCCTCCGCTGCCAAAACTGCCGCCGTGTTCACGCGGAGTACGATCACGTTAAACATGTGGATCCGTATGTCCTTCCGAGAGGTTGGTGGTAGGGGAAGGAGGGTACGGTCCCTATGGATGCCTCCCCCACTGGGTTCCGGTCTAAATTGGGTGGCTCTTCCCGGCCGTCCAAAGAGTTACCTTACACCTTTCTGGTAGGTCGGACGGTCTGGGTCTCAACACCTTTCTGGTAGGTCGGACGGTCTGGGTCTCAACAACAACAATATAGCAGCTACTATTCTTAAGACATTGACAAAAGTCACAGTCCAGTGTAGCTCGTGCCACTTTAATTCGCCAACTCATCAACTGACCTCCAGCGGAGTAATGAGTCCTTTATATAGTCTCTCTATAAAAACTTTTGGTAATCTCTGTATCTGAAAGGAATAATCGTCCTATCGAACAGTTTCTGGAACAGTCCGGAAGTCGTCAAATATCGCCAAATTGATGATAAATCGCCAAATCTTGAAACACTTCTTCTAACTGGGAAATCCTGGAAACCCTGTGACCACGTCATTCCCACGTCATGCTGACATCATGGACTGTGTTTTCTTCGTCTGGCCTTCGAGACAGACGAAAAAGGGAATATTGCTCATTGAGGCGCCAAAAGGAATATTGCTCATTCGCAACAATATAATAAACAGCACTTGCACGAATAGAAATCTAGCTGTTTTAAATGTCTTACATCAGAGATAATACACATTTGAAATCCGGAAATAATATTACAGTGTACTTTGACAAGCATTGCAGGTGTCATCGTGTTAGAGACCTTGATGATCCAGCTTTTTGACAGTTATTTATTGACTTCCATATACGCGTTTCGTTCGTTCCTGGTGTTGATTTCTAATCATTAGGCAATGCTTTATAACTTTTTAATTGGCTTTTTTTGTCTATCTAACTTTGTTGCCGATTTCTTATTCTAACTTTAATAGAAACCATGTATTTGTAAATATGTTTTGGTTAACAAATTTTTAACGTTTTCCAACGTAGTTGAAAAGTGTTAATGACCTTGGCCATTCTGTCTGTCTGTCCGCTCACACGATAACTGCTGTATAAAAAAAAATGACTTTATCGAAATGAAATTTTAGTATTTTTTTCAGACGCTTTGTGGGACTTATGGGAATATAAATGAATAATATCACCTAAGTAGTTTTGGATTAAACCCGGGTTGAAAAAGTGAAATACATTGAGCCCAATGGGATCTAATTTTTCAAACATATTTTAAGGGAACTTAAAATTCACAAATTGCTTTAAAAGTTTTAGGGAATATTCAAATTATCCCATAAAATATATGAAAAAAATTTGAGCAAAATATGTTTGGTAGTTTTTTAAATAAACATTAAAATAATAATTATACCCATATTATATGAAGAGATCAGATGACTCATCCATCATTTTCCCCAGTATCAAAATCGTGATTTTTAAAGTTCTTTTAAATGTTTATTTAGAGTGGCACCCGTCCTAAAACCGCTTTATTTTTGTGTATTTTCTGTGCATCCATATTTTGTGCCAACGCAATTACAATATTTTTGAGTTTAAACGATCATCAGACTTTGATTATTTCTACAATGAAGCCTAATTTTAACGTATGCAGAATGTAAATAAATCAAGCTGTAGGAAGAGTTGTATAAGAATCGCTGAGTTTTTTTAACGCAAAATTATTTAGCTCTGAAGTCTGGAATATTTTTTCCACGATATTGAATTCTCATCAGTGTAGTTTGTCTCATCAATTAGTCGTCATTTTTGCCAATTTGGCTACAATTTTATCAATTTGGTGACATTTTTATCAATTTGGCGATATTCTGCCAATTTCGACATCAAAATTTCGCCAAGCTTTACCTAGAATTAAATAGATAAACAGACAGATAAATCAAGGTGTTAATATTATTAACGGAACCTGATTAGTTAGGGCCTCAAAGATTTTAATCCCACCGACAAACAAACAGACACCAGATCAAGTTAAATTAAAGGCTGTAATAAACGGTTTTATGTGCCCACTACTGTTTGAGGGTCCTGAAGCACAGCTTCTTTTCATTTCGTCCCGATAGGCAACGAGTTATTTCTTCATTATAAAGCCTGAATTGGAACTATTGATATCTGAAAAATGCTGAGTTTTGATTTTTATCTTGCGATTTTTTTATCCTGCGATCCTTTTTTAGATCCTGCGATTTATGGCAGCGATTTTCAATTCGTGAGTGGTACGACAAACAAGATGCCATCTTGTAAAAATTAATAGAGGAGTGATGAGATAGTACAGATCTATAGTTTCCCGTTGATACGAAATCTGATGGAGAATTCATTTCACATACTGAAGAACAGATTATCGCCCCAGTAGCTAAATGGATAGAGGGCTGACCGGCCAGACCAAATTCTGGTGACAATTGACAAGGTCTATATATAAAATCTATGTTGCTTACCGATACCTATGTTGCTCGTGAATGTAGTAACTCTTGTGCTAATTTTATAGTGCATAAAATGTTTGTGTATAAAGTAGAATTTCGTCTTGAACAGTTTTTTTAATCAAATTTCACCGTGCAATGAAATCTGTGTTAGGCGAAATCAGTTAAAAATAATTCCGTTTTAAGCAGATTTTCATCATACATAGATTTAGTGAAAGTCCATGCTGATTATTGGCTTCGGTATTAAACAGAATTCCTTCTTTATTTGATTACGTATTGCTTTTTCAAAATTCCATATACAGTGACATTTCTCTAATAGATAGCTGATTTAATATATCATTATTATTAGTAGTAGTATTATATTATATTATATTATAATTATCATTTTCGTTATAGTATACTATGATTATTATTATTATATTATAATTATCATTTTCACTATAGTATATTATGATTATTTAATTATCATTATTATTACATTATCATTAGTACAATTCTTCTTATTGATACTATTAAAGGCATCATTAAAGACTTCATAATACTTAAGTGTATTAAAGGATATTTAATTAACTAACTTATCCTGTTCATTCTCTTTCAAAATCACAAGAATCCGCCAGAAAGAGAAGTTCCCAAAATAAGAGAATGCCATTACAGATAACACTATCAATGGACATGTTTCGCCCTTTTTATGCGCCCATGAGCATGAAATAACCACTGAATTCCTCATTCTCTTTCACTCCATCAATTTCTACAAAAAGAACTCCGTACTTTTTTAGTAGGGAATTTTCCCGAAAGATGGCAGCACCACGTTTCACGACTCTCTTTCTTTTCAAGGAAATGCAGTTGTGTTATGAAGAGGTAGGTTGTTGAGGAAGGTTTGAATAAACGTGATTTCGTATTCCAAAACCGCAGTTAAACGCCCCCTTTTCTTCGCACTTAGAGCATTTTACATTTGTTTAATTAATTGCTACTTTTCCTTCAAATTAAGCAAAACATCGTGACTTGTCATACGCTAATGTGCTTAACATGAGAAGAAAATTGCTGAGGTCGAGGCTAATAATTATTGTTGAGGGATTATAATGGGTAAGGAACATTATGACGTTAAACCGGAGTTTTTGTGTGATTTTTACTTTTTCTATTATACGGGAAAATAATCGTATTTCCTTGATGAAAACGAAAACAATTCTTCCCCATTATAGGGCGTTGCATACAGAGCCGTCCATAGGGGTGGACGGACAACACTCGAGTCGAGGGGCCTGGGAAACAGATGGAGTCCGGAGAGTTATGCAAATATTTAGAGGAAATTTATGACTAGAATCATAGCAAAAATGGCTAGCTTTAATGGATAAATATTATAATTCGAAACTATAGATATATATTATAATTTGATAAATATTATAATTTGATGTTCTAAAACAATCAGCTATAAAATGGCTAAATTTGCAACCCTGGGCCTGGACTACCATTTTTTTTTATTTATGGAAGGAAATTATATTAGAAAATTCACAAAGAAGGGGACATTAAATATGAAGAAGAGGGGGGGGGGGTAAGGAACATTATGACGTTAAATGCATGGTATGATAATATTTATAGGGGAGCCCACAGTTTTTATGAATGGTTCTGTTGCATACAGTCCAGAAATCAGGACTTTATTTAAGCCTGTCAAAGAGGAGGAAACTATCGCTCTTAAAAAAACTTTAAGCTTTTTTTTTTTTATAAATAGATTTTATTTTGTTTAACAATGCGTGGTGCTTAGAATCGAAAACAGTTGTCTGAATTGAAAATTGGTCCACTTAGGTTCTGCCCCGTGCTCGAGTTTCAGCCTTTTATGTCCCCGGGAGTTTGGGGACGGTTTGGAGAAACTTTTACCATTCCTTCCATTTCGTCCACTCTAGAGGAAAATCTAAATTCCGACTCGAAAATCCGTTCGGCCCAGTGGTCGAAAATATAAGTGTATAAAAATTCAGTCTTCTAAGCCACTGGAGGGCTGCTTGAAGGTCTGGAAATATTGAATACATATATAACTTATTTCTTTAATATATAATTTATTTTACTATTGTTTCTTTGGATTTTCATAGACTATATATGTATATTATATATATATATATATATATATATATATATATATATATATATATATATATATATACATATACATATATATATATATTCGACTGTGTTAATTTAACTACGTTAGGTTTTGTCTGATGGTCGATATTATAAGAGTCGAAAACCCAGACCACTCGACTCCCCCTGAGGTATGAGCAGCTGTTTGAGTGGTCGGGAAAGGATACTATAAATGTGTCGAAAACCCAGACCGTCCAACTAGTTCTAGGACATGAGCGGCTGTTTGAAAGACCGGGAAAGAGTACTATAAGTATGTCGAACACCCAGACCACTCGACTGACCCTAAGGTTTACAGCCGCTATTTGAGTGGCCGGAAACGAACTACTTACTATAAGTGTGTCGAAAGCCCAGGTCGTCCGACTTGTCCTGGGACATGAGCAGCATTTTGGACGGCCAGGAAAATGTTCAACTTTCTAGGTCAGCAAGTTGGCTTTTGGTGGGTTTTCTAATCACAAATTACATAAGAAAGGATTTTTTT
The DNA here is from genome assembly GCA_951213105.1 of Amaurobius ferox. NCBI lineage: Eukaryota > Metazoa > Arthropoda > Arachnida > Araneae > Amaurobiidae > Amaurobius > Amaurobius ferox. The sequence goes on from OX578154.1 coordinate 97,089,390, forward strand.
TTTCTTTTTTTGTTAATGACAGTTTTCTAAGGGGAAATTACATAATAAATGATTATTTTGCGAAACATTATTGAAGATTCTGATTTTTTAATGATTTCTTAAAAATTGGAGAGGGTCTTCCAAACATTCAATTGCGTCTAAAATCAATAGGTTTCCAGCATTTACGGACTGTAATTTTTAACATATTTTTTTCGAAAGGCTCCATTCGTTCGTGAGATCGTTCTTTCTCGCTCTCTCTCTTTCTCTCTCCTCTCTCTCCCCTCCTTCCCTCCCTCTCTCTTCCCTCCCTCTCTCCCTCCCTCTCCCCCCTATCTTTCTCACACACAGGCATCAACTCAAAAACATTCGATTTGAGTTCAGGAAAGCTCGAAACGTACTCTACTTCGTCCCCGTTTTTGACCCCTTCCATTTACTTTCCTTATACGTTATACAATGTATATATAGGGAAAGTAAAAATGTTACGGAAGTATACGGAAGTTATAAGTGTGCAAAGACTTTGCCTTTTAAATCACAGGAGGGTTTAAAATTTTAAACAAAATTTTAATTTTCAATTAAATTATTAATTTATAATTTAATTAAATTAATTATAAAAAATTAATTAATATTACTTAATAAATTAATTAATTTATATAATTTAATTATATAGTTTATTATATAATTTATATATTTGGTTATCTATACAAATTATATAAATTATATAAATTATAATATATAATATAAAATATATAATATATGTTAATTATTATATTAATTATATAAATTATACTATATTATATTATATTATATATAATATATATTATATTATATAATATATATATATATATATATATATATATATATATATATATATATATATATATATATATATATATATATATATATATATATATATATATTAGAAAACCCACCAAAAGCCAAATTTTGTTTTAATTAAAAATTAAAAACTATAAATTAATAATTTAATTAATTTATATAATTAATTTATTAAATAATTATTTAAATTATATTATTTATATTATATATTTATATTTATATTTCATATTAAAATATTATATTATATATAATATATTATATATTATATGTTATATATATATTATATAATATTATAAATATATATAATATATATTATATATATATATATATATATTATATTATATATATATATATATATATAATGTATATATAATATATTATATAATATTATAATATAAATAATTAATTAATATTAAATAAATATTAATTAATTTATATAAATTAATAATTTAATTAAATTAGAAATTAAAAATTAACAAATTTCAAAAAAAAAAAAAAAAAAAAAAAAAAAAAAAAAAAAAAAAAAAAAAACTAGGCAATGGACAATTCCGATTTTTTTTTTTTTTACACTCTTAAAACCAATCCATATTTAAAGAGATTTTTTTTTTCTAATTCCAAATATCCAAACGAAAATCTCTTAAAACAGATATTTATTTAAATATTAAGAAAAGAAAAAACGCAAAATCTGACCAAACACAAAACGCCCCGTGATTGGCTGTGACGTCATATTCCCCGTTCGACCTGAGATGTAACATTCAATCGTGTTTTGTCTTGAGATATTTGCAGGGTAGTTGGGGTTTAATTTTGTGTACAATTGAATTTTTACATTTGTACTTGGTCTGTTTGAATTTAGATCATTTGTTGATTATTTTATTTTATTGTAAACATGGATTCTGGTTTTTGAAGGGGAATCAGTCAATAAGATCAGATAATAAGGGCTAAGATCGATTTTACTGTGATGGCGCTCTATTTCAGCAACAATAAATATTTTGTGCCAGCTGAAACACGAAGTGTAAACTTGATATCCTTTTCTTGAAGGTTTATTACTATTATTATTATTATTATTATTATTATGTGAATTACATCAACGTTTAGGGTATCTGAAAATTGGAGTATTACGAAAAATGCAAACACTAAATTGCAACTGCTCACTGCAGTATACTGGTATAAAAATGTTTCATGCACGGAATTTTTTATATTCTCTAAATTAACTGCGAACATTCCACACTAAACTGGGTACAAAGTCAATAATCCACTTTGAATCTGGCTTTAAATTCATCCGCAACAGCAAACCTGAAAAATAGAGTGCCGAACCAGTAGTGGACACTTGTAAGGATTTTCCAAATTTATTAAATCATAAAGAAATAACTTCTCATAAAAAGGCTTTGAGAAATGGATTATACAGTCACTGATTTATTACCATAACATACGTAACGAACACTCTTTAATGACAGTGGTGAATTTTGTTTACAATCTGGCTTCCTGCACTTCACACTATTTTTTACGAAATACATCATATTTTAGCACAGATATAAATATTTTATCTAATGATGTAAAACTAGTAGTCGGGCACATTGGAGCGATACAATACTTATAACTATTCGGAAGTTTGGGACGGAAGAAACAATTATAATTATCGGAACTTTTCGAATGTAACTAAACTTATTCAGCAATTCTCGATGACGCGAGCCGCGGACGAGCCTTCTGACGTCACACTCAGTGCGAGCCAAAATGGATCGTTTTTCCGCGACAGTCAGAAAGGCGAACTTTGACTATTAATAAAACACGAAATACAGCTCGGAGAATAAATTTCTTTATACTTTTGTCCGTTTTGCAACATTTCGATTTGAAAGAAAAAAAAAAAAAAAGAGGCCGGAATTGTCCATTGATATTTTCAATTTAATACGTCATCTGTTTTATTTTTGCAAAGATTTTAGAAACTCATATGTTGTAGTATATGTAATCTTCTACTAATACACGGGTATATTTTCTAATATTCCCAAATATAAGTAATACGAGTTCCATACAATTTTAGCGTTTTTATTTTGCATGTATTGGTTCAACCTCATATTTTTTGTACATTTGTCTACAGACGGGACCAGGCTGTTTTATTTTTCAGATTTGCCCGTGAAGATAATTTTGTATAGCAGGAACATATATTCATAAACTTCTTTTTAGGAGCTGTTACTTAAATATTTTAATAGCCTATTTTGATTAACAATGTCATTTACTATAGGAATTTGCACATGATCGTGAACTTTAAGCTTCTTTATATTATACTAGCAGGGATTACCCGCCGTTGCTCGGGATTTACGATGCAAAACTCTGATAAAAATTACCCCGGAACATATAGGGTCGTGAATCTTATAGTTTTTTCACTGTAAAAGAAGTAAATTCATCGCATTATGTAAGAAAAAAAAAATGTATCTGGTTGGCCACTCTTTGGCCAATCAGATCCATTGGATCATACATACGTACTTTTCTTCTTTATATATAGATAGATAGAAAGAAATTTTTATATTCATTTATTTAATATTCAAATTAATAAAATTTTTTGAGTAAGCCTGTGAAAAATAAACCATGGTGATAGAGTTTCCATTTAAATTCATATTGCAAACCTGCGATTTTCAAAAGTGACTAACTAATACATTCAATAAACTCCCACAAAACATTTAATTGACTTTCATGTTTTAAACTAACGATTTCCAAACTTTTTCATTGCGAATCATGGAGTTAGAGAGTAGAACTCCTAGGGAAAAGTTTCGTTTTCCATTAATATCTCAACAACCCCTGGCTTTAGAAACTCAAAACTTTGACAAAATTTATGGAGAGCTATTTAAAAGCTACCCACAAAATTTCATTAAATTCAGTGCAGTTGTTCTCCTGTGATGAGGAGACAAACGAAAGTATCGTCTTTCATTAATATCGCAACAACCCCTGATGTTAGAAACTCGAAACATGAACTAAATTTTAAGTGGGGCTATTTCAAGACTACCCACCAAATTTCATTAAATTCGGTGCAGCCGTTCTCTTGTGATGTTGGATCATACATATATACATACATACTTTTCTTCTTTATATATATAGATACTCCGTACGAAGAATGGGTACTGCTAGTGTTTCATAAATCTCTGATTGACAGCAATTTTTTACTTTCCTCGTTATTTATTCTTCTTGAAGAGGCCAGCATGAACTGATCTCATTGGAAAATAATCTGATGTGGGCAATACATGACTTTCCTCATATAATGTAATGCATTTACTGCTTTTACAGTAAAAAAAATAGGTTTTTCTTATAGTAGATACTAATATTCTTACCAAGATATTGAATTTTCGACAATTAGTCGTCATTTTTATTGATGTAGCGTCATTTTTAACCATTTGACGAGATTTTTGGTAATTTGGCAACATTAAAAAAAGTCGCCAAGTTGGCGACATTCCGCCAAATTCGTCGCCAAAATCTCGTCAAGCGTTATGCACTAAGAAATAAGTTATTCTTACAGCAGATATATGACTATTGGCGTTCAAATACAAAAGTATTATTTAAAGTATCTTTTTTCATGAATGGAACGAGCTAGATCCACGAGAATGATGCCACTCAATTTATCGCATGGTATTACATATGAAAAGTGAACATGTTTCTCAATAGGAAATATTTTTTTCAATTTTATGACTTTTTGATAATTTTTTTGAAAAATATGCAATATCTCGAGAACGGTTCATGTTAGAGTTCTAAAATTTATGTCAATCGTTTTGTAATGAAAAATTACATAAGAAATGCCTATTTGCGTAACTTTATTAGTGGTTTTGATTATTTGACGATTTTTTCAAAATTTTATTCGGAAATTTAGGGGGTTCTGAACATTCGATTGCGGATAAAAACAATAGGCTTCCAGTGTTTACGGATTGTAATTTTTGTACCAAATTTGATTTGAATCGGTCCATTCGTTCGTCAGTCATCGTCTCCACAGACTCACTGACACACACACACACACAGAGACATCACTTCAAATATGTTTGATTCGTGATCAGGGATGCTTGAAACGTGCTCTCCCGTCGAAAACTCGAATTCGAATTTTCGACCCCGTCACAATACTTTCCTTATACATTATGTATATAAGGAAAGTAAAAATGCCGCTTGCAGACCTCTGGTGTAACTGGTAGTATGTAACAAAATATCATGGTTCAACCTCTTGATTCGACAAAATGTGGTCTTGAGCTTAAATTAAGTCTAATTATTCTCAGGATGTGTGGGGAAACACGTGTGTTACCCGAAGTCATATTTTAACCCTTTGTTACTTGATCTTTTTGTAATGTATGGTGCACACGGAGCACCACAAAGTTGCCGGGTCAGCAATCTGACTTGGAGAGAAACTCCCCACTTGAAAGAGCACACTCCGCTCCAGGTCATTAATCTGACCATTGCAGATTCATTAAGAGTAATTACAGACTCCGAAAGAGGATAGGTCGTATTTGAAGCACAGGTCAGTAGATATTTCAAGCTGGCCATGCTTTGGATTTCAATGAATTTAGATATATAGCTGATCGGAATGGGAATTTCGTTCTATTGATGAGTGATTTACAGAAATTAAATTCATCGTGCAGATGATTACTTCCTAAACGAACATTTGTTTATATAGAATTTATAAGGGATGCTGACTAGTCATCATCAACTCAACAGAATAAAAATTAACTGAAATGTGGTTCAACTCGTCTTTTTCATACCAGAATTCAATTTAATAATTTTGTTTTTTCAAATTTTACAACAAAAAATTTGAAAAATCGCTATTATGGGTCCAAATGATTACAATTGTGCCTTCACTCTAAAGGGCTTGAAAAAATCTTTCGGTTGATACTATACTTGACAATGTACTCACGGGGGTGGGGAATAACTTGCCCCCGCGGGGGTTAATGACGTTACGGACAAAAAACTGAATTGAAAAGATTTAATTATGAGAGTAGTGGAAAATAAGGATTCGAAAGGAGTATGGGCACATTAAATATGTGGGTCCGTAAATCCTTTCTAGTTGTTGGGGGTGGAAGAAGGAGGGTACGGTCCCTGTGGATGCCACCCCCCACTGGTTTCCGGTCTAAATTGGGTGACACTGTCTAGACCGTTAAACAGATGCCTTACACCTTCGGGTAGGTCAGACGATCTGGGTCCAAGAAGAAGAGATGACACAGCAACAGTGTGTCGATTGAATGAATTCGACTTTTGGTGATGAAGTCCCATCTAGAGCAACAATTTACAACTGGTTTACAGAATTCCATTTTGGATGTATGAGTCTCTGTGATGCATGGTCGATCAAGAACTGCTGTGACGCGAAAAAACATTGATGCTGTGCAACAAATGATCATTTTGGATTTTCATGTCACATATGATGAAATTGAGGCATCTTTGAATATTTCAAGGAACCGAGTGCGAGAGCGACAGCCCAGTGGTTAACTCGTGGGATTGCACTCTGTCGTCCTGAGTTCGATTCCCGCCTCTGCCAAAACTGTCGAAGTGTTCACGTGAAGCACAGTCACGTTAAATATGTGGGTCCGTAAGTCCTTTCGAGAGGTTAGTGGTAGAAGAAGGAGGGTACGGCCCCAGTGTATGTCTCCCCCATTGGGTTCCGGTCTAAATTGGGTAGCACTTCCCTGCCATCCAAACAGATACCTTACACCTTTGGGTAGGTCAGACGGCTTGGGTCAAAGAAAAAAGAATAAGAAGGAACCGAGTGCATTCAATTTTACACACACATGATCATTTAAAAGACAAAAAAGTATGCGCGCGTTTCATTCCACACAATTTGCTCAAGCTCAAAAGGATGCACGTGTCAAATGGTGCAAGGAAAATCTAAAAATAAATTAAACTCTTGCGCCCCAAAATATGTCTTTGACATTGTGACAGGTGACGAAATGTGTTAGTGCACGAAGTATTTCAAAGAAAATGGTTGCTTTGTTTTTTAGTAAATCCGGCCATGTTACACCCTTTGCTTTGGAGGATCATAGAACAGTAAATGCTGATTGGTGTACGACCATTTGTTTGCCAAAAATAGTTTTTAAAATCAGAAAAAATAATGCCAAACATTGCATCATTCTTCATCATGACAATGCAAGCTCACACACTGTATTTCAAACTATTAATTGTTTGACGCATGAAAAAATTTATTTGATGAGTTAATGTCTTTATTCGCCTGATTTAGCACCTAGTGATTTTTTCTTGTTCCCAACAGTCAGAAATAAAACGAGTGGTCAACGATTTAACAGCACAGAGGAAGCAGTTGAAGCTTATAAATCACATGTTTCTGCTATACAAACTTACGAAAGACATAACTGTTTTAAAAATTGATTTATTTGAATGAAAAAATGTATTAATGCTAAAGGCGAATATTTTTAAAAGCAATAAAATGATTAATTTCCACACAAAAATATTTTCTGTATTACTCTCTAAAAACTTAAATACTAGTCTACGTATCACTTTGAAACTGCCCTATTCCTGTTCTTGAAAATAAAAACATGCAACCCATCGATAAGTTCACATTTAAGGATTGTTTACACTATCATAAACTTAAATACTAGTCTATGTATCACTTTGAAACTGCCCTATTCCTGTTCCTGGAAATAAAAACATGCAACCCATCAATAATTTCACATTTAAGAATTGTTTACACTATTATTTTGCTTTCTTTATATTCCTTTATGTATTGTAGAAAAATAAAAATAATTCAGAATGCAGAATGAATTTGATTACATAACAATATAAAAATTAAGGCAATAAAACGAAATTAATTTGATCGTCTAACTTAAAGCTTTCTATGCACCAAAAATATAAAACATACCTAAACTTACTCATAACTTAAAAATAATGATTTCCAACTTGCGAATGACATATTAACTGGCGTTACCCAATCGGAAGAATCAATCTATCAAATACTTCTTGACATAGATTTGCAAGAATTTAGATCACAAAGAATTTACTGTCCTGTACCCACAGTCAAGAATAAAATCCTTAAAAAAATAATTTACTTACCGATAATGACCTAAACTTCACGAGTTTCCAGACAACATAAAAATCGTACAGTAGTGAAAATGGATGAGAAACATACCCTCGTTTTCGGCAAAAAGTCAGTCCGGTATTACCACTCCAAATCCGAAACCGATAAACGAAGAGACAGGAAAACACCCCATCTATCTTTCATTGTCATTGGAAGTCTGTCTTAAGGATGCTAACGAGAATCTTATTGGCGGCGATGAGAATTGAAAGATCTCTTAATGAGATGCCCTGTTGGGAAAGGGGTGAAAAAAGACGTTGAGAATCATTTACGCATTTAATATCTTGAAATGTTCCTCAGATGTAAAATATGGTAGTTTTTGGCAATTCATATTGGTATTTGAAGACATTATATCCCCATGTTGAAATATTAACACAAACATTATTGCACTTTTGGAAATATAGCGTTAAAATTTGGTAGTCATTAAGTGGCAGTAAGATAGAAGGCCCGAATATGGCCAAGTTATCCAATATCGTCCATCGTCATATTTTCATTCAGTTAATGTATCCCACGGGCTTATGTTTCACAAACTTCATAAAATGTGTTTAACAACACTACTGTTAAACACAATTACATTAAGAGCTGTTCTATCTATAAATTTGTTGATCTCCATAATATCTATTGTACTGCTATTAATATTTTTAATTTCACTCCTGCCCATTTAAAAAAATCTGATGTGGGCAGCACATGACTTTCCTTATGTAATGCAATGAATTTACTACTTTTACAGTTAAAAAAATGTTATTCTTATAGTAGATACTTATATTCTTTCCAAGATATTGAATTTTCTTGGATGCCGCAGGCGGACTGCCAACCTTGCAGAAGACATAGGTGTAGGCAACATATACGTCCGCTGCGTGTTTGCAAATAGTTGGAAAATCAGTTCCAGAAAGCACACGCAGGTACTTGACAGTGCATATTGGCTACGGCGTACACAGACACCTGGCCGATTAAAATATTATTGTTTTTGAGTTTGTTTCATTAGTTTGTATAGTTCTAATCGTCCAATAATAATTTTTATCTATGTACACAGTCACTTATATACACTATATACACAGTCACAATCACTATATACACAGTCACAATTTAGTTCTATCTATGTACACAATCACTTTATCTATTTTTTTCCTATGTACACTATCACTCTAACTATATTTATCTATGTACACAATCACTGTGAATTGGAGTGTGTGTGGTGTTGTACTTATGATATAAACTCCATTAACTTCCAGGTAATTGATGATTTTTTTTTATTCTTGCCTGTGTTGATGAGTTTTTCAGAACTCTGTCAGTCCAGAGGGCCATACTGTCTGTTGCTGGTGCTCTAACATGGTATCTGTGCGTCAGTGGACAGTATGATATGTAGTGAAGTGGGTCGCCGACATCCCCACAAACACAGAAGGCCGTGGCGCTCTTACCTATCTGAAATAGGAAGGACGGAAAAGGACCATGTCCTGTGAAGAACATTGTTGTTTCTCTGTTTGTAGGTTGTCTGTCTGACCTGACTTGTAGGGTAAAAGGGTGTGTTTTACGGCCCTTTTTTGATGCCGTCCAGCGTTCTTGCCACTTTTTCATATGGTATTGCTTTATGTCCCTCTTAAAGCTTGATAATGGGAGTTTGATACCGGTATGAATTCTATCTTCAGGATGTTCCGTTGCGTTTTTTGCTGCCTCGTCTGCACACTCATTACCCTCTATTCCTGTGTGTGCTGGAACCCAAGTTAGCTGTACTCTACAACCCACTTTTCTAATTAGATTCTGGACATCTCTAACCTGCCCCGATGTCGTTTGGTGCTTCTTCAAGGCTTCAAGATTTGACAGGCTATCTGTGGCAATTACCGCCGGTGGCGACCTGTGTTGTATCGACCATGTTAGAGCCTCTGAAATTGCATACATTTCTGCCTGAAAAACTGAGTTTTTATTTTGAAGTCTCTGTGTCTGCGTATGTGTTAGTATGTTGTCTGTGTAGACGCAGAAGGCCGCTGCCGTACCCAAGCTTGTCTTTGATCCATCTGTGTATATTGTTATTTTGCTCGTTGTCGGATATTCTGTTATATATTTGCTAACACTGTCCGTGGCTGGATGTGTGGTCCAGCTTGGTATCATTTGTGCATAATTCTCCGGAACAAGGTTTATACCACTTTCCTTGTGGGCCACCCTGAGTCTGCTGACCTTGGCTGTTAATCCTTCCTTTGCGAGAGTAAGGTGGATGGGCATAACACCCGCCAGCACCTGCAGGGCCTCCGGTCGGAGTTGAGCGATAGGCCCTTGTCATCAGGAGCAAGAAAGGCCTTTGTGCGGATGACAGTTTCCTTTCATGATATCCTTTCAGATTGGTGTCCCAAACACAAAAGCAGCTACGGACAGGAAGGCTCCGTAATGTTAAATTCCGAAACCACTAGGTGGCGCTGATGCTGTAGGGAATTTGAGGAATAGGGACATCCTGAGGGAAAATATTCAGTATTGTGTTTTGCTTGTGTAGTGTTGGTGTGTTACAGAAAATCTGAGCACGTGGTAAGTTTTCATGATCATTATTTCCTTTAATTTCGTTTAATCCGTTTTCGTTAAGTTTCCTTTAATCGATCGTTGTCTGAGGATTCGTATATCTTTTATTTGCATTTGATTGGTATATTTAGCACGTGCATAACTATTCATGTCTATTTTCGTTTGATTCGGATATTTAGCACGTGTATATTTTTTATTTGCATTTGATTCGTATATTTAGCACGTGTATATCTTTTATTTGCATTTGATTCGTATATTTAGCACGTGCATAACTATTCCTGTCTATTTTCGTTTGATTCGGATATGTAGCACGTGCATAACTTTTATTTGCATTTGATTCGTATATTTAACATGTGCATAACTATTTCTTCCTATATTTAGCACGTGGTAAGTTTTAATGAGCATTATTTCCTTTAATTTGAAGTTCTTGATGATTATTATATATATGATTCCATCGATCGTTATCTGAGGATTCGTATATTTTTCGCACGTGCATAACTAATCCTTTCTATTTGCATTTGATTAATGATGTTCTGGTGAAATTTCTGGTTTTAATTTTACCTGACCATTAGATTTGTGTTTGCGTGAATATATAACTAGTAAATTTGATTCATGACTAGAAGTATAATACTTTTTTCATTAATTAATCAGCTTGACTGACAGTTTTTAGAAAATGTCTACTTCAGTTATCCACAGCTGATGAGCTCAAATGAGAGCGAAACCGGTCCTGTATCTCTGTTAACAGCATTAGTGACATGACTGGAGTTACACTTTTCTAATTTCAGATACTCTACTAATGTTGTTAACAGTTGTCTACAGGAGCTCTTTCTTTAGGAGCAAAACCGGTCCTGTGGTACCGTATAGTGTATAAAGATGTATGCTTGTACAGATGTATCACATATTACATACAGGTGTATCTTGTGATTCGGGTATGTAATTCTTACAATATAACGCTATGAGAAATAGCTTCTAATAAATTTATAGTGCAACAGATTATTCTAGAGGCTAAAGAATGCTATTTAAACTACCTCTTACTTGAATGCTGATTGCTATACTGGAAGTATTATAATTTTTTCCTTAATTAATCAGCTTGACTGACAGTTTTTAGAAAATGTCTACTTCAGTTATCCACAGCTGATGAGCTCAAATGAGAGCGAAACCGGTCCTGTATCTCTGTTAACAGCATTAGTGACATGACTGGAGTTACACTTTTCTATAATTTCAGATACTCTACTAATGTTGTTAACAGTTGTCTACAGGAGCTCTTTTTTTAGGAGTAAAACCGGTCCTGTGGTACCGTATAGTGTATATAGATGTATGCTTGTACAGATGTATCACATATTACATACAGGTGTGTCTTGTGAATCAGGTATGTAATTTTTACAATAATATAACAATATAAAAAACAGCTTCTAATAAATTTAATTATTATATTGCAAAGGCCTTCGAAACAAATTTATATCAAAGTAATTTAGATGATGTGGGAACGCCTTTCAAATGAAAGTCACTTTATTTCAAAGAGCTTCCCTCTGAAAGTCCTCCACCAAAATACTTTTCCCTTGGATATATAGCTGACTACACATGCCCCATGCCTAATAAAAGATTATCCTGATTTTCTTTTGATAAAACCGATAAGAATTACCCCCCCCCCCTCCCAATTCCAAGCTGATCAATAATTTTAGACTCAGTTATAGTGTAATGACAAAACAAATACAAATTGATAAGCATCAATAATTAAAAATATTTAAAAAGTAATATACATTGTAAATTTTATATAATTGTAAAATTCAAAGTCAATATTTTATATAAATTTAATAAAACTGTTGATTCTTTTATTACATATATAATGTTGAAATAATTATTTACAATATTATTAACTGCATATCAAATATCTTGGCCTATATTCCAGTGAAAAAGTATCATTTTTTAAGTTTAATCAATATTTTCAAAAATCCTAAAAATATCAAATAAAAGATTATATTAAAAAATAGGCCTAAATTTATCATGACATAATCACTAAGTAAATCTTAAGTGTTTATCTTTTTATGTTAGGAAGCCATTCTCTTCCAAATAATAAAAAAGAAAAATAATGTCAAATCGCTCCAAAAATATCCTGCCCAATATCTTGGAAAAAAAAAAAAATAAAAGATCTAATTCCAGTCTTTCTACAAAAGACATTCTATATTTTACGTTTAAGAGCCGTTTTATTAGAAAGTTTAAAAAAATCGCAAGCATCGTCCTCTACTGAAATATATATAAAATATGAAAAAGTCGTTCTGTCCAAATTTTGAAAAAAAGCTAAGTCCAACTGGAGCCGTTCTGTCCGAAAGTTTGAAAATTTTACAAGTCCCGTCTTCTACCGAAATATATATGGGAGCCGTTCTGTCCAAATTATGAAAAAAAAGCTAAGTCCAACTGGAGCCGTTCTGTCCGAAAGTTTGAAAATTTTACAAGTCCCGTCTTCTACCGAAATATATATGGGAGCCGTTCTGTCCGAAAGTTTGAAAATTTTACAAGTCCCGTGCTCTACTGAAATATATACGGGAGCCGTTCTGTCCCAATTGTGAAAAAAAAGCGAAGTCCAATCGTACTGCCGAAAAGCCGTTCTGTCTAGAAAATTCCCTATATCTCCCCTACAGATTTTCAAAAATTCCCTATCTTCAGTGGTCAAAAAAATTTCTAAGTTTTAACATTAGGAGCCTTCCTGTCCCTAGCCGCTTGTCCCAAACACCCGCTCAACCACTGTCAAGTACCACAATTAGAGCAACTTCGGTCGAATACTCCACGTCCTGGGAGCGTACCTCACTAGGTGCTTGTGCATCTGTAAAACGTTGACTTTTAAGGTCTCGATGTGAGGCATCCATGACTGGGCCTGGTCTAATGTCACCCCAAGATAATTCAACGTGCTTTTCGTTTGAATTCCTCGACCGCTGACCTTTATTGTCGGCGATCTTTCCGTGGGCTTTCACTTTTTCTTTCCATATACTATCTGAACAGATTTCTCGGGGGACACTGTGAGTCCTACTTTATCACACCAGCCTATAAAGTGATCGACTGCAGCCTGGGCACTCCACTCTAGTTCTCTCCTAGTACTACCTGACATTATCATGATAAAATCATCAGCGTAAGCAATTAGTTTTGCAACACTGCTATTCATCGTCTGAAATACCTCATCGACAACCAAGGTCCAAAGCAGCGGGCCTAGACAAGACCCTTGCAGGCAGCCCTTGAAGACTTCAATTTCTTTACTTTCTGAACCCCAGTTGACCAAAACTTTTCTCTTACTGAGGTACATGGACAATGTCCTAGCAATGTTGCCAGGACATCTTGTCTCTTCCATTCTTCTTCTTATCGTGGCCCACGGAAGAGAGTCAAATGCTTCCTTTATATCGAGCGAGACAAGCACTGTGTGTTTATCTTTTTCTTTGCTTTCCTGTATCGCTTCCAGGACCTTCTGGATAGTTGACTCAGTGGAGTGCCTCTCCCTAAAACCATTTTGGTGTTTGCTGATCCATTCACCTTTTTCTAGGTGCGCTATCAGCCTTTTTCCTATCAGCTTCTCGAGCAATTTACCCAGCGTTGGTAGTAGACAGATGGGTCTGTAAGCCCTCGGATCTTTAGCATCTTTCCCTTGTTTTTGAAAAAAGACAACTTCGCATATCCGAAGGCATTCTGGGAAATATTAAAGTGAGAGACACCTGTTAAGTGCTTGTATACCTGTCTAATGATGAAGAAATCAAGGTTGTCCGGTCCCGGTGCTTTGTTAGGGTTTAAGCTAAAAAGTGCTAATTCGATTTCAGTGCTTTCGAATTGCTTATCTGAAGGGGCTGTGTAGAGATGTATGCTATGTGTATCCTCTGTTTGTCGTTGTGTACCCCCCAAAAGTGTTTCTGCTAGTCTCACATGAGATTCCTCTTTGTTCCAGTGACTTCTGTCTGTCCATTGTATTTGAATTTCATGTGGCTTGAAAAATTTGCCATTTGCCATTTTGAAGCACCTGCCGTATTTTTCGGTTATGTTACTGCAGAATCCCTGCCAGTCTTCTCTTTTTCTTTTATTATCTTCTTTTTATATTGGGCTCTTTCCCTCTTAAGTTTTATGATCATTTCTCGGTGTTCTTGAGTATTTTTGTCCATTCTTTGGCAACGTCTCTGCAAGGCTCTTATTCTGTTTCTATGTGTTGCAAGGTTTTTTGTCCACCATGTTAATTTTGTTTCTATCTTCGTTTCTCTTAGTTTATATGATTTATCACTAATATCTTGCAATTGCTTAATTAAGTTAGTTGTAAATTCTTCTAATTTTACTGTTGTTGTTGCATCCTGTAGGTGTCCTTTTAACTTGTCTTTAATGTTTCTAAAATGGTGGTGAAACTTTTTGTGTGTTGATAACTTGGTTTTATATCTTCTTGGCATTTTATGATGCAGAGACGTGCTGAATTTCAGGCGTATGTAATTGTGGTCACTTGCATTCGGTGTGTCTTCTACTGTCCAATCCTGATGTTGCTGCAAGGCTGGTGCGTTTAGCAATGTAAGGTCGGGCCATCCTTTCGCTCTATGTGTCTCGAATGTTGGTGGTCCGTCGCTTGTATTTGCGAGCAAGTAATTATGTTGGCTTCAAAAGTCAATAACCAGCTCACCCATTTTATCTTCTACTCTGTAGCCCCAAGCTGATGACTTCGCATTGAAATCTCCACCAATAATATGCGGGATGTCTTGGATGCTGCTCACCACTTTCAATTAGTCGTCATTTTCATTGATTTAGCGTCATTTTTATCCATTTGGCTAGATTTTCGTTAGCTTGGCAACATTTAAAAATGCCGCCAAGTTGGCGACATAACGCTAAATTCGTCGCCAAAATCTCGCCAAGCGTTATGCACGGTGAAATAAGTTATTCTTAGAGCGGATAAATGACTATTGGCGTTCAAATACAAAAGTATTGCTCAAAGTATATTTTCTCGTAAATGGAACGAGTTAGATCCACGAGAATAATGTCACTCAATTTATCGCATGATATTACATGTGAAAAGTGAACATGTTTCTTAACAGTTAATATATATATTTTTTTAATTTATGAGACTTTTTGATAAATTTATTTGAAAACTGGGCAATATCTCGAGAACGATTAATGCTAGCGTTCTAAAATTTATGTCAATCGTTGTCTAAGGAAAAATTATATAAGAAATGTCTATTTGGGTAACTTTATTAGAGGTTTTGATTTTTTGATGATTTTTTCAAAATTTCACTCGAAAATTTAAGGGGGTTCTGAACATTCGATCCTGTTTTAAAACAATAGGCTTCCAGTATTCACGGATTGTGATTTTTGTACCAAATTTCATTCGAATCGCTCCATTCGTTCGTGAGCTATCGTCTCCACACACACACACACACCACACACACACACACACACACACACACACACACATATACACACATACTTACACACACACACATACACACATACTTTCACACACACAGACATCACTTCAAAAATGTTCAATTCGTGATCAGAGATGCTTAAAACGTGCTCTCCCGTCGAAAACTCGAATTCGAATTTTCGACCCCGTCACAATACTTTCCTTATACATTATGTATATAAGGAAAGTAAAAATCCAGTTTTATGCGATTGACATGTATACTACTTAGTATTCTTGTATTTTACGCTCTGTTCTTTTGTATTTGTGTGGTTACTGTAACTGGATTTCATTTGTAGTTGCTACGTCAATTGAATAAATAAATAAATAAATAAATAAATTATGATATTATACTTATCGTCTGACTTTCCTTCAAACTTTTTATGTTGAGGTAGTTGCTTGTATAACAACGAACGCAGGTAATTAATTCTTTCCGGTTTAAAATCCTTTCGTTAGTTTTGCAAGAGTTTTTAATTCAGCTCATGCCTTGGTGATATTCCTAACGCCTTTTCTGCAATTTCTCCAGGTCTTCCTATAAACTTCCCAGTCGACCTTCATATTCTCAAATATGCTGATTATATCGTAAGATTGTAAAACGCGTAGATGGAGCTTCAGCGCAAAATAAATTCTATGCCTGATTATTTCACAAATTCGAGTCTCACTGATAATCTAAACAAGAAAGATCAATCATGCATAAAGCAATGATTATGAAACAATTTCAAATGAAATGCAATTTTATTTAAACATCTCTAAAATGCGATACATTTAGCGCTGATATATTTTAAAGTATCACAGTACCACAATAATTAATTATATTTGAAAACTTGAAACTTCATTGAAAAAAATGAACTTTATTCAAATAACGATTTTATTCAATAGATCCCACAGACAGTCTGAACAACATACTAAAATTTCATTTTGATAAAGTCATTTTTACGGCACTTATCGTGCCAACGGACAGACAGACAGAATCAACAAAGTCATAAACACTTTTCAACTATGTTGTAAACTGTTAACAAGAAAGATCTATCATGCATAAAGCATTGATTATGAAACACCTTCCAACTTCAATACAATTTTATTTAAACATCTCTAAAATACGATTCATTCCTCGGTAATATTTTTAAAATTATCACAATACTACATTAATTTATTATATTTGAAAATTTAAAACTTCATCGACAGAAAATGAAATTTTTTCGATGAATTTTTTCAAATGACGGCATTGAAATATAAATTGCCTGGTTTAAACATCTCTAAAATGCTATACATTCCTCGGTAATATTTTTAAAATTATTTTAATACTGCAATAATTTATTATATTCGAAAACTTCATCGAAAATAAATGAACTTTATTCAAATGACGCCATCGAAATATAAATTGCCTGGCTCTCTATATAAAAACAGCATTTCATTCATAAACTTTTTTCCATTCCTTTCATTCATAACAATACTAAAATAATTTATTTTATTTAAAATTTATTATTTAAAATTTATTATTTTATTTAAAACGCATGGATGTACAAATAATTTAACTCTATACTTAAAACTTCATCGAAAAAATCGTCTGTAACTCTTTGTAAAATCAATGAAAGTTTCATTCATATCAGCTATAGTGCAGACTCCATGAACTAAATTAACGCAAAATTATTTAGTTAAGAGATGCAGCAAATCTTATATAACTCATTCTACATATTTTGGTGTTTACATTCTCCATAAGTGAAAATTAGGTTTAATTGTAGAAATAATCAAAATTTGATGATCATTTAAACTCAAATATATTGTAATTGCGTTGTTTCAGAATGTAGATGCACATAATTTAAGCAAAAATAAAGCGGTTTTAGGACGGATACAACACTAAATATAAATTAAAAGGAACTTTAAAAATCACGATTTTGACACAAGATGGATGCCATATTTTATTTTGAAGTGGGTCACGTGATTTTTTATATAATGGTCACATGGTCTCTTCATATAAAGGGTATAATTATTATTTTAATTTTTATTTAAAAAACTACTCAATATATTTTGCTGAATTTTTTTTTATATATTTAATGCAATAATTTGAATATTACCTAAAATTTTCGAAGCCATTTTTGAATTTTAAATCCGCTTAAAAAATGTTTGAAGAATTAGGTCCCATAGTGTTCAATGTATTTCATTTTTTCAACCCGGGTTCAATCCAAATCTAATTGGGTGATATTATTCATTTATATTCCCATAGGTCCCACAGACCGTCTGAACAACAGTCTAAAATTTCCTTTTGATACAGTCATTTTTACGGGAGTTATCGAGCAGAATATTTTACATTGTGGGCGTATCTTTGAATATTTATAGTATTTTTTAATTTGGAATCATTATTGTGAAACTCTCTGATACACGTCTTACAAAATTATGGTATAATTTACTTTTTGAACTTTCCCCTGAGGTATCTTTGGCTTCTTCTAAATATTGGACCTAAACTTTTAAACAAATTCTTATTGAGACTGGTTTCACTTTTTATAGAATTGTCAGAATGGTAAGTTAATTGAAGAACGTTTATATAATATCAAACCACGAATCAATCGCTGACATAATGATTTAACTTAATTCCGAAAATGTCGACAATTCTATCAGACTCCCTTGTTACAACGCAATTAAAATATCTGCTTACTCTTGTCCGAAAGCTACTTAGAAAAGCACAATATACACCTGCTGTGTTTTATTGTTTTATTGCTCAGTTAAAAATAAACGAAAATGGTATATATACTAGAGGCCCCCACCCTGTAAATTTATATATATATATATATATATTTTTTTTTTGATTTGAATAGTTTAAGTTTTTTAAAATAAATTTAAAATTTAATTACATTTTTAATTAAAAAAATTTTTTTTTTAAACTTTAGTTATGCAATTTTTTTAATTTTGATCTAAGTCTTCTTAAATGGATATTTTTGCATCATAATCAACAATCCTTTTGTTTCTGGAAGCAATGATTTTGTTGCAATCATGCGTGCAAACAACCTATATCAAGATAAAATTTTAATAAATACATGAATATTATAAAATTTTTGAAAATATTATTATAAGATTGATCTTATTGAAAAGATTATCATATATTCTACATGTATTCACTTATTAGCAATAAAAGTTTTAGGTATTATCGTTGTATAGGAGAAGAGGTACAAAATAAAACGTAAAACATGGAAATTCATCCTGTTTATGGAACTTTTAAAGGTCCTGAGCTCCCTCAAAATTCCCTCCTTAGTATCTTATATTAGCTAATTGTTAAAATTCCCCTGAATTAGCATTACAATGTATTTACATCCTCTTAGACATCTGCCTCTTTGCTTTCTATTATTTTACACGCCCCTTTATTACGTAGCTTTTACTGGTGAATTTATCACATTTTATGACATTTTTGCATTCTGTTATTTATATCTCACGATTCGCAACAGTTGATTTCCACTATTATCTCCTGCGAATAGCAACAGTAGTCTCGTCATTTATTCCTCGTTGCTCGTATTGATAGGACATGTGCTGTATTTTCTCAGGTATTTTTATATTCCTATTTCATTTCTTAATATTTCAGCTTGTTGTCCAAGTAGAAAGAGTTTATAGATATTATCTACCTCTTTCTTCAGAAACAAGCTTTTTTGTTCATTTTGAACAGATACTTTGACTTGAAAATGAATGTACTCAGAATGAACACTTTTTAGGCCTAGTGCTTATCCAAGTGTATTGCTTTAATGCTTGGTTATTTTTTGTTTGTCAATTTTCGACTTCTCACCATTGAGATATCAGTTGAATATATTTATCTTTATAACTAGATATATGCATTTATATATATATATATATATCAGAAAATTAATAATTCATATAAACTTAATTCAATTAAAAATGATATTAAAGAAATACAAAATGATTTTGTCATTACATATGTCGATAAAGCATGTGGAAACTACTCAATTATATGTAAATATTATTATAAAAATACCCTTCAGTCACACTTACTTAATAATCAAATCTATAATTTACATAAAACTAACCTTAAAATCTTATACAATAGAATATCAGCCAAATATAAACAAATCCATCTAAAAAATAGTTGTAATAACATTCCATATATTGTTTTAGTACCCAAGTTTCATAAATCCCCTGTTGCTTTTCGAACCATTACCAGTGGGCATAATTCTTACATTACTAATGCTGGAAAATTATTATTAAAGATATTACATGAAATAACCTTGTCAGATGAAATCTCAAATAATTGTCATATTGTAAAAAACAGTTTTGAATTAGTTAAGAAATTGAAAATTCTTACAAATATTCGTAGTATTTATACCTTTGATTTCAAAGATTTGTTTAATAATATTAATATAGATGATCTGTATAAAGTTATTTTAGGAACTTTTGAAAAATATAATATCAACCTAAAATATTCAAATTTTCTATTTAAAAAATTACTTAACTTCACTCTTTATGAGAATTATATTCAACATGGTGGTACTTTTTTTAAATAACAGGTTGGTATCCCACAAGGGGGGTGTGCCTCATCATTGTTAGCTAATCTGTATTTATTCTTCTATGAAAAAAACATTAATCCAAGCTTGCATAATATGCACATGTTTAGATATTTAGATGACATTTTATGTGTATCCCCAAATAATAATATCCCTATAGTATTAAACTTTTATCCAAAAAATTTACAATTAAATGCAAGTAATATTGACACAAATGTTGCAAACTTTTTAGATTTAAATTTAAATTTACAAAATTGTAATATGGTTATAAACTTGTATGATAAAAGACAGGATTTTAAATTTAATACATCAAAAATTCAACATTTTGACTCTTGTTTGCATATATCTGTATTTAGAAATATTATAATAAACCAGGCTCTTAGAATCAATAAAATTTGTGATGAATATTATAAATTAGCGCACTTTATGGAATTATTGAGTACAGCGACTAATAATGCATATCCCCCCAAGTTTGTTATTAAAATTATCAACTCAGTGTATCAAATTTCACTCGATAACATCCTAGAAAACATTCCCAATTATAGTGACTAACATACAGTAGGGAAAAAAAAAAAAAAAAAAAAAATATATATATATATATATATATATATATATATATATATATATTATATAAATAAAAATGAAAAATAATAAACTAAGTCAAAAACATTTAAAAAAATCAAAAAATCGGAAAATAAGATGCATTAACATTAATGTTTTGAATTTTATTTTCGCAAAAAAATGTAACTTTTGTCAGTATTGAAACTACGTTTTGAGCGCCCTTATAATGGTGTATAGTGGCATTCTCGATTATCCATTTTTCATATGAATTACTTGTTTAGTAGGAATTTTCATCTTTGATTCATATTCATATTCATGTTTGCATATTTGGGAAGTTGTATTCTGAATTGCTTGTCCAGTCTCCAGCTTAGACTCACTGGACGGGTTTGGGAGTAACTCCGTGAACGTTCGTACTGCCTCCCTGGTAGAATTTCGACTTGTTCATTCCGGTGCTTCTAGATTAAGCTGTTGAGGTTGATCGTGTATACACGTGGTAGAAGAATGGTTCATGCCGCATGGTAATACAATTTTCTTAATGTATCCTTTTTTCAATTTTTGTTGCCTGGAGTCTGAGTTTAAGTATTTATAGTAATGTACTATTGCTTAATCTGAAACAGGCATTTGTTTGGGTTAATTGGAATTAAATACTCAGACCTGACGATGAATTTAATTCTAATTAATCATCGAATTTGGGATGGTGCTGTTCTTTTCTCTTATCGGCATTATGGCCGTGAATTTGCTTCTATGGTGATGTTAATATTACTTGAATTGTATTTTTTTATTTTTACATAATTCTTATTATTACATTTCAAATATATATATATATATATATATATATATATATATATATACATACATATACTCACGGACAATGAAAGTTGCGCACCGAAAAGGAAGCATAGGATGGACCTGAAATTTTATTGATGGAAGGATACAAATGAATGATAGAATAATATACATGATAAAAAAAACAGAGCAGCACAACACGTACAGAGGGAGCTGTGGTGCACAGTCCGGTCCTCCTCAATAGCGCGCTATTGAGGATCTATATCCACTTACATGTCAACTAAAATTACGCATTGTCGAGCAAATAAAATCCGTTAAACATTTCTTGACACATATTTTTTAAGAATGAAAATCGAAAACGCATTACATAGATCCACACTTAAGTCCTGGAGCATAATTTATTTCTCGAAAATCACCAAAATCCCATCAACTACAAGCCAACACATAAAAATCCAGCATCACAGATAATGGATGTGTAACATAGCCTCGGTTTTCAGTAAAAAGTCAGTCCGGTCTTACCACTCCAAATCTGAAACCGATAAACGAAGAGACAGGGAAACGCCCCATTCATCTTGCATTGTCATTAGAAGTCTGTCTTTTATTGGATACTAACGAATTTTATTAGCTGGCAATGCGGTTGGAGAAATCCTACTGTGATATCATCTTCAGAATATAGTATCGATGTATCCCCTGGAATTGTGGATATACTCTCAGGATTCAAGTTCAAATACCCGGATAACTATTACTTTTATCTGAAAGCACTAATAAGCCTAAACAGAGCAATATACAGCGAATAGCTTGAGTAGCTTGATAACTATATTAAAAGACAGATATTTGACATACCCTATCCCAAATACGAACTGTTTGGGATAGGGTATGTCGAATACCTGTCTTTTTGAGAGGTTCTTCGTTTGGGATGGACGCTGTCCCACCCGTAAGCAAAAGGTTAACTCATTCTAAATTTTGAAAAAAATGTTCCATCAAACATTCAATCCCGTTTAAAGATAATAGCATTCTAATATTCACAAATCCATACAATGATTTGAACCGTTTCGTTTGTTTATTCGTGAAGCAGTGTTTCTTTCCGGGCTTTTTGGCCGGAGGGGCGAATTAAATTTTAGGGGGGGGGGCAAGTTTTCTATTTGCCCCATATAAATATATATAAATGCTGGGTCACATAAATAGTAACTAGGTTAACGTAATATGTCGCCCCCCCCCCAGAGGTATGCTTGAAAGTACTGATGCATTGTCGTCAGGTACGAAAGGCAGACTTACTGCGACACACACTACCATATACACACTTACGTACATGATCACAATTTTGTTTATTCGTGAAGCAGTGTTTCTTTCCGGACTTTTTGCTCGGAGGGGCGAATGAAATTTTAGGGAGGAAAGTTTTCTATTTGCCCCATATAAATATATATAAATGCTGGGTCACATAAATAGAAACTAGGTAAACGTAAAATGTCTCCGGGGGGCGAATGCACGTCTCCGGGGTGCTTCCCCCCCCCGGAGGTATGCCTGAAAGTACTGATGCACTGTTGTCAGGTGCTAAAGACAGATTTACTGCGACACACACTACCACATACACACTTACGTACATAATCACAAGCACACACACTGCAGAGTCCACTTCAAAGATAAGAGCTTGCAATTTTGTCCCAGTAGCTCAACGGTAGAGCGTCGGCCGACCAGTTCGGAGATCCAGGGTTCAATTCCCGGTTGGGGCAGCGAGGCTCTTTAAAATGGCGCCGGAAGAAATCAACGCTGTAGGTTAGTACAAAGATGTCGGTGGTCTAAAGACCCCAGAGCGTGCGACTTACATAGTGGGTTTAGAGAAGCTAGCTGCACGGCCGGGAAAGGATATCTCCTGCAGCCAGGAGGCACCCAAGGTCTACCATCCCGACAAACGAGCATTTATTTAGGTCTAAAATGCTAACAATTGATGAAAAATATTGTGGTTAAACAGACAGTTTTACATTATATTTGAACTTGACAAGTGCGTCCATTTTTCAAAAATGGAAAACGGGTTATTACGAATATAGATAAAAAGATCATTGAAAAATAAAATTTAGAGTGAGGTATATTAACATAATGAAAATTAGATTAAAATTAAGGAAAATAATACAATTTTAAAAGTAAAGTTTAGAAAATATATGAAAAGGAATAAAAAATTAGGCACATGGAAAACAAAAACAGAAATTTAGAATAAAATTTAGAAAACAAAAATTAGAAAAAGTACAAATAAAAAGGGTCAAACGAAAAAAAAAATGAACCGAGAAAATAAGAACAGTTAACATAGCTTTTTTTTAAACAGAAAATATGGAGGGAACACAATAAGTCCATATAAGTTAATAAGAATGAAATAAAGGGATTCATTGACCAAATTAATTGAGAGCAGAATCTACTCATAAGCTTAGGTCCCTTTATTAGAAATTTCCTTGGCAACAAGAATACAGTTTTTAATTTGATCTAATGAAGAGGGATTTAAACGAACTTTGGAGAACCAGATTGGTTTATTAGAGGGGGGGGGGGGTTGCAGAGATGAAAATTTTTAGAAAAAGGACAATCGAAAATGTAATGGTCAACGTCACCGAATTTATTGCAAATACAGTTAGAGGTGGATTTAATTTTGAAAAAGCATAGGTAATCAAGAAAGGAGGTCATGACCAGTAAGAAAGTAACTGAGGTATTTATTAAAAATTTGTAAATTAGGATTCACGATAGGGAGGTAAAACAGGATTCTAGCCGGATCACCAGTCCTGGTGGAAATATAATCATTAAGATAATTTTGCCAAAGATTAAGGATATGAGATTTACAAAATTTTGAGAGGAGTGAGTAAGGAAAGGGAATAGTAAGAGGGGAACCAGAGATAGTAGCAATTTTGGCATGGTAATCAGCAATTTCATTTCCAGATATATTATTGTGAGCTTTTTACCCAAGAAATATTGACAAGGTTTTGGACAAGGAGAGCTTTGGATTTAATGGAATTAAGATTATTAGATTTATTTTTTATTGAGTTAAGAGCTTGAATGGAAAAGAGGCTATCGGAAAAAATATTAATAGGGGTATTATTAGAGGAAGCCCAGTCAATAGCAAAGGAAATAGCGGTAAGTTCAGCTTGAAATACTGTATTCCTGTTGTCAAGTTTATGGGAGAGAACCCTTTCCAGAACATCATGTTTAAAAATACAGACAGGAAAACCAGTGTTATTGTCAATATTTGAACCGTCAGTATATATATTATAAATGGCAGAGTTTTTATCCATTCTGTTAACTAAATTTACGGACCATTTAGAGGGGTGAAAGTTAGAGAAAGGAACAAGGAAACCAAAATCAGAGGAAGGCGGGAGGGAGGGAGAAGAAAAGGAATCAATTTTTTGTTTCCGAAAATTAAATTTATTATAGAGGGTAGAAATTGTAAAATTAATGGGGGAATACCAGTGAGGAAAAATAAGAAGATATTAGATGTTATACGTAACCTGGGCAGATTTTTAGACGGAAGATCCTTTGGGATGAAAGAATTTTTTTAATTTGCATTTTTTTTAGTTGTTTTACCCCATATAGCAGAACCGTAAGTAATAACTTTTTCCACAACACATAGATACCAGCATTTTAGGAAACATTTTTTGACACTCCAAATTTTCCCAGAAATTTGGCCAAAAATAGTACAAAATTTAATACATTTTTGTTGGAGATATCGAATATGAGGATCCCAATTTAATTTATTATCAATGATTAAACCTAAAATTTGTAAATGATTTTTAATTTTAATGGATATATTTTTAAATTTGAAAATGTGATTTTTTTTCATAGCAGAAGAGTAAATTTTTGGGAAAATAACGGAGCAACTTCTATCAATAGATATTTCTAAAATCAGATTATTGAGGGAAGTAGAAAGGGAGATAAAGAGGGAATTGGTATTAGTTTCAAGGACATTTCTATTATTGCCAAATGTAATAATAGCAAGGTCGTCCGCAAAGGCTTGAAGATAAAATAAATCACTATTAGGGAAAGAATTTTATTGAAGTAAAGGTTCCAAATGAAGGGAACGATAACTGATCCTTCCGGCGCGCATTTCGAAATAAATTTTGAGAGGGATAAAGACCCTTTAGAAAAAGTAACAGTTCTATGGCTAAGTATAAATAAAAATTCTATAAGGTATAGGGATGTTTAATTTGACTAAAGTAAAAGGGAGGATGTTACAATTAAGATTATCGAAAGCTCCTTGTATATAGTCGGAGGTCTGAAGGTGGTCCTAGTACGACTAGTACGGATTCAGTGGATTCTGGAAGATGGAGCGCCGAATTCAAATTGAGAGGACAACGATCACGCAGGATACTAACTTGGGTAAAAACAATAGTAGCAGGCGGCTAAACTGAGGTAAAAATTGCAGGAGGTGGTCAGTCAGATTGTCAGTGGTCCACTAATCTGACATTAGAAGGTGGAGAATATAAAGTCCACTTTGACGCTAAAAGGCTTCCAATTTCGTCCCAGTAGCTCAACGGTAGAGCGTCGGCTGGTCAGTTCGGAGATTCAGGGTTCGATTCCCGGTTGGGGCAGCAATGCTTTAACAGAGTGACGGGGCCTCATTTATTCTTCTTTGGACTTATTCGTCTTGTCAGAATATTCTTGCTTTGTCTTGGCGCATGCCAATTATCTTGTGTTGTTTCTCGTTTTATATTGGCTAAACTGTTCTTCCTGCTGCTTTCTGATTGGCTCTCTTAATCCAGTTCTTGGGTATATAATCCCTTTTGTATCTTCTTTTGCACTCACTCCTCTTTTGGACTTCGGATTTGTTGGTTTTCTTGCACTGACGAAGGGGATCCAATTTATCCCCGAAACAGCTGTATGCTGCATTATTATTTTATTTGCTGAATTTTTCCTTACAATACTAAAATATACAGATTGAAGTATTGTAAAATAAATTAAAGAAAATATTGATAACAAAAGATTTTTGAAAGCTCTAGAAGATGAATAAAAAATATCAAGATTATCAGAAGAGCTGATTGTAAAATTTGTAAAAGCTATTAATGGCACAATAACAACCAATAACGTATCAAAATTCCTTTCAGCATATAAACTCATAGCTTTAGTTGAGTACTGAGAAACATGAAACCCAATTTTGTTACTTTCCTTATATACATAATGTATAAGGAAAGTATTGTGGTGGAGTCGAAAATTCGAATTCAAGTTTTCGACGGGAGAGCACGTTTCAAGCATCCCTGATCACGAATCAAACATTTTCGAGGTGATGTCTGTCTGTGTGTGTGTGTGTGAAAGTATGTGTGTGTAAGTATGTGTGTGTGTGTGTCAGTGAGTCTATAGAGACGATATCTTACGAACGAATGGAGCGATTCGAATGAAATCTGGTACAAAAATCACAATCCGTGAATACTGGAAACCTATTGTTTTTAAACGTAATCGAATGTTCAGAACCCCCTAAATTTACGAGTGAAATTTTGAAAAAATCATCAAAAAATCAATACCTTTAATAAAGTTACGCAAATAGATATTTCTTATGTAATTTTTCCTTAGAAAACAATTGACATAAACTTTAGAACGCTAGCGTGAACCGTTCTCGAGATATTGCACATTTTTCAAATAAATTTATATAGCTATAAGAATAACTTATTTCTCCGTTCTTAACGCTTGGCGAGATTTTGGCGACGAATTTGACGAAATGTTACCAACTTGGCGACTTTTTGAAATGTTGCCAAATTAACGAAAATCTCGCGAAATGGATAAAAATGACGCTAAATCAATGAAAATGACGACTAATTGTCGAAAATTCAATATCTTGGAAAGAATGTAAGTATCTACTATGAGAAAAACCTATTTTTTTACTGTAAAAGTAGTAAATTCACTGCATTATATAAGGAAAGTCATGTGTTGCCCACATCAGATTTTTTAAGATAGAAATACAACGAATTTACTATTCAACACATTTTTGAAGAAAGAAAACAGGATGTTCTGTAAGATTTTCACATTAAACGCATTTCGAAGAAAAGTAGCAGCTAAAATATAACAGTAAAGAACAGTTTTCTTTATAATATAAATACCTCAAAAACTTATATTGAATAATTTCAATATTGTATAAATTATATAGTTTCAATATTTATATAAAGAACGTAAGAAGTATAAAGTATTTGAGTCTGTAGCGAAAGTCATGTGCTGCTCACATTAGACTTTTCATCGTTGACCGGAATTAAATGACCTTATTTTTGCCCCTAATAGGATATTCAGTATGCTTTTACAAATGATATTCTATCTATATATATTTACACACTCTCTTTATCGTGCTTGTAAGATATCCTTATTTCCTCTCCAAATTGTCTGATTTATTAAACTCCGATATCAAAAGAGACTCCGGTTATTGCTTAAAGCCGCCTTTTTCGAATTTCTCTGCAAAGAATACTTTTATTTTTTACGCGGGAAAACAAAGATACGTCATTTAAATATCTTTTTTGTGGGATCCCTCCCATCTTATCTTCAGAGTCCTGAGTGTCTGTGTCTGTCGAAGAGAAAGAGAGAGAGAGAGAGAGAGAGAGAGAAGCGAGTGAGGTGGGGGCGTGTCTGGATAGGGGGGTGTGGAGACTCACGATCTAGTCTGAACCGGAATATATATCTCCGCCCGACATAAATCCTTGTCCGCGTCAGCTGGAAGACTTCTAAACTTCTCCTCCCATGCGAATGGAATACAAGAGGACACCAGACTTGGCAGGAAATCAGATATCAGGGCGATCAAAGGACAGTTACTGTTAGATTTTAATCGGTGAGAGATAGATTCAGTTCCTTTACAGTAGGATCAATGGGTCGGAATTTGTCCTAGTAACACAATAAATGCGAGAATTGCTTAAAAAATAAGAATATTATAAATAATTAGTGCTAATTATATAAAACCACAACAAGTCCCAGCCTATAGCTGGTCATAAGGATTTACATCTGAAAAATAACTTCCACACTGCGAAACCCTTCTATACAATGAGACTCTCAGAAATCTCTCTCTCTCTGTATATATATATATATATATATATATATATATATATATATATATATATATATATATATATATATATATATATATATATATATATATATATATATATATATAAGGATATAAACAAGAAGAAAAAATAAGCGAGAACAGGAGTGACCATATGATTTGCATAGAATGGCAGGGGTGGATTGCGACACCCCTTTCCCGCTTAAAGCAGCTTTTACGACCCGGGCAACGCTCACGGCACCAATGTAACTCAATGGTCAATCTCCCACATGTGCAAAGACAGAAGCACCCGAACGGACAAAAGAGCAAAGATGGAACCAAGCATGGAAGAGATACACCTTACTATCCAGCATGAAAACACAACATTTTATAAGGGAAAGTCGCACATGCGCGAAAAGACTTCATGATGATAGGATCGCAGATATGAAAATATATATGATTAAGAATTCTCATTTAGAATCAAACAATGTACAATTTCTTTCTTTGAAAAAGGAATAGTAATAATGTTGTAAAAAATATCTAGGGTAATTTCTTTTTAATGCATCATTCATGAATGCAGTCTTTTTTAAAAGTACTGTAGTTTCTGTTTCTTCTGAAGTAACCGACAATAATATTTCTGAATATATTTTTAGTGAGGTTTGAATTCCAATCAATAATATTATTAATTTTGACTGAAATTTTGCCATAAAGATTTGAACTTCAGAAGCTACGATTTCCGGGATCTGTTTAATAACATCGATTTAACAAACCTACAAATGATCTTGAAAGAATTACACGAGGAATATAATTTAAAACCATATATAACTCTCAGAAGATATTTGGATTTGATTGAGTTAGTATTGAATGAAAACATACTATATGACGGTACGCATTACTACAAACAGGTCAAAGGCATACCCATGGGTGGTGCATGCTCATCAATATTGGCGGATATTTATCTATCCAAATATGAAAGAGGAACCCATATATTATCGGAAATACCTTATTTCCGTTATGTTGTCGATGTGATATTAGGGGGTTATGCAAACACCCCTGACATAGATTTTGCATTCTACCCAAGGGAATTAGACTTAATTGAAAACCCGATCAATGAGGATGGATCGACAGACTTCCTGGACTTGTCAATAAGAAAACACCAACAGTATGGAATTATACAACCATACACGACAAGAGAAATTCATACAATATCAAAATTAATAATATTATTGATTGGAATTCAAACCTCACTAAAAATATATTCAGAAATATTATTGTCGGTTACTTCAGAAGAAACAGAAACTACAGTACTTTTAAAAAAGACTGCATTCATGAATGTAATAAAATAATAAATGATGCATTAAAAAGAAATTACCCTAGATATTTTTTACAACATTATTACTATTCCTTTTTCAAAGAAAGAAATTGTACATTGTTTGATTCTAAATGAGAATTCTTAATCATATATATTTTCATATCTGCGATCCTATCATCATGAAGTCTTTTCGCGCATGTGCGACTTTCCCTTATAAAATGTTGTGTTTTCATGCTGGATAGTAAGGTGTATCTCTTCCATGCTTGGTTCCATCTTTGCTCTTTTGTCCGTTCGGGTGCTTCTGTCTTTGCACATGTGGGAGATTGACCATTGAGTTACATTGGTGCCGTGAGCGTTGCCCGGGTCGTAAATGCTGCTTTAAGCGGGAAAGGGGTGTCGCAATCCACCCCTGCCATTCTATGCAAATCATATGGTCACTCCTGTTCTCGCTTATTTTTTCTTCTTGTTTATATCCTTATATGCCACTCTGGATGCAGAGCTGCTAAGCGCCACATCCTATGTAAGGTTTCTGTTTTCTCCTTTACTTAAATAGGAGTTCCGTTCGTGATATACTTATTTTTATATGTATATATATATATATATATATATATATATATATATATATATATATATATATATATATATATATATATATATATTCAGCTATCCAAATGGAAAAATGGAATACGTTACAAATAAGAGTAAAGTACCACAAATTGGTTGCGGGGGGAGTTGTGACTCCCACTCCCCGGTTAAGCAATGCTTTACGCCGCGGCAACACTCCCGGTAGCCGGTACACTACACATCAATTCCATTACATAAGTTTTCCATAGTTTTTCTATTGTTAAGTAATTTGAATACGTACTTTTGAAAAAGCGATTTGGCATTCCTTCTCTGTTCACACACACACACACACACACATTATTAAAGTCAATATAACTCTTCATCCATGCACTCAGTTTAAATGTTAATACTTTATTTTCTGCACTTTAAGTCCTAATGCAAGATACTGTTTTAAATTCCGGATAGTAAATAGTACAATTTTTCTTGTCATTTAAGTTGGGTACTATAGCTTTTCCCAAGATGTAAAATTTGATTTTGATATGCCATTCATCCACTTTTGTGAATATGGTGGAAGTTGATCACGTGTAATTTTCATCTTTTCAGGGGCTAGAGGATAGTCGTGTGACCCTTCTGGATATTTTAAGTCCACTTCTAAAGTATAGCTCTCGGATGTATCATCCGGAATGATTCAAATAAGGTCTTCTGTCATATCTTCGGGATTTATTTATTGAAAATATCCATAGGATACAGGTTGTGAAATGGCCCATCCATATAAGTTATTGGCATCAAGGCACATAATTAAGTGCCAGGCTTGCTTGATTCATAATTTCTGAGATATTTATTATTGGCTTTAGAGTAACAGTGTGAAATTATAGAGATTCCACCTCTGATCTCACCTTCAATGAAGAGATGCATATCCACACTAGTAAGCACTACGAGTGGGTGATTCAAAATTTTCAGAGAAGCCTATTAAGCCAGACTAGGCATGGTCATCATGTGGACACAGTCCAAAGCATAGTTCTCTAAAGTTTAAAAAAAAATTGAAAACTTCTGCCAAAAGTAGGGCATCTGTCATTATATACAGATCGTGATATTCGCCTAAGTTCTGGATGCTGAATTTGCTCCAAACACTCTGGGCGTGAGTATAATCTTCATCTGTTATATTTTAATTAATCAATGTACTACAAAGGTAGTAGAAGACACGTTTTTTTAAACCTTGAAAAAGTGGTCATGTATTCATATGGATAGAATCCTTTACGAAGTAGCAGATCTGTATTGATACTGATGATGATAAATCTGCAACCATTTTCTCTAGGGAAGCATTCAAAACTGCAGGCTATCCACAAACTGTAACGAAACCCTGCTCTTGTTATACTGTTTATTTAGAGAGAAAGATATGTATTTATCCATATTAGTAGCAATAACACTTAACTGATGATTTGCAAAGTGCTTGCATCCCAGTCCTTGTATAATGTAATGTTCATCATAGATTTTTAAATTGTGAAACATTACTGGGATAAATTTTGACATTTTATATTTAAGATTGCAGGATGCACGAAGATCACTTCTGTAAGATCCAGTAATGTGACAACGGCCTCTAGCTTGATCATCACTCAGTTCTTAATTACCAATAGTGCAGTGAGTGGGAGATTTGAAAGCAGTTTCGTCTTTAGGTATGATGGAAGTGAGTTTTCAGCAATTCACCCCTTTCTTGCATGGCATTCCTAAAAAACTCATCCACAGAATTTTCTACCCTATACACATGGGAGAGAGAGATTTCACACTTTTCTTGTCAGGACCAACCACTGAGTACGCAAGTTTCGTGTAGTGTTAATTTATGAGTGTATGATTTCTTCTCATCAGGCTGATATGATGGCGTTTCAACAATAAGTGATTCAAAATCAGAATAAATAATATAGCGAATATCATGCTGATAGTGAATATTTTTGAATTGAAGACATTTTTTTTCTTCGGAGTGCATTTTTACGAGTTGAAGACTACGTCCTTATAATATTGCACGTGTTGACTTAAATTTTCTTCTTTTTGATATGGGCGGCGGCATTGAAAACAGATGTGACTTGCATATGATTATGTTTTGTAACATCACCAATCAGTCTTGACATCAGCCGAAATCCCCTTTGAAATTCAACGGTCTCACAATAAGAAACCCCGGCATAACGTGAATTTTTGAATAATCCAATTTTTCCAGTGGTCTTTTTCAAATTGTTCACACGTGAATTATTCAGTGTTTTATTGTTTCAACTTTCGAACGCTTTTCTGTGGAGCACCGCCTTAAATGAACATTTTTGAAAAACTTTATTCGTCTCGGATTTTTTTTCAAATGATTAGCATATATACCAAATATCAAGTCTCTATCAAACGTTAAAGCAGGCGTTTCTCATTTGTTCAGCAAATTGAACATTTTGGTGTGCGGCACCCCCTAAAGTATAAAATATTGGAAAAATGAAATTGCACACTTTCTTCCTATCGAACAAAATTTAAAGCATCTATCCTACCCGTATCTAACACTGAATAATTCAAGTGTGAACAATCCTACCCGTACACCAAATTTGAAGTATCTATCCTATCACGAAACATGATTTCTCTATTATTTTATTTTTCGAACGTTTTTCTGTGGAGCACCCACCCTTTTAAATGTATATTTTTGAAAACTTTATTCTTCTTGGGTTTTTATCAGATGATTAGCCAATATACCAAATATCAAGCCTCTATCTCATTTTAAAGACAGCTTTTTCTCATTTAATAGGAAAATCGAACATTTTGATATGCAACACCTCCTAAAGTAGATAATTTTGGAAAACTGAAATTTCCCGCTTTCTTCCTTCTGAACTATCTACCTGTACACCAAATTTAAAATCTCAATCTCATCCCGAAACATGTTTTTTTTATCGTTTCACCTTTTGAACATTTTTCTCTGGAGCACCCCTTTAAGCGAGCATTTTTGAGAAACTCGCTTTGTCTTGGGTGTTTTCATCAAATGAAAATCATCATTTGAAGCTTCTATAAAATTTTAAAGGAGGCATTTCTCATTTGTTTGGCAAATCGAACATTTGAGTATACGGCACCCCCTTAAGTGGTAAATATAGGAAATTTGAACTTTCTTGAACATACTTTCTTTCGAACGGTTTATCCATACACCAATTTTGAAGTCTCTATCTCATCTCAAAGCATGCTTTTCTATCATTTCACTTTTCGAATCTTTTTTGTGTGGGGAACCCTCTATACAGAACATTTTTGGAAAATACAATTTTTCCAGGATGTTTTATCGAACGATCGACCTGTGTACCTATTGCTATGTGCTATCTATTCGGGAAGTGCTTAAAAAAAGCGTGACAGACGGACGGACAAACGGACATTTGGCAATTAGTATATATAGATAGATACTTCTAATGACGGTATAATATTGTTCATTCTTTTCTGTAATGAGGAAAATATTCAGATCTTCTTTTTTAGAAATGCGTAGTGGGAAATTTCATACTTTTCATGAGCATAAACATATCCGTTTCTTAATCTGTAGTATTTTGAATACAAGTAAAGGACATTAGATATTCCCAAGTTGAATTTCATTCTCATGGTAAAGGTAGTGTGATACTTGATAGGGCGAATATTGTATTCACGGTGAATATTGTATTTGTGAGCTAGGAAAGGCCATACCAAACACTTCTCATCTTTATTCTGGATATTTATGATGGCTTTCTTTAAAGTTATTTTCTTCGATAAAGAAATATAAGAACTTCCTTGAAAGGTCGATATCTGGCAACATGAGCATCAATTTGTTTAATTCTATCTACCATCCATCCCGATCTTCGTTGTGAATTCTTTATAAAGAACCGTTATTCTTGCCAATGCACTAGTTATTTGGGTGGGTATATCACCGGACGTTAGGCAGAGAGACGTCTTGTATTTGAAATGGCGTAAAATGGAATCAATTTTCCCATTTTGTGACATACGAGAGAGTTGCATGGTAATAACAATATTCCATTTAATATGGTAAAACTAATTCATCTTTACTTGCAAATACTCCAGTAAGCCAGGCCTTAATTTCATCGAAAAATACAATTAAGTCCTGATCGCTCCCTTCAGAAAAACATAAATCACATGTTTCAAAAGTGTTCAATACTTCATTTACAGTTTTATCCGTTTGGATAGCTTTGCCACATGAGAATTTTTTCTCTTCGTAGAACCGGAGGGCAGGTAATCTAGCTATTCGCCGATGTTGTAGCAGGTGCGATTTCAATGTGAATGATTTCTCATAATGTTCATATGCAAGTTGGCCATGTGGCGCCCAAGATTATCTATACGGGTAAATAACTTATCACACTCCTTGCAATGAAGAACGAAGAACAGGTTCCTTGGAAGGTTCACCTTCCATATTCAGGTTTGTATATGTATTTAAATGCCGTCTAAGTTCACTCTAATGCATGAAACTTTTCGAACATTCCTTACATCCAAATTTCTTCACACCAAGATGGATCTTCATATGCTGCACTAAATTTAGCTTCTTAGTGAAAGTTTTCATGCAGCTAAGACAAGCCTGTGAAAGATAAAAATCATGACTTTAGTATAAACAAGGCATAAATTTACTTTATCAATATATTACATAATACTACATTTCTTAAGACTTAGACGAGACATTCTTCAAGTCCTAATTCAATAAGATAGTATATACCCTCAAGATGATAAAAACAAAGTTAAAGAATATTTGTGGATACTAAAACTCTAAAGAGTCACATTAAATTCATAAAAGGCCTAATTACATAAAATAATTAAGCTATTACATGCTGTAAAAGTTATGTTTAAAGAAATTACAGAATAAAGTCATGTTAAAACAATGTCCACTTACATGTCCACTCATGTCCGAAGACGTGACATCAAGCATATTAACATCAGTAGTGGAAGATGTCGCATCACATCAGCAATACTAGTAGTCAAAAAAGACATGATTATTCAAGAATATGAGAGAGCTGCATAAGCACTCCCTAGCACTATGAAATCTCCGAAATAGAATGTCTGAAACCTGTTCTGAAGGCTACCCCAACCCCTTTACACCAAGCTGTAAAGAAAAAAAATAGTTCTAGAGAAATCCCTCCACCAAGGTCATTATATTCAATGCCAATGTTACCTTTGAAACTTAGTATGAGTTAGAATCTTAACATTCACTGGCCTTAATGTGTTAAAATATACTATACCCAATCACTTGAAATAGTAAACTTGCATGTAAATACCTTTTAAATAAGTCTTATCTATATATTAAATAGATTCTCATACGGTAAAAATTCTCCCCAAACCAATATAATCCTCTTTTTCAGGTAAATAAACCTTCTTCACCCTCCATAAATTCAAGTATAGGAAAAAGCCCCCCAACAACCATTAGAAATCCCTTTACATCTGCTGAAATACATAACAAGGAATAACAATTTCTATTCTCGACTTCTTATTTTCCTAGCAGTGTCTTCTCCGGAGAAAGAAGAGTCTAAATTTAAATAGCAGCAGCGCAGATTACCGGACGGCAAGGGGAGCTCGCAACCAGGTTCTTAAAAATGCGAAGTATGAAGCACAGGATGGAACGCGGCGCGTGTGGCTGCAACCAACTGTAGAAAGGACAGTAGAAAGGGTGGACCATGCACATTCTGATTTATTATTTATAAATTACGTTAATGAGTGTTTACTTTATAATTTTCAACAATTTTAAGAATAAACTTGTTGTTTTTATCAAAAGATGCCTGAGTGTTCATTCCGCCACCTTACAACATCATCTCCAGTAAAAAATCTCCTCCCTCCCTCTACGTATCCCCTTAACATAGAGAAAGAGCCCCTTATAATCCAATAAAAATCATTCTACATATATTAAAACTAATCGCACCTACATAAAAATCCTATGTCTAACATCCGGGGATATACCCACCCAAATGACTGATGCATTTGCAAGAATAACGGTTCTTTCTGAAGAGTTCACACAACGAGGATCGGGATAGATGAGGGATAAAATTAAACAAATGGATGTTCATGTCTGGCAACATGAGCATCCTTCCTGAATCCATTACTAATCATTCATTAGACATGATCACTCGATTGCTACAGCTAGTTGGGGTAAACAGGTTGTTCTACTTATCCCAACTATTTATACATTATTCCTTTGCATTTCAATGAAATCTTAATACAGAACTCATTAAAATTATTTTAATGGATAACAGGTGGTATACAATAAAAATAAATATAAGAATCTTTGTTCTCGCTATAAAAATTTATACCGACACATCTAAAGAAAAAACATCCTAGTCCCGTATGAAAACTAATTTATGCAAAATATGAAAAAGCATTCTATTGAAATATTTAATTTAATTCTCCTATAAAGAAGTATAGGAATATCTGTTCCTGCTATATAAAATTATCTTCATGTGCAAATCTGAAGAATAAAACACCGTGATCTCGTTTGTGTAAAATTTATAAAAAATATGAAACTGGATTAATATGTGCCAAAATGAAAATGCTAAAATTGTATTAGAAGATATATCCGTACTACTTTTTTTCTGTTTCAACAATCGGCTAAACACAATGCACGAGTTTGAACAATCTCTGTTCTTGCTATACAAAACTATTTTCACAGGTACATCTAAAGAAAATAAAACATCCTGGTCCGGTATGAATACTAGTTTACAAAATATGTGAGAAATTATTCTATTAAAATATTTAATTTAATTTTCCTATAAAAAAGTATAAGAATCTCTGTTCTCGCTATACAAAATTATCTTCACCTGCAAATCTAAAGAATAAAACATTCTGATCCCGTTTGTGAAAAATTTGCAAAAATATGAAATCGTATCAATATATGCCAAAATGAAACCCCTAAAATTGTATTAGAAGATATATCTGTACTACTTTTATTCAAATTCAGCAATTGGCTAAACACAATACGAGTACATGAGTTTGAACAATCTTTGTCAAAATGAAACAGCTGACGTAAGAAATTGAAAATACCAATAATTTTTTCGTGATCTAAATCCGAAGACCTTAATTGATATAATCCAGTCAAAAATGTAATTCCGATAAAATTCACTTTTATATTACATGTTTTGTATTATTTAAAGCAGAAAAGATTTAATAAAATCGCCTGCTGTATAAACACATTGTATTTAATTCCGTTGCTAAGCAACATGATAGAAATTGCATTATGAAAGAATAAAAATATCGTCTGCCAAATAATGCCATCTCTATGGGAGGTTCAGGTTTTATTAATAACTCGATAACCAATAGTCCTAGAAACTAGATACATGGACTACGATGGCATTCCAA
This sequence comes from Amaurobius ferox, assembly GCA_951213105.1. Taxonomy (NCBI): domain Eukaryota; kingdom Metazoa; phylum Arthropoda; class Arachnida; order Araneae; family Amaurobiidae; genus Amaurobius; species Amaurobius ferox. The sequence continues at coordinate 97,127,181 of OX578154.1, forward strand.
AGATTTTCAATGGGATTAAGGTCGGGGGAATACGCCGGCCACTCCATATGAGAAATGCCCTCATTTTCTAGGTATTCGTCGATGATTTAGCTCGATGGGGACGGGCATTATTGTCCATAAGGAGGAAATCAGGATCAACTTCTGCAGCGTAGAGTCTTGCAATGGGGTCTAGGACTTCATCCCGATACCGCGCAGCCGTCACAGAACCGCCTTTAAAGATGTGCAGCTCTGTGTGATATTCCATTGAAATTTCAGCCCACACCATGACGCTGCCACCTCTGAATGCTTGATGTTCGATGGTGTTCTTGACCTGATTGCGTGTACCTCATTCTCTCCAGACCCTTACACGCTTATCATCTGATTCCAGGGCAAATCTGGACTCGTCCGTGAACAGGACGTTGCATCAATCTGAGACAGTCCAATTGACATGTTGACGACACCACTTTAATCTTGCCTCTCTGGCTTGGACGGTTAGTGGAACATAAAAACGTGGTACTCGGGGGTACAGTCTCTTCACGTGGAGCCTTCGGCGGACAGTACTGGCAGATATTGTCTTACCAAGTGCAGCTACAACCATGGATGTAATAGTTGTGGAGGTCGCTCGTCGATTCCGCTTGACTACAATAGCAATACACCGATCATCAGAGGGGATGGTAACTATTGAACGACCGGGCACATGTCTCTGGACAACTGTTTGACTTGTTTGGAATTGTTTTCATAATCGAGAAATTACCAAATGATCAACGCCAAAGAAAATAGCGACATCTTTGATTGACTGTCCTGCTTCAATGCGTCCGACAACACGCCAGCGTTCACTATCTGTCATTCGTGTTCTTTCAGCCTTAGAAATACGAATATCGTCAAAATTAATCCTACGAAAGTTATAAACACTTCGCATCAGCATTTTATTTTTAAATACACCTCATCAAATTCTTCAGAATGCTGGCGTCTTTCACGACTGCCTAATTAGTATATAACCGGACAGTCAATCGTGATTGGCTATAACATACGATATTTGCATACTGCCATCTACATCCGTAGCGATGTAAGCCACTCAACTTCAAATACGCTTTTGAAAAATGAAAATTTGTATTGGGTGCTTAACTTTTGGAAGTGAGTGTATATATATATATATATATATATATATAATCAGTATGGTTATCTAGGTGACTTTGCGTTATTGCATAACCTTTATGGTTAGTTTCTTATAAATTTCAAAGCTTAGTTAAATAAATGTATGTAAAGTAAAAACAAATTTTTTAAATTATGGACTTTTAAAATTTGTGCAATAAAAAATGTACTTATGTTCATATCAGACATTTGAAATTTGTTTGAAATTGTTGAGGTTCTATATGATAATACGTGTATATAAAACCATATGCATTATAGTAAGAATTTACAAACAGACTTGTACTCCATGAAATTAGCATAATGATTGATTAGTCTAAAATTTGTGATTCATCATTTTGAGAACCTCGACTTTAATTAGGAGGTTTTGGTTGAGCTGCATTCCAATTAATGTTTTTATGTGAGTATGCTTGGGTTATCTGTGGCTGAAATCGGAGCGCTGTGAAGCATGTAAACATTTTGGATGCTTATATCTCCAAACTTAAGAGATAAAAATGGAGACAAATGAATGCTTGTTTTGTCGGAAATATGGTATAGATTATGAATACATAAAAATTATTTCTAAATGAATATATAAAATATTTTTTATATTAATAATAATATTCTAAATAATAATTTATGAATATAGCACTTGTTTCGTTGGAAATGTGGTACAGATTATAAATATATAAAAATAATTTATAAATCTATATAAATAAAAATGAAAATCTGTCTGTCTGTCTGTCTGTCTGTCTGTCTGTCTGTCTGTCTGTCTGTCTGTCTGTTTGTCACACCATCACGGGAGAACGGCTGAACCGAATTTGATGAAATTTTGTGGGTAGCCCAGAAATAGCCCCACTTAAAATTATATCCGTGTTTTGAGTTTCTACGACCAGTGGTTCTCGAGATATTAGTAAAAAACAAAATTTTCGTTTGTCTCATCGTCACGGAAAAACGGCTGAACCGAATTTAATGAAATTTGGTGAATAGCCTTGAAATATCCCCCCATAAATTTTGTCCAAGTTTCGAGTTTCTAAGACCTGGGGTTGTCGAGATATTAATGAAAAACGGAACTTTTTCCTAGGAGTTCTACTCCCTAACTCCGTGGTTTATCCAAACGAAAAGCTTGAAAATCGTTTGAAAGTGAATTAAAATTTAATCTCTGAGTTTGATGGGAGATTTTTTGCGTTAATTAGTCACTTTCTGAAAACATGAATTGTTTGAAACATGATTTAAAGGGGAAATCTATCTCCATGGTTCATGGTTTATTTAAAACAAGCTTTTACGGAACAATGAGAAGTATAGAGAAATCAAAATCGTTATTTAATTTCGCAGTTTATGTTATAAGACATGACATATTTGACATGTTATAAGATTCTATCTTATATCATGTTACTCAGAAACGCAATTAAATTAAATCTGTCTGTTAATTTTAATAATTATTTTTTCGATTTGAATAATAAATAAATGGATATAAAAATATATTTTAGAAAAGAACGACTTGATTTTTCTTATAGCATTTTTGACTGGATAATATCAATTACGGTCTTCAGGTTTAAAAATTATTATTAATTATATTTTCGGGGATTATTGATTCAAGGACTATTGATATTTTCAAGTTATTATGCAATTATTTTATTATGACAAAAATTGTTTAAACTCATATATTGTATGTTATACGAATCTTCTACAAATACACGTGTATATCTTTTAATCTACGAGAATATAAGTAGTACAGGTATATTGACATATGTTTTGATATATATTGGCATATATTGGAATCAATTACGACCTTCTGGTATAAAGAGTACGGATATTATTGATGTTTTCAATTTATTACGTCAACTCTTTTATTTTGGCAAATATTTTTGAGACGCATATTGTAATACGGGTAATCTTCTACTATACGGGTAATCTACACATTGGCATATTTTCTGATCTGCGACAATATAATTAGTACGGGGTTGCATATATTCATTCAATTCCTATTTTTTCTTCTGTAAATTTGCTTACAAAAGGGGGCAGTATGTTTTATTCTTCAGATCTGATCGTGAAGATAATTTTGCATAGTGAGAACATATATTCTTAAACTTCTTTTTAGGAGCAATAAATTTAATATTTTAACAGAATTTGCACATGATTGCGAACTTTAAGCTTCTTTAAATTATACACTCCGTGCGAATAACGGGTGTGCTGTTAGTGGTTAATAAATTTTAACATTTTAGGAGGATATATCATGTTGCTCGGCATCGCAATTAAATTAAATGTGTTTGTTAATGTTTTTATTATTTTTTTTCGATTTAAATAATAAATAAATGGATAAATGGATATAAAAGTATATCTTATGAATGGACGGTTTGATTTTTCTTTTAATTATATTAATTGCTGACTGCGTACATCAATTGCATTTATTTTGGCAAAGAGTTTTCAAGCTTATATCGTATTTAGCTACTAAACTCATATATTGTGTTTAGCCAATAAATTCATATAGCCGATTGTTGAAACAGAAAAAGAGTAGAGCGGGTATATCTTCTAATACAATTGTAGTGTTTTCATTTAGTATATTGAAACGGGATAAGAATGTTTCATTCAGATCTGCAGATTCAAAGCTACGAATTTGGAGGGATATCGCTAATTTGACAACTTTTCTTAAACTTTGCCAAATTGACGGAAATGTCGCCAAATTGGTATAAACGACACACAAATAGCTGCCATAAACCTTCGGGTTGGTCGTGTGGCTTGGGTCTTCTACATATCAATGAAATTTTTTTTTGTTTTGTTAGAAGAGAGTACTGAAATGATGTTTGGTTAGCATTTATCTGTCAGACCAACCATCCTACTTAGTAATACATTTAGCGAATTTTTAAAATGTCACCAAATTGATAAAAATGTATTCAAATCTATAAAAATATCTTGAAATTGATAAAATTGCGCTACATAAATGATATTAATTGTTTTTTGTTAGGGGATAGTATTGTGATGATATTTCGTCAATTTGTCGCAAAGTGGAACTGTCAGTTCTACAGTCCCACTTGGCGATAAATTTGGCGATTTTTTAAAATGTCGCTAATTTGACGAAACTGTCGCCAAATGTTCCATAGAAATATAACTATTTAGACGATATTTTTTCTACCAATTTATTTGAAGCAAATGATATCATGTCGCTTAGCAACGGATTTAAATCCAATGTGTTTATGCGGCAGACGATTTTTATTAAATCCTTTCCGATTTGAATAAAGAAGATATGTATATAAAATAAATTTCATTGCCATTTCATTTTGGACTGGATAATATCAATTATACTCTTCAGGTTTAAACATTATTATTATTGATATTTTCCGGAATTATTGATTCAGGGATTATTGATATTTTTAAGTTATTACGCCATTGTTTTATTGCGGCAAAAATTGCTGACACACGCATATTGTACGTTGTACGAGTAATCTTCTAGGAATGCACGGGTATATCTTCTAACCTACGAGAATATAAGTAGTACAGGTATATTGGCATATATTTTGACATATATTGGCATATATATTGGAATCAAGTACAGTCTTCTGGTAGGAAGATTAAGGGGATTAATTATATATTCAATTTATTACGTCGTCTGTTGTATTTTACCAAAAAAAATTTGAGACTCATATTGCAAAACGGGTAATCTTCTACTAATAATCGGACATTATAAGTAGTACGTGTATATCTCCCCATATAATTTTAGCACTTTAATTTTGACATATATTGGAACAAATGACTGTCTTCAGATTTAAAGATTACGGGTTTGTTGGTATTTTCAATTTATACATGTAATCTACTAATACAGGTTATATTTTCTAATATCCGCGTATATAATTAGTACGGGTCCCATACAATTTTAACGCTTTTATTTTGCATATATTAATTCAATTCCATATTTTTTTTTATATTTGCTTACATAAGGGGTCCAAGATGTTTTATTCTTCAGATATGTCCATGAAGATAATTTTATATTGCGAGAACAGAGATTCTTAAACTTCTTTATAGGAGCATTATATTAAATATTTTAACAGAATATTTTGATTAAACATGTCATTTAGTATACTATAAGAATTTGGGCATGATTATGAATTTCAAGTTTCTTTATATTATATACTCCGTACGAAGAACGGGTATGCTGCTAGTAATTATATAAAAGTAATTTATGAAAATATAAAAATAATTTATGAATATTTAAAAATAATTTATGAATATTTAAAAATAATTTATAAATATATAATAATTTCATATAATAATAATAATATTCTAAATAATAATTTATGAATAATAAAAATAATCCATGAATATATGAAAATAATTTCTAAGAGATAAAAATGGAAACAGTTTTTGCTTGTTTTGTCGGACATATAGTACAGATTATGAATATATAAAAATAATTTATGAATACATAAAATAATTTTTATATAATAATAATAATATTCTAAATAATAATTTATGAATATATAAAAATAATCTATGAATATATGAAAATAATTTCTGTAAGATAAAAATGGAAATAAAGTTTTTTGTTTTGTCGGAAATATAGTGCAGATTATGAATATATAAAAAATAATTTAAATATTTTAATATTTTGACTTATTTTAAAAAACATAAAATGTTTTTGTTCGAGTGTGTTTTTATTTTACTTTGGTTACTTTCATTCGGAATATCTTATCGAAACTATAACAGAAACACAGAAATAGTAAACATTTTCAATTAGACAAAAATTTTCAGTAAGAAATCCAGTTCTTTGATCTATAGTTTGCTTTTAAAAAGCTATTATAATTTCGAGGAATCGTTTTATCAAGTTGCGGTATGTTGAAGTTTCTCCGTTATTAACACTTTACAACAAAGTTGAAAAGTGTTTGTGACTTTGTTCATTCTGTCTGTCTGTCTGTCTGTCTGTCTGTCCGTTAGCACGATAACTGCAGTAAAAATGACTTAATCAAAATGAAATTTTAGTATGTTGTTCAGACGGCCTGTAGAACCTATGGGAATATACATGAATAATATCACCCAATTAGTTTTGGATTGAACCCGGGTCGAAAAAATGAAATACATTGAGCCCTATGGGACCTAATTTTTCAAACATTTTTTAAGCGGATTTAAAATTCACAAATTGCTTCGAAAATTTTAGGTAATATTCAACTTGTTCCATAAAATATATAAAAAAAAAATTAGCGAAATATATTCAGTAGTTTTTTAAATAAAAATTAAAATATTAATTACACCTCTTATATGAAACGATCACGTGACAATGATATGAAACGATCACATGACTCACTTCAAAATGATATATGGCATCCATCTTGTTTCGAAATCGTGATTTTTTTAAGTTCTTTTTAATTCATATTGAGTGTTGTATCCGTCCTAAAACTACTTTATTTTTGCTTAAATTCTGTGCATCTACATACTGAAACAACGCAATGACAATATATTTGAGTTTAAATGCTCATCTAAATTTGATTATTTCTACAACTAAGCCTATTTTTCACCTATGTAAAATGTAAACAGCAAAATATATAGAATGAGTTGTATTAGAATTCCTGTATTTTTTTTAACACAAAATAATTTAGTCCATGGAGTCTGCATGGCTGATATGAATGAAATATTAATTGATGTCATAAAGAGAAGGACGATTTTTTTCGATGAAGTTTCAAGCATAGAGTTTAATTTTTTGTAGCTCCATGTTCTTAAACAAAATGTTTAAATAAAATAAATTATTATAGTATTGTGATGAATGAAATGAATGGGAGAAAGTTATGAATGAAATCCTGTTTTTATAGAGAGATCCAGGCGTGTTATTTTTTCTATGACGTCATTTGGATTAATTTCAGTTGTTTTCGATGAAGTTTTCAAATATAATAAATTATCGTAGTATTATGATAATTCTAAAACTATTACCGAGGATGTTATGTTATTACGAGGAATAAATGTTATACATTATAACATTTTAGAGATGTTTAAACCAGGCAATTTATATTTCAATGCCGTCATTTGAATGAAGTTCATTTTTTTCGATGAAGGTTTAAGTTTTCAAATATAATAAATTAATGCAGTATTGTGATAAGTTTCAAAATATTACCGAGGAATGTATTGCATTTTAGACTTGTTTAAATAAAATTGCATTGAAGTTGGGAAGTGTTTCATAATCAATGCTTTAAGCATGATTGATCTTTCTTGTTCATGTTTGCAATGCTTATAGCTCAAAAACTGAAAATGCTAGCTATAAACTATAAGAAGTAAATTTTAACACTTTAAAAGCCCCACAAGGACATAAAATTGAATTTTGGATAGAATTCTTAGATTTCTTTTGAACTGTAATTGTTGTTATAACTTCGATATTTTAATATTTTACTTATTAAAGTTTTCTTATGGGAGGGAGAGAAAGCTGTGTGACGTCTAAATAACCTTTTGATTATTATTTTCCTCAGTTTGCATTATAAGTTATGTTTACTTAAACTAACAAATCTAACTGGTTCGGTTGATAGACCCATCACCGAGCTAATCACATTTTCTGCTTTCCTCAGGTAGAATAGGAATAAGTTTCGAATCGTGAGGGTTTCAGTGGGTTCTTGAGTAGAAGGATTCTTTGAGAATTTTAGAGAAAGAAAGGAGGAGGAATAGGTTGATGGTTAAATGATTCGAGTAAGAATTTGATTTGGAGGAGTTCAAAATGTGGCCGTTAGCCTAGTGGAAGTAAATCTATTTAGATACCACTATGATTAGGAAGAGTCTAGTATCCGGGGTTTGGTCGCAATGCCAGGCAAGTGATGTGTAGTATCTTGTATATATTTGTAATTTATCCTGGACGTGTGTAATAATAAATATGGTCTATGTTATCAATTGCTTTAAACAGCCAGCTGCTGTAATTTCTGTGAAGTTCACAATAAATTAAATTTGATATAAAACAGTGACGTCTTGTGTTATTGCCCTTGGACGGAAATGTTTGAATATTGAATATCCATCATCCATAACGACCTCTAATTAGGAGAAAGATACAGTTTGGTCTTTTCAACTGTAACATTTAAATTTTCCCGAGTGTTGCAGTTCAGTATATTTCTCAATGGTGAAATATCGGTGCATAAGCAAGACACATTTTTTATTTATTTTTTGATAAATTAGGAGGTGAAGTGAATTTGCGAATTTTAAATATGTTTAATGATGGAGTTTAACGAGAAGAATTGAAACTATGAAACGCTAGTACGTATTTATGACTAGCCAGACAAGTTTATAGATTCACCTGCATTTTAAATCTCGTCAGAGATTTAAACCTTTCCAGAAATTTTTCCTTTATAAACTAAATTGCATTACACATAAAATGTACAATAAACACATACTATGTGCTTTAGTATTTCAGTTTATATGTTTTGGGTAATATGCACTCGTCAAAAGTGTAATTATAACACCATAAAGGAATGCACGTAGCCATATGCAATATCAGTACCGGTAGAAGAGAGAATTATATGCAAATGATTAAGTTTTTGTACGTATATGGTCACGTGACACCCAGTTTCGTCGGTTAACGGCTGGGGAACGAGACCGTATCCTGGAGCTGCATGACGTGCGTTTATCGATGCGTGCAATTGCCACTCGTGTTGGGCACGACATGAGTACCATCCATCGATGTATGACACGATGAACGCAGAAACATCAGAGAACACGCCGAAGAGGGAGTGGAAATACGACAGAGCACACAGGATGGCATACGAGAGAGTGCACTGGACGGCAAATTCGCCAAACGACTCGTCGACACCCTATCGCAACAGCCAGTGACATAAGAAACAGCCTTCCACCATCAACGGTTGCACCTGCGTGCATCCACACCATTTGCAACAGGGTGCATGAAGTACAGCTGCGCGTACGGCGTCCAGCCACTGGAGTGCCATTGCATAATCGACACAGGGATGCACAGTTGGCGTGGTGTTGTCGTCATTGCAGCTGGACCAGTGAATGGCATCGGGTATTTACGGATGAATCTCGCTTCTGTCTGGGGAGAAATGACACACGTGTACAGGTATGGCGCCTTACCGGGGAACGCCACTTGTCAGCCCATATTAACCAGCGTCACACCGGGTATCATGGTTTGGGACGGTATCAGCAGACAGTTCTGGTGCCCATTGCAGGTAATCTGACAGCGGACCGGTACGTCACACAAATTGTGATGCCTGTGGTTCGGTCACTTGTGCAGGCCGTCCTCGTAACAGTGTTTCAGCAAGACAACGCCATACTACATACAGCACCACGAACTCTCAAAGACCTGAATGGAATTCACATCCTTTACTGACCGACAACCTCGCCGGATCTCTCTCCCATTGAATACATATGGGCCTTCATTGGATATATTAGGTGCACCGGGGCCACCGGTACATACCCTAGACGAACTGCGTACCGCAGTGGATACTGTTTGGCAGGGATTACCTCAGGCATCGATGATAGTTTTCGCCGCCGTTTAGCAACCTGTATAACTGCCATTGGGGGCCACATTCTTTACTGAATAAACAGGTTTCTTCTGAATATTTTTGTTTGTTCTTTTAATCATTTGTATATGACTCGCTCTTCTACTGTACTGTGATTTCCATATAGTTACGTGCATTTCTTCATGGTGTTGTAATTTCATTTTTGACGAGTGTATTATTGAATATTCTGAAATCTTGTGATTATATATATATATATATATATATATATATATATACATATATATATATATATATATATATATATATATATATATATATATATATATATATATATATATATATATATATATATATATACATATATATATATAAGTTTTCGTTTTTACTTTTAAATTGACTGTTTTGATTCTCTGGTACAGCTCCAAAATGAGCGCCAAAGCCTAATTAAATGACGACAAATATTCAATTAAACTTAAATTGTGAACATAAAAGCATGCCACAGAGGAAACTACCCCGAAAATGCTGAATATTAATTTAATATCACAAAAGCGTTGGCTTGTGGCCAACAGGAAATAAAAGATTTTCGACATTCCTCGAATAAAGAAAAAAAAATCACGGCGTTCGTTAAAAGCCTTAGTGAAAAATAGCGACGTCGAATTCACGACTTCGCAGTTGTGCCATCAACATTTTATTTTACTGCAAAACATATTCAAGCTCATTCACAGCGTTTAATTAGAAGACATTCACGAGCGGTTTTAAAGTTATATGAAAGGAGGACATTAGCAAATTTTTAGAAGAGGGTCTCTTAACAAATACAAACAAAGGGGGAGGGAGAGTTTCGCAGCAGCCCAGATAAAAATTCTTAGTTAGTAGTTTTCCATTTACATTATACTTTTCCTTAGTTAGTACTTTTATTATACTTTTCCTTAGTAATTTATTATACTTTCATTTTAGTACGTTATTTCAGTATACTATATTGTTTTTGTAATTTATTTTAGTACATTATTTCATTTTAGTACTTTATTTCAGTACATTATTTTAGTATATTATTTCATTTTAGTAATTTATAAATATTTCATTTTATTACATTAGTATTTCATTTTAGTACATTATTTCATTTAGTATTTCATTTTAAAACACATTCCATTTTTACATTAGTATTTTCTTACAGTACATTATTTCATTTAGTATTGCATTTTAGTACATTATTTCATTTTAGTACTTTATTTCAGTACATTAGTATCTTTTATATACTTTTCCTCAGTACTTTTATTTTACTTTGGTACTTTTACTATGCTTTCCTTAATTAAAACTTATGTAATACTTTTCCTTAGTCAGTATATTTCTTTTTAATGAAATTCTTAGTTAGTACTTTAGTCCTCTAAGAGTCTATAATAGTCTTCATAGTTATATTCAAGGTCATTCACAACGTTTAATTACGCCAACGGCCCTACCGTACTGAAAACACCGGTTCTCGTTATATCACCGAAGTCAAGAAGCATCGGGCGCGGTTAGTATTTGGGTGGGTGACTACCTGGGAACACCGCGTGCTGTTGGCACATTTCGGATGCGGTAGCCCGGTGGTTTGCGCGCTGGATTTGCACGCTACCACAATTGCCGCTGTGTTCATGCGGAGTACGATCACGTTAAACATGTGGGTCCGTAAGTCCTTCCGAAAAGTTGGTGGTAGGGAAAGGAGGGTACGGTCCCTGTGGACTCCCCCACTGGGTTCCGGTCTAAATCGAGTGGCACTTCCCGCCCGTCCAAACGGTTACCTTACACCTTTCTGGTAGGTCGGACGGTCTGGGTCTCAACAACAACAACGTTTAATTAGAAGACATTCACGAGTGGTTTTTATGTTATATTAAAGGAGGATATTAGAGAATTTTCATAAACTTTAGTCTCTTAACAAATCCAGAAAAAGAGGGAGGGAAAAGTTTAGCAGCTGCCTAGACTAAAATTCTTAGTAGTTGTATATAGATGTATTTAAAAACAAGCACGGATAGATCGTGATAATTTTAATTGCTCAATATTAATATTTAAAATAGTACCTCAAATACTTAAGTATTCGTAGACTGTTCTCATTTAAAACACCATCTTGACGTACAGGAAGAATTTTCAAAGTGCCATAACTCATTCAGACATCATAATGTCCACCATCTGGGGCAATACGATGTCCATACATCCGATGTCCATACATGTCCATACGATGTCCGATGGACATTATGATGTCTGAAAGCGATATGGCACTTTTAAAAATTTTCCTGCACGTCAAGATGGTGTTCTAAATACAGTCTACAAATACTTGTAGTTTTTGATGGAAAATATTTGAGATATTTTAGACGTGTTTAACCATACTTAAGAATTGCATGGTATCGATAAAAATTACGATAGATTGCAATATATCGTAGTATATCGCAATAGATCGCATTCCCATCGTTTTACATAATAAAAGATCTCTAACTATATATATATATATAAGATTCATATGAAAAAGAGAGGGGAAATGACCAAATGCAAGGTTATTTTATATGTTAACTTATATGTTTACTATGCTATATATATATATATATATATATATGTATATATATATATATATATATATATATATATATATATATATATGTATATGTATATGTATATATATATATATATGTATATATATATGTATATGTATATGTATATGTATATATATATATATATGTTTATATATATATATATATATATATATATATATATATATACATATATATATATATATATATATATATATATATGTATACATCACATATATATACATCATATATATACACATATATATACATCACATATATATACATCACATATATATATATATATATAGAGAGAGAGAGTGTCCCCAAAACATTGATCTCGGCTTTTATTCCTTAAATATTGATTTTAGACATATATAGTAAATTACAAAGTTGCGCAAAAAAAGGTACAGAATTTTATGAAATAGATAAAAATTTTCTGGGGATTAAATTTGAAGAAATACAAAATTAAAATTTTTATACGGCCCCGTACAAAAATATTTCTAATGAGTAATATGTGCCCCATACACTTATAAGGTGATGTACACAATTTCAGCATTTTATCATAAAAAGTCCCAGAGATATGTTTAAACGAAGTCAGTGAGGGATTAATCGCACATTGAAATGTAAATGTTTACAGTAAGAGAGCAAATGACGTAACGCAGAAATGCATCATAGGTAAATAATATCTGCCTCTTATCTTTAATGGATCTTTGGCATGGATGGAAAACATTTTGAACAAGCTCTGCAATCTTTGTGTAAACTTATTATTTCTACACAGTGTAGATACTTTTGTACCAATAAAAAGCAAAATTATTATTTATTTATGTAATCACTGTTTTCTTTCGTAATTTGTGTATGATCCTTGAAACGCGATCTGCCGACATGATTTTTCCCTTCTGAGAACACATGTTGATGCATTGAAAAGTGGTTTAAGTCAGCATTTTTGTCTTTTCATATCTCTGGGACTTTTATGATAAAATGCTAAAATTTTGTACATCACATTATTAGTGTATGGGGCACATTTTACTCATTGGAAATGGTTTTGTACGGGGGCCGTATAAAAATTTAAATTTTAAATTTCTTAAAATTTTATTCTCTTGAAAATTTTGATCACTTTCATAAAATTCTGTACCTTTTTTTACGCAACTCTGTAATTTATATGTCTAAGATCAATATTAAGGAATAAAAGCCGAGGTCAATGCTTTTGGGACACCCTGTATATATATATATATATATATATATATATATATATATATATATATGTATATATACACACACACACATATATATATATATGTGTGTGTGTGTGTGTGTGTGTGTGCAATCTGTAGAGGCAAATGTAAGTGTCGTACGAACATGACATTTGATATACAGGAACTTCAGGACCCGAATAGGTGAACTCGGCGTTATGTTTTTTTTTTTTAATATTGAATTAGTTTTTCAGTTATTTTATAGGCTTGAATTTCCTTTGCGATTGCTAAAAACACCATAAAATGCGTAGAAAAAAAAAATTGTGGCTCGAATTTCATTCGAGGGGCGGCGGCAAGATCATAGACAAGCGACTAGCTCAAGAAACAGGGAATCCCAGACAGCTGGTGCTTCGGTATTACGATTTAAAATTCTGAAATTTAAAATACCGAATTTTACAGAAAGAGATTTGAAATTTTAAATATAGGATTTGAACAGTATTATAAGCATTTCCTACAAAAATCACGTTTCTAAGATAATAACTTCTAAGGTTAGCAATAAAGATTTTAAACGGCTGTAAAACAAAGACTTTTTGATGTACGGTTTACGGGTGGGGGTGGGGTGGGTGAGTCATTTAAATCTTCAGCATTCTAACAAAAATGAATTTTCGATTTCATAAGTAATATTAATTTTTGTAATTTTTTATAGGATCGCATTCAGTCGTCGCAATGGTGATTTGACTAGTAACGGTCGTACTTTTGTTGTGACATGGGTAATTTGTTCTAGTAATCTATATAACAATTATCTAACGTGTTTTTTCTTTCAAAACCTTTCAGAAGCACCTCTTCTTTATAAGACTGAATCTTTGCACATTTATAATTTCAGTCACGGGATTAATCGTAATGGAACTAGATTTTCGACCCCCCCCCCTTGTGAAGGAGGGGGGGGGGGAGAGAAAATGATTTTATTTTTTCAAAAATTTTTTTAAACATCCTAAAAACTCCCTGGTGACCTAAAAGGATGAATCGTTGCAAACTTATAGTACGGATTATCGGAAAAAACCTAATGCAGTTGGATTTTCAACTCCTCCCCCCAAGTGAAGAGTAAGAGAATTTTTAAATGTTTGGATTCCAGTGGCTTAAAAGGCTGAATATTTCATACTTTTAGCATCGATCAATGGACCGAACCTAACGGAGCGGGCAGGTTATTCGATTTTTCTTTAGGGGTGGATAAAATAGAAGGGAGGAAGTAAAGTCTCTCAGAACTCTCCTGCCCCCCCCCCCCCCCTCCCCAGTGACATAAGAGACTCGATTTTCAATGAAGATCCCTATTATATTATAACTATTACATTACAACTATATAGACAACTATTATATTTTTAACTCAAAGCACTGTACATTGGTAACAAAATAAACTTATTCGAAACTGAACAAAATAAACTTATTCGAAAAAAAAAAAACTGTAGCTTAAATTTTGAAGAATGTTAATTTTTCTGTTTTTGGTAGACTTAAATGCAAGTACATTACACAACAAAAGAAGATGTCTGTTTGGGTGTGTATGCGTGTATGTGTTGTTTATAACGTCATATCTAGGCGTCAGATAACGACGATATTTGGTACAGAGATAAATCAGGACACTGGAGGGTGTATCCCGACAATATTTTTTATAAATTCGAATTAGCTATTTAGTTATTTTATGCCTTACCACGATTTTGACCTATTTTCACAAAAATCGGTTCTTTAACGACAGAAAATATTATCACTGTTTGAAAATATTATCATCTGCCTGACACCGGAAAAATTGAAGAACGTGATTTCTAACGATATTTGAACCAAATCCGCAGGGAAATTTCTTTATTTTTTTTTAACCTTTTGCTTACGAGTGGGACATCGTCTATCCCAAACGAAGAACCTCTCAAATGGACAGGTATTTGACATACCCTATCCCAAACAGTTCGACCCCCCCCCCTTTGCAGGCATTGGCGTCCATAGACGCTAATTTCTGTAAAGGGGGATCTCCATGGTACAAACTCCATGGTACAAACAATGGCACAAACTCCATGGTACAAAAAACTCCATGGTATAAACAATATGATAAAATCATGGAGGTAAAAGGAAGAAGTTAAAATTTCATATTAAGACAAGAAAGATCAATCATGCTTAAAGCATTGATTATGAAACACTTTTCAACTTCAACGCAATTTTATTTAAACAAGTCTAAAATGCAATACATTCCTCGGTAATATTTTAAAACTTATCACAATACTACATTGATTTATTATATTTGAAAACTTAAATCTTCATTGAAAAAAATGAACTTCATTCAAATGACGGCATTGAAATATAAATTGCCCGGTTTAAACATCTCTAAAATGCGATACATTCCTCGGACATATTTTAAAACTATCATAATACTACAAGAATTTATTATATTTGAAAACTTCATCGAAAACAACTGAAATTCATTCAAATGACGTAATAGAAAAAATAACACGCCTGGATCTCTCTATAAAAACAGCATTTCATTCATAACTTTTTCCCATTCATTTCATTCATCACAATACTATAATAATTTATTTTATTTAAAAATTAAGACCATGGAGCTACAAGTAATTAAACTCTATGCTTAAAACTTCATCGAAAAAAATCGTCCTTCTCTTTAAAATCAATGAATATTTCATTCATATCAGCTATCCAGACTCCATGGACTAAATAATTTTGTGTTAAAGAAATACAGCAATTCTAATACAAATTATTCTACATATTTTGCTGTTTACATTTTACATAGGTGAAAAATAGGCTTCGTTGTAGAAATAATCAAATTTGGATGAGCATTTAAACTCAAGTATATTGTCATTGTGTTGTTTCCGTATGTAGATGTACAGAATTTAACCAAAAATAAAGTGGTTTTAGGACGGATACAACATTCAATATGAATTAAAAAGCACTTAAAAAATCACGATTTTAAGACAAGAAGGATGCCATATATCATTTTGAAGTGGGTCATGTGATCGTTTCATATCATGGTCACGTGATCGCTTCATATAAGAGGTGTAATTAATATTTTAATTTTTATTTTAAAAACTACTGAATATATTTCGCTGAATTTTTTTTTATATATTTTATGGAACAATTTGAATATTATCAAAAATTTTCGAAGCAATTTGTGAATTTTGAATCCGCTTAAAATATGTTTGAAAAATCAGGTCCCATAGGTCTCAATGTATTTCATTTTTTCAACCCGGTTTCAATCCAAAACTAATTGGGTGATATTATTCATTTATATTTCCATAGGTCCTACAAACCGTCTGAACAGCATACTAAAATTTCATTTTGATTAAGTCATTTTTACGGCAGTTATCGTGCTAACGGACAGACAGACAGACAGACAGAATGAACAAAGTCATAAACACTTCTCAACTTTGTTGTAAAGTGTTAAAAACGACAATATCGTTTGAGACAATCATTTAGATGTCGCTGGGATAAAATAAGTATACCCGCATTGTATACATTTCTACGGTGAAATGTCTAAAATATTTATTTAAACTGCAAATTTTGTAAAAAATAAATTATTAATGCAATGCAAAGTAGAATTGAAACAATAAATAATATTCCGACGAATTTAAAATAATTTTACCTTTCAATTTATATTTATCTCCATATATTCTGCACTCTATCTGTGAAAAAATACTGGTTAATTATACTCATAATTAGAGAACCCTTAATTTAAAACTAATTAAATATACATATTCTAAATACTGCTTCTATCTGTTGTGTCAACTAATAATAGTAGCTATTTTACTGATACTAGCGACAGCTACATATAATTCTCAAAGCGTTATGGGATTTTTAAGGGTTTTATCAGCACAGTTTTATCTCCTTTTTTCTGATTCCATTGATAAAATGCAATTTAAAATCATAATTTCTGTACGAGTTTAATAGCACTTTTAATGTACAAAAGAATATAATTACAACTCTCTATTATCTTTATATTTAAATACATCATATAATATTCAAACATATGAATGGCGTTTAGAAATTCATTCAAAAGTCCTTTGGAGTTTAAAAAATGCACTAAAATAAGCCTAGCAATAAATCCAATAACAATATCCAAAACAAACAACTTTCATTATGTTGATATTCATTATTAACTATTCTATACCGTGGCAGACGATTATTACTAATTTTTTGTGCGAAGGAAAATTCATTAGAACTTGCACTAAATTATTTTACAAAACAACAAAAACAATTTTCAAACGTAAAACCTCATTAAAAGTTGTTTTCAAAGTTAAGAAATATGCTATTTAATTTTAACCTTATTGTGATGCAAAGACAGCATTTAATTTGAAAATGAAAAATAAATTCATATACTCCTTCTGAAAAGCAAAGAAATTGGCATATTGCCAGATAAAAAAGATTAGTTAAAGAATGCTGTAGTTAAGAGTTTTCTTTATTTAAATCATGAGAGTCCAGGAAAACTTTGTGGAATCTTATTATACATGCGGGTCAAAGCATTTAACAGCTCCAAACTGGCAAAGTAATAAAGTATTGTGTAACCTGTTCAAATTTAAATTCGTTTAGAATAATTATTTCGAAATGATTAATTCTAAATGTTTTATTTTCATCTAGTTAAAGTCAAACACATGGATAATGTAATATGGGAGTTAATTAAGCTCCCATAGAGGGAAATAAATATATATAATTCTCAAATTGAGAATTAATAGAGGAATTTGAGGTGGGAAGCTTATGACTTTTCCTATATAATGCAATGAATTTCTTTCTTTCCCAAGCGGCATTTAATAATTATCCTGTGAAATGAATGACGGTAAATCGTTTGATGTCAAAATACAAAACAGTTATAAAAGTATCTTCTCTCGTAAATGGAACGAACTAGATACTAAATAAATGATGTTGATAGATTTATTGCAAAATATTGCATATGAAAAGTGAAGATATTTGATAATACTTAGTACTTGTTTTAATTTTATGATATTTTTTGATAAATTTATTTAAAAAACGTGCAATATATAGAGAACAGCCCATTCCAATCATTCTAAAGTTTATTTCATTCGCTTTCTAATGAAAAATTAAGTATAAAATCATTATGTATTTAACAGTATTTCACAGTAAGTTTTCATTTTTAACGATTATTTCAAAACTGTATTCGAAAATCCTGCAATATTTCAAGAGCGGTTCATGCTAAAGCTTATATCATTATATATACGTTTATATATATATATATATCATTATATATCATTATATATACGTTTAGCCCTATATAACGTTCATATCGTTATATTAGTTTATATCATTGTCTTTCTAATAAAAAATTACATATGAAATGATAATGTTTTATAATTTTTTAAAGTTTTCATTTATTAGAGCTTTCTATTTGAAAATTAGGGAGCTTTTGAATATTCGATTTGTTTAAAATTAAAAGAGTTCCAGTATTTACTGGCTGTAATAATTGATCGAAATTTTTTTTTTTGAAACGCTCCATATGTTTGACAGCTGTCACTTCTAGAGTCTGACAGATACACGCACACTAACATAAATGCATTCCTACTAACATGTGTACACACATTAACATATATACACACCCTAACATACATACATGCCTACTAACATACATACACACATTAACATATATACACACACTGACATACATGCATTCCTACTAACATACATACATTAACATATATATACACACACTAACATACATACATTCCTATTAACATACAGACATATACACATACTAACATGCATACATTCCTACTAACATGCACACACATATTAACATATATACACATGCTAACATACATACATTCCTACTAACATAATACATGTATTAACATATATACACAAACTAACATACATACACACATTAACATATATACACACATTACTAACATACATACATTTCTACTAACATATACACATTCCTACTAACATAAACACATATTAACATATACTTGTATACACACACTAACATACATGTCTACTAACATACATAAACATATATCCACACACTAATATACATACATTTCTACTAACATACACACATTTCTACTAACATGCACACGCATTAACATATACTCGTATACACACACTAATATACATGCATTCCTACTAACATACATATACACATTAACATATATACACACACAAATATATATTTACTTTTCCTACGCACATAGTGTTACGTGTAGGGAAAGTACTGTGACGCGGTCGAAAATTGGAATCGATGGAAGAACACGTTTCAAGCATCCCTGAACTCGAATCAAACGTTTTTGTGGTGATGTCTATATGTGTGTATATGTTAGTGAGAGTATCTCTGGGCTCAAATATCTTACAAACGAATGAAACGTTTCGTAATTTGATACGATTATTTGATACGATGATAACACGATTATTTGATTCGTAATTTGATACGATGTTATTTGATACGATTATTGCAATAAGTGAATACTGGGACCCTGTTGATTTTAAATGCAATCGAATGTTCCCAAGACCCCCAAATTTTCAAATGAATTTTTGAAAAGATCATTAAAACACCAGGACATTCAATTATGTTAAATAAATAATCATCTAATGCATAATATTTGTATTCTAAAATAAATGACACAAACTTTAGAATGCTAGCTAAAACCGTTCTTGAGATATTGCACGTTTTTCAAGTAAATGTATCTTAAAAATACATAATTGTATAGAAACTTGCTGTTCCAACCGGGAATCTAGCTATGGATATTTGTATTGACCAACCGACTTTCTACCGTTGAGCTACTAGAGTGGAATTGTAAGCTCTTATTGTCGAAGTGGACTCTGCCTTCTCCACCCTCTAATGTAAGATTGATACAATTGACAATCTGACTGACCATCTCCTATTCTTAGCCTCCTGCTGCTACTTTTATCCTACAGATTTGCGTCCTGATTGATATTTGACTTTCCTATTTGATATCGGTATACAGTGTCAACAGAATCTGTTTGAATTATACTAGAATCATTACAACTAACAAACCACTGACATCATTGCACCAACCTACAGGGTTGATTTGCTCAGACGCCAATATAAAGAACCCTGCTTCTCCAACAGGGAGTAAAATCACGGATTTTAGTTTTGACCAGCCATTGCTCTACTATTAAGCTGCTGGGACGGAATTGCATTCTATCATCGCAGTGGACTCTGTAAAATTAACAGTCATCAAATATGTAACACTTGGCGATACATCTGGCTACATTGGCGATTAATTTGGCACAATATCGTCAATTTGAAGACTTTTATGTGGTGCCAAATTGACGAAATTGTCACCAATATGGCGAAAATGCCACCAAATTGACACAAATGTTACTGAAATTACAAACTGACGGCAAATTGATGAATGCATAACTAACATGTTTTAATAGAATGAAGTATATTGCTTAGCAGATGTTAGCAATATTTCCAATTGTCAAGTTCGATCCGCGAGAAATAAAAGTTAATTTTGTAATTACACATCTTATCATCGAGTCAGTATATTTTTCAGCGTTAAAAACATTGTCGTGGATGTTGTCCATTATTATTTTGCATTCAAGGAAGTAAAGTACTTACTTTATGTAGCGAAAGTCATATGTTGCCCACGTCATATTTTTCGGAAAAGGTTCCTTAAAAATAGCACTTTTTGAAATTAACTCCACAGAAATAATATTTATGAATACGGCCTATAAAAATAATATTTAATGAAATGGGTACTATGGGAATGATATTTATTAAAAAGGATTGCAAACAAATAATACTTTTTCCAAAGAACTCCATAGAAATATTGTTTATGAACCGCGTTCATCTGTAATTAATGTTTACTGTAACGGATTCCGTAGAAATAATATTAATGGAAATGTATTTAATAAAACTATTATTTATGAATAGAGATCTGTAAATAATTTTTATTGAAACAGTTTAAGCAAAAATTATATTTATTGGAAAGGGCTTCGTGGAAATGATATTTATAAATTCCGTCCATATGTAAATAACATTTATTGAAATAGACTCGGAAGAAGTAGTAGATGTATGAAAGGTTTTTATAGAAATAATATTTAGAAATAGGGTCCATGTAAATTATATTTAATGCAACGGTTTCCGTAGAAATTATATTTATTGAAAAAGGTTTCACGGACATATTTATAAAATACAGTTCATATGTAAGTAACATTTATTGAAACAGACTCTAAAGAAGTAGTATTTGTAGAAAAGGTTTTTATAGAAATAATATTTAGACATAGGGTCCATGTAAATTATATTTAAAGCAACGGTTTCCGTAGAAATTATATTTATTAGAAAAGGTTTCATGGACATGATATTTATAAAATACAGTCCATATGTAAATAACATTTATTGAAACAGACTCTGAAGATGTAGTAGTTGTAGAAAAGGTTTTTATAGAAATAATATTTAGACATAGGGTCCATGTAAATTATATTTAAAGCAACGGTTTCCGTAGAAATTATATTTATTAGAAAAGGTTTCATGGACATGATATTTATAAAATACAGTCCATATGTAAATAACATTTATTGAAACAGACTCTGAAGATGTAGTAGTTGTAGAAAAGGTTTTTATAGAAATAATATTTAGACATAGGGTCCATGTAAATTATATTTAAAGCAACGGTTTCCGTAGAAATTATATTTATTAGAAAAGGTTTCATGGACATGATATTTATAAAATACAGTCCATATGTAAATAACATTTTTTGAAACAGACTCTGAAGATGTAGTAGATGTAGAAAAGGTTTTTATAGAAATAATATTTAGACATAGGGTCCATGTAAATTATATTTAAAGGAACGGTTTCCGTAGAAATTATATTTATTAGAAAAGGTTTCATGGACATGATATTTATAAAATACAGTCCATATGTAAATAACATTTATTGAAACAGACTCTGAAGATGTAGTAGTTGTAGAAAAGGTTTTTATAGAAATAATATTTAGACATAGGGTCCATGTAAATTATATTTAAAGCAACGGTTTCCGTAGAAATTATATTTATTAGAAAAGGTTTCATGAACATGATATTTATAAAATACAGTCCATATGTAAATAACATTTATTGAAATAGACTCTGAAGAAGTAGTAATTGCAGAAAAGGTCTCTATAGGAATAATATTTAGACATAGGGCGCATGGAAATTATATTTAATGCAACGGTTTCCGTAGAAAGTATATTTATTTGAAAAGGCTTCATAGAAATAATACGCTTTCCTAACAGCTTTATTGAAATAATATTTATGAAATATGTCTATACGTAAATAATATTTATTGAAACGGGTTCTGAAAATATAATGCTTGTGGAAAAAATTTCTATCGAAATAATCCTTTCTAAATACACTGACGGAAATAACATCTACGAATAAGGTCCACGTAAATAATATTTATTAAAATGGTTTAGTAGAAATAATATTTTCTATTAAGGGTATTACTGAAGTAATAATGTAGAAAGGACATATATGTAGAAAGGACATGTAGAAAGGCATGCAGAAATGACATGTATGTACAATAATGTAGAAATGATTCCTTATACGCAGGGGCTCTGCTAGATGTTTGAAGAAGGATGAATGATGTGGATTTGGCGATATTTCACCCATCGCCAAACTGCAAATCCCAGCAACCTCTCTACCTCATCTGCCGTCTCTTTTTGGACAGGTGGTGGGTTGATGTCCCACCGAAACCTTGGACGCGAGCTTTATAATTACACTAATTGAAGTGGGAAAAAAAGCTAAAAGGGAAACTGGGGGCGGTTACGAAAAGATGCAAGAGGGGGCGGTGTGGTCAACATTAGAGTTCTTTCCCCTTTGGGATAACGATGGAAGTTAGACAGATCATGGGTTGGCATGTCATCAAATAGAAAAAGGTAAATAAATTCTACAGGAACATGAGGTATGAAATGGCATATTCTCAGAAGAAAATTGTTTTTTTATTCACTATCAAAGGATGAAACTTCTGGAATTTTTTCAGTAATTGGGACTGTAAAACACCATTATTTATTTAATCCTAAAATAATAGTGATAAAATCGTTGCTGATACTCTTCGCTGCTTTTGTTGATCTTTACCTTCTCATACTATTGTATAGGGGAAGTATTGTTTATTAAAACGTTCGAATTCGAAATTTTGATAGATGAGCATATTTTAAGATAAAACGTTTCCTTGACACTTTTCGAACACATTTGGAGAGATGTGCGTTTGTGTGTGTGAGGTGTGGACACGATAACTCAGGAACTTATATTCATAATATTGCTATAACATTTTATATGGAGATATATTTATATGAAAAACTAGAACTAGATTGATTTTTAGATATTCGTGTGGTAAGAACTTGAGATTTTTTTCCAAATTTGAAGTTTTTCATAGCATTTTCACTTTCTCATATTGTGTAATGTAGTATAGAAAATGTGCTGCTTTCACGGAAATTTTCAAATTCGAGATTTTGGTGCCAATATATGTTTTTAAGACATCCTGTACTCGCCTTAACTATTTCTGGAGTGATTTCCATCTATCTGTCTGTGGTCGATTTCTTATGTATACAAATATTAATGGATTTTCCCGAGACTTTATATATTTTTGTCATAAAATAATTTAGAACTAGATAGAATTTTTTCAAATTCGAGCGAAAATTTCGAAATTTATTCGTAATTATATATTTTTTTAGCATGGCAGCAGAGGGCAACATTTAACATAATCATGCATAATAGTGTTTATTTATGTCTCAATGATCACGAGACTTAATAGTTTCCACCACTGTTGTGACAAAAAAGCCTCGATACAATTTTTTTATTCATGACGTCATTATCCCCCATGGGGAGGAAGTTACCCTCCCTCCAGGCATACATTTTCAAGTATGGAATCAATCATTTTTTTCAAGCCGTTTAAAGTGAAGAGTAATATGCCATAATTGTAATCATTTGGACCCATAATACCGATTTTTTAAAAGTTGTCTTGTAAATTTTTAAATATATATATATATATATATATATATTATATATATATATGTACATATATATATATATATATAAATATATATATATATATATATATATATATATATATATATAAATATATATATATATATATAAATATATATATATATATATAAATATATATATATATATATAAATATATATATATATATATATATATATATATATATATATATATATATATATATATATATATATATATATATATATATATATATATATATATATATATATATATATAAATTAGCTCGTAAATACGCTCTGCCATTAGAGGCATTTAATATGTGGAAATTTACTATATTAGAATCAATTAAAAATGCTATTAGAGATATTAAATTGTCTAGATCTTTATATAATATTGATAATATTAAACATTCCATTAATGATTTACAAAGATCCTTTGTTATCACCTATGTTGATAAAGCCTCTAATAATTATGCTATTATCTGTAAATCATTTTATATTCAATTTCTGTTAGATTATTTAAAAAATAATAGTCTTTTTAAACCTGATTTACATTCCACCAATAGTATTAAATTGAAAATTATCAATATGTATAGTGATTTAAATATTAAATATAAATATCTTAGATTTCCTTATATAGTGCTTATTCCAAAATTTCATAAAAATCCTATTAAATTTAGAACAGTTACTAGTGGCCATAATACTTACTCTACTACTGCGAGTAAATTATTACTAAATTCTTTAAATCTAATAAATAATAGTTTAAGCCAGAATAGCAATAATTACCATATTCTAAATAATAGTAAAGAATTAAAGAATAAATTAACATCTCTTAGAAAAATAATAGGATTTCAAACTTTTGATTTTAAAGATCTTTTTAATAATATTAAGATATCTGATCTATATGATGTAATTTTAGCTCTATATAATGCTTATATTACACCTCTTTCAAATCAAATTAAATTTATAAATTTTCCTAAACTTCTTTACTTTGTTATTTTCAATAATTATATTTTTCAAGGAAATAAATTATACTTACAAGTCTCAAGAGTGCCACAGGGTGGCTGCAGTAGCAGTATGCTAGCTAATTTATACCTTTATCATTATGAAAAGTCATTTACTTCAATAGATTATACTTTTTACAGATATGTTGATGATCTGATTTGCTTAGTACATACAGAAAATTATCTCATAGATATAGATTACTATCCAGACAATTTGGAATTAATTCCTAATGAAGCTACTATTGGTAAAAATGTTAATTTTTTGGATTTAAATCTTTTTATTGATCCTTCTAATAGAATTGTTACAAATTTATATGATAAAAAAGACTTTTATAATTTTAATATTAATAAAATCTTACCTTTTAATTCCTGTAACTCGATTCAATTGTTTAGAAATATTATACTCAATCAGCTTTTTAGAATTTATAGATTATCTGATAAAAAATTTCATGCTATGCATATCAATAATCTCAAAATTACTAGTAATTTATATAAATATCCCTCTTATTTAGTAAATAGTATTGTTAAAAAATTTAAAATAGCTGGATTTTTATAATTCTTTTCATAGTATCATATAATTCTATTCATAGTATCTTATATTAGCCAGACATCTCCATTCCCTTTTTTTTTTTTTTTTTTTTCTACATTCACTTCCCACTTCAGCGTTACTATTATTTTCCCCTCTTTTTAGTAGCTCTTTTTGTATATTAATACTTTTTCTTAACATTTCGCTTCACAGTTTTTCAATTCTTATGAATGGCAACAGTAAATGGTTTTTTATTTTTTCTTTACGAATGGCAACACTGGTCTCTTCTATCAGTGTTCCCTGTATTGAATCGATTGTACATACGCTGTGCTTTTTCCAGGTATTCATTTTTTCTTTTTTATTCCTTCTCTATGTATGTCGTCCAAGTAGAAATAGTTTATAGATTTAATCTATCTATTTCTTCAGAAACATACATATTTGTGTTTGCTTCTACAAAAAACTTGGACATGATTAGATTTTTGTAGAGGTTAACAATTTATGATTTAGGCTTAGAGCCTCGTCCACGTGTAAGACGTTTGTGTTTGATTTCGTTTGTTATACTTATTTCGATTCCATACCTTTGTATTATATATTTTTCATTGACTTGTTGATTCGATATTTATTTTATTTATTTTTTTCCATTTGCTTGAGGATTAGTTGATTTTTACTTTTGTTTTGTAAGCCAGTTAGATAGTTGAATTTAGTTTAAGTTTTTCCTTTTTTGTTTCCATACCTTTTAATTTGGTTGATTTTCTGTAACTTGATAGCTTGTGTTTTGTATTTTTTATCCATTTGATTGATGATTTGCTGTATTATATTTTATTCTGTGGGTGTTTTAAGAAGTTAGGTTTATCGTGTTACATCTTCTTACTTTTCGTTCATTGGATTTTCAAACTTCTATTATTATATATATATATATATATATATATATGTGTGTGTGTGTGTGTATATAATAAAGGTTTGAAAATCCAATGAAAGAATAGAGAGAAGTTTCAACTAAAAAAATCCCAACATTAAAAGATGAAAAAACATCAATGAAAACAACATCAAAAAACATCAATGAAAAGGAATCGATAAAATAAAATAAAATAAAATCCAAGCATGAAAGCTTTACACGTAGACAAGCCCTAGGCCTAATAATGAATTGTTCATTTCGATAAAACTCTTTATCAAGTCCAAATATTTTTAAAAAATGAACACAAAATGCATGTTTCTGATATCAGTGATAGATTATATCTATAAACACTGAATACTTGAACAACATGCATAAAGATTGAAAAATAATAGGAAAAAAGAATACCTGGAAAAACACTGCATACGTCTGATCCATTGGAGCTTTGAATTAAAAGGCCAATGTTGCCAACCTCAAGAAATAAAAAGATGAGATCTGCTGTTGCCAATCGTGAGAAAGAAATAACAGTAATGTGAAAAGACGATAGAAGGTGATATTCAACACTAAGAACATGTAAATACATGGTAATGCTTAATCAAGAGAAAGTAGATGTCTGGCTAAAATAAGATACTAAGGAGAGAATTTAAGTATAATCTACCATTCCAAACTTTTTAACTATACTTTGTACTAAATGATCTGGATATTTATATAATTTGCTAGCAATTTTAAGTTTATTAATATGCATAGCACGAAATTATTTATCAGATAATCTATAAATTCTAAAAAGCTGATTAATTATAATATTTCTAAACAATTGAATCAAGTTACAGGAATTAAAAGGTTATTTTGTTAATGTTAAAGTTAAAATAGTCTTTTTTATCATATAAATTGGTAACTATCCTATTAGTAGGTTCAACAATAAGATTTAAGTCCAAAAAATTATTGTTATTACTAATAGTGGCTTCATTAGGAATTAGTTCCAAATAATCCAGATAGAAATCTATATCTATGACACAATTGTCTGTAAGGACTAAACAAATCAAATCATATATATATATATATATATATATATATATATATATATATATATATATATATATATATATATATATAAGTTTTATATTCTGTATTATTTTGTGTTTTATATTCTGTTTTCTACACTGACTTCTATTACATCTTTTAATTGTACATTTACATTTATTATTTACTAGCAGCATACCCGTTCTTCGTACGGAGTATATAATATAAAGAAACTTGAAATTCATAATCATGCTCAAATTCTTATAGTATACTAAATGACATGTTTAATCAAAATATTCTGTTAAAATATTTAATATAATGCTCCTAAAAAGAAGTTTAAGAATCTCTGTTCTCGCTATATAAAATTATCTTCATGGACATATCTGAAGAATAAAACATCTTGGACCCCTTATGTAAGCAAATATAAAAAAAAAATATGGAATTGAATCAATATATGCAAAATAAAAGCGTTAAAATTGTATGGGACCCATACTAATTATATACGCGAATATTAGAAAATATAACCTGTATTAGTAGATTACATGTATAAATTGAAAATACCAATAAACCCGTAATCTTTAAATCTGAAGACAGTCATTTATTCCAATATATGTCAAAATTAAAGTGCTAAAATTATATGGGAAGATATACACGTACTACTTATAATGTCCGATTATTAGTAGAAGATTACCCGTTTTGCAATATGAGTCACAAATGTTTTTTGGTAAAATACAACAGACGACGTAATAAATTGAATATATAATTAATCCCCTTAATCTTCATACCAGAAGACTGTACTTGATTCCAATATATATGCCAATATATGTCAAAATATATGCCAATATACCTGTACTACGTATATTCTCGTAGGTTAGAAGATATACCCGTGCATTCCTAGAAGATTACTCGTACAACGTACAATATGCGTGTGTCAGCAATTTTTGCCGCAATAAAACAATGGCGTAATAACTTAAAAATATCAATAATCCCTGAATCAATAATTCCGGAAAATATCAATAATAATAATGTTTAAACCTGAAGAGTATAATTGATATTATCCAGTCCAAAATGAAATGGCAATGAAATTTATTTTATATACATATCTTCATTATTCAAATCGGAAAGGATTTAATAAAAATCGTCTGCCGCATAAACACATTGGATTTAAATCCGTTGCTAAGCGACATGATATCATTTGCTTCAAATAAATTGGTAGAAAAAATATCGTCTAAATAGTTATATTTCTATGGAACATTTGGCGACAGTTTCGTCAAATTAGCGACATTTTAAAAAATCGCCAAATTTATCGCCAAGTGGGACTGTAGAACTGACAGTTCCACTTTGCGACAAATTGACGAAATATCATCACAATACTATCCCCTAACAAAAAACAATTAATATCATTTATGTAGCGCAATTTTATCAATTTCAAGATATTTTTATAGATTTGAAAACATTTTTATCAATTTGGTGACATTTTAAAAATTCGCTAAATGTATTACTAAGTAGGATGGTTGGTCTGACAGATAAATGCTAACCAAACATCATTTCAGTACTCTCTTCTAACAAAACAAAAAAAATTTCATTGATATGTAGAAGACCCAAACCACACGACCAACCCGAAGGTTTATCGCAGCTGTTTGTGTGTCGTTTATATCAATTTGGCGACATTTCCGTCAATTTGGCAAAGTTTAAGAAAAGTTGTCAAATTAGCGATATCCCTCCAAATTCGTAGCTTTGAATTTGCAGATCTGAATGAAACATTCTTATCCCGTTTCAATATACTAAATGAAAACACTACAATTGTATTAGAAGATATACCCGCTCTACTCTTTTTCTGTTTCAACAATCGGCTATATGAATTTATTGGCTAAACACAATATATGAGTTTAGTAGCTAAATACGATATAAGCTTGAAAACTCTTTGCCAAAATAAATGAAATTGATGTACGCAGTCAGCAATTAATATAATTAAAAGAAAAATCAAACCGTCCATTCATAAGATATACTTTTATATCCATTTATCCATTTATTTATTATTTAAATCGAAAAAAAAATAATAAAAACATTAACAAACACATTTAATTTAATTGCGATGCCAAGCAACATGATATATCCTCCTAAAATGTTAAAATTTATTAACCACTAACAGCACACCCGTTATTCGTACGGAGTGTATAATTTAAAGAAACTTATAGTTCGCAATCATGTGCAAATTCTGTTAAAATATTAAATTTATTGCTCCTAAAGAGAAGTTTAAGAATATATGTTCTCACTATGCAAAATTATCTTCACGATCAGATCTGAAGAATAAAACATACTGTCCCCTTTTGTAAGCAAATTTACAGAAGAAAAAAATGGAATTGAATGAATATATGCAACCCCGTACTAATTATATTGTCGCAGATCAGAAAATATGCCAATGTGTTAGTAGAAGATTACCCGTATTACAATATGCGTCTCAAAAATATTTGCCAAAATAAAAGAGATGACTTAATAAATTGAAAACATCAATAATATCCGTACTCTTTATACCAGAAGGTCGTAATTGATTCCAATATATGCCAATATATATCAAAACATATGTCAATATACCTGTACTACTTATATTCTCGTAGATTAAAAGATATACACGTGTATTTGTAGAAGATTCATACAACATACAATATATGAGTTTAAACAATTTTTAGCATAATAAAATAATTGCATAATAACTTGAAAATATCAATAATCCTTGAATCAATAATCCCCGAAAATATAAATAATAATAATTTTTAAACCTGAAGACCGTAATTGATATTATCCAGTCAAAAATGCTATAAGAAAAATCAAATCGTTCTTTTCTAAAATATATTTTTATATCCATTTATTTATTATTCAAATCGAAAAAATAATTATTAAAATTAACAGACAGATTTAATTTAATTGCGTTTCTGAGTAACATGATATAAGATAGAATCTTATAACATGTTAAATATGTCATGTCTTATAACATAAACTGCGAAATTAAATAACGATTTTGATTTCTCTATACTTCTCATTGTTCCGTAAAAGCTTGTTTTAAATAAACCATGAACCATGGAGATAGATTTCCCCTTTAAATCATGTTTCAAACAATTCATGTTTTCAGAAAGTGACTAATTAACGCAAAAAATCTCCCATCAAACTCAGAGATTAAATTTTAATTCACTTTCAAACGATTTTCAAGCTTTTCGTTTGGATAAACCACGGAGTTAGGGAGTAGAACTCCTAGGAAAAAGTTCCGTTTTTCATTAATATCTCGACAACCCCAGGTCTTAGAAACTCGAAACTTGGACAAAATTTATGGGGGGATATTTTAAGGCTATTCACCAAATTTTATTAAATTCGGTTCAGCCGTTTTTCCGTGATGATGGGACAAACGAAAATTTCGTTTTTTACTAATATCTCGAGAACCACTGGTCGTAGAAACTCAAAACACGGATATAATTTTAAGTGGGGCTATTTCTGGGCTACCCACAAAATTTTATCAAATTCGGTTCAGCCGGTCTCCCGTGATGGTGTGACAAACAGACAGACAGACAGACAGACAGACAGACAGACAGATTTTCATTTTTATTTATATAGACTTCTGAATTCAACCTCTACCTTTTGATTTTTATATTTGCATATAACTTTTTTAAAAAAAGGTAAAACCTGTTGTAAAGCTGCATTTGCGCTTATTACAGAGTTTATTCTCTTTTTAATTTTAATTTTATTTTATTTTTATTATTATTATCGATAACGCATTTCTATACTTTAACTACAAGCCCATCTATGTCTTAACATGGCCCTTTATGGATATTGTTTTCATTAGCTAATCCTTTCAATCCTTCACCTTCTATCTTTATCCTTAGTCTTGGTCTATAGTTACTCATTTGTAACAGATATGCTAGTGATGGTTTTTTTTTTTTTTTTTTTTTTTTTTGTACATACAGTAGTTTATGCGTAATTTTCGATTAAAATCTTTCAATTTTTATTTATATATACACATATATATATATATATATATATATACATATACGTATATATATATATACATATATATACGAGTATATACTCGTATATATACACATACATATATACTCGTATATACTCGTATATATACTCGTATATATACACATACATATATATATATATACATATATATATATACATATATATATGAACCTTCTAATAGAATTGTTACTAATTTATATGATAAAAAATATTTTTTTAATTTTAACAATAATAAAATCTTACCATTTAATTCCTGCAACTCAATTCAATTGTTTAGAAATATTATACTTAATCAGCTTTTTAGAATTTATAGATTATGTGATAAAAAAATTTCATGCTATGCATATAAATAATCTAAAAATTACCAGCAATTTATATAAATATCCCTCTTATTTAGTAAATGGTATAGTTAAAAAGTTTAGATTAGCTGAATTTTCATGAATTCTATTCATAGTATCTTATATTAGTCAGGCATCACCATTCTCTTGTAATAATAATACTTTTACTTTTACATCCACTTAAACATAAGCCTTACTATTATTAGCCCCACTTCTTTGTAGCTCTTATTATATATTACTACTTTTTCTTATCTTTTCGCATTACTGTTTATTATTTCTTACGAATGGCAACAGTAGATCATTTCTTTTTACTTTGCGAATGGCAACACTGGTCTCTTCATTCAGGGTTAAAGGGTTCGACTGGTTCGGGCATATGCAGTGTTTGTTCCAGGTATTCTTGTTTTCTTTTATTTTTCCTTCTTTATGTATTTTGTCCAAGTAGAAATAGTTTATAGATATAATCTATCTATTTCTTCAGAAACATACATATTTTGTGTTTGCTTCGATAAAATACTTGACCCGCTGAAGAGTTTTGGCGAAGTAAACAATTTCATTTTTGAAGGCCTAGCCCTTGTACTCTTGTATAGCATTAATGCTTGGATTTTTTATGTTTTTCTATTATCGTTTCCATACCATTAAAATTCGTTGATTTTCTTTAACTTGATGATTCTCTATTTTTTACATCCTTTTATTTTGTTAGCATTTTCTATATTAGGGTTTTATGAGTTACAACTTCTCTCTTTTCTATCATTGGAATTTCATATTATAATTTTATTATATATATATATATATATATATATATATATATATATATAGTTACTAATTTATATGATAAAAAAGAGATTTTTTTAAATTTAATATTAATAAATTATTACCTTTTAATTTCTGCCACTCGATTCAATTGTTTAGAAATATTATATTTAATCAACTTTTTAGAATTTATAGATTATCAGATAAAAAATTTCATGCTTTGCACATTAATAAGCTCAAAATTACCAGTAAATTTTATAAATATCCAGCATATTTAGTAAATGGTGTAGTTAATAAGTTTCGATTAGCCTAAAATTCTCATAATCTCTCCTTAGTATCTTATTTTAGCCGTACTTCTACATTCTCTTGAATTTATTATATTTTCATTTTTTTATCTTGCAGCTTTAACTGTAGAATATTTCATTTTATTGCTTTTACGCAGTACGGTTTTTATTACTCTCTTTGGCAACAGCAAATCACATCTTTTCATTTCTGCATATGGCAACATTGGTCTAGTCATATTTTGCTCGTCATGGTTGTACTAATGAAGTGCATTTTAAGGTATTTATGTTTCCTTTATTTTTCCAATCTATATGCTTGTCGTCCATATAACACAAGTTTATAGATAAAATCTATCTTGTGTTTCAGAAACAAGCATTTTTGTGTTCATTTCGAAGGGATATATGGACCTGAAGAGAATTTTTTTGAAATGAACTTATCTTAAGCCTAAAGCTCTTCCATGTGCAAGCTTTTTTGCTTGATTTTTTTGTTTTCCTATTTTCATTCCTCATTTTTGAAATTTGTTGATTGTCTTTGTCTTTATGACCTGCATTACGCTTTATTATTTCCTCTTTATGTCTTAATTTCTTTTATTTCTTTGTATTTTGTAGTAAATTTTGGAATAGTGTATTATGAGTTACTACATACATTCTAACATTGGATTTACTAATTTATATATATATATATATATATATATATATATATATATATATATATTATATATATAGATATATATTATATATATATATATATATTATATATATATATATATATATATAATATAATATATATATATATATATATATATATATATAAGATTGATATTATTATTATTATACATATATATATACCCAGTTAATTTTTTATGTATAAACAGAGATCACTCCCCGAATAATGTTGACAGTATCTGTCCAATGAAAATCGGGGGTACAGGGCAGGGAGACAGGGCTGGTTTGTTAGTTGTTGTTGTTTACGATCTTAGTATGATTAAAACAGATTCGGTTGGCTCTGTATACCGATTTCAAATAGGAAAGTCAAATATCAATCAGGAATCTAATCTGTAGGATAAAAGTAGCAGCAGGAGACTAAGAATAGGAGGTGGTCTGTCAGATTGTCAATTGTGTCAATCTTACATTAGAGGGTGGAGAAGGCAGAGTCCACTTCGACAATAAGAGCTTGCAATTCCGTCCTAGTAGCTCAACGGTAGAAAGTCGGTTGGCCAATACAAAGATCCGTAATTAGATTCCGGCTCTTCCCCCCAATTGGAGATGTTTAAGAGGGTTTGAGTTAAAATTTACCCTGCTCACTTTCGTGATGTTGGTTGTGTTAGTTTATTTTGTTTAATGTTTGGAAAACAAAATGGGCTAGTTTAAAGCGTTTATTATTCTTTGCACATTTGTTCAAAGAAATAAATTTCTCTCAAGTTCTTGCAATTTAGATGTCAAAGCGACTGCCGTTGGTTGGTTATCGGGTGTGTTTGCAAGCGTTTTGGCGACATGGTAGAGCAGTCGTGCAAGGTTGCTCTGCATATTTTCTGACTCTATATTGTCGAATACGCTCAGCTCCGATTTTGAGGACCTTAGGAGACTTAGTACTTTCGGCCTGTACCAAGTCCTTCCATTTGTGGTACTCTCTCATGCGTAAGCATTTTTCTTAGACATAATGATGATTAGAGGTATATATCAGACGTCAAAGTCGAGTAAATTTATATATTTTCTATCAAACGACATAAACCAGACCTATCCTCGATGTTTAGTTCGCTAGTTCTGAGTACACACTCAAGGTTCATTAATAATAAAGTTGCGCCTTTAGCCCAGCAAGCAATGAAAAAGTTGTCAGCTTGACGAAATGGGAATTAAGATTCGTCATTCGTGACGTCACGGTCCAGAGTAAACTTTGAGAGGTGTTGCCAAACGACATGCATTATTATAGTTGAAAATAGTTTGTTAATTTTGAAGTGTCAATACCCAGGCGTAAACAATTTGTGCAAAGATTTTAAATTGTGATGTGCATTGAAGATGCAGTGATATCCAAGGAAATTTAGTGACGTCGTTGAAGTTAGATAGGAATCGCAGTTAACAAAATCAGTCCCTTTTGAGAGCCCGAGAACAAAATGCGCGCTTTCTTAATTCCCATGTATCATATGTGCAGAGCCAGGTAAAAATAATTAAGCCAGTCATGCCCCGAGGTGGAACCCCCGCCCCCCTGCGCACATTGTCGCAACTTGTTGATAAATAAAATGAATATTAAATCTTACAATGTGGAGTAAAAATTACTTTCAATTTCTTTAGCAAAGTCGTATAATTTTTTTATTTTATTAATATTAAATTTGTTTCTTTGATACGTTTTTAATCTATTTACCCACATTATTAATGGATGGCTTATTAAAGTGAAATTTTTTGGTTAAAGGGCAATCAAAAATGTAATGAGTTGAATATTAATTAAATTAGTGTATTCACCCATTGTTGATCTTTCAAACCGTATATCTTTTGCAAATTGCATTTTGTTATGAGCGATGGTGAGTAAGTTCTTGAGTAACGCCAAAACGTTACATGCAATTTTATGAGAGTCAGCCACGTAATCGATCTGAAAGACGTAAATTCTACGTCAAAAAATGAACTAGCAAAAAAGAAAGCTAAGTTCATAAAAAGTGTGAGCCATAAAAATGATTGAAATGAAATCAACTTTATAAACAGTGTGAGCCATAAAAATAATTGAGATGAAATCAGCTTTACAAACAGTGTAAGCCATAAAATCCATTGAGATGATATCAGCTTTATAAACAGTTTGAGCCATAAAATTGATTGAGATGAAATCAGCTTTATAAACAATGTGAGCCATAAAAATGATTGAGGGTGAAATCAGCATTACAAACAGTGGAAGCTATAAAAATAATTCAGGTTGAAATCAGCTTTACAAACAGTGTGAGTCATAAAAATAATTGAGATGAAATCAGCTTTACAAACAGTGTGAGCCATAAAATCCATTGAGATGAAATCAGCTTTATAAACAATGTGAGCCATAAAAATGATTGAGGGTGAAATCAGCATTACAAACAGTAGAAGCTATAAAAATAATTAAGTTTGAAATCAGCTTTACAAACAGTGTGAGTCATAAAAATAATTGAGATGAAATCAGCTTTACAAACAGTGTGAGCCATAAAATGATTGAGGGTGAAATCAGCTTTACAAACAGTGTGAGCCATAAAAATGATTGAGATGAAATCAGCTGTACAAACAATGTGAGCCATTAAAATGATCGAGGTTGAAATCAGCTTTACAAACAGTGTGAGCCATAAAAATGATTGAGATGAAATCAGCTTTACAAACAATGTGAGCTATAAAAATGAATGAGATGAAATCAGCTTTACAAACAATGTGAGCCATAAAAATGATTGAGGGTGAAATCAGATTTACACACAGTGTGAGCCATAAAAATAATTGGGATGAAATCAGCTTACAAACAGTATGAACCTTAAAATTGATTGATATGAAACCAGTGTTAACCATAGAGATGATTGATATAAAGACCAATTGCCAGGTATATCAATTTTCAGCAGTGAAAAGTATAGAGAGAAAAAGTTATTGAATGTACATATTTCGTGATAAACTGGACAAATTGACCTCATAAAAATATATAAAAATGCAATATATACGCAGTTCAATTTTTATCACCCCAACTTGAAAAGTTTATTACAAAATACAATAACTTTTCCTCGCTATACTTTTCACTCGTGAAATTTGATAAATTTTGCAATAGTTTTTTACCCCAATCATTTTTATGGCTGTTACTTTTTGTAAAGCTGAAGAACTCACCTTTTTTTACAAGTTCGTTTTTTTTATCGAATACCAGTCCTTTTTGGCGATTTTTAATACGGCATTTACAAATTTTAAATTAGTCATCAAGGTTCCTTTAAAATTTGAAAATTATGAAATTTGAAATACTTCCTTTATAGATTACTACAGAGTATTCAGAATATCAAATCTTAAGCAGATATTTTGTAGAATTTTGATTTAACTCAACCAATTTGAGAGAAAAAACTTCGAAAACAACTTATAAATACGACATCTAAGAGATTTTGAATAGTCATTCTTATTTAAAATTTAATAAGTGAGAAACTTCTGTGTTTTTCCTTAAGAGTAGTCTATTACTTATAAAAACCGATTAATTTTAATTGGTAGAAGGTTATAAAGGACATATGTGTTCGGTATCCATTGTAAAGTACTTATTAGACTGTAGCTGCGTAACGCTAAGAAGTGCTAGCTAACGTGACATAACTTTCAACGCTGTAGTAATCTATAAAGGGCCTTATGATCAGGGGCAATAACACACTGATGCACGAAGTTCACTCAACATATTTATTGTGTTTTTAAGAATAATGCAGCAGCTGACTGTTTAAATAAATATAGACAGATACCAAAACAGTCAGTATTGCATATTCTGCCGTCATTTTACCAATAACAGATCATTAATAAACTTTGACCGGTCCTGATGATATACTATCTTTACGAAATCATTGGAATGACTATAAATCTCCGCTGCCTACCCAACTTCTTCCTAGGACATCTAGATCTCTTGGTCAACTATTGATACTATATCCCCACGATTATAGTTGTATCAGTACTGGTGCCTGCTCCTTGGACGTGCACTTTCCACCTTTTCCACTCACACATCGACTCGACTGCTATCACTTCCAACTTTCAACCAGGACCCCCTCAGACTGAATTTCAGTTACACTCAACTCCGACTCAACTTTAGCAGAACTCTCAACCCGACAAACTCTTATTCTCCAATCAGAAACTTATCCAGTCGCTCTGCAGGACCGAAGAATTTTGTTTTCGCTTGACGATGGGTCTATATAACTGAACCAGTCAGAAGTTGTTGATATAAAGTCAAACATAAATTATAACGTAAGTGAGGGAATTAATAATCAAAGGTTATATAGATCTCAAAGATTCTATTCATTTAAATCGCTATCATGCTAATCTTAATCGGTAGCAAGATCCTATAAATCTAAATCGGTGCAAATATCCAGTTAATTTTAATCGGTAGTAAAATTCTACGAATTTTAAGCGGAATCAAAATCCTGTTAGTTTTTATTATTTACCATCATTATTTTCAAATTAATATTTGTGAATGAGAATACTCAACTAATTAAGATATTGAAGCATTAGAAGAACCCATTGACTAATAGTCATTACGGTTATTTAAAATTTGATAAGTGAGAAATTTCTGTGTTTTTCCTTAAGAGTAGTCTATTAATTTTAATCGCTATGATGTTAATCTTAATCGGTAACAAGATCCTATGAAATTAAATCGGTAGAAAATATCCAGCTAATTTTAATCGGTAGTAAAATCCTATTTATTTTCATCGGTATCAAAATCCTGTTAATTTTTAATATTTACAAATATATATATATATATATATATATATGTGTGTGTGTGTGTGTGTGTGTGTATACATATATATATATATATGTATATATATATATATATATATATATATATATATATATATGTAAAATTCATATGAAAAAAGCAAGGGAAATGATCAAATGCTAGGCATAAAATGGTAGAGGGGGATGGCGACCCCTCTTTCCCGTTTAAAAGATTGCTTTTATGCCCGGGCAACACTCACGGTACCAATGCCATGCAGTAGCCATACTTCCGTAAATGTGTCAAATATCTATAAATAATTTATAGATATAATCTATCTATTTCTTCAGAAACATACATTTTTGTGCTTGCTTCTACAAAAAACTTGGACGTGATTAGATTTTTGTAGAGGTGAACAATTCATGATTTAGGCTTAGAGCTTCGTCCACGTGTATAGCGTTAGTGCTTGATTTCATTTGTTATTCTTTTTTCGATTCCATACTTTTGTATTTTGATACTTTTCATTGACTTGTTGATTCGATATTTATTTTATTTATTTATTTTTATTTATTTTTCCATTAGTTTGAGGAATTGTTGATTTTTACTTTTGTTTTGTAAGCCTGTTAAATAGTTGAATTTTTGTGTTACAGCTTCTCACTTTTCTTTCATTGGATCTTCAAACCCTTTTTTTTTGTTATTGAAATCATTTTATTTATTAGCTGCATTTGCGCAATAAATTAAATGAATTTTGTTTTGTCATTCTTATTTATGCAATTTTTATATTTGCATAATTGCAAAGTTTTCATGATTATTAAAGTTTGCAACGATATTTTTAAAAATTTTATATATATATATATATATATATATATACATTATATATATATATATATATATATATATATATATATATATATATATATATGTATATATATATATATATATATATACATATATATATATATATATATATATATATATATATATATATATATATATATACATATATATATATACACATATATATATATATATATATATATATATATATATATATATATATATATATATATATTATATACATATGAATTTAGAATACTCAAGTAATTGAGATATTGGAACATTAGAAGTACCCATTGACTAATGAAGACGATATTCGACATTATATTTAAAAATGTCTAAATTTATTTAGGTGTTCCAAATATTCTATAGGCCTGAGAAATGGAAATACAAACTCTATACAATACCATATCTCTGAAATGAATGCAGAAAGCATCAATTTGCAAAACGTTGCTTACGAAAAATCTGGTATCATATTATAAAAGTTTTAAACTAAATTTAAAATTAAATGTCTTCTGTTAATTTAAGATGTAATCTGAGGAAGCACTACACCTCTCAACTTTCACTCTAATATATTAATTCTGATATTTATTTAAAAATTTCTTCAGTTTCATACGTATAGTTAAATTCCGTACATGTCTGCTCCTTAAAGTTTAAATCTTTTTAAAGGATGATTTTTAGGTGGAATAAAATTCCGCTACAGAGATTTTAGATTTAATATAACGGGCGTTAAATGGGTGAAATTCTAAAGATTTACATTTTCGAACATTTACTGTATTATCTTTATGTATGAGATGGATTGAATGAAAGCTGTAAAGGGAAAAGAAAAACTTTCAATGTTCAGGTAAAAAGTTTATAATAAAATAAAAACGACCAAATTTGGCCAATTAAAATCTCCTTAATAATAACACCATTATGACGTACTTAAAATTACAAGTTCAAAGCGGCTTCGTATGTCACTACGTCCTTCTTCAGTAGCAAAGTAAAAT
This sequence comes from Amaurobius ferox, assembly GCA_951213105.1. Lineage (NCBI taxonomy): Eukaryota > Metazoa > Arthropoda > Arachnida > Araneae > Amaurobiidae > Amaurobius > Amaurobius ferox. Next base: position 97,167,461 of record OX578154.1, read on the forward strand.
GTACAGTGCATAATAAAATGTTCACATAAGAGCTTATGCACAGCTCACGTGAGACAAGACAAGATTTGCATATTATCGTGAGACAAGATTTGCATATTAATCTTTTCAAAATCGATAAATTGAAAAAATATTTTAATTACAAAATACATAATTAAAAGTGGATTATAAAATACAGGGCAACCAATAAATATATCGTCAGTTTAATTTGCCAAATTTGGTTGTCTTTATTTGAAAGTTTTTGCTAAATTGACGTGTTTCTACATTTTAATTTGCCAAATTTGGTTATCTTTATTTTCTGTTAAAATTTTTGCTAAATTACGTGTTTGTACATAATTTAAAAGTTGAGATTGTTAAAGCAAAAGATTATTTCATTCAGACAGGATACAAAATCTATATAAATAAAAATGAAAATCTGTCTGTCTGTCTGTCTGTCTGTCCGTTTGTCCCATCATCACGGAAGAACGGCTGAACCGAATTTGATGAAATTTTGTGGGTAGCCTAGAAATAGCCCCACTTAAAATTTAGTCTGTGTTTTGAGTTTTTACGACCAGTGGTTCTCGAGATATTAGTAAAAAACGAAATTTTCGTTTGTCTCATCATCACGGAAAAACGGCTGAACCGAATTTAATGAAATTTTGTGGATAACCTTAAAATAGCCCCCCACAAATTTTGTCCAAGTTTCGAGTTTCTAAGACCAGGGGTTGTCGAGATATTAATGAAAAACGGAACTTTTTCTTAGGAGATCTACTCTCCAACTCCGTGGTTTATCCAAACGGAAAGGATGAAAATCGTTTGTTTAAAACGCCGAAATGAAATAAAACTTTATTTCCGAGTTTAGTACAGGATTTTTGCGTTAATTAGTCACTATAGGAAAGCATGAATTGTTTGAAACATGAATTTAAATGGAAAAATCTACCTCCATGGTTCATCTTTCACAAATTTTTACTCAACGATGAAGAGAATAAAGAAATCAAAATGGCTATTTAATTTCACATTTTATGAGGAAGATTCTATCTTATATCATGTTGTTCGGCAATGGAATGAAACTAAATGTGTTGGTAATATTTATTATTATTTTTTCTATTTGTATAATAAATAAATGGGTGTAAAAATATATTTTATAAATGAACGGTTTGATTGTTATTTTAATTATATATATTGCGAACTGCGTACATAACTTTCATTTATTTAAGCAAAGAGGTTTCAAGCTCATATATTGTGTTTAGCTAATAAACTCATATATTGTGTTTACCCAATAAATTCATTTAGCCGATTGTTGAAGCAGAAAAAGAGTAGAACGGGTGTATGTATCTTCTAATACAATTTTAGTGTTTTCATTTTGTATATACAAAAGGGATCAGGATATTTTATTCTTCAGATCTGCAAATTCAGAGCTACGAATTTAGCGGAATATCTCTAAATAACTTGGTAACTTTTCTTAAACTTTATCAAATTAAAGGAAATGTCTCCAAATTGATAAAAATGGACCAAATCAATCAATGAAATTAAATTTGTTTCTTTAGAATAGAGTACTGAAATGATGTTTCTGTAGCATTTGTCGGTCAGTTCATCCATTCTACTGAGTAACACATTGAAGGAATTTTTTTAATATCACCAAATTGGTAAAAATATTTTTAAATCCATAAAAATATCATGAAATTGATAAAATCGCGCTTACTAAATGAAATTAATTGTGTTTTGTTAGGGGATAATATTGTGATGATGTTTCGTCAATTTGTCGCAAAATGGGACTATCAGTTCTACAGTCCCACTTGGCGATAAATTTGGCGATTTTTTAAGTTATCGCTAAATTGACGAAAATGTCACCAAACCTTCCATGGAGATTGCATTATTCAGATGATATGATTTCTATCAATTTATTTGAAGCAAATGATATCATGCCGCTTAGCGACGGATCCAATGTGTTATGCGGCATACGATTTTTATTAAATCTTTTCCGATTTGAATAATAAAAATATGTATATAAAATAAATTTCATTGACATTGCATTTTTGACTGGATCAATTACGGTCTTCAGATTTAAACATCATTATTATTGGTATTTTCGGAGACTGTTGATTCAGGGATTATTGATATTTTCAAATTATTATGCCATTGTTTCATTATGACGAAAATTGTTGAAACTCATATATAGTACGTTGTACGAGTAATCTTCTACAAATGCATGGGTATATCTTCTAATCTACGAGAATATAAGTAGTACAGGTATATTGGCATATATTTTGATATATATTGGCATATATTGGAATCAATTATGACCTTCTGGTATTAAGATTACGGGGATTTTTGATACTTTCAATTTATTACGTCATCTTTTTTATTTTGGCAAATATTTTTGAGACTCATATTGCAATACGGGTAAGCTTCTACTAACACACTGGCATATTTTCTAATCTGCGACAATATAAGTAGTACGGGGTTGCATATATTGATTCAATTCCTTTTTTTTATAAATTTACTTACAAAAGGGGCCAGGATGTTTTATTCTTCAGATCTGCCCGTGAATATAATTTTTGCATAGTGAGAACATATATTCTTAAACTTCTCTTTAGGAGCAATAAATTTAATATTTTAACAGAATTTGCACATGATGGCGAATTATAATTTTCTTTATATTATATACTCCGTACGAAGAACGGGTATGCTGCTAGTTTATTATATAGAAATTTAAATTTTGAATTAGACTTTAATGGAATTTACCTAATAATTTTATCAATAATTTTTTCTTGTTAATGATAATTTTCCCTTTTTAATGATAATTTTTTCTTGTTAATGATAATTTTCTAATCATCTCTTTCATCTGAAAATATTTTGATTAACTCTTAATTGTTCCCTCTTCCATATTTTTTACTCTGCAGTTAATGCAAGTTCAGAGCTTTTTACTTTCTATGCAATACATGGTAATATGCAGGAAAAGTATTGAATCATGCTGAAAATCGCAACTCAAGTTTTCGACGGTTCTACACGTTTCGAGACCTCTAGAATACGAAAAAACTATTTTTAGCATGACTTCTGTGTGTGTGTGTGTGTGTCTGTCTGCTTGTGTGTCTGTGTGTTTGTCTGTGTGTCTGTCTGTGTGTGCATTGTATGTGTCCTAAGGTAACTTCCTTTTTAGGACACGCCCGGTAAGAGCGCGAAGAAGAAAAAAGGCCGTGTGTATTTATGTGTATTTACAAACATTAATTTATTTACACTATATAAAATATTTACAACAAAATTGATTCAAAATATTCAAAATGAAAGTATACCCCTTTAAGATAACAAATAAACAATTACAAACGTATATGTAGTCTCATAGACTAAAATGTGAAAGATGGTAATTAAAAATTAAATTTAAACAATCCTATGCAATATTTTAAATATCCTTAAATCCGGAGAGAGAGAGAGAAAATATGCAAATCGGGCATAGGCCCTTAAATGTGGAACTCACCGAGCATTCGCTGAATGAACAGCCTCTCATGGTTGAGGACAATGCTGCTGGAGTCTCTGTTCTCACTCACAACGCCAAAACTTCTCTCTCTGCTCCTCTTTTTCATTCTCAAAAACTCTCTCTCTCTCCAAGAATTTAAAACACGCCCCTGAGGCGCATACAAACATCCCATTGGATTCAGGGTCTTAACCCCTTGACCCCAAAGCACCGCCATTGGCTTTCGGCCTTCCAAAAACAAAAAGCCCCTTCTCAAGCCCCTGCGAAACTGATATTCCTTCGGCCACTAATTCAAAGTCGCCGAGGACCCTATGACCCTTCCGAAAAGGACGTTAAATCTTTCGGTACGAATCCGAGATCCAAAGCAGCTTCGACATCCTGGTTTTCTATTTCGAGTGCAGATGGCCGAACGAAAAGGCTGACCCCCAAAATAAATAAGAAGACTCTAGGTCGCATTCCCGAAAATATTGGCTCATGGGTTTACCATGCGACAATATACCTCCATTTCCCCATTAAAAATTCCAAAATCCAAAAATTAAAATTTTAAAATTTCAAAAATTTAAAACTTTTTTTTTAAAAAATTTACCATCAAAAACATTAAGCAAATTACCAATGCAATACGCCTTTCCAAAAATTACCTCCATTTCCCCATTAAAACATCAAAAATCCACAAATTTAAAAAATTTTAAAATTAAAAAATCAAATTAAAAAATTCAATTTTACAAACAAAACCATAAGGCAAAATCAAAATGTGCTGGAGTGCAATCTGCTTTCCTTCCAGCTACTAAAAACTAACCTCTGAAAACAGAAGTTTCCTCCTATAGTATAATCAAACACATAGAAAAAACATCATATTGCATATAAAAGACAAAAAAACAATTGTCAATATAAACACAATCCAATAAAATCAAAATATAAAACAAATTGATGAATTCAGGACAACAAATCAGAAAGTCTGTTATTTGTGTTGCACAAGGCTGTACAAAGTCACTCAAACTAAATTACTTTTCTCACTGATAATGTTTTTTAGTTCTCCAAAAGTTTATTTCAAATTGTGCACCAGAAGGCAAAAGCATTGGGATCAGGCATCCCTGAAAATTGTTGTGTATTTTGTTGGCCACTTCTTCTTACAAAAATTATCATACCTGCATACGTTCCTTGTTTATGATAAGTGATTATGGAAAATTACCACTGTGTAGAAAGTTTATCACCAAAAGTTGTTGTTGATTGACCGCAATGATGAGGAGTGTCTATTCTGTGCACACCCCATAAACACATATTAAAACATTGAACACAATGTCCGATGTCTGCCCTTGCGAAATCAAATTGACTGGCATCTGGAACCGTTTGCACTGTAAACAAATAAACACAAAGTTTGATGTGTGGCAGCAATAAAATAACTGGAATCTGGACCCGTAGAAAACTGGAAAGTGGAAAACTGTAAAAAACTGAAAACGTAGGCAAATTTTCCCAGTATATATAACTGGAACATGTAAAACTGTAGAAAACTGTCCTGTAGAAAACTGGAAACGTGTAAATGTATACATTGTAAAACAAGACAGTAGAAATCACGGAAACAGTAGAAAACAGACGGTAGAAATCCCAGGAACGTGTAATTGCCTGTTCTGTATACAAAGTCTGATACATGTAAATTGTTTATAACGAAAGGCATGTCTGTGGCTATAAATGTTTATACGCCTTGTACTTGGCATAAACTGAAAAAAAACTGATGCAAAATGCTCTATAATGGCAAAAATTGCTATCCATTGTGTAGCATATTTCTACATATTTTTGTGACCAATGTGCGTATTGTGACAGTTTTAACATCAGTACTGAAAAGAACGCAGTCACCCCGCACAATTCCGGACACCGTTCTTTCGTGTGGTATCGTGCACTTTCTGCACCCCGTCCGTAGAGGAAAAAAACAAACACTGGTGAAATCTTCTGCACCCCGTCCGTAGAGGAAAACCCACCTAGTAATTGTCTCTGTGCTGATCTGTACGACATATCGACATATTACAATGCCTTATTCCGTCATCAAAAATTGTTTATATAGTGTTGGCATGTGCCAACATCCGGTCACCTGCTGACCCGAGATGAAAATTGTTGAAATGAACATATCATATAGCACCTTCCGTGCTCATCACCTTGGAATTTTCGTGCTGTGCAAACTGCTTCAACAGTATTAATAATAATTTTTATACAAAATACAATATATATATATAGACTGGCCTTAGTGACGGCAAAGTTACCACCAAGCGACCTAGCCAATATGCACTTTATTCTTCTCTCCCTCCGAGAACAAAACATTTTAAAACAAAATGCAAAATTTCTAAATGCATGAACATGAACGTAAAAATGTATAAAATTTTACTCTCTTAGCTATAAAAACTTTACTTCTTTACATATAAAAAAACTCTACTCCTTTACATAGAAAAACTTTACTGCCAAAGGCAACTTTACGTTAAATAACATGTTTCATATACCATGAAATTCAAAAATTCAAAACCATAAAATATCACACAAAATTTTCATAATTAAATTACATGATCTAAACTAAAAATTTTCTATCCAAAGAAAAAAAAAACAAAATCATCCAACACATTAAAATATCTCATTAATTGCAAGTTACAGAAAATTATACATTTTTGCCAAAAAATGAATGTTTCAAACTCATTCGAAAATGTTACATTTAGCTATGTCTAACCCGTCGCTTAACACTTGACTTTATCTCACATTTACCGTGTCTTACTGCATAAAAAAAAACTCTTTTTTTTTTCTTTCTTCTATTTATTCTCTAGTCTGTATGAAAAAAAACTAAAAAACCACAGCTCGCAAAATTTTGCCTGATAAACGAAAATCCTCTTCTTACTTTCGAAGGGAAAATTTACCCTAAGTGCTAAACTTTTGTTTCATTAAGCAAAAACATCTTATTCCTAATATCCTCACTTCCTTTATTTTCTTTACAAAAAGGGTTTTATCACACTTTTTATTAATACTTTCACTACTTTATGCATTAAGCCTTATTTTCCTCAAATAAACACTAGCCTCACATTAAAAATATAAATTTCCCCCCTTTTTTTAAAATGAAATACCATTGATCTTCAATTTTATATCTTATCCATTCCATCTATCATGAAAAAAAATACCCCTATCATTCTAACCACACTATATCCTAGCCTATTATTAACTGTAAAAATACATATTTAACCATGACCATTTAGGTAGGTAAAGAGATAACACCCTAACAATAAAACCAAATCACAAGAGAAAACACCATATATTTTTCCTTTCTTTTCTTTCTTTTTTTTAGAAACACTACTTAAAAATGCTAAATTAGTGATATTATTATCCAACTGCATTCTCCCACACCTACATTTTATAACTTTTTATCTTCCAATGCTTTGTTAGCGTTCAACATACCCGAAGGAAAAAAAACTAGCAAATCTCACCTTTCTTTACTAAACTACCCATAGAAACTAAAAAAAATCTCCATGCGATCAGAAAATATGCCGGCAACTGTCACTTACAGTACTACGTGTAACGATTTAAGAAAATTATTGTATACAAAAATTGATTCCCTTTTGAGCCTAACCATCTAACAAACCTATCAATTTTCTATTCCGAATAATTTATTAAATTATGTGTGTTTTAACAAAAGTAAAATATAAGTGAATGTAGGAAAGTACCCTTTATAGACGATAAAAATATTGAATAAAAAAGTTAAGAGATACAAAAAAAAAATGAAATACTTTTTGCTTATTTATTTAAAATAAATCCTTTCAACGTTATGTGTCATCAGGAGATGAAAAAAACCCTTTGTTGATCACCCAAACAGTTTGATTCAATCCCCAAAATATAGAAATATACACTCTAAATCCCAAACATCACACAATTCTGCCCGCAGAAAAATATGTGCCTAAGGTCAAATTATATATCCTATCAACAATTGTTAAAAGGCCTATTTATTTATTTATTTGTTTATTAAACTTAAAAATTTACTCTTTGTTGTTTGTACTTTGTCTGTTATCTTTGTCACTTTATTAGAATTCCCTTGTAAACGAAAGTTTCCTTAGTAATCAAAATTTTGTTTCCATTTCTGTTACCACTTGAATTAATATAATATCTATTTATTTTCATTATTTATTATTATTATTATTATTACCTTTTTTCGAAAAACAATATACTTATTACTTTATGTATTTTAATTCCCAATAACCTAACTAACTCCAGCTGCAACGCCATTCTATTACTCACTCAGTAACTCTATCCAAACGAAAGGCAGTCTCTCTACTTGTATGTGTCGTCCATCCCTCTTTGAAATTTATGTTCTCCTCCGCTAACTAACTCCCAGCTCCCGTAAAATATATCTGCTAAAACCACTCCTTTTTTCTTTGTAACCATTCTGCGGGTCTTGTGTTTTGTCTGTGAAAATGACCCTCCTTTTGGAGTGAGGAAGAAACCCTACTGCGACGTATCAAATTTCAACCAATGTTGCCCCCCTTTGAAAACATCTGTGTTGTGTGAACAAGAAACTTTTGGAAATCCTTGTGTTTGCCATAAAATGGAACCGTCAAAGTTAAGAGAAAATTCTGTTGCCTTTGAAAATTCGATTATCTAACACACTCACATTCTAAATATCATTTTCAGAACCATTTGTAAAATTTTTGTAAACTCGTACCCATAACATATAAAAGGTTTATTATAATCTCACATTACTTCTAATTTCAGCAAAAATTTTGTCCTAAAACTAAAAATCACTCAAATGTGTATTAATTAACTAATCTTCGCGACCAAAATTAAAAATGTCAAAAATGAAAATTTGTCCCAAAAATACTATACCAAAAAATTTTAACTGAATACGACAAAACCACCCAAAATATTTAGAATTCAGAGTAATTTACCCTAGGAGTTTGTCTAAAAGAATAATTTTTATTAGTGCGAGAAAAAGACACTTGTTGGTGTGTATCGGTCGGAGTAGGTAATAAGGGCGATTTCGAACCAGATGTATGTGTGTGTGTGTCCGCTGTATCTGAGATGCTAGTGGGTGTATTTACATTTGAGGGTAAATGTTTGTCTGTCTCTTGGTCCCAAAGAAAAAAAGGAGTTTCGGATTCTCCGCTCGTCTCTTGTTTTTTTGAAAGCAACGGAATACTCTGTGATTCCTCAGTTGTCTGCTGATTATTTTCGCTCTCATCAATTTTTAAATGATCTCGCCTTTCAATCATCAAACGCAAGCGATTTATGTGTGCCCTAAAGGTCTTGGAATAAGGCATATTTATCTGTTTTATGTCATAAATAAATCTGTTTATTTTTTTTACAACTCTGTAAGGTCCTAGCCATTTAGTCTTTTTAAACGATTTTACGTGATTTTTCAAAAATACTTTTGACCCAATTTTAAGGTCCCTAGGTCTGGCCTTTCTCATTTGTTTTTCCTCTTGATCGAATTTTGCGAGCTCCAAGTTTTTGAAAGCCGCTTCATGCGCTTCTCTTAAAATTTGAATTTGTTTTGCAGCATAATTCTGAGGAGATATCTTATTTTCGCCATGTGGTTGCGGAGTTTCGAAAAAAATCGGTAGATCCCTTCCAAAAACTAAGAAATTTGGAGATTCTCCCGTGCTAAGATGCGTAGTGGCATTATACATCATTTTATGTGCAATCATAGCCGTGTCCCAATATGGGGAGTCCTCTGTTAGAGTTTTAATCGTAAATTTTAGTGAATTGTTTATTCTTTCTGAGATTCCATTGCACCAAGGCGCGCAAACCGAAACTAACTTCGTTACGATGCTTAGCTTCTCCGCCACCGTATTGTAGATTTCTGACGTAAATTGGGAACCGCGGTCTGAATATAGCCTCTGGGCTACACCGAAAATAGAGAAGAAATTTAATAATTTAGCAGCAATAGTTTCAGCCCGGATGTCGGGAATGGCATATAATTCAATATATTTGGAAAAATGACAAATTACTGTAAAAATGTATCGATTGTTATTTACACTAGGTTTAAAAGGCCCCACTAAATCTACAGCTATTTGGGCTCCTGGAAAACTTGGTACAGGTACACGTCCCAGGGGCACGGATCTTTCTGCGCCCTTTAACGACCTGCACTTAACGCAAGACATGACAAAATTGCGGGTGTCCGCATACATACCCCACCAGAAATACCGCTCCGCTAATAAGCTGTAAGTTTTGTCTACTCCAGTATGTGTGACGTGTGTCACTGCTAAAATGTGCTTTTGCATATTTTTTGGAATCACAATGGTTTTCAAAAATTCCTCCCTCCAAGGTTTATTTTTATAGTGCCCCAGGTGCATAATTAATTTTGTTTCTTCATCAATATATAAATTATGGAACTTTTTATTTGCTTTTCCAGTATTATTTTGAAGATATTCTCTGATTTTAAGTAATTCTTGATCATTCTGTTGTTGTTCCACAATATCTTGAATTGTGGGAATGGTTGTGATAACATTGACCTCAGGTTGTTTGTTTTGATTTGAATTAACATTGACCGCCGGTTGGGTGTTTTGATTTGAATTAACATTGACCGCAGGTTGAGTTTTTTGATTAGAATTTTCTGCCATGCGTTGTTTTACACTTGTTTGTTTGTCTTGTTCCTCTTCAAAAACGTCCCTACTTAAATAGTCACATAATAAATTTTCCTTTCCCGGGACATAAATAAAATCAAACTTAAATTCTGAAATTTCCAAAATCCAACGCTGAAAAGTATTTGGGGGATTAGACATTTTTAAATGTGAACCGAGAGGCAAGTGGTCGGACAGAACGAAGAACTTCCTGCCATACAAAAAATTTTTTAAAAAACATAATTCCATTGTGCATTGCCAACAATTCCGCTTTTATCGCTGCGTACTTTTGTTCTTGTGGATTGAGTTTACGGCTGTAATAGGCTATGGGTTTGAGCATACCATCTCTCAAAAAAAAAATTTTCCTTGGTTAGTGAACCAAACATAATTCTTATCCAGTTCGTTGGCGTCAATTTATTTTCTTTCGTTACTGAACCCAACCAAATACATCCTGGTCTAAGGCACCAAATTATTTTGTCCTAAGGTAACTTCCTTTTTAGGACACGCCCGGTAAGAGCGCGAAGAAGAAAAAAGGCCGTGTGTATTTATGTGTATTTACAAACATTAATTTATTTACACTATATAAAATATTTACAACAAAATTGATTCAAAATATTCAAAATGAAAGTATACCCCTTTAAGATAACAAATAAACAATTACAAACGTATATGTAGTCTCATAGACTAAAATGTGAAAGATGGTAATTAAAAATTAAATTTAAACAATCCTATGCAATATTTTAAATATCCTTAAATCCGGAGAGAGAGAGAGAAAATATGCAAATCGGGCATAGGCCCTTAAATGTGGAACTCACCGAGCATTCGCTGAATGAACAGCCTCTCATGGTTGAGGACAATGCTGCTGGAGTCTCTGTTCTCACTCACAACGCCAAAACTTCTCTCTCTGCTCCTCTTTTTCATTCTCAAAAACTCTCTCTCTCTCCAAGAATTTAAAACACGCCCCTGAGGCGCATACAAACATCCCATTGGATTCAGGGTCTTAACCCCTTGACCCCAAAGCACCGCCATTGGCTTTCGGCCTTCCAAAAACAAAAAGCCCCTTCTCAAGCCCCTGCGAAACTGATATTCCTTCGGCCACTAATTCAAAGTCGCCGAGGACCCTATGACCCTTCCGAAAAGGACGTTAAATCTTTCGGTACGAATCCGAGATCCAAAGCAGCTTCGACATCCTGGTTTTCTATTTCGAGTGCAGATGGCCGAACGAAAAGGCTGACCCCCAAAATAAATAAGAAGACTCTAGGTCGCATTCCCGAAAATATTGGCTCATGGGTTTACCATGCGACAGTATGTATCCACTCTAACTCGAAAACTAATGGATCGAATTTTATAAAATTTGGTAAGTAAATCACTTGGGTGCGACCCTAATGTTAATTAGTTTTTGGTACGATTCTGATAAAAGGAACCCGCCTTTTTTTGTAAAATGGCCCCTCAAAAATTGTATATGCACTGTAGCTGACAAACTAATTGATCAAATTACACAAAATTTGGCAGATAAGTCGCTCGTAGGATATTGTGATGCTGATCAGATTTTGATGCAATTTATAAAAAAAGAATCTGCCTTTTTTTTGCGAAATGACCCGAAAATCTAATATATTCGATCTAAAATAAAATGCTACATGTGGAAGATAGTTGTTGTTGAGACCCAGACTGTCCAACCTACCTAAAAGGTGTAAGGTTACAGTTTGGACGGCCGGGAAGAGCCACCCAATTTAGATCGGAACCCAGTGGGGGAGGCATCCACAGGAACCGTACCCTCCTTCCCCTACCACCAACCGCTCGGAAGGACTTAAAGACCCACATGTTTAACGTAATCGTACTCCGCGTAAACACGGCGGCAATTTTGGTAGCAGAGGGAATCGAACAAGGGCCTACCGGGTGCAATTCCCGCGACCTAAACACTGGGCTATCGCGCCCAATGTGGAAGATAGTGAAACTCTAAAAAAAAAAAGACTAAAATTGATGAAATGTATTAATTAAGTACTTGTTCTAGATGTAAAATTTGACAACTAAGCTGACCCCATGACTGTAGGATGAAGCGTTCTCGATATATTGTAGTTTTTAGAATTTTAAGGATCTGAAGAATTTAAAGTGAAATAAGTTGCCAAATGAAACGAAGATGCAATAAAAAACGAATAGGGTATATCAGAAAATTATCCATATTATTTTCGGCAATTAAACTCAATTTAATGCATAATGAAACAAAAAATTACAAAATGAATTTGAATCTGCAGGGAAAGTAATGTGCTGCTGGCATCAAATTTTTTACTCTGCAGTTAATATAAGTTCAGTTTGCTTGTTTAGTTCAGAAAGCAACTCGAGATTTCGACGAATCTATACGTTTTAGGACCTCCAGAGTACGAAAAATCTATTTTTAGCGTCACGTCTGTGTGTGTGTGTCTGTCTCTGTGTCAGTGTATCTGTCTCTCTGTCTGTCTGTCCGTGCAATGTATGTATCCACTCTAACTCAAAAACTAATGGACCAAATTTCATAAAATTTGGTAGGTAAGTCACTTCTGGGTGACCCTGGTGCTGTTTAGTTTTGGGTATGATTCGAGATAACCCGCTTTTTTTACGAAACGGTCCGCAAAAGTTGCTTTATCCACTCTAACTGAAAAACTAATAGATTAGATTTTACAGAATTTGGTAGACAAGTCACTTATGGGTTACCCGGGTGCTGATTAGATTTTGTAACAATTTGGAAAAAATAACTTGCTTTTTTCGTGAAATGGTCAAAATCTAAAATTAAAAACTATGCATGTTCAAATATATCAATTATATGTTTGCTTTATACGTCATTTTTAACGATAAAAAGAATAAGATCAACCTCATTACACTAGGACTGACCAGGCCAACGGCCCTACTGTGCTGATAGCACCGGTTCTCGTTAGATCACCGAAGTCAAGCAGCATCGGGCGCGGTTAGTACTTGGGTGGGTGACCACCTGGGAACACCGCGTGCTGTTGGCATCTTTCGGGCGCGGTAACACGGTGGTTTGCGCGATGGATTTGTACGCTGCCACAACTGCCGTCGTGTTCATGCGGAGTACGATCACGTTAAACATGAGGGTCCGTAAGTCCTTCCGAGAGGTTGGTGGTAGGGGAAGGAAGGTAATTTCCCTGTGGATGCCTCCCCCACTGGGTTCCGGTCTAAATTGGGTGGCACTTCCCGGCCGTCCAAACAGTTACCTTGCATCTTTCTGGTAGTTCGGACGGTCTGGGTCTCAACAAAAACACTAGGACTAGACGTTCTCGAGATATTTGAGTTCTTTAGCATTTTTGCTAAGCCACCTTTGGAAATAAATCCAGTTACCGAATGAGAACGAAAATTGAATTAAAAGTGCAAATTCTGTGTCATTTAAAATAAGTATGGGTGTTACTTTGTGCAATTAAACTCAAATTAATGAATTATTGAAGAAATAAAGAGAACGTAAATATGAGTCTGCAGCGAAAGTCATATCCTTGCCACATCAGATTTTTTTATTTCAAAGAATTAGTGCATATAGTTTCAGAATACGTTAGTTTTTATCATAGTTCGTATCTACCTAATTTCGGCAACTTCTGTTGTCTGGTATTTTTACAGTAATTATGAATGTTTTTTTTACCTTATCTTCTTACATAATAAAGGGCGATAGCTGTCTGCGTGTATATCTGTCTATCTGTGTATCTGTAGCGAAATATCTAAACGTCATACAGCCATGAAATTTGGTACACAGGTACATTAGGATCCGGAAAGGTGCACATCGGAATTATAGTTTTTTTTTTTAATTTCAAATTCATTTTTAGTGACTTTATATTTTAGCCCGATTTACAATGATTTTGGGCGATATTTACACAAATTGATTTCGATTAGAGACCGAATTTTTTTTTTATCGAATTTTCAACTTCACACCATCGGAAAGATTGAAAAATTCGCCTTCAAACTAACTTTGAAAGGGATCCATGCAATTAATAGAAGAATTTTCCTGATTTTTTTTTACTTTCCTTATATATATAATGTATATTACTTTCCTTATATACATAATGTATAAGGAAAGTATTGTGACGGCATCGAAAATTCGAATTCGAGTTTTCGACGGGAGAGCACGTTTCAAGCATCCCTGATCACGAATCAAACATTTTTGAAGTGATGTCTGTGTGAGTGTGTGTGTGTGTGTGTGTGTGTGTGTGTGTCAGTGAGTCTATGGAGACAATAACTGACGAATGAATGGACCGATTCGAACGAAATTTGGTACAAAATTCACAATCCGTAAACACTGGAAGCCTATTGCCGATGTGGTGGCCGAGCGGTCAAAGAGGCAGGCGTTTCCTCGTGACGGCTCGGCTGCCAGATTGCGGGATCGAGTCCCGCCTGCGGGCATGGATGTTGTAATGTCTTATTTGGGGCAGAAGTCAGACTTCTACCTTCGGGTGCCCCGGGTCATTAGACTAAACAGAAGCAGTGCACACATTCGTCTTTAAAATGTAATGTTAGGGACACGACAGCAACAACAATAACTGGAAGCCTATTGTTTTTATACGCAATCGAATATTCAGAACCCCCCTAAATTTTCGAGTGAAATTTTGAAAAAATCGTCAAAAAATCAAAACCGCTAATAAAGTTACGCAAATAGACATCTCTTATGTAATTTTTCATTAGAAAACGATTGACATAAATTTTACAACGCTAACATGAACCGTTCTCGAGATATTGCACATTTTTCAAAAAAATTATCAAAAAGTTATGTAAAATTAAATAAAAGTTATATAAAAAGTTATATAAAAAAATATTTCCTATTGAGAAACATATTCACTTTTCATATGTAATACCATGCGATAAATTTGATGACATCATTCTCGGGGATCTAGCTCGTTCTATTCATGAAAAAAGATACTTTGAGTAATACTTTTGTATTTGAACGCCAATAGTCATTTACCTGCTGTAAGAATAACTTATTTCTCCGTCCATAACGCTTGGCGAGATTTTGGCGACGAATTTGACGGAATATCGCCAACTTGGCGACATTTTTAATTGTTGCCAAATTAACAAAATCTCGCCAATTTGGTAAAAATGACGCTAAATCAATGAAAATGACGACTAATTGAAGAAAATTCAATATCTTGGAAAGGATATAAGTATCTACTATAAGAATAACATTTTTTTAACTGTAAAAGTAGTAAATTCATTGCATTATATAAGGAAAGTCAGGTGTTGCCCACATCAGATTTTTAAATATATATTCGTGCATTCTAAACCTCTCCGACTATTATATTACGATATAAAAAAAATTAACGTTCCATCTGACGTTTATAATTTAACAGATTTCGAAAATATCAAGGAGTGCACTAGCATAAAAAATAATTCCATAAACCCATCCATTGATTAATTATAAAAATTTTTACGGAGGTAACTGTTTAAAATTTCGAAGAAACAGCGGAACGTTCGTCATAGATGTCCGGACACTTTTTCTTTGACCGCTACCGCCATCTATTAGAAAACACATTTAATGTTGTGGGTTTAAGGTAGTGGAGCGGTTATCTTTATAAATAAAATTGAAAATCTGTCTGTCTGTCTGTCTGTCTGTTCCGTCATCACGGGAGAATGGCTGAACCGAATTTGATGAAATTTAGTGGATAGCCTGGAAATAGTCCCACTTAAAATTTAGTCCATGTTTGGAGTTTCTACGATCAGTTGTTCTCGAGATATTAGTAAAAAACGAAATTTTCGTTTGTCTCATCATCACGGGAGAACGGCTAAACTGAATTTAATGAAATTTTATGGTTAGCATTGAAATAGCCCCCCATAAATTTAGTCCAAGTTTCGAATTTCTAAGACCAGGGGTTGTCGAGATATTAATGAAAAACTAAACTTTTTCCTAGGAGTTCTACTCTCTAACTTTGTGGATTATCTAAACGAAAAGGCAGAAAATCGTTTGAAAGTGAATTAAAACTTTATCTCTGAATTTGATGGGAGATTTTTTGCGCTAATTAGTCACTTTCTGAAAACATGAATTGCTCGATACATGAATTTAAATGGGAAATCTATCTCCATGGTTTATTTTTGCAAGCTTTTAATGAACAATGAAAGGTATAAAGAAATTCAAATAATTATTTAATTTCGCAGTTTATGAAAAAGATTCTATCTTATATCATGTTGCTCAGAAACGCAATTAAATTAAATCTGTCTGTTAATTTTAATTATCATTTTTTCGATTTGAATAATAAATAAATGGATATAAAAATGTATTTTGGAAAAGAACGGTTTGATTTTTCTTTTAATTATATTAATTGCGGACTGCGTACATCACTTTCATTTATTTTGGCAAAGAGTTTTTAAGCTTATTTATTTAGCTAATGCACTCATTGTGCTTACCCAATAAATTAATTTATCCGATTATTGAAACAGAAAAGAGTAGAACGGGTATATCTTCTAATACAATTTTAGTGTTTCATGTATATACAAACGGGATCAGGATATTTTATTTTTCAGATATGCAAATTCAGAGCTATGAATTTGGCAGAATATCGTTAACTTGACAACTTTTCTTAAACTTTGCCAAATTGACGGAAATGTCACCAAATTGATAAAAACGACGCAAATCGATGAAATTAAATTTGTTTTTACATAATAGAGTACTGAAATAATGTTTCGGTAGCATTTGTCGGTCAGTCCCTTCTTCCTACTCAGTAACACAATTAGCGAATTTTTAAAATATCACCAAATTGATAAAAATGTTTGTAAATCCATAAAAATATCATAAAATGGATAAAATTGCGCTTAATAAATGAAATTAATTGTGTTTTCTTAGGGGATGGTATTGTGATGATGTTTCGTCAATTTGTCGCAAAATGAGACCAGTTCTATAGTCCCACTTGGCGATAAATTTGGCAATTTTTTAAATTATCGCTAGATTGACGAAAATGACGCCAAACCTTTCATGGAGATAGCATTATTCAGGCGATATGATTTCCATCAATTTATTTGAAGCAAATGATATCATGTCGTTTAGCAACGGATGTAAATCCAATGTGTTTGTTATGCTGCATACGATTTTTATTCGATCTTTTCCGATTTGAATAATAAAGATATATATGAATAAAATAAATTTCATCAACATTGCATTTTTGACTGGATAATATCAATTACGGTCTTCAGGTTTAAACATTATTATTATTCATATTTTCGGGGATTATTGATTCAGGGATTATTGATATTTTCAAGTTATTATGCCATTGTTTTATTATGTCAAAAATTGTTTAAATCATATATTGTACGTTGTACGAGTAATCTTCTACAAATGCAAGGGTATATCTTCTAATCTACGAGAATATAAGTAGTACAGGTATATTGGCATATATTTTGATATATATTGGCATATATTGGAATCAATTACGACCTTCTGGTATAAAGATTACAGGGATTATTGATATTTTCAATTTATTACGTCATCTGTTTTATTTTGGCAAAGATTTTTGAGACTCATATTGTAATACGGGTAATCTTCTATTAACACAATGGCATGTTTTCTAATCTGTGACAACATAAGTTGTATGGATATATATATATATATATATATATATATATATACCCATATAATTTTAGTGTTTTTATTCAGGCATATATTGGAGTCAATTACGGGTTTATTGATATTTTCAATTCATACATGTTATGTACTAATACAGGCTATATCTCCTAATATTCGTATGAAGATAATTTTGTATAACGAGAACAGAGATTCTTAAACTTCCTTTTAGGAGCATTGTATTAAATATTTTAACAGAATATTTTGATTAAAAATGTCATTTAGTATACTATAGGAATTTGCACATGATTGTGAATTTTAAGTTTCTTTATTTTATATACTACGTATGAAGAACGGGTATGCTGCTTGTTTATTTATAAGAAGTGACCACTTATACAGGACAACGGCAATGTTGGGTAATTTGACTAGTGGAGAAAATGGAATTTCGCTAAATTCTTTGCACACTTATGATATCGTCGACGGGACACAATCTTATGGAGACTGGTTTGTAATTTTTTCCCCTGGGAAAGACATAATAGGAGAGGTCTTTCAAGACCATCTAGAAGCTCCCGTGACCTAGACAGTTGAAAATATGCACTCTTACAGTATCGACCATAGGACAGAGCCTAACTGGGCCAATTTTCAATGAAGTTGCAATTTTCGATTCCAGAGGCTATACGTTGGTAATCCAAATAAAACCTATTAAGAAAAAGCTGAAATAAATTTTTTTTAAGAATATCGGTCTTCCGTGTTTGACAGGCTTAAATACCAGTATTTTACAATTGTTTTTCAAATCAATAAGTATGGTAAACACTGCAGAGTCCACTTTAACAACAAGAGCTTGCAATTTCGTCCCAGTAGCTCAACGGTAGAGCGTAGGTTGGCCAGTTCGGAGATCCAGGGTTCGATTCCCAGTTGGGGCAGCAATGTTTTTTACAATGACGCCCGAACAAATTAATCCTGTAGGTTAGAGCAAATATGTCTGAGGTTTGAAGACTACAGACGGTGCGACTCATATAGTGGGTTTAGAGTCGCTAGCTGCATGGCCGGCAAAGGATACCTCCTGCACTCAGGAGGTACCCAAGGTCCACCATCCCGCCAAACGAACATTTATTTAGGACTAATAAGATAAAAATTGATGAAAAATATTGTGGTTAAACAGACAGTTTTACATTATATTTGAACTTCACAAGCAAGCCCATTTTTCAAAAATGGGAAAAGGGTTATTGCGAATATAGATAAAAAGATCATCGACAAATAAAATTTAGAGTGAGGTATATTAACACAATAAAAAATAGATTAAAATTGAAGAAAATAATAAAATTTTAAAAGTAAAATTTAGAAAATATATAAAAAGTAAATATATAGAAAAGGGGAAAAAATAGGCACATAGAAAACTAAAACAGAAATTTAAGAAATTTGGAATAAAATTTAGAAAAGAAAATTTAGAAAAAATAGAAATAAAAAGGGTCAAAAAAAGAGAAAGAACCAAGAAAATAAGAACAGTTAACACAGCTCTTTTTTCTTTTCGTCGGAGGTCTGAAGACCCGACATTCAGGAGGCACCCAAGGTCTACCATCCCACCAAACGAACTTTTATTTAGGTCTAAAAATATTACAATTTATAATAAATATTGTGATTAAACAGACAGTTTTACATTATATTTGAACTTGACAAGTACGTCCATTTTACAAAAATGGGAAAATGGTTATTGCGAATATAGATAAAAAGATCATTGAAAAATAATATTTAGAGTGAGGTATAAGAACATAATAAAATATAGATTAAAATGAAAGAAAATAATAAAATTTTAAAAGTAAAATTTAGAAAATATATAAAAAGAAAATATATGAAAAGGAAAAAAAAATTGGCGTATGAAAACAAAAAACAGAAATTTAGAATAAAATTTAGAAAAGAAAAATAAGAAAAAAAACAAATAAAAGGTGTCAAAAGAAAATAAAAGAAAAAAAAATAAGAACAGTTAACATAGCTTTTTTTTTTTTTTTAAATAGAGGGAACACAATAAGTTCATATAAGTTAATAAGAATGAAATAAAGGGATTCATTGATCAAAATTAAATGAGAGCAGAATCTACTCATAAGCTTTGGTCACTTTATTAGAAATTTCCATGGAAACAAGAATACAGTTTTTAATTTTATCTACTGAAGAGGGATTTGAACGAGCTTTGGAGAACCAAATTGGTTTATTAGAGGGGGAAGGTTTGCAGAGATGAAATTTTTTAGAAAAAGGACAATCGAAAATGTAATGGTCAACGTCACCGAATTTATTGCAAATACAGTTAGAGGTGGATTTAATTTTGAAAAAGTATAAGTAATCAAGAAAGGGGCCATGACCAGTAAGAAAGTAAATGAGATATTTATTAAAAATTTGTAAATTAGGATTCACGTTAGGGAGGTAAGACAGGATTCTAGCCGTTGGAGGTCTGAAAGTGACCCTAGTACGACTAGTACAGATTCAGTTGATGTCGGAAGATTGAGCGCCGATTTCAAATTGATAGGATAACGACCACGCAGGATACTATCCTGGGAAAAAATAGTAGTAGCAGGAGGCTAACTTGAGGTAAAAATAACAGAAGCAAAAATATAAATTTTTGCTTGAATATTTGATTTTAATAAAATATAATTTTTGCTTGAATATTTATGTATTTATTTGTAATTTATGTTAAATTTTTTATCGGTTTATCCGATTTATCATTTGCGAATTTTGTATTCACGATTTCGGGTTGTGCAAAGCACATGTCTGTCATTTTCTTAACATTGTTACTGATGATGGACATTATGATGTCTGAAAGCACCATGGAACTTTAAAATTTAAAAATTTCTTGTACGTCAAGATGGTGTTTTTACAGATCTTGGTATTTTTACAGATCTTGGTGTTTTACAGATCTTGGTGTTTTTACAGATACAGTTTAGAGATTCTTGTAGTCTTTGATGGAGCATGTTTTTCAAATCCTTCATGTTGCAGCTTTAGGAAATATGCATTAATAGATTTTACTCTTCATTTTTATTTTAATACAAATTTAATACGGGTACCATGCGTGAAATTTCCTATACAGTTTACAGATCTTATAGTCTTTGATTGAGCATGTTTTTCAAATCCTTCATGTTGAAGCTTTAGGAAACATGCATTTACTGATTTTATATTCTTCATTTTTCTTTAAATACAAATTTAATACAGATACAATGCGTGAAATTTGTTGTACAGTTTACAGATCTTGTAGTCTTTGATTGAGCATATTTTTCAAATCCTTCATGTTGCCGCTTTACGAAACATGCATTAACGGATTTTACTCTTCATTTTTATTTTAATACAAATTTAATACGGGTACCATGCGTGAAATTTGCTGTACAGTTTACAGATCTTGAAGTCTTTGATTGAGCATGTTTTTCAAATCCGTCATTTTGCAGCTTTAGGAAACATGCATTTACGGATTTTACTCTTCATTTTTCTTTAAATACAAATTTAATGCAGGTACCATACGTGAAATTTTATAAAATCCGTCCACAATTAAATGCGCAAGACGTTTTTGAAATTCCTCGCAACATAATTCCAGTAACAAACAAAGCATCTTTATATTAATTACACATCTTACCAGCACGAACACTTTCTTCTATGGAACCGGGTCGTTACCTAAAACTAATGTTCCGCATGAAAGATAAAAAAAAATATATAAAATTTCTTCAAAGAAACACCTCACGTAGAAAAAGTAGAGAACAGAGGCTGAAAGAGACGCCCAAAATGACCCCCCCCCCTCCCATCTTGAAGCACCTGACTCCCCCCCCCCCTCCCGTCCCACTATCCTGTTCTTTCTAATTACTTTAATTACAGTGAGAAGATCTTTGGAAGGAGAGTTTGAACTTAAACACGGTTTACGGGCGGGAACATCAAAAAACGGCTCTGGACACGCCCCCTTTCGTAAGAATATGTCGTGATTTTGTTATAATTTAAGTTTTTCTTTTTTTTTCTTCTGTATTTTTGCTTCTTCAGAATTCCATGCTGATGCTTGCAGAAAAATTATAGGTTAAGGTTAAGTTAAAATATACTTTGCTTTTTCATAGAGTTTGGAAAATAAAACTCAGCGCGGACATTACAAATTCGATATTTTGAAGCAAAGACCAGATTCAAATTTAATAAATATGCATAAACAGTTGATTTTATTTCTAAATATATATGGGGATCATTTTACAGAAATTGTTGGGTCTACCTCAAATATAAAAGGAAAGACTATCGTCTGAGTAACTTAAATGGGCAGAGCGTTTTCTGAATAACCAGAGCTGCCCTTACAAATTGCGTGACTCCCACTAAACATGTACCAGGACCCCCCTCCACATTTGATTTTACTATCCTTATGATCCTTTCATATCTTCTCTTCTTTAAATTTACTGGAGTGCGTTAACTCGAACATCTCATACTAGAATCCATTTTTAGTTGCTAATGATTTTTTTTTTATTGCAAATTTTGCAAGAAAAAAAATTGAAAGGTCTATCATTGGTCAAAATGATCACAATTATAGCATGGCATTTTGAAGGGCTCGAAAAATATTTCGATCGATGCCATGTTTGACAATGTACTTACTCCCTCGGTAGAGAGAAACTTACCCTCCAAGGGAGCTAATAACATCATGAACACAAAAATTGTATCTCGAGTATTTTTCATTACAATGATTGAAACTGTAAAGTTTCGTCATTATTGAACTATAAATAACAATTTTATGCATAATTTTTTTTTTTATCAAATTTTATCCTATGCTTCCATGTTAAGACAATACAAAATTTCGAATAAATTTCGAAGTTATCGGTAGATATTTCATAAAATCCTACCTGGTGCTAGAATTTTACTTTCCTTATATACATAATGTATAAGGAAAGTATTGTGACGGGGTCGAAAATTCGAATTCGCGTTTTCGACGGGAGAGTACGTTTCAAGCATCCCAGATCACGAATCAAACATTTTTGAGGTGATGTGTATGTGTGTGTGTGAAAGTATGAGCGTGTGTGTGTGAAAGTATGTGCGTGTGTGGGTGAAAGTATGTGCGTGTGTATGAAAGTATGTGTGTGTGTGTGTGTCAGTGAGTCTGTGGAGACGATATCTCACGAACAAATGGAGCAATTCCAATGAAATTTAGTACAAAAATTACAATCCGTGAATACTGGAAGCCTATTGTTTTTAAACGCAATCGAATGTTCAAAACACTCCTAAATATTTGAATAAAATTTTGAAAAAATCATCAAAAAATCAAAACCTTTAATAGAGTTACACAAATAGACATTTCTTATGTAATTTTTCCTTAGTAAACGATTGACATAAACTTCAGAACGTTAGCATGAACCGTTCTCGAGATATTGCACATTTTTCAAATGAATTTATCAAAAAATCCCATAAATTAAAAAAAATATATTAACTCTTGAGAAACATGCAAAATAAAAAAAAAGTATTACCCATTGAGAAACATGTTCACTTTTCATATGTAATATAATGCGATAAATTTGGTGACATCATTTTCGTGGATCTAGTTCGTTCCAATCATGAAAAAAGATACTTTGAGTAATAATTTTGTATTTGAACGCCAATAGTCATTTATCTGCTATAACAATAACTTATTTCTCCGTCCATAACGCTTGGTGAGATTTTGGCGACGAATTTGGCGAATGGCGTCAACTTAGCGACTTTTTAAAATGTTGCCAAATTAATGAAAATCTCGCCAAATGGATAAAAATGGCGCTAAATCATTGAAAATGACGACAATTGACGAAAATTCAATATCTTGGAAAGAATATATGTTACTATAAGAATAACCTCTTTTTTAACACTTTACAACAAAGTTGAAAAGTGTTTATGATTTTGTTCATTCTGTCTGTCTGTCCGTTAGCACGATAACTGCCGTAAAAATGACTTAATCAAAATGAAATTTTAGTATGTTGTTCTACGGTCAGACGGTCTGTAGAACCTATGGGAATATAAATGAATAATATCACCCAATTAGTTTTGGATTGAACCCGGGTCGAAAAAATGAAATACATTGAGCCCAATGGGACCTAATTTTTCAAACATTTTTTAAGCGGATTTAAAATTCACAAATTGCTTCGAAACTTTTAGGTAATATTAAAATTGTTCCATAAAATTTATAAAAAAAAATTCAGCGTAATATATTCAGTAGTTTTTTAAATAAAAAATTAAAATAATAATTACACCTCTTATATGAAGCGATCACGTGACCATGATACGAAACGATCACATGATCCACTTCAAAATGATATATGGCATCCATCTTGTTTCAAAATCGTGATTTTTTTAAGTTCTTTTTAATTCATATTGAGTGTTGCATCCGTCCTAAAACTACTTTATTTTTGCTTAAATTCTGTGCATCTACATACTGAAACAACGCAATGACAATATATTTGAGTTTAAATGCTCATCTAAATTTGATTATTTCTACAACTAAGCCTATTTTTCACCTATGTAAAATGTAAACAGCAAAATATATAGAATGAGTTGTATTAGAATTCTTGTATTTTTTTAACACAAAATAATTTAGTCCATGGAGTCTGCATGGCTGATATGAATGAAATATTAATTGATTTCATAAAGAGAAGGACGATTTTTTTCGATGAAGTTTTAAGCATAGAGTTTAATTACTTGTAGCTCCATGGTCTTAATTTTTAAATAAAATAAATTATTATAGTATTGTGATGAATGAAATGAATGGGAGAAAGTTATGAATGAAATGCTGTTTTTATAGAGAGATCCAGGCGTGTTATTTTTTCTATGACGTCATTTGAATTAATTTCAGTTGTTTTCGATGAAGTTTTCAAACATAATAAATTATCGTAGTATTATGATAATTCTAAAACTATTACCGAGGAATATATAACATTTTAGAGATGTTTAAACCAGGCAATTTATATTTCAATGCCGTCATTTGAATGAAGTTAATTTTTTTCGATGAAGGTTTAAGTTTTCATATATAATAAATTAATGCAGTATTGTGATAAGTTTCAAAATATTACCGAGGAATGTATTGCATTTTAAACTTGTTTAAATAAAATTGCATTGAAGTTGGAAAGTGTTTCATAATCAATGCTTTAAGCATGATTGATCTTTCTTGTTTTTTGCTGTAAAAGTCGTAAATTCGTTGCATTATATAAGGAAAGTCATGTGCTGCCCACATCAGATTTTTTTGTTAATGAAGCCGTATAAAAATTTCGTGAAAATTCATAATTTTTGCCGCAGCTGTCTTGGGTACAAGAAATCGAGAACAATTGAGACGGATATTGAAAAGTATTTTGAAAAGTTATTAAAAATAGTCAAAACGTGTTAAGAAGGTCTTAAAATATATGTCGGTATCAGAATCTCGAAACACAAATATATCGCGAAAATAATATTTTCTGCATACTATATCCTATATTATAGTAAAAATAGCGTGCCCCCCTCCCCCCCTGATTTCAATTTAATGTTGTCCCCCTATGGACGGCCTGACAGAGATCAGTGATTCCGTGCTATAAGAACTGAAGGATTCTTTACAATGGAGCCCAAGCAACGATCTCTCTCTTAAGCACGTACCTGTATATTTCTTGATCCAATTTAAGCATAGTCTTAGCCAGGTTTTTTAATAAGGGTACCGTCACGATACATTATACTATATACACCATAACACGTAGCTTTACATCAAAAGACGAATTTGCATAATTGCGGTTTAGTATGATAGTTATTACAACAACCTAAGGACATCTTATTCATAGGTAAAATGATTCTATAATTGTATTCTCAATTTATTTTCGCTTATTTAGCTGTATTACAAAGCAGAGTTATCACACCTAATAACATTCTTATTTAAAGTTTTACTGCGGTATATATGTTTGAAAGTCGGGTTTATTATAAATGCGAATGCTTCGACTATATATTGTGCGTATGCTTTGGTACTTGACGCGAGGACGCCTCGGCAACTTGACGAGACGACCAAGTGCACAATTACTGCAACAGTGCTGTGGTCAATCAACGAAACATCGTCCTTCAAATTGCGGTTTTCAATATGGAGCTGATCCCCGAAAATTGCACATTTCGGAATATTGAATATCTTCGGATATAAAGATAGAAACGTCCTGAAAATTTGAATTTGGACTAATTTGGGGGTCTAGAACTTAGAACTTGTGGGTGACGTCAAAATTGGGTGTTGCTATTGGAAATTTCAAAGTTTGTGCGCGTTTAAATATGAAGACGGTCCCTTATGCAAATTTTACGCACATTAATTTGTAGAGGATGTTATTCCTAATCGAATGGTATCATTCAATTTTCTCTACGATGAACGATGCTCGATTAACAGAGGGTGGGGCGTTGTTTTTTTTTCCGCGGCTGTACAAAAAGAAAGTAAAAATACAGTTTAGCAACAACAAACATACGTTAGCAGACTGAAATTTATTAAACTTACCGTCTGGGCCAGGGCTTGCGCTGTCAGACCTGACACGGGAAAGGGGCCCATCCATGGCTTCATGGTGCGACCCACCATCCTCAGAAGCATCACTGCCTTCCATCGCGGAAGAAGGGGGCGACATTTCGTTGGAAGGGTTGTTTCCAGAGTTGGTGGAGGCAAAGTGGGTGAGGTTCAGGCCTTGAGTGTCACGACTGTCAACTTTTTCGTACCCATACCAGCCCAGCAGTTCGTTCATGGTCGTTTCAGCATAGTCCTGAAACGAAAAGGGGGAATTTCTCCTTTTTGTATAAAATACTTTAGCATGAAGTTATATATTTCTTGTTATGTCATTCAACAAGAAATGCAATCAGCTTCCATCACATTATGCATTTTGCCTTATGCACAATTCAAATGATGTCGTTTTAACACAGATCTGTAAGAAAGTCCTTTTAGAACCTTTAGTGAGATCCACAGGCATTCTACCTATACAGGGTGTCCCAAAAACATTGTCCTTGGCTTTTATTCCTTAAATATTGATCATAGACATATATAATGAATTACAAAGTTGCGTGGAAAAAGGTACAGAATTTTATGAAATCGATAAAAATTTTCAGGCGATTAAATTTTAAGAAATACAAAATTCAAATTTTTATACAGCCCCCGTACAAAAACTTTTCCAATGAGTAAAATGCGTCCCATATAACTATAAAGTGATGTACAAAATTTCAGCATTTTATCATAAAAAGTCCCAGAGATATGTTTAAACAAAGTTAGTGAGGGATTAATCACAAATTAAAATATAAATGTTTACAGCAAGAGTGCAAATGACATAACGCAGGAATGCATCATAGGTAAATAATAGCTGCCTCTTATCTTTAGTTTTATTTACAATTTTTCAAAAGTATGCTTCCTGAAAAATACCTTAAAATTTTACATGATTAATTGCAGAATAAAACTTGGAAATGGCACAATCAAAATGAACATTAAAACAGCTTAGAAATGTATGCATACGCAAATATCTGCCTCTGATTGGTGCGCCACACAATCGCAACAGACGCATCATCACATGAGAAAGTTGTTTCTGCTCTGCCATTGATCAATCGCCTCACTAACGCAAGCATAGCACGCGCAGCCCGGCAGTGTGAGCGACCCTTAAGTATCATTTCTGCTTCATTTTGAGAATATAGTTAGCCTGTACCGACAGCATGTCGCAATACAGCAACGAAGAACTTTTTGAAATGCTTATGCTGTACAGTTCATGCAATCGCAATGCTAACGAAACTGCACGGGAATACGGGAATATCAACGTACTTTTCCCAATTCTCGACATCCTTCAGTGAGATTTATTTCTCGATTGGGGAAACGAGTGCGTGAAAGGGGAAGCGTACATCGTGTAGGTGGACTAGGTAGGCCCAGACTTCACTCAACTGATGTAGAAAGTGATATTTTGGCTTACTTTTGCAGTCATCCACATAGTAGTATTCGTACCGCTGCTTCAGAAATGAACGGACCACGTACAACAGTGTGGAGAATACAGAGACTGAATAAATGGCATCCATTTAAATTTCATGGTGTGCAAGGACAGGAACCAACAGATTATCAACGTCGTCTAGATTTTTGTAATTGGGCTCTAAATTACGAAGATACAAATCCCTCTTTTCTGAAAAACGTAATTTGGATTGACGAATGCTGTTTTAAACAAGATGGATGCATAAATCCCCAAAATGAGCACTTCAGGTCTGGCACAAATCCATTCGTGGTACGTTATATTCATCATCAGAAGCAATTTTCTGTGAATGTATGGTGTAACATTTTCAGAAACCGTTTTCTTGGACCCATACTGTATGACGGTACTTTGACGAGTGACAGATATGATAATAAGATTCTGAATGCGGTTATTCTTGATTTTATGGATGAACTGCCCTTATCAGTACTTCCACATGTATGGTTTCAACAGGACGGATCTCCAGCTCACCATACTACAGTTGTGAAACACTGGTTCAATAACAAGTTTCCAGACAAGTGGATTGGCTTGCATGGGCCAGTCGAATTTCCCCCTAGATCGCCTGCGCCTATGGATTTTTATTTGTGGGGTCGTTTACGCACAACTGTTTATCTGTCACCTCCCTTAAATAAAGCAGAGTTGCAATAATGCATTTAAGATAGTTGTCGTGACATCACCGAACAAAAACTTGATCGACTGCACAGAAGTGTTATCAGGCGAATGCATCTCTATATGGGCATGGATGGAAAACATTTTGGACAAGCTTTGTAATCTTTGTGTAAAGTTATTATTTCTACACAGTGTAGATATTTTTGTGCCAATAAATAGCAAAATTATTATTTATTTATGTAATCATTGTTTTATTTCGTAATTTGTGTATGGCTCCTGAAACGCGATCTGCCGACATAAATTTTCTCTTCTGAGAATCCATGTCGATGCATCGAAAAGTGGTTTAAGTCAGCATTTTTGTCTTTTCATACCTCTGGGACTTTTTATGATAAAATGCTGGAATTTTGTACATCACTTTATTAAGTGTATGGGGCATATTTTACTCATTAGAAATGTTTTTGTACGGGGGCCGTATAAAAATTTAAATTTTGTATTTCTTAAAATTTAATGTCCTTGAAAATTTTAATCGATTTCATAAAATTCTGTACCTTTTTTTACGCAACTTTGTAATTTATTATATATGTCTAAGGCCAATATTTAAGGAATAAAAGTCGTGGTCAATGTTTTTGGAACACCCTGTATGTATATATATATATTTAACGTTTTAGATCACAGTGGTAACTTCACGGTCAGTTAGTTATTGAACTCTTGGGTTTAATCTCTCACCGATCACCATTTACTTCTATTTGCACTCCCTTTCAACTGGTCCATTCCATAGCGGTTTCAGTTTCGCGTGGTGAGAATTTAAGCTGGCGGTCGCAACAAGATTTGTGGCTTGCTTTTTTGCACGTTTCTGCATTTGTGTGTTGTATTTTTCATGATTTTTTGTTATTTTACGGTATGTAGTTGAATATTGTCCTCATGTGTTGTTTTTCTGCGGATCCCGTTTCTTTCCTTATTGAGCACAGAGTGCATAAAATTTTAGCCACGTGTTTTGCAATCATAAAAACAACGGAATTTAGTATATCTCTCTAGAATGGGCCCACGAAGACGTTTTTGGCAAATATACTATTCATTGATTAACTTTATTTTTCCTGGTCATGCAATGATCTACTTTTCCAGCCCTTTCTCGTTAATTTTTACTTTTTGCTTTAAATATAAATTAAATACGTGCTATTTTAACTACCAGCGGTATATATATATATAAAATATTAGGGATACAAAAGAATTAAAAGAAAGAAGGCAGTGTAAAGTGCTTACATAATGGCGGCAAGGGGTAGTGATCTTACACCCCAGTTAACAACGTGCACGTCCTTGATGCCGCGCGTTGCACTCCTTTATATAAAGGAAGCTTTTAAACAACAATACTCAATACCTTATATGAGAAGTTATATAATTAACTTCTTCGGAAAAAATGATAATTATGGATCATAATTGTGTTCTATTTTGAAAACCTTTTAAAATCCGTTTTAAATTTCTTTTGAGATCTTTTTGTAAGTTTTACATTGGGAATTTTGAAAATAATGGCAACATTGCTTTGAGCGATGTATTTTAGATCTTGAGGAAGTATTTAAACTGGTGACAACTCAGAGATTTCATTCCATCTATTGATACTTCAGTTTATTTTACTACTCCATTTATAATGGTCTTGTGAGGATTTTGATTGTCACTCCGAAGGTCGGAAACAGTCGGTGCTGGCGTCCAGGAGTACAATGCCGCGGCATCAAGGACGTGCACGTTGTTAACTGGGGTGTAAGGCCACTACCCCTTATCGCCATTATGTAAACACCTTACACCGGCTTCTTTCTCTTAATTCTTTTGTATCCCTAATATTTTATATATTATATTCTGTAATTAGTGTTTATTGCTGCCTTGCGCATATATACTAAAATACTTTATTTCTTAAGATTCAATTTTACATTTCTTTATCTTACAATTATATATATATATACATATATATATATATATATATATAGTAACATTATTAAAAAATAAAGCATGGAACTGATTATTTACTAATTTTGGTCCTCCTTGGTTTTATGCTTTCCAAATTCTTTTAACGTTTCACAACTGATCAAAATTTCAGAATCTGAACGTGAATAGATTGAAATAATTTGGACTTCATTCTATTTCAGTACCTGCAACAAAACTTATTTTGAATAATTTCAAGAAAGGTGTGAAAGGGAAAATGATCAAAAGTGTGCAGCAATAATCTTCATTATCCCCACATTCGCAAATGGGAAACTTGCGTTAGGGCGGTTCCCGCTATGATGTCATTTGTCACCGCCCATTGACAATCATACAGGGGAGCTGCCAATATTCGTAACCTAATTTTCTCCTTTTTCCTTGTAATGGCAGAGCACGTGTGGGGCTAACCCTTAAGCTGGATTATAACAGATAAATCTGCTAATGGATAAGAACAAAGACAATGACGAAAGTTTTGCGGGAAAAATATTAATGATAATGATGACTTTCGGAAATTTTTAGGAAGAAGGCAATGATTTTATTCATCATTCATCTGGCATTTATGCTGTTGAACATTCCGTAAAAATAATTTGATGTGCGCAAATAAATTTCTTTGCAGAGTCAGATAAATCAGTTTATTTAAAAATGTTTAATACAATTATGATACTATGCCACCAATGGATGATTTATGACTAATCCCACCTCAGCCGTGACGTAGACTCGCATGCTTGCAGGTAAGGGTCAAATGTGTGTTTTGTTTTAAAATACATCAATTTGCAAATTTAAAAGAGGGGTACGTAAAAATAATAGGAAAACGCCTCAATGATTTTAAAAATTTTATTCCTACTTCTAATAAAATTGAATATAAGCACTTTGCCAAACATGGTTTTGAAAAAATAACAATACATATTTTGGAACATGACTTTCCCTGCAGACTTATATCCACGTTCTCTTTATTTTAATTAAATTTATTTCATCTCATTCGGTAAGCGGGCTTATTTTCAAAGGTGTCGTAGAGAAAATACGAAAAACTAAAATGTCTCGAGAACGGCTAGCCTAAAGTAATGGGGTTGGTCTTATTCTTTTCTTCGCTAAAAATTACGTATTAAACAAGCATTTAATGGATATATTTAAGCTTACGTAGTTCTTTAGTTTAGATTTTGACGATTTTTGCGGGCTATTTTGCAAAAAAAGGCAGGTTATTTTTTTCCGAATCATACCAAAATCTAATCAGCACCAGGATGACCCACAAATGCCTCATCTGCCGAATTTTGTGAAATTCGGTCCATTAGTTTATCAGTTAGAGTGTATACAAGATTTTGGGGGCCATTTCGCAAAAATAGGCGGGTTCTTTTATCCCGAATCGTACTCAAAACTAATCAGCACCAGACTTGCCCACAAGTGACTTACCTACCAAACTCTGTGAAATTCGGTCAGTTAGTTTTTTAGTTAGAGTGGATACAAAATCTGCACAAACAGACAGACAGACAGACACACACACAGACAGACAGACAAACAGACAGACGTCACGCTAAAGATAGTTTTTTCGTATTCTAGAGGTCTTGAAATGTGTAGATCCGTCGAAAACTCGAGTTGCGATTTTCGGCATGATTCCAATACTTTCCCTATACATTACCATGTATTCCAGGGAAAGTAAAAATCTGATGTGGGCAGCACATGACTTTCCCTGCAGACTTATAACCACGTTTTCTTTATTTAATTAAGTTTATTTCACTTTTAATTCAATTTTCGTTCTCTTTCGGTAACCGGACTTATTTTCAAAGGTGGTGTAGAGAAAATACGAAAAACTAAAATATCTCGAAAACGGCTAGTCCTAGTGTAATGGGGTTGGTCTTATTCTTTTTGTCGTTAAAAATTACGTATTAAACAAGCATTTAATGGATATATTTGAGCATACCTAGTTCTTTAGTTTAGATTTTGACGATTTTTGCGGGCCATTTTGTAAAAAAGGGCAGGTTATTTTTTTCCGAATCGTACCAAAATCTAATCAGCACCAAAGTAACCCACAAGTGACTCATATACCGAATTTTGTGAAATTCGGTCCATTAGTTTTTCAGGTAGAGTGGATACAAGCTTTTGCGGGTCATTTTGCAAAAAAAAGGCGGGTTCTTTTATCGCGAATCGTACCCAAAACTAATCAGCACCAGACTCGCCCACAAGTGACTTACCTACCAAATTTTATGAAATTCGGTCAATTAGTTTTTTAGTTAGAGTGGATACAAAATCTGCACAGACAGACACACAGACAGACGCACAGACACACAGACAGACGCACAGACACACACACAGACGTCACGCTAAAAATGGTTTTTTCGTATTCTAGAGGTCTCGAAACGTGTAGATCCGTCGAAAACTCGAGTTGCGATTTCCGGCATGATTCCAATACTTTCCCTATACATTACCATGTATTGCAGGGAAAGTAAAAATCTGATGTGGGCAGCACATGACTATCCCTGCAGACTTATATCCACGTTCTCTTTTTACTTTCCCTGCAATACATGGTAATGTATAGGGAAAGTATTGGAATCATGCCGAAAATCGCAACTCGAGTTTTCGACGGATCTACACGTTTCGAGACCTCTAGAATACGAAAAAACTATTTTTAGCGTGACGTCTGTGTGTGTGTCTGTCTGTGTGTCTGTGTGTCTGTCTGTCTGTGTGTCTGTCTGTGCAGATTTTGTATCCACTCTAACTAAAAAACTAATGGACCGAATTTCACTAAATTTTGTAAGTAAGTCACTTGTGGGCGGGGCTAGTGCTGATTAGTTTTGGGTACGAGTGGAAATAAAAGAACCTGCCTTTTTTTGCGAAATGGCCCGCAAAAGCTTGTATCCACTCTAGCTGAAAAACTAATGGACCGAATTTCACAAAATTTGGTAGATTAGTCGCTTGTAGGCCACCCTGGTGCTGATTAGATTTTGGTATAATTCGAAAAAAAATAACCTGCCTTTTTTTGCAAAATGGCCCGCAAAAATCATCAAAATCTAAACTTAAGAACTACGTGTGCTCAAATATAGCCATTAAATGCTTATTTAATACGTAATTTTTAGCGAAGAAAAGAATAAGACCAACCCCATTACACTAGGACTAGCCGTTCTCGAGATATTTTAGTTTTTCGTATTTTTCCTACATCATTTTTGAAAATAAGTCCAGTTTTCAAATGAGAACGAAAATTGAATTAAAAATGAATTAAATTTAATTTAAATAAATAGAACGTGAATATAAGTCTGCAGGGAAAGTAATGGGCTGCCCACATCAGATTTTTTACTTTCCCTGCAATACATGGTAATGTATAGGGAAAGTATTGGAATCATGCCGAAAATCACAACTCGAGTTTTCGACGGATCTACACGTTTCGAGACCTCTAGAATACGAAAAAACCATTTTTAGCGTGACATCTGTGTGTGTGTCTGTGTGTCTGTCTGTGTGTCTGTCTGTGTGTCTGTCTGTGCAGATTTTGTATCCGCTCTAACTAAAAAACTAATGCACCGAATTTCACAAAATTTTGCTGGTAAGTCACTTGTGGGCGGGGCTGGTGCTAATTAATTTTGGGTACGATTCGGAATAAAAGAACCCGCCTTTTTTTTGCGAAATGACCCGCAAAAGCTTGTATCCACTCTAGCTGAAAAACTAATGGACCGAATTTCACAAAATTCGGTAGATGAGTCACGTATAGGTCACCCTGGTGCTGATTAGATTTTGGTACGATTCAGAAAAAAATAACCTGCCTTTTTTTGCAAAATGACCCGCAAAAATTGCCAAAATCTAAAATAAAAAACTGGGTATACTCAAATATATCCATTAAATGCTGATTTAATACGTAATTTTTAATGACGAAAAGAATAAGACCAACCCCATTACACTAAGACTAGCCGTTCTCGAGATATTTTAGTTTTTCGTACTTTCCCTACGCCACCTTTGAAAATAGCCCGGTTACCGAATGAGAACGGAAACTGAATTAAAAGTGAAATAAATTTAATTAAAATATAGAGAACATTAATATAAGTCTGCAGGGAAAGTCATGTGCTGCCCACATCAGATTTTTTTAATTAAATCTATTTCACTTTTAATTCAATTTTCTTTCTCATTCGGTAACCGGACTTATTTTCAAAGGTGGCGTAGAGAAAATACGAAAAACTAAAATATCTCGAGAACGGCTGATCTTTATGTAATGGGGTTGGTCTTGTTCGCTTTTTCTTCGCTAAAAATTACGTATTAAATTAGCATTTAATGGATATATTTGAGCATACGTAGTTCTTTAGTTTAGATTTGGACGATTTTTGCGGGCCCTTTTGGAAAAAAATGCAGGTTATTTTTTTCCGAATCATACGAAAATCTAATCAGCACCAGAGTGATCCACAAATGACTCATCTGCCGAATTTAGTGAAATTCAGTCCATTAGTTTTTTAGTTAGAGTGGATACAAGCTTTTGTGGGCCATTTCGCAAAAATAGGCGGGTTCTTTTATCCCGAATCGTACCCAAAACTAATCAGCACCAAAGTTGCCTACAAGTGACTTACCTACCAAATTTTATGAAATTCGGTCAATTACTTTTTTAGTTAGAGTGGATACAAAATCTGCACAGACAGACAGACACATAGACACACACACAGACGTCACGCTAAAAATGGTTTTTTCGTATTCTAGAGGTCTCGAAACGTATAGATCCGTCGAAAACTCGAGTTGTAATTTTCGGTATGATTCCAATACTTTCCCTATACATTACCATGTATTGGAGGGAAAGTAAAAATCTGATGTGGGCAGCACATGACTTTCCCTGCAGACTTATATTCACGTTCTATTTATTTAAATTAAATTTAATTCACTTTTAATTCAATTTTCGTTCTCATTTGAAAACTGGACTTATTTTCAAAAATGGTGTTTTAAAAATACGAAAAACTAAAATATCTCGAAAACGGCTAGTCCTAGTGTAATGGGGTTGGTCTTATTCTTTTCTTCGCTAAATATTACGTATTAAACAAGTATTTAATGGCTATATTTGAGCATACGTAGTTCTTAAGTTTAGATTTTGATGATTTTTGCGGGCCATTTTGCAAAAAAAGGCAGGTTATTTTTTTCGAATTATACTAAAATCTAATCAACACCAGGGTGGCCTACAAGCGACTTATCTACAAAATTTTGTGAAATTCGGTCCATTGGTTTTTCAGTTAGAGTGGATACAAGCTTTTGCGGGCCATTTCGTAAAAAAAGGCGAGTTCTTTTAACCCGAGTGGTACCCAAAACTAATCAGCAGCAGATTCGTGCACAAGTGACTTACCTACCAAATTTTATGAAATTCGGTCAATTAGTTTTTTAATTAGAGTGGATACAAAATCTGCACAGACAGACAGACAGACACACAGACAGACACACAGACAAACAGACACACACACAGACGTCACGCTAAAAATAGTTTTTTCGTATTCTAGAGGTCTCGAAACGTGTATATCCGTCGAAAACTCGAGTTGCGATTTTCGACATGATTCCAATTCTTTCTCTATACATTACCATGTATTGCAGGGAAAGTAAAAACTAATACAACTGATAGAATGTTCTTTGAAAACTTCTATATTAAATCAAATTGTACTCTTTTTTCCATATGGATTAAATCAATTATATCTGAATGGTAATATTGCAAAAAATAATTTTGTAGATAATAAATATTCCATTTTTAATCACCTTTTCTTGAATCATCATTTGCATAATAGAAATTCGGCTAAACTCAAAAGATTTAAACGCGGTAAAGGAAGCTCCCCTCATCATGACTTTAAAGCTGAGATTAAAAGTATGCATCAACATTTTAAAAACCATTTCA
The DNA here is from genome assembly GCA_951213105.1 of Amaurobius ferox. NCBI lineage: Eukaryota > Metazoa > Arthropoda > Arachnida > Araneae > Amaurobiidae > Amaurobius > Amaurobius ferox. The sequence goes on from OX578154.1 coordinate 97,203,348, forward strand.
ATGGGAATTTATAAAATCATGGGTATTTTCGGTTAAGAAAAAACAATTAAATACAGTTTATGCTATTTTCTTAAAATTAAACCTTACTAATGAACATTTTAATCATATTTCCTATGATTTGCTCATTACTAGATCAAAATTTTCAAAAATAAGACTTATCATTTTCATAATAATAATTATTCTAATTCTTATTGTGTAATATCTTTTAAGCATTCCATTTATAATTCTATGAATTTTAGGATTTTATTCAATCGGTTTAATCATTTATTGCCTGCTAAGGATTTGAATGTTACTAAGACTTACTTCTAAATACAACAAGCCTATTGCTAGAACGATTTTTAATTACAATGAAATTTCCCAATCTCTATCAGACGATAAAGATTCCTCAACAAATTTGGATGGTGAATGTATTTGTAGAGTTCATAATTATGCTAATTTTATAAATCCACACTTGGGGCATAAAGTTACTGGAGACTTAGTTAAAGATAATTCTTTAAGAACCTTAATGTCATTTGGTACAAAAACCTTAATGTCATTTGGCTACCTTCTTGTAATAATTCTAATAAAGTCTTAAAAATCAATAAATTTTGACCTTGATAAATATATTTATGGATTAGCTTCTAAATATGTTCAGCCTTTAGAGGCATTTAATATGTGGAAATTTACTATTTTAAAGTCTATTAAAAATGCCATTTGGAGTATCAATTTATATAGATCTATATATAATATGGATACTATAAAACACTCTATAAATGATTTACATAAATCTTTTGTTATTACTTATGTTGATAAAGCCTCTAATAATTATGCTATTATCTGTAAAAAATTCTATATACAATATCTGTTAGATTATTTAAAAAATAATAGTCTATTTAAACTTAATTCACACTCTGTTAATAGTATCAAATTGAAAATTATCAATATGTATAGTGATTTAGATATTAATAATAAATTTTTGAAATTTCTATATATTGTGCTTATCTAAATTTCATAAAAATCCTATTAAAATTAGAACTGTAACTAGTGGTCATAATGCATACTCTACTACTGCTAGGAAATTATTACTAAATTATTTAAATGTACTAAATAGTAATTTATGTGATTCTAGTGATAACTACATTATTCTGAATAATAGTAAAGAATTAAAAAATAAATTAACATCAGTAGGTAAAATAATAGGATTTCAAACTTTTGATTTTAAAGATCTATTTAATAATATTCGGATCACTGATATTTATGATGTCATGTTAGCTTTATATAATGCCTATATTACTAATCATTCTCACCTACCTAAATTTACCAATTTTCCTAAACATCTCCATTTTGTTCTTTTCAATAATTATATTTTTCAAGGTAATAAATTATACTTACAAGTCTCAGATGTTCCACAAGGTGGCTGTAGTAGCAGTATATTAGCTAATTTATACCTATATCATTATGAAAAATTCTTTACTTCTACAGATTATAAAATTTACAGATATGTAGATGATCTGATTTGCTTAGTATTTACTGATAACTATGTCATAGATATAGATTTCTATCCGGATAATTTGGAATTAATACCTAATGAAATTACTATTAGTAAAAATATTAATTATTTAGATTTAAATCTAATTATACAACCTACTAATGGGATAGTTGCTAATTTATATGATAAGAAAGATTTTTTTTTAATTTAATATTAATAAAATATTACCTTTTAATTCCTGCAGCTCGATTCAATTGTTTAGAAATATTATACTTGATCAACTTTTTAGAATTTATAGATTATCAGATGAAAAATTTCACGCTTTGCACATAAATAACCTCATAATTACCAGTAAATTATATGAATATCCAGCATATTTAGTAAATGGTATAGTTAATAAATTTCGATTAGCCTAAAATTCTTAATATTCTCTCCTTAGTATCTTATTTTAGCCTTACTTCTACATTTTCTTGTTTTTAGGTTACAATATATTTTCATCTTTCTATTTTCCAGCTTTTACTAGAATATCACATTTTACTGCCATTACGTAGTACGATTTTTATTACTCAATTTGGCAACAGTAAATCACTTCTTTAATCTTTATCGAATGGCAACATTGGTCTAGTCATTTTTTGCTCGTCACGATTGTACATTTGATGTGTATTTTAAGGTATTTATGTTTCTTATCTATTTTTTCAATCTTTATGCTTGTCGTCCTAATAACACATTTTTATAGATAAAATCTATCTTGTGTTTCAGAAACAAGCATTTCTGTGTTAATTTCGTTTAAAATATTAGGACTTGATAAAGAATTTTTTCGAAATGAACTATTCTTAAGCCTAGAGCTCTTCCACGTGCAAGCTTTAATGCTTGATTATTTTGATATTCCTTTTTTTTTATTCCTCTCCATTGACATTTGTTGATTATCTTTAGCTTTCTTTTTTACATGCTATTTATACTTTTTATATTTATATATGTATGTATATATATATATATATATATATATATATAATAGTTTGAAATTCCAATGATAGAATAGAGAGAAGTTGCAATTAAAAAATCCTAACTTTAAATAAAATCTACATAATAAAAAGAAGTATTAAATATCGAATCATCAATCAAATGAAAATAATACAAATTTCAAGTCATCAAGCTAAAGATAATCAACTAATAACACAAAATGATAGAATCGATAATAGAAAAACAAATAAAATCTAAGCATTAATGCAATACACGTGGACAAGGAATAGGCCTAAAAAATTGAATTGTTCATTTCGAAAAAACTCTTCGTCAGGTCCAAGTATTTAATCAAAATTAACACAAAATATGTATGTTTCCGAAGAAATAGATAGATTATTTCTATAAACTATTTCTACTTGGACAACACACATAACGATAGAACAATTATAAAGGAAATAAGAATACCTGAAAAAAAACTCCGCATAAGTCTGAACCAGTGGAACCCAGAATGAAGAAACCAGTGTTGCCATTCGCAAAGGCTAAAAGTATAGATCTACTGTTGCCAATCGTAAGAAATAAATAACAGTAATGCGAAAAGGCATTAAAAGGTAATATTCTACAGGAAGAGCTACAAAATAGAGGGACGTATAATAGTGAGGTTAATGTTTAAGTGGACGTAAATATAAAGTAATGTTTATACAAGAGAATGTTGATGTCTGAATAAAATAAGATATATATATATATATATATATATATATATATATATATATATATATATATATATATATATATATATATATATATATATATATATATACAAGTTTAATAAATAGCTTTTAAGAGTATAGCTTCTATGCTATTCAATCCCCATTTTCAATCTCTACACATTAAAATATCAAACACAAAATATACCCAGTTGCAGAGCAGACTGGGGGTTATAAATTCTCCACTGGTTGAACATTTATATTAGTTTCCACAGGGTCCTTAGTACAAGAAACTGTTGGTGCTTTGGCCTTCGGACCCACAGGTACCTCGACAGAAATATGGGGGTTCTAGGTACCTATACCTTCGTAGTGATCTTGGAGTATGGGTTCTCATAAATAAAAAGGAAGGTCCTGTTGAAAGCAGTCCTGTGTTATTGTAACAATAGAATATTTTAACAATAGGACTATTAGATTGTAACATATTTAAAAATAAAAGAAAAATATCAGCGGGTGTGTAAAAAAGTTTCAGAAAAAATGTTGGTATAATACCGTGTTCGATACTCGACGCCGCCCAAAACTAACCCCCTGATTTTGCGGAGTATCGACACGATTAATCTGTAGATCCGAAAGTCCGTCCTAGGTTTAGAGGAAGAATTGCCCATTAGGTTCCGATTTAAATTGAAGTAAATAATAATGAGGCGAGATAGCCCAGTGGTTAAACAAGGGGATTGCACTCGGAGAAGCCAAGTTCTATTCCCGACTCTTCCCAAACTATCCCTGTGTTTATGCGGAGTACAGGCGCGTAAAATCTGTGGGTCCAAAAGACCTTCCTAGAGGTTGATGATAGCAGAAGTGAATGTTGCCCCACTGGCAACCGAATATTTTTCCGAGTTGTATCAAAATCTAATCAGCATCAGGATAACCATCAAGGGATCTAACTACTAAATCTTAAGAAACTTCATTAAATAGTGTTTCCATTACAGTGAAAAACGTCTTCAGTTCCACAAAATTGAAAATTTAAATATGTCAAGAATGGCCATCTTAGAGTAATGGGATTAGTCATATTCTTTTTGTTGTTCAAATTACATACAAAACAAGCATTCAATTTATACATTTGAGTGTATGTAGTCCTTTATTTTAGATCGAATATCTTTAGATTTGAATATTTTCCATTTCGCAAAAACGGCAGATTTCTTTTCCGAACTGAAATCTAGCCAGCACCAGGGTAACCAACATGTGACTTATCTGCCAAATTTTTATGAAATTGGTCGATTACTTTTTGAGTTAGCGCGAATACATGCGATTTTTCGGGCCATTACACAAAAATATTTTTTATCCGAATCGTACCAAAATCTAATTATCGCCAGGGTAATTCTAAGCAACACAAGGGTAATCCACAAGTGCCTACCAAATGTTGTGAAATTAGATCAATTAAATGTTTGCAGTTAGAGTGGATATACGGGGTGTCCTAAAAAGATTGAAACGCGCTTTAATTCTTTACCTGTTGGAGATAAGTGGGCAATGTAAATTTCAAAAATGTTGAAAGTAAGGTAGGAAATAAGGCTACGTTAATGAAATAGCCCTCCCATTAATTTTCAAAAAGTTACACTTTTAAATTTTTATACGATCCCCTTAGACAAATTTGGTCAATCAGAATTTTTTTATTTTTAATGCAACAAGATCATTAAAAAACAAGAAAGGCCAATCATGCATAAAGTATTGATTATGTGTGAAACACTTTCCAACTCTAATTTTATTTAAACATCTCTGAAATGCGATACATTAAGTGGTAATATTTTTAAAATTATCACACTACTGAAATAAATAATTATATTTGAAAATTTAAAACTTCATCGATAAAAACGAACTTGATTAAAACGACATCATGGAAATATAAATCGCCTGGCTCTCTGTTGAAGACCCAGACCGTCTGACTCATCTTAAGGGCTCGAGAAAACCATTTGGACGGCCGGGAAAGGCCTGGCTGTCTGTTGTTGTTGTTGAGACCCAGACCGTCCGACCTACCAGAAAGGTGTAAGGTAATTGTGGCCTGGCTCTCTGTTGAAAACCCAGACCGTCCGACTCATCCAATGGACTTGAGCAACTATTTGGACGGCCGGTCCTGGCTCTCTGTTGAAGACCCAGGCCGTTCGACTCATCCAAAGGACTTGAGCAACTATTTGGACGGCCGGTCCTGGCTCTCTGTTGAAGACCCAGGCCGTTCGACTCATCCAAAGGACTTGAGCAACTATTTGAACGGCCGGTCCTGGCTCTCTGTTGAAGACCCAGGCCGTTCGACTCATCCAAAGGACTTAAGCAACTATTTGAATGGCAGGTCCTGGCTCTCTGTTGAAGACCCAGGCCGTCCGACTCATCCAGAGGACTTGAGCAACTATTTGGACGACCGGTTTCCACCTCTGTTGTTGTTGTTGAAACCCAGACCGTCCGACCTACCAGAAAGGGGTCTCCACCTCTGTGTAAAATCAGTAAATATTTCATTCATACATTTTTCATTTCATTCATCACATTACTATAACAATTTATTTTATTTAAAAACTTGAAACCATGTAGGTAAAAGTAGTTTACCTCTATGCATAAAACTGCCATTAAATCGTCTGCTTCTCTATGTAAAATCAATTAATGTTTCTTTCATATCATCTATATTGCAGACTCCAGAATAAAATAATTTTGCGTTGACAAATTTCAGCAATTCTTATACAACTCATCTGACAGTCTAATCTGTTTACATTCTCCATTAATGAAAATTAGATTTCGTTGTAGAAATAATCAAAGTTTGATGATCATTTAAACTCAAATATATTGTAATTGTATTGTTTCAGAATACAGATGCACAGAAATTAAGCAAAAATAAAGCGGTTTTTGGACGGATACAATACTAAATATAAATTAAAAAGAACTTGAAAAGAAGGCTATTTCATCAGTGAAAATAGGGATCATAAACAAATTGACGATAGAAATTGTTTAGATCAAAAATACTTCAATATCTGACAAATTTTTTTTTTATCGCAAATGCATCTAAATAAAGCATTACACAGACAGAGATCATATAAGCAGTGGTACTCACTGCGCAGTTGGGTATCCTATGTATTATCGTCCAGTTTTATCTTTTTTGTGATATGTCACAAATTTACATTTCTAATTGATATATGGTCCCCATCCCCATTCACAATGTTCAGTTTCCAATTATATATAACTCACTCAGTTTTAAAGATACAGATATGCGGGTTTTTAACACTTTACAACAAAGTTGAAAAGTGTTTATGACTAAGTTCATTCTGTCTGTCTGTCTGTCTGTCTGTCCGTTAGCACGATAACTGCCGTAAAAATGACTTAATCAGAATGAAATTTTAGTATGTTGTTCAGACGGTCTGTAGGACCTATGGGAATATAAATGAATAATATCACCCAATTAGTTTTGGATTGAACCCGGGTTGGAAAAATGAAATACATTGAGCCCTATGGAACCTAATTTTTCAAACATTTTTTAAGCGGATTTAAAATTCACAAATTGCTTCGAAAATTTTAGGTAATATTCAAATTGTTCCATAAAATATATAAAAAAAAATTCAGTGAAATATATTCAGTAGTTCTTTAAATAAAAATTAAAATAATAATTACACCTCTTATATGAAACGATCACGTGACTATGATATGAAACGATCACATGACCCACTTCAAAATGATATATGGCATCCATCTTGTTCCAAAATCGTGAGTTTTAAAATTTCTTTTTAATTCATATTGAGTGTTGTATCCGTCCTAAAACTACTTTATTTTTGCTTAAATTCTGTGCATCTACATACTGAAACAACGCAAATACAATAAATTTGAGTTTAAATGATCATCCAAATTTGATTATTTCTACAACGAAGCCTATTTTTCACCTATGTAAAATGTAAACAGCGAACTATGTAAAATGAGTTGTATTAGAATTGCTGTATTTCTTTAACACAAAATAATTTAGCCCATGGAGTCTGCATGGCTGATATGAATGAAATATTAATTGAATTTATAAAGAGAAGGACGATTTTTTTCGATGAAGTTTTAAGCAAAGAGTTTAATTACTTGGAGCTCCATGGTCTTAATTTTTAAATAAAATAAATTATTATAGTATTGTGTTGAATGAAATGAATGGGAGAAAGTTATGAGTGAAATGCTGTTTTTATAAAGAGATCCAGGCGTGTTATTTTTTCTATGACGTCATTTGAATGCATTTCAGTTGTTTTCGATGAAGTTTTCAAATATAATAAATTATCGTAGTATTATGATAGTTTTAAAATTATTATCGTGGAATGTATCGCATTTTAGAGATATTTAAACCAGGCATTTTATATTTCAATGCCGTCATTTGAATGAAGTGCATTTTTTTCAATGAAGGTTTATGTTTTCAAATATAATAAATTAATGTAGTATTGTGATAAGTTTTAAAATATTACCGAGGAATTTATTGCATTTTAGACTTTTTTAAATAAAATTGCATTGAAGTTGGAAAGTGTTTCATAATCAATGCTTTAAGCATGATTGATCTTTCTTGTTTTAATGATGCATTAAAAATAAAAAATTCTGATTGATCAAATTTGTCTAAGGGGGGGAGGGGGGGTCGTATAAAAATTGAAAAAGTGTAACTTTTTGAAAATTAATGGGAGGACTATTTCATTAACGTAGTCTTATTTCCTACCTTACTTTCAACATTTTTGTAATTTACATTGCCCACTTATCTCCAACAGGTAAAGAGGTAAAACGAGTTTCAATCTTTTTTTGACACCCTGTATAATATTTAAAACTATTAACATATTTTATAATTATATTATATAATTATTGTATTTTATAATATTTAAAAAAATTATCTCTGCTTAAATTTTTTATCACATACAAAATTTAAGGGCCCTTTAAAATTTGGGGCCCAGAACCGCGGTCTCGGAGACAGACCTTGATTGCAGGGAAAGTAAAAATAGTTTTTACAAACATACAACATTTAATTTTTCACTATCAATTGAATTAATAAAATAAATCACCACTTAAATATAAAAATAAAAATATAATAATAATAACCACTATAGTTTAAATTAATAACAACTACAGTTTGTTTGTGCAAAATATTGCAAGAGAAAAGTATTTATTATACTTTTATAGTATTTATTATATTTTCCTGCAATGCATGGTAATGTACAGAGAAATTGTAGGAATCATGTTGAAAATCGCAACTCGAGTTTTCGACGGATCTACACGTTTTGGCACCTCTAGAATACGAAAAGAAAAACAGTTTTAGAGTGACTTTTACGTCTGAGTCTGTGTGTCTGTCTGTGCAATATATGTATCCACTCTAACAAAAAAACTAATTGACTGAATGTGGTAAAACTTGGTAGGTACGTCCCTTATGTGTGATCCTGGTGTTGATTAGATTTTGGTACAATTCGAAAAAAACTAGTCTGCCTTTTTCTGCGAAATGGCCTCAAAAATCGTTAAAATCTAAAATAAAAGACTACATATGCTGAAATATATCAATTAAATGCTTGTTTCATACGTAATTTTTGACGATGAAAATTATAAGACCAACCCCATTTCACGAATATTAGCCGATCTCGTGATATATATATATATATATATATATATATATATATATATATTTGCATTTTCGCTACGCCACCTTTAACAGTATGTCCAGTCACTCAATGAAAACGGAAATTGAATTAAAAGTGCAAATTCAGTGTGATTTAAAATAATTGTGGGTGTTAGTTTGCGCAATTTAACGAATAATTGAAGAATAATTATTGAAGATAATGGAAATATGAGTCTACAGAGAAAGTCATGTGATGCCCACATCATATTTTTTGTTACGTAATTTACGTAATGAGAAAACTTGTTACGTAATTTACGTAATGAGAAAACTTTTTACGTAAAGGTCATCTACTGGGTAGCTGGATTTCTGCCTCTTGCAAAAAACTTGAAAGCATATTTTTAAGAGTGAAAAGAAAAATTGCCTGTACAACAAACATACCAAATTTTCGTCTCATTCTAAAACAAAAACAATTCATATCAGTAATTATGCAGTAAAAATTCCAGTTTTTCAATCAAGATATGAAAATACTTCTTTTGCGTGTTGACAAACCATCAATCAAATTCTAATTTCATAGGATTATAGGCACAGGTTTAAATACACAGAAGTCTTCTACTGCCATGATGCTCGGCTTCGAAACTTTTTCAATACTGGCAATAATGAGAAACAGACTTTAAAAACGTTTAATAGACATGCAATTAAGAAGCCAAATGGACGAGGAAATTGCTTGCATTTCAACTTTATTGTTTAGACATTTTTTTGGATAATGATTGTTTGAATTTAACGAGTTCTGATTGAACAAAAAATGAATAACATTGCAGAAAATATATTCGTCTGACATAGAATTAATAATGAATGTCTCAATAATGAATAGTGTCTCAATAATGAATATGGATAATTGTCGTTTTAAAAGTAGAGTAATAAAAAAAATTTAATGTGGGCAGCACAAGACTTTCCCTGCAGACTCAAATTCAGTTTCTCTTTATTTCTTTAATAATTTATTGAATTTAATAGACCTAGAGTAATGGCACTGGATTCATTCTTTTTAGCGTTAAAAACTATGTATAAAACTAGCATTTAATTGATACATTTGAGCATATTTTATTTTATAATTCAATGATTTTTGTACTCCATTTTGGAAAAAAAAAGCAGGTTCTGTTTTTCTGAATCGTACCAAAATTTAATCAGCGCCAGGATAACCTACAAGTAACTTATCTACCTAATCTTGTGAAATTTGGTAAATTAGCATTTTAGCTAGAGCGGATAAAGGAAATTTCTACGGGCCATTTCCAGGAAAACCGCTGGTTCTGTTTTTACGAATCGTATCAAAAACTAATCAGCACCAGGTCCACATCCAAGTGACTTACCTACCAAATTTTATGAAATTCGGTCCATTAGTTTTTGAGTTAGAGTGGATACATACATTGCACATACAGACACACACACAGACGTCACGCTAAATATAGTTTTTTCGTATTCTAGAGGTCTCGAAACGTGTAGATCCGTCGAAAACTCGAGTTGTGAGTTTCGGCATGATTCCAATACTTTCCTTATACATTACCATGTATTGCAGGGAAAGTAAAAATCTGATGTGGGCAGCACATGACTTTCTCTGCGGACTTATGTCCACGTTCTCTTTATTTTAATTAAATTTAATTCACTTTTAATTCAATTTTCGGCGGTTACATGCGATTTTTGCGGGGCATTTCGCTAAAAAGTAAAAAAAAAAGCAGGTTGTTTTATCCCGAATCGTAGCAAAATCTAATCATCACAAGGGTCACCCACAAGTAACTTACCAAATTTTATGAAATTTAGTCAATTAATTTTACTATTAGAATGGATACATAAAGTGCACACACACACACACACCGAGTTACTCTAAAGATAGTTTTTTCGTGTTATAGAGGTCTCAAAACGTATAGATCTGCCGAAAACTGGAGTTAGGATTTTCGATGATTCCAATACTTTTCCTATACATTACCATGTATTGCAGGGAAAGTAAAAATCTAAAATAAACAGGACATGACTTTTGCTTCATAATTCGATGACTATACGTCTTTCACAGCGCAATAATTGTGTAAAAGTGTACAGAATCTTGTTGCCCCAACCGGAAATCGAACCCTGGATCTCTAAACTGGCCAGCCGACGCTTTAACGTTGAGCTATTGGAATAAAATTGCAAGCTCTTATAGTCGAAGTGGACATTGCATTCTCCACCCTCTAATGTCAAATTGGCGTGCATCTGATAATCTGTCTGAACACTTCCTATTTTTACCTCAGATTAGTCTCCTGGTACTATTATTTTTACCCAGGTTAGTATCCTGCGTGGTCGTTATCCTCCCAATTTGAAATCGGCGCTCCATCTTCCAGAGTCCACTGAATCTGTACTAGTCGTACTAGGGTCACTTTCAGATCTCCGATCTTTGCAAACCCTCTCCCTCTAATAAACCAATTTGGTTCTCCAAAGTTCGTTCAAATCTCTCTTACGTAGATAAAACTATAAACTGTATTCTTGTTGCCATGAAAATTTCTAATAAAGTGACCTAAGCTTAGGACTAGATTCTGCTCTCAATTAAATTTGATCAATGAATCACTTTATTTAATTCTTATTAACTAATATGGACATATTGTGTTCCCTCCATATTTTGTGTTAAAGAAAAAAAAAGTTATGTTAACTGTTCTTATTTTCTCGGTTCTTTCTTTTTCTTTTGACCCTTTTATTTGCATTTTCTCTAAATTTTGTTTTCTAAATTTTATTCTACATTTCTTAAATTTCTGTTTCTGTTTTCCATGTGCCCAAATTCCTTTCCTTTACCATATATTTTCTTTTTTATATATTTTCAAACTTTCACTTTTAAAATTTTATTATTTTCTTTAATTTTAATCTATTTTTCATTATGTTAATATACCTCACTCTAAATTTTATTTGTCGATGATCTTTTTATCTATATTCGCAATAAACCTTTTCCCATTTTTGAAAAATGAACGTACTTGTCAAGTTCAAATATAATGTAAATATGTCTGTTTAACCACAACCGATAGTGGAAATCATGATTAAATTCAACTACCCCTAGGAGATGCTGGATTAATGCTGGGAGTAATGCCTAGGATTAATGC